>JASDDO010000022.1:225853399-226492920 GCA_030015575.1 Agapanthus africanus
AACCTGTGCATCTTGTTCAGCTTTAAGAACCGGGTTATCTTCATCTGCTTCAGGATCTCCTATACAGTCATTTACCTTCTGATATCAACACCTACAAAATCGATGTCAACTTTTAGAATATAACATTTTGCTTCTGGTATCTCAATAACCACTTTATCCAAAAGGTTAAGCTATTGGGGCTGAAGGCCTGCAATGTATATCAAACAAACTTAACACCAAACACCCCCCCCCCCCCCCGCATAGAACCTGTGAGGAAGGGAAAAAATATACCCTCTTCCCCCCGCCCCCCCCCCCCCCCCCCCCCCCTTTGGCCTTTTCCTTCTTTCTTTTTCCACTTCTCTCTCCTTTTGGTGGTGATATGGTTTCAACTCAAGGCCTGTAGAAATTGGTGCTCTCTAACCACCACTTTGAAAAGATAAAGACTGTTGGATTCTCAACTAACGACGCACATCAAGCAAAACTTAAACATTTAACATGGTACAAGCATGATATATGACACGGGCCAGCCAAGACGAATTAAAGATATCAACAATTAAGAAAATTAAAGCATATCTACAGACTCACCCAATGATCGGATTACTTCTTCAGCACATTCCTTGGTGTATTTTTTATCCTTCATGGGGCACCTAATTGCGAAATCAGTCACATAATCCCACCAAATCCAACGCTTTCCAATTTCATTAGCAACCTTAACACACAAACTTGACGCAAGTTTTGTACCACAACATCTTTGCCATCATACCCTCGACTAAAGTCTTGTTCCGGATCCGGGGCACAATATCTCCCATGGTTAATACATTGTGACATGCACTGCTTGCTCAGAATAAAAGCCTCGGGGCAATACCAAGTAATGTAATGAGGGGTAAAATTGGGTATACCCCTTTTGCTCTAGTATTTGAGCTACTCCTTTAAAACTCTTTACAAACTCTATTTTGGCTATCGCATTTGGGACCGCACTCATCGTTGCTGTTTGTCCAAAACTCGTATTCCACTCGATCATCAGGATGAGGTAGAGATTCTCTCCAATCTAAATTCACATTTACCCATATTTCCATCCTCCAGGGCTTTCTTGAGGGCTATCACCGAAAACTTTTGCTGATAAGTGCTGAAGGGATTGTAATGTTTTTGTAAATGATCAGCCCTTCCATTATCTTCTTCGGGTGTGTCCATTGTGATTAAAGGCTCTAATTTATCATCCGCGACAAGGATTGCAGCGGCTCCAGCATTTTGTGCATTCCATGCCTTTGTTGTGAAAAAACAATCTGCACAAATTGAAAACATTTAGAAAAGGAAAAAGTTCGCAAGCAAGCCTTTTAATATAATCGTATTTATTATAACATAGTATGTTATATACAACTAACATGAGGCAACGAGGCCCACCCACCACTCTAGGTTGCATGCTACAATGGTGCTGACATGATAATATCTCATTGAGTGTTGCATATTAAATAAGTGATGTGACATAAAGTGAATCAAGTATTCAGTATGAGTAAGATGCCAAAGGGAACGTATCGCTTTAAATAATAGGCATCACCCAATGGTATGGCCACATCACAACCACTGTAGAGAGCACATTAAAGTGACAAATAGGCGATGATTCCTCTATTAGAAATTTGCAGAGTCCACATTTGACAGTTGAAGAAACAAGGGCAGGAAGCATGCAAAGGGGAAGAGGTCAAGCAAGACTTTGCATATGCTGGAGTGGTCAAGCTTGGATCATGGATGCATAACTTTGTCAACATGTCATGGCATTACAAAAGTTCGAAATGTAAGATAATTCTTCTCATATCGTGAAATTTTTTGCTTCCTGATGGTTTGCCAATATCAAATAAAATGCTATGCTGCAAGAAAGCTGATAGTATATGTTCTTCATGACAGCCGCATAGGAATCATCAAGGCCGTCCAATAAGACAATAAACCAAAAAACTATGTAACTAATAATATAAGATGTTAGCTAGAATAAAAAAATCTACTGCAAAAGAAGATGCGGGTTTGGATTAGAAACCACCAGTTGCATGCTGAAGTGATTACATCATTGAAACTTAAACAATTGGTATTTATACTATGTAATGGTAGAGTATTCTAAAGTGATACAACAAACTTTCTATTCTAAAAGTATTCTGAAAACCACTAATTATTATATGCAATTTCATGTACCTAGACATCTATATTGTTCATATCACCAAAAGCAAGTGATGGTGCTCACCAATGGGGATTCCCCTGATCAAGGCACATGGCAGATGGCGTGTCATCCACGTAAACCTACTAGATTCCTGGGGCTACGGAACAGAAATAAATATGATGCTAAGGGAGTATTCCTCGGAGCCTCGCATCCTCGGTCCGAGGGATAGGCTCCGACCTCTCGAGGCCCCGCCTGGTGCGTTCCTCCTTCGACCAACCGCCAGACCTGTGCGTTCCTCCTTCGACCAACCGCCAGACCATAGCTCGTTTCCGAGCTATCATAGAACTGAGCTTCCTCAGCTTTCTTGCTCGTCTCCGAATTATCCTGTGGCTGAGATTCCACAACATCCCAGCTTGACCAAGAGCATGGAGCATGAGCATCATCGTAACGGCTCCGTGAATCTCGCCACAACGAGATCTCCGCCACTCCACATCCCGTATTCCACGCTAGCGTGTCTCGCCATTGATGAGCGTATCTCGCCATCAATACAGATGTTACGTGGGGGCGAAATAGACGGCAAGAATTTCGCATCGGCTCGCTCCATACGACCACTATATAAACCTCTCTTCCAGACGACTCAGGTAACTCGAATTCAATCCAATACGCCGCTACTATGCCCAATTATTTCCCGGTACTTACTTGATCGTCGGAGGGTCCTACGGTGGCTTCCCACCCCAGGACTTATTTTGCAGGTAACTTGGCGTTAACATCTACCATCAAACCCATTGAGATCCACACTCTCCCTTCAAATCACAGCCTTTCAACCCCGCTGGTCGGAAGATCGACGGAGGACGACATCTGAGGGAGATCCCGACCTCCATCAGTTGGCACCATCTGTGGAAAAAGGAAATTTTTCCACCAAAAAGTTGATCTTCCGCCTTCGATTCGATGGCCAACGATCATCGCAACGAAGATCCTAGTTCGAGCCATCTCGTGCTTCGCAACTGAGGCCTAGGCGGTTTAACTCCTCCCAACGTTGTCGAAGCCTTGACGGCACGGATCGATCGATTGGCGGCCATGGTGGACGTGCACGCTCGCGTTCAAACTGCCAGCCACGCCCAGTAAACCGCCACCCCTGATCCCCAGAACGGTGGCGGACGTGAAACGGCCGATGGACGCACCCGAGTCCTCGACCTCGCTCATGTCAATCCTAACACTCCGGAACACCATGCCGATTCTGGCAGTCGTGACCTCCATACGAGAGATGATTCCATGACTCGTTAGGCGCCGAACAGTCCGACGCCAAGGTCTCAAGACCAACCGAACTATCGTTTCAACGCTCGCGGCGCTCCCTCGCCTTCCAAGATGACGTCGGTCAGGTCACCTGATTCCAGAGAAGACCGACGTCACCGTAACCACAGAGGCTATGTACATGGCACTTGCCGGGAAGAGCCACGGAGGGTTCATCCCGAGGACCTGAGGAACGTGATAGAGCGAAGCCGAAACAGCTCCGTCGTCCAAGCCCGAAGCAGAGACAACAGGCACTCCGATCATGGGGAATCCTCAGGGTACCGGCAGCGAATCGAAGTCCTTGAGAAGATCAAGTCCATGCAGATTGTCACTCGTTCACCCGGCAGGTCGGCTAAAATTCAGCAGTCTCTCACGAAACCCTTCACCGAGCAACTTCTAAGAGAGAGGGTCTCTTCCCGGAACAAGCCGCCCTAAATGGCTCTTTTCGATGGGAAGTCCGACTTAAAGGACCACTTGGACGCTTTCCCCGCAAGTATGAGCTTTCAAGATAACTCGCACACCACTCAGTGCCAAGCGTTCCCTACCACTCTCATCCGGGCCGGGTGAGATTGGTTCCGCATCCTGACTCCATGCTCAATCTCGACTTTCGATGGGTTGGCTACTCGGTTCTTAAGCCTCTTCGTCAGCAACCGACGATAGAAGAGGCCGGTCGACCACATGTTCACTATCAAGAGGACTAGGAATCTTTCAAGGGCTATATTACCCGGTTCTACAATGCTATCTTGGAGGTACCCGAGCACCGGAACGAGACGGTCATTACCGTCCTGAGATCCGGTCATAGGCATAACGAGTGGCTCCGCTCTTTTGCATTACCGCAACCTAACCATGGCCGAGGTAAAAGTCTGGACCGAATGGGAAATCCAACTCGAATCCGAGATGAATGCTAATCTTCCCCGTGGAAACTGGACAGACCGAAAGAAAAGAGACCGGGAAGAAAAGAAAGTTGATCACTTGAAGCCTTGTTCTCCAAGGTTTCATGAGTACATGCCTCTGAACGTTTCGCAGACCGAGCTACTTGAGGAGGCGAAAAGCGAGAGATTCTTCAAGCCGCCGCCGATGAAACAAAGGCCGAGCAAGCGACTCCGCGGCCCGTACCGTGCCTTTCATCGGTCATAGGGACACCCGACCGAGAACTGCAAGCAGCCGCACAACTACATCGAAGAGCTGATTCGCTTCGGTCACTTGGCAAAATACCTGCGAGACAAACGTCAAGCAGATAGGGAGCAAGCCGACCAAACTCCAACTAGAGAGTTGACAGTCGGACAGATTATGATCGTCTCCGTTGGCTCGACTCCGAGCAACGAAGACACCCGTCGTATCCGGCCAATCATAGTCTTAAATGCTCCCCTCCAAGAAGTGCAGGAAGATCGCCCCATCACCTTCACCGACGAAGATCTACATAGCATATTGTCCCACATAATGATCTCCTAGTGATCATGGCCTGGGTAAATAGGTACGAAGTCAGGAGAATCCTTGTTGACTCGGAAAGTTCGGCGGACATCCTATTTTATGACTGCTTCCAGCGTATGGAATTAAACCTCTCCGATCTCTAACCTACCTCGCACGTTCTCTCCGGGTCAAGTTGAACCACTCCATTCAAGCTGAGCGAACGATCACTCTCCCGTTCAACATTGAGAAGGCCGGAAGAACCCGAACAATGTCGGTGAGTTTTCTCGTCGCTCGGATTCCATCCTCTTACAACATTCTTTTGGGTCGCCCCACCTTAAACACCCTTCAAGCTCAGATCTCGACTTACCATCCCGCGCTTAAGTTTCCTCTGTGCGATGGTGGGTAGCCGGGCCTTCAGAGATCAGTAAATCAATAAGGTTGTCTCGCCACAACAGTTCCAGAGGACAAAGAAGTTGATCTGACCAACGGACCGTGTGATACTCAGGAGTCGCTGGATACACGTAATAACAAGGAGACCCGGGGTTCCCCAGTAGAAGCCTTGTCCGAAATTCCCCTTAAAGAGGGAGACGGCAGCTGAACTGTCCAGATCGGCTCCCTCTTGACCGGGAAAACTTGGAACAACCTTATCTGGTTCATCCAGGACGACATATTCGCTTGGACTCCCGCGGACATGCCGGGGATCGACCCCAAGGCGATCTCCCATAAGCTCGGAGTTGACTCAAAAGCCCGGCCGGTCCGGCAGAAGAAGAGCTTTGCGCCTGTCAAGCAGAAGGCGATTGAGGAAGAAGTAGACCGATTGCTTGCGGCGGACTTCATCAAAAATCTGGACTATTCGGCTTGGCTAGCCAATATAGTCATGGTCAAGAAGGCGAACGAGAAGTGGTGCATGTGCGTCGACTTTACTGATCTGAACAAGGCCTGCATAAAAGACAGCTATATGCTTCCTTGAATAGATCAGCTGGAGGTTAGCTCGGCCGGTCACGAGCTGTTGATCTTCATGGACGCGTTCTCCGGTTACAATCAAATCCGGATGGACCCGGCCAACGAAGAGCTCCCCGCTTTCACCACTGATCGAGGGGTCTATTGTTATAAAGTAATACTTTTTGGCTTCAAAAATGCTGGGGTAACTTATCAACGGCTGGTCAACAAGCTGTTCAAGCCACGGATCCAGAGGAACATGGAGGTCTACGTCGACAACATGCTCGTGAAGTCCACCCGATCAACTGGGCATACCATGGACCTTGGCGAAACCTTCGAGGTCTTACAAAAGTACAAAATGAAGCTGAATCCAGCTCAGTGTGCTTTCGGCGTCACGCGCGATAAGTTCCTCGGGTTCATGATCACCCACCGAGAAATCAAAGCCAAGCCAGAGAAGATCAAAACCATCATTGACATGACGACCAAGAACGTAGAAATCATGCGACTAACAGACAAGGTTGCTGCTCTAAGTCGTTTCATGTCCATATCCGAGAAGAAGTGCTTACCTTTCTTCAAGGCTTTGAGGAAAATCTCAGGGTTCGAGTAGTCCAAGAAGTGCCAAGTCGCCTTTGAGCAGCTCAAGTCGCACATGTCGAAACAACATTGCTACTCACTCGACCAGCCGAAGGAGACGGGCTACTGTTGTACCTGGCCGTCTCCGGCAAAGCAGCCAGCTCGGTACTCATCAAAGAACATGAGGGAATACAGAGGCCGGTTTACTACGTCAGCCACATTTTCAAAGATGCGGAGACTAGATACCCGGCCATCGAAAAGATAGTCTTAGCACTCTTCGTCACCTCCAGGAAGTTTCGGCACTATTTCCAAACTCATACGATCATCGTTCTCACCGACCGACCCTTGGGAAACATCCTCGGTCCCTCCGAGTCGTCGGGCCGCTTGGAGAAATAGAGATGGAAGTTGTCGCAATTCGACATCCAGTACAAACCAAGGCAAGTTATTAAAGCCCAAGCCCTAACCGATTTTGTGGTCGAATGGTTCATTCCCAACAGAAAAGAAGCGTCTGCACGGGATCCAAGCTCACGAAACTCGGTTGAAGTAAAGCTTGGTCCGATTCCGGATTGGGTGATTTATGTGGCCAGTTCCTCCACGGAGAAAGGAAGTGGAGTCGGACTAGTCATCCACGGCCCCAACGAAGCCAAGATGGAGTATTCTCTGCAGTTCGACTTAAAGGCCTCAAACAACGTCGCGGAGTATCAAGCCTTATTGGCCAGCCTACGAATCGCCTCGGGAGTGGGGCTAAGGAAGATCGGAGTCCTCAGCGATTCCGCGTTGGTCATCAGCCAAGTGACCGAACGATTCAAAGCCCGAAAACCCCTCATGATGAAATATCTCGCCGAGATGAAAAGGCCAAGGAAAAATTTCGACAAAGTTTAAGTGAAGCAAGTTCCTGGGAGTATGAACGTCAAAGCCGACGCCTTGAGCAAGCTCACCTCCTATTCGGCCAATAACAGGAGGAACATCCTCTTCGAAGTTCTGTCGCGACCCATAATCGAAGATACAGAAGTGATACACATAGTCTACGCTACTCAGGGAGAAACCCATAGTGGAATTCCTCAAATGATGGAACACTCGCCGAGGGTCGGGTAGAAGCACGCAGGCTCCGCATGAAAGCCCGTTACTTCGTGTGGAGCAAAGGCAACTTGTATAAAAAGTCGTATACTCAACCTCTGGTCAGGTGTGTCGATTCTGACGAAGCTGAGTATGTTTTTCAGGAGATACACGAAGGAGTCGGCGGCGCACATCAAGGGACCGCAATCTTATTCAAAAGACGCTACTGCGGGGCTATTATTGGCCGACAATCCATGCAGATGCCGAGAAACTCGTACGGAGGTGCAAGGCACGTCAACTCTTCGGCAGCATTTCTCGGCTACTGGCCACAGAGTTGATGCCCCTGAGCTCCCCTTAGCCATTTTCCCAGTGGGGAATGGACATGATCGGCCGGCTCCCCACATGCACAGGAGGCACAAGTATATCCTTGTCGCCATAGACTACTTTACGAAATGGATCGAAGCCATGCCGATCAGAAAACCAGATGTCTCCCCCACAGTGAAGTTCCCACAGAACATAATTGCACGGTTCGGAATTCCGAGATGTATCATCACCGACCACGGAACCAACTTCAAAAACGACAAAGTCAAAGAGCTCTGCAACAACTACCACAAACCGAGGTTCTCTGCGGTCGCTCATCCCCAGTGCAACGGACAAGCCAAGGTAGCAAACCGAGGTGTCGTCCGGGGGTTCAGAGCCCGCCTGGAAGGAAGGCTGAGCGGATGGGTCAAAGAACTGCCCCGCATATTCTGGGCATTGCGAACGTCGAGAAACACACCCACGGGGAAATCCCGTTCAGCCTTTGTTGTGGCACCGAGACAATGGTCCCCGCAGAAATCGGTCTATCCAGTTACCGAGTCGAACACTTCGACGACGAAGCCAACGTCTTGGCCCTCCGAAACAACCTGGACATCCTGTTGGAGAAGAGAGTCCGACACGAATAAGGATGACCGCATATCAACAGCATACCACTCGGTACTACAATGCTCGGGTCAAACATCGAGCGTTCAAATCAGGAGACAGTCCCCCGACACAACTCGAGGACCAAGGGGAGCCGCACAAATTTTCCCCGAAGTAGGACGGCCCTTTTCTCATGACCGAGGTATTGCTCGGAGCGTACCGACTCCAAGATTTCTTAGGACGTAACCTTCCGCGGCCATATAATACAGAAAAGTTTAAATTGTATTGTTAAACTTGTACTCCTTTTAACAATAAAGATTCTTGCTTTTCTGCAATCCAGATTGTTTTTCTCGTTTGCAAACTAAAAACCGCGCAAGGCCGACAGGCAGCATCTTGCCCATCGCGCTCATTCACAGCGGGTAGTTTCCTGCCCGTCCTGAATTGAGGATATGAAGCCCCCTCACGAGCCTATAGGCTGTTTCCAGCCCGGCTCGAAGACAAGGAAAGTATCTCAGGCCAGCCCTTTACTCAAGTAAACAAAGCGCGGATGTACCTATAGGTAGCTGACTAAGTCTCGCTCCGCTCATCTTACCTCGATTCCGGGGTGAAGAGAGATATCGGTCTATCTACACTTGGAAAAATAAAAACGTAAGTTTTGTTCATTCTGATATTATGAGCAAAAAGAAATTTATTAATAAGAGGTATTTTCGGCTCCTCGGCCTTGCAAAAGTGCCCGGAGGCTTAAAAAAAGAAAATTGTTATTCGATCACTTAACAATTACAACAAAGAAGGAAGGAAGAGACTCTTGAATGCGGCGTGGTACTCAAAACAAAGGTTCGCTAGCCGATCCAGACGGCATCTCATCACTCCTTCTGCCTACGTCCATGCACCCAAATAGCTACAGTATCATTGGGGATTCCTGTCGTTGCGCATGAAGCATGATCAATCTCTCTTAGAAAGATTGACGCGTGAGATCTATCGAACGATCTCATCTGCTCTTCGAAATCAGGCCCAACTCATGGGCCATGCGCATCTTATCGACGGCTTCATCCAGCGCTTGTTGGGAAAACACCCTAAAAAGGCCGGGGAAGACCTCCAGATCGCGTGGACAAACACATGCAGAAGAAAGGATCGGCGCGGAAATAATCGACCATAATGGTGTTGCAGTCGGCTTATCACGACCTCATATGCGGCCTCAGAGCTGTCGTGGTCGTAATAGTAGACGTCGTCGCGAGAGACAATATCTCGAATGTTGTATGTGGTGCCGGCCATCGGAAAATGATCGACTACGAAGGACGGAGAAAGAAGGGCCAAAGCCGAAGACAACTAAAAGCAAATGGATGAAGGTGCCTGAGGGGAGGATGGGTCTCCTCTATTTATAGCCTCAGCAAAATTTCTTATACAGTCGAGAATCTCTCTTGCCAAGGCGCGAATTACGGAGCATCGCATCCATCGGATGAGGCGTCGCTACGTGGCTTCCGGTCATTGGCCGCCTCCCTTTCACGCGGTTCCGGGTAGATTGAACGATGCCGCTGGAAGATACGCACGGATTCTGAGACGCCACGTGGCACCGGGAATCGGGAATGCGCAAATGTCTATGTCACGGCGATCCAACCTTCCATGGATTTGAAGCCCTCTCACGAGGCCGCTGGGTACTTCCTGCCATGCCAATTCACAGCGAGTAGATTCCTGCTCGGACTAACCTGTGTATCCTAAGTCCTCTACGAGTAGATTCCTGCTCCCCGAGGCACACCCATCAATAGCGAGCAGATTCCTGCTCGACCCAAACTGTGGACCTAAAGCCCTCTCACGAGGCCGGTGGGTAGCCTCCTGCCCGGTCAATTCGCAGCAAGTAGATTCCTGCTCGGCTTAGACTATGAATCCCAAGCCCTTTTGCGAGTAGATTCCTGCTCCCCCGAGGTACACCCATCCATAGCGAGCATATTCTTGCTCGGACCAAACTGCGAATATGAAACTCTCATGAAGCCACTGGGTAGCTTCCTGCTCGTTCTAACCTGTGTTTCCCAAGTCTTCTTGCGAGTAGATTCTTGCTCTTCCCAAGGCACATCCATCCATAGAGAGCGGATTCATGCTCGACCCAAACTGTAGACCTAAAGCCCTCTCACGAAGTCGCTGGGTAGCCTTCTGCCTGACCAATTCACAGTAAGTAGATCCCTGTTCGGCCTAAACTGTGAATCCCAAGTCTTCTTACGAGTAGATTCCTGCTCCTCCCGAAGCACATCCATCCATAGCGAGCAAATTCCTGTTCGACCCAAACTGCGGATCTAAAACCCTCTCACGAGGCCGCTGGGTAACTTCCTGTCCGGCCAATTCACAGCGAGTAGATTCTTGCTCGTCCTAACCTATAAACCCCAAGTACTCTAGCGAGTAGATTCTTGCTCCCCCCGAGGCACACCCACTTATAGCGAGCAAATTCCTGCTCGGCCCGAACTATGAATCCTAAAACCCCACATGAGACCGTCAAGTAGACTCCTACCCGGCACGCATACTGGAAGTAGCCAGACTCCAGCGTAGCCCGAGTAAGGAAAGCTCGTCTACAATCAACAGCCGATCCGACTCTCGTTCGGCTCTAATCAACCCGTCTTCGGAGGAAGCGGGGATGTTACCGAGCTTTGCAAATTTTCTGGAGTTTCCAAGAGGATACTAAGCTATATAGACTTGAAAGGTTTGCCCTGAGTTTACCTAATATTTGTCGGGTTATATAGACTTGAAAGGTTTACCCTAAGTTTAACTAATGTTCGCTCGACCCACAATACCTCGTCTCCAGGATGAGGGGGACATCGATCTATCTACACTTGAAAAAATAAACCTAGTGTTCGCTCGACTCACGTTACTTCGGCTCCGGGATAAAGGAAGAACACCGGTCTACCCACTTGGAAAAATAAAAATGAAAATTTTCCAATCCGACACATTACATACGAGCAAAAATACTTCATTAAATTCAAAATCGGTGTACAAGATATTATGAGCTCCTCAGCTTTACAAAATGCTACAAAATTACCCGAAGGCTTACAAAGGAAAACAAAAAAAAGAGAAGAGACGGCGGCGGCTTCAAGTCGTCTTCTCGTCCAAGATCTCATCGCCGCCCGTCTACACGGCACCTCCCTTTTGGCTCTTCCTCGAGGAGGCGGTACTTTTCGCGGAGCTCCTGGTCATCGAGCCCGGGCATGATCTCCTTAACGGCGTCAAAGGCATTCTGCCACCCGACGATCGCTGAGTCGGCGAGGTTAAGGTAAAACTGATCGGACGTTTTATAGTCCTCCACAACCTTCTCCGCCCTCTCCTCGGCCTTTTTCGCGGCATCGTTGGCCGCCTAGGCAACCTTCTTCGACGAGTCTCTTTGCTTCTTCATCGCATTAGAGAGCCTGTTGACTTCGTCGACCTGAACCTGAAAGGCCCGTTGGACTCGACCAGGGCACGGATGGACTCGGTCAGCCTTGCAGCCTTTACCTCCTTCGAGACCAACCGTAACTCGAAGGAGGCGGTGTTTTCCTCGACCTCTCTCAATTTGGCGAGGATCTCTTTCTCGCGTGAAGAGGTCTCCCCGCCCTTTTATCGCCGGAGCAACCTCTTCGGCCTCCATGGCAGTCAGGAAGGAACAATGATGAAAAACCTGCAGAAGGAAGCAAACAACATCCGTCAGGGACTAAACATAGGGAAAATTACTTGGAAAATTACTTGGAAATTTTACAGAGAGCTCACTAACCTGGACCGCCTCCTGGGCTATTGGAGCAACCTGGACGTTCAAGGTACCCCGAGGTATCTTGGCCCCGGCCGGTTTTTCCATGTCCGCCAGGAAGCTATTGGCCATAGATAGTCCTGACGACACCTCAAGGCAGAAGTCGCCCTCTAGAATATATGTACCCCGGCCGGCTCTGGCCGGAAAACCTCTCTTGAGCTTCTTGGCCGGAGATTCGGCGGAAGAAGGCGCCTCCGACCTCACCCGGGGAATCTGCTCCCGGGCTTGCTTCGGCCCACTTTCCCTACGCTCTTCGGGGACTGGTGGGGGACGACGGTCTTTGCAGAAGCCCTGTGGCGAAGCGTCCAACTCGGCACGGGCTTGGACGAGCTTGCGCTGCCGCCCTTCCTGTTCTGTGTCTTGGCGGCCAAGTCGGCCATAATTTTTGACTGGTCAATGGGCTCTGCGAGAAGAAACAAAAAAGAATTAGTAATGAAAGCAGCAAGATATATCAAGCCTAAATTGATCTGCTGTGACCTAACTTACCTAAGAAGCGTGCGAGACTGAGTCCCGCCCAGCTCAGGGCCTGCTCGAAAAGTAAGGAGTCGGCACGCTCGATCGGCTGTCACTGGGACAAAATCCCCGCCTCCAGGGCGTTCGACAACTTGGCCTTCGGGCAATCCACCATATGCCATTCGGTAGGCACCGGCCAATCCTCCCTTCGGGGGAACCGACAAAGACAAATTTCTCCTTCCACTCGTGAATAGAAGAAGAGACGACCACTATCCTGACGTGGCCGTCCTATCCTTGTGTTTCTTAAAAAAATATACCCAACTCGACTCGTTCTTACGGGTGCCCGGATGGTTCTTGTAGCAGAGGAATGCTAAGAGGAGCCCTAGGTTAAAGAGGATTTGATCGATTTTGAGCTGGACCAGGAATCTGAGAAGAATCATCCACAAATTCGATGCTAGCTGGCCCGAGGCGAGCTATAAACGGTGAAGGACTGCATAAATCTCGGGCGGAATGAGAAAACGCATCCCTGCTCGGAACGCTTCCAAGTACAGGACAATCTCGTTACCCTGGACCTGGTCTGCCCATTCACCCTCCTTACCCAAACGAAACGTGAAGCCAGAGAGAATGTGGAAGCGAGCTCGTAGTCGGAAAGCTCGTCCAACCAGTTCAACACCGAGACAGCGTCACGGGTGTTTTCGATGCACACCTTAGGGCCTTCTGTTGGATATGTACGCCCTAAAGGCCTGTATTGTATAGTATCCTAGGAATATGTATATACAGGACAATCTTGCTCAGTTATATAGTATACCATTTGGGTTGTCTTTATCTAAACATATGTATTTGTTTTTCATACTGTTTTATATTGCTTATACATGTTGATAAAAACTCGTTACAGTAGTATACTATTTTGGTTTGACTTTATCTTAAAATGTGCATATGTTTTACTCGATATCTCATATGGCTGATACATGTTGATAAAGCCCGTAGGATTTTGCTTGACTACCAGTGTTATAATGACGATCATACTTGTGAGAGCGGGGTAATCCATAAGCACATCCTTAAATGTCCCAAGTCGCAGGAGTATCGAGACCGGGTATCGATATTCTAGAGTAGGCTTGTGTATACGTTTCTAGACCCTGACAAAAGGCGGTGGTTGGTTCCACAACCATTGGTGTGATCACCTAAGATTGTATACAGGTGCTCACTGAGGTGAGTACACTGGACGAACTCGTCGACAACTTCTAGATGGTATTATACCCATCGTCAGATAGCGGTTCTCAGATGACATGAGTATAGGTTAGTCTTTAAAACTGAGATCACCATTTGTCTCATGTAAGTTCCCACTGTATTTAGATCACTACCCTACCATGGCTCTACTAAGCCGTGCAAACAGGTTTTGGTTGGATACAGTCCCGAACCACATAGAGGCAGTGAGCGATTGTCAGGAATTCGTCTCTCATAGTATTGGAAGTCGATATCGCACTGTGTCCGGCTGGCCAAAACCATAAGACATTGGCCAAGACGGTTGAGATTTACTAATGGTTAGATCAGTAGTTTCTCGAATCGGTCCTGATCCACATTGACACGACATATCGGGTTGTTAGGGGTCTGACGTTTACCACCCCTAGACCCGATATGCAATACTCTTAGACGAGAAGACCGGACTGTAGAAGATTGTCACGGATAGGCTCAGTAGGGGTTCAAATGAGCTTACTCGCCGGCCTTCTTTTCAACAGGTACCTAGGTAGCCGTTACGTACAGCTAGTGCCGCTAATGTGGTTATGGTTAAATTTACCGCCAGCGTACCGTCGAGTCTTTTGAGTCCCACACAGGGTTTCCCTAGTTCAGGCGAAACGATATACAGGCCGTATGTTTATACATGCAGAATTCCGATTAAATACGTGTACTAGTTACACGAAATTTAATCGGATGGCTTGTGAGACTAAAGGGCTTAGGATTAAGCCAGTTTATTAAATCAAGTATTGATTTAATTCTAGTATTATGTTATTGAATTTATGCATCTTTTTGTATTCGTATTTTTGGTACGAGTACGGGTATGTATATACGGTTAGGTATTCTTGTATTTATACAATAATACTTCTAGAAGATAACATCTCATTATGTAATTTTTTCTATTTATTAGAAATAGAAAATAAGGTGGAAGGGTGAGGTGGCTTCAACCATGGTGTGAATAATGACTATTATTTTTGTTTATTCATTTGTGAAAACTATTCAAGCATGACTTGAATTTTTATTTGGAAAAATATTTTTGATACATATTATTTTTCCTAGCCATTCTTCATTCATTCTAACCTAAGCCTTCTCTCTCCTCTCTTTCTCACTCCTCTCTTGAGCTCCATTTTCTTCCTCAAACCTCAACCCTTCTCATGAGTTGAGAATCATTGGGGTATTTGAGATAAATAAATCCTATTGTCAATCTCTACATCATCTTAATAACCTAGATTAGAAAACTAGGTTATTAAGTTACTTCATTTGTGAAGTGCTAGCTTAGACTATACACTTTTGGATGGATCATCTAGGATCAAGAAGATCATCAAGTGAGGTTGATCAAGAATCTCTAGAGGCACAAGAGGAAGAAGTTTTGAAGACCCGAAAGACACGTGTCTTTTAGATATAACTCCTTTTCATAGTAATTAAACTCCCAGTAGTTGCTAGTTTAGGATTATGGTTTGATCACTTTGGATTTTGTTAATTGTGCTTGCTCAAAATTTGATTTTTGTGCATTCTGCCTCTCTACTTCTATTATAGAGTGAGCACAACTAACCAACACCTTTTTGGCCCCTCGGCGTCGGGGAACAAAGGAATTGCCACCCTTTGGGGGCGAACCTGATACGATAGAAGAAGAGCTTTCTTGGCTATCAGAAGCCAAGGAAGAAGAAAACCCACTAGACTCGGTTTTATGGGACGAATCTGCATCGCCTGACTCTATCTTAACTACATCTACTAAGGGATCAGATGAAGACATCTGATCTGATTCAAGGGAAGGAATAACTGAAAGAGGGTTTGACCACAAAGTCGACCTAAGAGCAAGAGCGCCGAGCAATTCAAAGGCAACAGGAGACAAGTGAACAAAAATGTTTCCTGAAGGAAGATCACCCCTATTTATACATTCGGCGAAGGCCATCCTGCGGCTCAGATCCTTTCCCGCCAAACGAAGTGTCGCGTCCAACGATCCATGTGGCGCCACGCGGCAGCCGACCATTGGGCGCCTTCCCCTCACGCGGATCTGATCGGCTGAGGCGATGTCTCACATCCATCGTCCGGATGCAACAGCGTGACACGAAATCGACGGCCAGCTCGATGCCATGACGATCTGGGCAGGTGAAACGACGTCGCCATAATGACGTTGTCCCATCAATGATCCGCTGACGTCACTTGAATATACGCTCGAAAATTAAAGCGCTCGAGTCCGCTGACGTCATCCGAAGATACACTCGAAAATTAAAGCGCTTGAGGGTCGCCACGTGACCATGTAATTCAAGAACAATCCACCGCGTAGGTCCATCGGTAAAAAGCCGAAGATAGAAGACCGAGCAATCCACCCTCGACCCGACCCATAAATAGGTCGAAACGAGTGTATGGGGCTAATGATAGTTTTCACCAATAGGAATTCTCCTTATCAAGGCACGTAGCAGATGACGTGTCATCCAGATTCTTGGAGCTACGGAACTGGAATAAGTATGATGTTAAGCGAGTATTCCTTAGAGCCTCGATCCGAAGGATAGGCTCCGACCTCTTGAGGCCCTCGCCTGATGCGTTCCTCCTTCGACCAACCGCCGGCCCATATCTCGTCTCCAAGCTATCATAGAACTGAGCTTTCTCAGCTTCCTTACTCGTTTCCGAGTTATCCTATAACTGAGATTCCTCAGCACCGCAGCTTGGCCGGGAGCATGGAGCATGAGCATCCTCGTAACGGCTACGTGTATCTCGCCACGACGAGATCTCCGCCACTCCACATCCCACATTCTACGTTAACGTATCTCTCCATTGATGTAGACGTTACGCTGGAGCGAAATGGACGACGAGAATCTCGTATCGGCTCGGTCCATGCGACAACTATATAAACCTCTCCAGACGAGACGAGAATCTCGTATCGGCTCGGTCCATGCGACAACTATATAAACCCCTCTTCCAGACGACTCAAGAAACTCGAATTCAATCCAATACGCCGCTACTCTGGCTAATTATTTCTCGGTACTTACTTGATTTTCGGACGGTCCTACGGTGGCTTCCTACCCCAGGACTTCTTTTGCAGGTAGCTTGGCGTTAACATCAACTAGCAAACCCATTGAGATCCACACTCTCCCTCCAAATCAGAGCCTTTCAACCCCTCTAGTCACAAGATCGACGGAGGACGACATCAGCAAGTGACTGGTGAGGGGAAAAAAGGAAATTATCAAGTTCTTCACATCTAGAATCACTCATTTGTATAAAAACATTTTTAAACGAGATATCAAACAAGTCACAATGCAACAACAGAAAAGGTCATCATGCAAGTGATTTCCCTATCAATATCATTTATTAGCATAAATACATTCTAAGAATATTTGTCTTATTCAATACAATTCTTGCAAAAAAAACCGCATGCAGTTCAAATTAAGGCACAAAACAAAAAACAGCATGCATTGCATTATCCAAACAAAAAAAAAAAAATAATAATAATAATAAGCTCAAGGATCAAAAAATAAATATCACCTCCTCTATCAACAAGCACAAAAGTAGGGAACCCGCCAGGCTTCGATTTGAAAGATATATCAAATTCATCAAAACCCCTGCATCCCTTCCGATTCGATTTGGGATAAGCCACAACCCCAACCATAGTCCCCCCATACTGAGGGATCCCAAAATTCCCAATCGCACACTCATAGACCCCCTTCAGCGACTCCGGCGACGTCACCTTCAAGCTGTTCTTCTCCACCACGAATCTCGCCACACAAGATCCCCACAAAAACAAAACCCAAACACAAAACCAAAGCACCCCCCTCATTTTTTTCCCTTAAAATTGCTGATCTTTGAAGCAAAAAGATCAAATTTTGAAGAGAGCCCACATCAAAAGACTGGATTTTGAAGCAGAACCCAGAAGGGGAAAGGGGATCAAAAATCAGCAAATTTTGATCTCGATGCTGAGATTTGGGGTTTTATAGTGGAGAGGGTAACTGGATCGAAGGAGACGTGTTTGATTGTGGAGCTTCCTCCTGTTTTGAAGTTCGCGAATTTTCTGTCAAGATGTGAGGGAGCCGTTGGATTGAGGAGGAGGATGGAATGGACGGTGGATGCTGAGGCTTGGACTTGGCTAACTGTTAAGTTTGAAGGGAGAGGGGACTTCAGTGTTAAGTTAAGTCGAAGGGCTCTCGTGAAATTAAAACGCTGATTGAATGGGCAATTGGTGTGAAATCGTGTATCATGAGGGTGTTGATTGCTCATCAATTATTATTCACATGGATTGTTTTTTATTGGAAAAATATATATTGTTGTTGTTTTATGTTTTGAGTGTGACAGCTTTGGTAATTACTTATTTTTCCTCTTTGGGATAGAAACAACCGTAGGATTGAAAAAGATAGAGAAAAAGATAAGGGTCATTATTTTTATTTCAAACGGAGTATTATTATTTTTAAATGTGTCTGTATTTTAATGTTACAAAATGCATGTTTTCAAGTTTAGAAAGTTTTCATGTTTTTTGAACAAAAGTGACGGGGTTTTCTACAATTTAAACCATTTTTAAACACGGAAAAAATCTATATCTGATGGAGGTCGGTTTCTCTCTCAGATATTGTCCTCCGTCGATCTTGCGGTCAGCGGTGTCGAATGGTTGGGATTTGTTTGTGGTGGTTGGGTATGGATCTCAATGAGTTGTTGGTTGTTATAAACGTCAAGCTACCTGTAAGAAAAGTCTCGGGATGGGAAACCACCGTAGGACCCTCCGACGATCAAGTAAGTGCCAAGGAATAATAGGGCAGAGTAGCGACGTATTGAAATGAGTTCGAATTACCTGAATTGTCTAGAAAAGGGGTTTATATAGCAGTCGCATAAAGCGAGCCGATGCGAAATTCTCGCCGTTCATTACGCCCGTGCGTCACGTTCGCGTTGATGGCAGGATACGCCCATTAACGGCGAGATACGTTCATTAATAGCGAGATATGCTTAGTGTGGGATGCGTGACGTGGAGCGGCTGAGATCTCATCATGGAGAGATTCACGGAGCCGTTATGGGGGCGCTTGGGCTCCGTGCTTTCGGCCAAACAGGGACACCGAGAAATCGCAGATATAAGCTAGCTCGAAGATGAGCTATTAGCTGGCGGTCAGCAGAAGGGGGGAGGTGCTCCGGGGAGGTCTTCTTAAAAGGTCTGGTGCAGCCTCGGAGACGAGGCGCCGAGGAATGTCCTTAATGCATCATATTTATTCCAGCTCCGTAGCCCACAGGAATCTAGCGGGTTTACGTGGACGACACGTCGCCTGCTATGTGTCGTAATCTGGGGAATTCCCACTTACGATCATCATCATTAGCTCCCCACTCTCGTTCTGACCTATTCATGGGTCGGGTCGAGAGTAGTTTGCTCAAACTTCAATGTTCAGTTTGGAGCTGAGAATTCTTTGTAGGGGTTGTTTGGGGACGACGTGGTGCTTGGCGGTTATACTCTTTCGATTCCTGGGTCCACGTAGCGGTTCACGAAGCGCCTTAATTTCTGCGTGTATCCCAGATGACGTTAGCGGATCGGCGAAATTGTGGCACCTTAAATGGGACGTCATTTCGCTTGCTCAGGCCGTTGATCTTCGAGCCACGTGGCCGCAATGGAGTGGTGGACCACGAGGCGTTGTAACTGTTGGTTGGATCCGCGTGAGGGACGAAACGTCCAATGATTGGTTGCCACGTGGAGTCCTCGTAGCCATCGGGTGCTACGCTTCATCGTGGAGGGAATGGATTTGGGCTGTCGGATGGTTTAATGCCGAGTGTATAAATAGGGGAGGCCATTCCTTGGCAAACACTTTGCTCTATTTGTTCCCTGTTATCTGAAGATTGCCCGGTGCACCATCACTTAGGTCCGATCTCCAGCTCAATCCTTCTCCAGCCAATCTCCCCTTGAATCAGGTTAGATGTCTTCTTCCGAAGTTTTCATTGACGTAGTTGGGATCGAGTCGAGCGAAGAGGCTTCAGTTTCTGAAGCCGAGTCCAGTGGGTCGTCGTCTTCTTCCTCGGCTTCCAATAGCCGAGGAAGTTCTTCCTCTTCGTGTTCTCCTTCAGTGTCGGGCTCGCCCGTAAGGGGTGGCGACGCCCTCGTTCTTCGTCATCGGGTAGCCAAGAGGGCCCCCAAGGTGCGCATCGAAAATACGCGTGATGCGCCCTCGATATTGAATCTCCTGGACGAGTTTTCCGATATTCGAGCTCGTTTCTACATCCCCGCTGGTTATTCGCTTCGTTAGCCAGAGAAGGTGAGCGGGCTGACCAAGTGCAGGGCAATGAGATTGCTCTATACCTGAAAGCGTTCTGGGCTGGGATGCGTCTGCCCTTCTCACCCGAAATTTGCGCCGTACTCCATTGCTTCCGTCTTGCCCCGGGCCAGCTAGCGCCGAACTCGTGGAGAATCCTCCTCGGGTTTCTGGTCTGGCTGAAGATTGATCGGATCCCCTTTGACTTGAATCTTCTTCTTTCCTTCCTGTGTTATAAAAATTATCCCGGTACTCGCAAGGACGAACCGAGCTGGGTTTATCTTTCTTTCAAAAAACATAAGGGTAAGACGGCCGGGTCTGGGGTAGTTGTCGTCCCTTATTCCATCCACGAATGGAAGGAGAAGTTTGTTTCATCGGTCCTCCGGAGGGAGAGGATTGGCTCGTGCCCACCAAGTGGCATAGGGCCGATTGCCCTAGGGTCAAACGGTCAAACGGTCAAACGACGAGGGTAGTGTCGCAGTGGGAGCCGATCCAGTGGGCCGATGTCCTGCTTTCCAAGCAGGCTTTGAGCTAGGCGGGACTCAGTCCTGTGCGCTTCGGGGGTAAGTGAGGACTTCACCTATTAATTTAGACTTAGCATATTTTCGCTTTTTTAGTTGCTGACCCCTTTTTCCTATATATTTCACAGAGCCAATGGACCTGGCGAAGATCATAGCGGCCATGGAAGCTAAAGCACAGGGGAGGAAGTGTAACATTTTAAAATATTTTAGATAATTAATTATTTTATTTATTTAATTAAAAATGTTAATTTAAAAATTTTATTGAAACAAAAAGGGACCTTTTATATGTAGTGTAAGAAATTAAGTAATTTGAATATTTAGTTTGTAACATTAGTTGTTAAGAACGGTTTTAGTAAAATTGTTAGCTTTGTAGGGTGTTTTTCGTCACCCCATTGAGATGGGAATACACGCGGGCTTGTCAGGCGCATTACAGATTCCCCCTGCCTAGGGTAGGCAGGGGTTTATTAATTGTAGGGATCTGAATCTCCGGCAACCGCGGACTAAGCTGTCATTAATTACCCCTCGCCTTTGGAACGAGAGAACCTCCGATTGACGGGTCAAAACAGGTCATGCGAACTCAACGTGCAGTGTACGTGTATTGTATTTTGAAAGGGGTTTTGGATATATAGGGGGCCCCGCAGAATTTTTACGGGGGTCCCGCTACCCGGATAGCGGGCTGGGGGTCAAAGGGGCTAGAGCCCCCTTGCGGGGAGCGGGGCAGCGCCCCGTTAGAAATTTTTTCTAACAGGGGACAGTGTTGTAGAGTGTGTGTGTGTGTAAGGGAAAGGGCATCCAAAGGACGCGTGGGAGAAGGCGCCAGTGCCCCACGTGCCAGGCACGCTGGCGCTGTGCGGTACGGCGCCCGCGCACCATGAGCCAAGCACGCGGGCGCTGTGCGCCAGGGCGCCAGCGCACCATGTGCCTGGCACGCGGGTGCTAGGCGTCAGCAGCAAAAGGGACTTGGTCCCTGTACTAGGAGCTGTGCTCCCGATTTGACTTATGGAGTTAAACTCCTGACACAGATTAATTTAGGGAGTTAAACTCCAATGGATCTTGAATGGAGTTAGACTCCTAAAAAAATTAGAAATGATCAAAGGGGGCTGCTTTGTTTCTCCCTTTGGCTCTGGATCTTCCCAAGATGAGATTTCTGGAGATGGGTCTCCTTCTTCCTGTTGGTTGGCCGGATCTTGGAGAAAGGGGGTGAAATTCAAAAATCTCCCCTTTTGAGATCTAATGGAAGATCTGAGCTCTCCTTTGTGGGTTTTGTGGTGAAAAACTATTTAGTTTTGGAAAAGAAAGAGTAAAACTCTTGATTTAATCCGAAAAAAAGAGGAAGGTTTTAGAACCTTGAGGAACGAGAAGATCACAGATCTTGATTTTTTTTGGGAATGAGAAAAAAGTTCCTTAGATATTTTCATTATTTTGCCTTTATAGGCTATACACTTTATATATAGCCCCTTAGGCTTTACAAACATGGCATTTTGCTCATCTTATGCCTCATGTGCTCATTTCTTTTGCACATAAGCCATGGGCTTTACAAAAATTTGGCTTGATGCCCATTTTTCTTACATTCATGCATAAAAAATTACATCAAAATTATTTATTACATGATTTTTATTTTGGCATGGAAGAGAGTCGGCCGCTTCATGTTCGGACCCGACCTGGGCATAGGCCCACCTGATCTGGGCTTGGGCCCACTTGGCTTAGGGTTGACCTTGACTTTGACTTGGTCAACCGGGGTGCAATTTTCGACCCCAACAAAGTGCCCCCATCAATAAATTCACACCACATATATGGGTCGTGTGCATGAAATTGATGGATCTTCTTTCTCGTGGAGGCGACTTGCTTTGGTTCCCACTTTTTGGGATGCACTGCCCTTTTTACGACATGGACGGTCGACGCTTGACGCGTCTCAGAGATGGAGTGTCTGGGGTAGACGTTTCTCTGGCCCGGAGTGATTTGATAGACGTGCCCCCGGCATGGAGTGTCGCTGGTCGACGTTTCCCCGAGGCGGAGTGTCTGTAGTCGACGTGCCCCTGGCACAGAGTGTCTGCTTGACGTTTCCCCGAGGCGGAGTGTCGGCTGGTTGACGTGTCCCCGAGACGGAGTGTTTGCTTGACGTGTCCCTGAGACGGAGTGTCTGCTGGTTAATGTGTCCCCGGCACGGAGTGTCTGCTTGACGTTTCCCCGTTACGGAGTGTCACTGTTAGACGTTTCCCCGGTACGGAGTGTCGTTGTTGGACGTTTCCCCTCGCTGGTTGACGTGTCCCCGGCACGGAGTGTCTGCTTGATGTTTCCCCGTTACGGAGTGTCGTTGTTGGACGTTTCCCCGGTACGGAGTGTCGCTGGTCGACGTTTCCTCGAGGCGGAGTGTATGTAGTCGACGTGCCCCTGGCACGGAGTGTCTGCTTGATGTTTCCCCGAGGCGGAGTGTCGACTGGTTGACGTGTCCCCGAGACGGAGTGTCTGCTTGACGTGTCCACGTTACAGAGTGTCGCTGTTCGACGTTTCCCCGGTACGGAGTGTCGCTGGTCGACGTTTCCCCGAGGCGAAGTGTCTGTAGTTGACGTGCTCCCGGCACGAAGTGTCTGCTTGACGTTTCCCCGAGGCGGAGTGTCGGCTGCTTGATGTGTCCCCGAGACGGAGTGTCTGCTTGACGTACCCCCGAGACGGAGTGTCTGCTGGTTGACGTGTCCCCGGCACGGAGTGTCTGCTGTTTGACACAGAGGTCGATGTTGGAATTGGTTGGTTTGATTTGTTTGATTTTTTGCCTTGTTCGGTGGGACTTTTGAATTTGAGAAGGATTTGGAATTTGTTTAGCATCAGTATTGCTGCACTGGAATAATGCCAGGAGCAACTCATCATTTGCCCCGGGATGATTTGGGAATTGGTTTTTGGGTCGGCATCAGTACCGCTACACTGGAATATGGTACCAGGAGCGAATCATCATTTGCCTTTGTCTATTGGGAAGCGATGGCTTAGGAGACAGGTTTAGATACCTATCACCTAAGGCTTTTCAATTTTATGGGCCGTAAGGGTCCCATAAAAGCATTTTCTCCCTACGAGTCGTAAGAATCCCGTAGGTGCATTTTCTCCTTAGGAGTCGTGGGGACTCCTAAGTGTGCTGCTCCTTTGTGAGTCGTAAGGATCTCACGGGGGAATTTTCTCCTCACAAAGTCGAGAGGACTTTGCAAGTGCATTTCATCTCTTTTCACGAGTTTGCGCCCTTTCGGGTTTTCACAAACTCGCCGGCAGTCCTGCTGTTTTTACTCATGGAGCCCTTTCGGGTTTTCATCCGTGCCCATTTTGCTTGTGGACATACCCTTTTTTTGGAATCTGTATCGCTGGCGGGACTTTGAATGTGGTCTCTCCGGTAGAACTTGGGAGAGATTGAGATTGTTTTACACCCATGGATTGTATACGGTTTTGCAGGATGTGTGATCCAGACCGTAGGGCCGGAAGAATTTCGGGACTTTGTTGGCGTCTGCATCGCTGCACTGGAATATGGTACCAGGAGCGACTCATCATTTGCCGTGAGGGGATCTCCCTCGTTTCCAGTTTAACGACTTAGGGGTCATCTGTTCCCAGTTTAACGACTTAGAGGTTATCTGTTCCCAGTTTAAAGACTTAGGGGTCTATGGATCGGAAGCTTGGAATTTTGGGGTAGGGGTCGGCATCAGCATTGCTAACACTGAAGCACAGGTGCCAGGAGCAATTCATCATTTGCCCTTTCCTGTCAGGAAGCGATGGCTTAGGCAACAGGTTTAGGTCCCTATCACCTATGGCTTTTCAATTTTATGAGCCGTAAGGGTCCCATAAAAGCATTTTCTCCCTACGAGTCGAAAGGATCCCGTAGGTGTATTCTCCTTAGGAGTCGTGGGGACTCCCAATTGTGTTTTTCCTTTGTGAGTCGTAAGGATCCCATGAAGGTTTGTTCTCCTCATGTATCGTGAGGACATATGAGTGGGTCTTCCCAAATGGAGCATAATTCCGAGGGCGGAGACCGGCCGCTGGATGGGTGACTTCGGTGGGGCATGGGTATGATGAGAATTATTTGAGCCCGTGGATTGTATACGGTAGTCAATTTGGGGACTGGCCGTAGGGCTGGAAGAATTTTGGGAAATTGAATTTTGATTGGCGTCTGCATCGCTGCGCTGGAATATGGTACCAGGAGCGACTCATCATTCGTCGTTGGGGATTTGAGTTTTGGACGGCGTCTGCATCGCCGCACTGGAATATGGTACTAGGAGCGACTCATCATTTGGCATCGGGACATTCAGAGTTTGGTTGGCGTCTGCATCGCTGCACTGGAATATGGTACCAGGAGCGACTCATCATTCGCCTTTATTTTTATTTTACCGCGATTGCTCTATCATTTCAGCTTTTTATCGCGAAGGTCGCGATTTCCCTATCATTTCGTCTATTTATTCGCGGTTGCCCTATCATTTCGGCTTTATTCTCATCTTTATTTTTACTCGCTGATTTTTATTGCAAGTTGCCCTATCATTTCGGCTTTTTATTATTTTATTATTTTGTTTTATTTACACATTTTTACATCCCCAGTTTAACGACTTAGAGGTCGATTGTTCCCAGTTTAACGACGTGGTGGTCGTTTATTCCCAGTTTAAAGACTTGGTGGTCTGTGGTTTGCTTATCCCAGCTCCTCGAATTTTGATCTTGGTGGGGCTGTGTTGATGACCGTAGCTCTGTGGTTTGTCGGTACATCTGATGACTATGAGGCTTTCCCAAGTTTGTATTGGTTCTCCACCTAATCTTTAAAAACATAGCAGTCTTCAATGGTATGACTCACCATTCTATGATATGGGCAGTATATGGGATTGCCGGTCATGTTCATCTCATGTGGCCTATTTGGAATAGGAAGTTGAAGACCGTTGTTCAAGGCGTCATCGAATATTTTGCGGACTTCATCCCTCCTGAAGGAGTATACTTTCTTCTTTCTCTCCATTAAAGTAGGTGCCCTTACTGATGCTGGACCCTGAAGACGATCGGTCTTTGGTTCGCCTACTGTCCGCTTACCACGTTCAGTGTACGTATCAGAGGGACTAGAGGCTGACCGCGACCATTTTTCGCAAAGGTGTTCCGCTTTTGGGCCGGAGGGAGTATCGGTTGGCTGCTTCCGGATATCAATCCCTAGCTCACGAACCAAAATTTGATTTTGCTATAATTGCAATCGGGCGACTTGGGTCGTGAGATCCGCCACGACGTTTTCCAACTCGTCGACTTTTGAATGGACCTTGGCCATCTTCTTGTCCCTGTCCTGAAGCTGCTTTTGAAGCCGCTTTTGAAGCCATTGGAATAATGCTTGTTCTATAGTCCCGGGTACAACAACGGGGTCATCCTTACCGCCTGAGCTTGATTCAACAATAACCACGGGTTCCTTTGGCTCAATGGCCTGAGCGGGCTCTTCATCATTTGGATCGAGCGGGTGTCGGATGGCAAAAGCCACGTCATCGTCATGGCTATAAGGCGTAGGAGGACTCGCTTCTCTGAGCTCTATCATGTAGACCGTATGGGTTGTATACCCGTCTATTGATTCTTCATTGGCAATGTTGCTCATCTGGCTCTTAGCTTGTTGCCTTAGTCCACTCTTTTCATAGAAAGGCAGATGTCTGAGAGAATCAGGTTCCCGAAGGACTTCGGCCCCCGTTTGTATGAAATTGGCGGTCGCAGCTTGACTATTTGTCAACACGCTATGGGACAATGATATTTCTCCCGTCTTGTATTGCTTTTCAACCCAATCTTTGAAGATGCAATAGTCTTCAATAGTGTGCCCTAGAATTCGGTGGTATAAGCAAAAATTGGGATGATCGGTCCTGCTCGCTTCACTTAGCCTTTTTGGTTCTGGTAGCCGCAGGCCATTCTTCAGAGCATCTTTGAAAATTTTGTGGACCTTGTCCCTTCGGAAAGAGTAGATCTTATTTCTTCTTTCCTCCAAAGTTGGCTCTCGAGATTTGTTATTCTTTGCTCCGCCCGCTCTTTGCTTATTCAGAGAATCGGTGCTTTTGAAACTTTCACTTTTCCGGTTGTCGTCCCTCCGATGTCTCGGTCTGTTTGTGAATTGGAGGTTCTGAGTGGACTCGGGCTTCGAGTGTTCCAACATTTAGACCTTCTTGGTCAGCTCTTGGAATGTTTTGAGGCCTGTGGTGCACAGGAAAGGTTTCATCCAGTCGTTCAGATTTTCTATAAGAAGACTGACGGATTGGTCTTGCTCCAACGGCGGTTCACATTTGATAGAGAGATTGCGCCATCGGACTATAAAATCCATGTTTCTTTCGTTGTTCTTTAGCTCGGTCCTTACGAGGTTGGTAATGGTGATTTTATCGCTGACACTCATAAACCTTTACTTGAACATGGATTCTATTTGAGCGAACGTCGTGATCGAGTCATCCGGTATGCTTGCATACCAATCGAAAGCAACATCGGTCAAACTATTGACAAACTGGAGGAGAAGGAGCCCATCATTGCCCCCAGTGTTCGCACATGATGCTTTAAATTGGGTAATGTGCCGGTTCGCATTTCCCGTCCCATCGAACCTTTCAAATTTGGGGACGACATAGCCAGTGGGAAACTCCACAAGATCGTACCGAGCAGGATATGGTCTCCCGCTACTGCTGACATCTTTTTGCTCTCCGGCTTCGGCTACCAATGTTTTGACTTTGTTGGCAATCATATCCATGATTTGATCTTGAGTTAGCGGGTTGCTGTCATCGGTAGCCAAGACATTTCCCAAGATAGGATGCGACTGACTTTCATGCGGTCCGCCCACCTTTGGATTTTAGGGAATAGGCATCGGCTGTCTTGGGACACCGTTTCCTGGTTCATGAGTAGAACCATGCGCTTGATTGGGCGGCTGAGAGGCAAGTTGGGTCGTGAGCTGTAAGACGACGTTTGTCAAGTCGTCAATTTTTGAGTAGAGCTTGGCCATCTCCTTGTCTTTGTTTCTTAGCTGCTTTTGGAGCTCCTGGAGAAGTTGCTGCTCTACGGTCTTAGGATGGAAAGTTGGCTCATCTTCGCTTTCCGAGCCCGACTCCTCATGAACTGAGGGATCCCTCTGCTTATCAGCTTCACTCGGAGCATTTTCATTACCTTCAGGAGGATGCTGGTCTTGGGAAGTGACAGATACATTCACACCCGATTGGATTTGAGATGTGGTGGCCCCATCTTTGCTGCGAAGGTTGTCACTAGGACGCGTGCCTACCATGTAGACTGTGTGGATAACACATTTAGCCATCCTTTCATCACTGGCAGCTGGTTTCGCGGAGCGGTCCGGGCTTTGGAAATTCATAAATTTTAACATGGCCGGAGCCCTAGCCCTTTTGTTGGCTATGTATCTGAACCGCTTCTGCCTCATCTTCTCTGCCTTGAGCGCCTGTAGGCTTCTGCTCTTCGGGAAGCCGCCATAGGCCGAGTGATGGGGAGCTTAGAGAAAATACCCAACCGAGCAGTTTTTAGGGGCGCCGTTAGAGCTTGCCCGAGATGCTTTGTTGCTTTGTTGGTGTTGATGGCCTTGCCCCCAGCTGGGGCCATGGAGAGTTGTTCGGAAGCGGACTTGCGCTTGGGCTGATGTGCCTTCGTGACCATGACATTCAGCCTTTCCCCCTTTGAGGCTGGTTTGTCCATCACTGGGGCTTGAAGAGCAGGGATGGAGTTAGCTGGTACGAACAGAATAGAGCCAATGATAGCGGCGGCTCCTCCCACTGTCGCCCGAGACTGGCCGGAAGGACCGTCCTGGCGTCCATCTTCATCGTGTAGGAGATGGGAGCTGTGCTGAGAGTCGAGATTATCTTTGGAGAAATTGTTGAAAAGTGATTGCTTGAAAACCTGCATGAAAGAGCATTATTTTAGTATAAATATAGATACGTATATTGATTGAGTTCGCATGAACGTTTAACCCGAAATATAGGAGGAAGGATAAGTCCCACCGGGCGTGCCAGAGTTTGTAGGGTGTTTTTCGTCACCCCATTGAGATGGGAATACGCGCGCGCTTGTCAGGCGCATTACAGATTCCCCCTGTCTAGGATAGGTGGGGGTTTATTGATTGTGAGGATCTGAATCTGATTGTGAGGATCTGAATCTCCGGCAGCCGTGGACTAAACTGTCGTTAATTACCCCTCGCCTTTGGAGCGAGAGAACTTCTGATTGATGGGTCAAAACAGGTCATGCGAACTCAACGTGCAGTGTACGTGTGTTGTGTTTTGAAAGGGGTTTTGGATATATCGGGAGCCCCGCAGAATATTTACGGGGGTCCCACTACCTGGATAGCGGGCTGGGGGTCAAGGGGGTTAGCAGCCCCCTTACGGGGTGCGGGGTAGCGCCCCGTTAGAATTTTTTTCTAACAGGGGACAGTGTTGTAGAGTATGTGTGTGTGTGTGTGTATAAGGGAAAGAGCATCCAAAGGATGCGTGGGAGAAGGCGCCAGCGCCCCACGTGCCAGGCACGCGGGCGCTGTGCGCCATGGCGCCAGCGCACCACGTGCATGGCACGCGGGCGCTGTGCGCCATGGCGCCAGCGCACTACGTGCCTGGCACGCGGGCGCTGTGCGCCAGCTCCCCACGTGCCTGGAACACGGGCGCTAGGCGTCAGCAGCAAAAGGGACTTGGTCCCTGCACTGGGAGCTGTGCTCCCGATTTGACTTATGGAGTTAAACTCCTGACAGAGATTAATTTAGGGAGTTAAACTCCAATGGATCTTGAATGGAGTTAGACTCCTAAAAAAATTAGAAATGATCAAAGGGGGCTGCTTTATTTCTCCTTTTGGCTCTGGATCTTCCAAAGATGGGATTTCTGAAGATGAGTCTCCTTCTTCTTCCTGTCGGTTGGCCGGATCTTGGAGAAAGGGGATGAGATTCAAAAATCTCCCCTTTTGAGATCTAATGGAAGATCTGAGCTCCACTTTGTGGGTTTTGTGGTGAAAAACTATTTAGTTTTGGAAAAGGAAGAGTAAAATTCTTGATTTAATTCAAAAAAAGAGAGGAAGGTTTTAGAACCTTGAGGAAGGAGAAGATCACAGATCTTGATTCTTTTTGGGAGAGAGAAAAAAGTTCCTTAGATATTTTCATTATCTTTGCCTTTATAGGCTATACACTTTACATATAGCCCCTTAGGCTTTATAAACATGGCATTTTGCTCATCCCATGCCTCATGTGCTCATTTCTTTTGCACATAAGCCATGGGCTTTACAAAAATTTGGCTTGATGCCCATTTTTCTTACCTTCATGCATAAAAAATTACATCAAAATTATTTATTACGTGATTTTTATTTTGGCATGGAGGAGGGCCGGCCGCTTCATGTCCGGACCCGACATGGGCATGGGCCTACCTGATTTGGGCTTATGCCCACTTGGCTTAGGGTTGACCTTGACCTTGACTTGGTCAACCGGGATGCAATTTTCAACCCCAACAAGCTTCATTGTGTTATATGATATAGTGTGATGGTTTATATGTTAATGTGTTGATTATAGGATTAGGTTATATTGAACCTCAAGCATAACACACCTTAGGTTAAACCAAATGCCCACACCTCCTACTTGCATGAACTCACAACACTTCTTCATGGTGACGGCTCCTCTTAATATCATAATTTCTTATCTTTATCTTTTCAAAATTTCTTCAACTGATATATTAAGTTTAGAACAATACTTAGTTAGTACCCTCTACTTCCCTTGAGAATTAAAGAAGAAAAAAAAGAAGCTAAGTACTAGGGATCCTTACCTCAACCCTCAAGCTAGGATTATATGTTCTTGTGCATCTTTGAAGAAGCCATTCAGTTAATCATTCAAATTGGTATAATTTCCAAACCTGTAGATTTTAAATTCAATACTGTTTTAGTATAGAAGTATGATATCGGTGAATATCGTATTTGGATAAATTATTGCTCTGTTTTGAATCTGCTATAGTCTAGCTAATCTGTAACAAAATCAAACAGTACTGTAGCCTTGTAGATTGAACTTAGAATATACACTAGAAACACGAACCCATTCCCCTGCAACTCGACCGGCGAGATTCAAGTAATTCCCGGCGCCGCCGGCTTTTTTTGTGGAATTGGGTGTTGAAAATTTTATGGTAGCTCTCTGTATGTATTTTAAGGTATTTGGTATTGTTTGATTATGTCATATATTCTGTATATAAAATCTGGAAGCAAATTTCTTGTTTTGGTTATAGTTCTAAATACGATACGGATATGTCACGACCCGAAAGAGCACGTGACTGGCACTTGAACCATATGAAGTCTATAGGACTCCATCTGATCCAAGTAAGCCAAAAGCCCAGAAATCTAAAACCATTTTAAGAGTAAATAAAGAGAACTGGTTTAAAGAAGTGAAGGAAACGTGTTTCGAAAATCAAGGTTTTTAAATAACTAAGCCGAATATGCATTTTTAAAATGTGTAACCTTTCCTGAAAATTTCGGCAGAGTTTCCTTTGTAAAAACTGGCCCCGAACGGGGTACAACAAGAATAACATAAATATGCAATGATAAAAGGCATCCCCAAGCGGGAGCTAGCTCTTCGTCAATCGACGGTCACAACCACGCAAGCAATAATAATATACAACGCCAAAGGGCGAGGATCAAACTCAAAAGAAACTCAAAACCGTATTACTACTAGCGCGACTCTAAGGTCGAATAATACAACACTGTCTCTAAGTCTGAACAATATACAAGTTTTGGTTGATGGAAATTCTAGATACAATGAATAATACAAATACAATAGCGGTTCTGATACAAAAGAACCCACCTATCCAAGCAAATCACCCATAAGGAAGCAGTGTGCCAGAAATGCCGCTATGGAAACTGTACGGCAAACCTGCAAGAACTGGGGCACAACGGGGGTGAGTTGCCAACTCGTGAATAGAAGAATATCTACAAGCAGAGATCGAATGCATGACCCATCCTAGGTCAATACGATCAAAATATAACCTCAAAAATATAACCAGCAGCCTATAACAAGGCTAGGGTAAATATCTAACCCGAGTGTAATCTCATATGCCCGTGTCAGTGCCCAAGGGTAGCAATATATCATATGAATGAGGTATGAATGCATGAAAACAGAATACAAGTAAATGAAGAACTGTTTTCATAATTTAGTGAGATTTCCTTTGTATTTTTAAAATGAGGTATCATAATGAAATCAGCATAAAACAGTGCCTAGCATCGGCACAAAACATAATCCCAATATCTCGGTATCTCTGTATCACAGTCTCTGTACCTCAAAATCTCGAAATCTCAATGTCTCGATCATAATATCTAGGGCGCCGTCAGTCCAGACCGGCCCCTACCATCCATCTCAAGACCACGACGGTATCCTCCGGATATCCGACGCGTCGGGTAAAATCACCGGTAGGTAGTGCTCCCCTGCCAGGCTCACATCGTCATCACCACGCGCTTCTTGCCCCGGGGTACCTCGCCGGGTCCACCATGTACCCGAAACGGTTCATCCGTCTCCTCGAATCGGGTTTCCAAATCCATCAGCAAACTCATGGTGGACGACTCATACATCATGGGAAAACCGCACTTTTTTATTTTAAAGAGAGAAAGAAGTTTATATAAGTTTTGCGGTTTTCCCCCAAATCCAGAAAATCTCATGGAAATCCGAATCCAATCCTCAATAGCATGTAAACAGTGCATATAGGCATAAAAATCCATGAATAATAGCATGCATGATGTAACAAGTAATAATTACAATGTCTAATCTAGCATATAAGGCAAGTACACTAATATCATGTCTAAATTATTAGTTAACAACCTATGTCGATGCAATAATATTTTCTAAGGTGTGCGTGACATGGCAATTACCGATGAAGATGTGTGTGAGCCGGCAAGTAAGTGTACGTGGTACATACGCATCATCGGTAATGGTGCTGGTGTCCTAACAGCATAACATCAATAATGGAGTATGAAACATAATATAAGCATGCGATGCGAAGCGAACCACAATAATGAACGGGAGCTGAATACTAGATGCAACTATAACTAATCTGCATTAATCTAATACAAGTCCTACAAATGGTGCCTTTTGAAATAACACGAATCATAGGGTTTTGAAAATAGGGGCTACGGTGTTTTTATGAAAAGATACGTCTTTTGAAAATATCCGTATAACCCTTCTGCTTATCTTTAAAATATCCCCGATTCGTTAGTTTTGAAATAGGTATGACTCGGTCTAGTCTAATGTCTACCAAGTAATCTAGATAGGAGGGGTATGAAACCACCTAAATCTGAGTCGGTATATATATATATATATAGATATGATAGTCGGTGATCTCGCCTCAATAACATATCGTAAGATATCCTCGAGTTATGAGTGCGGATCTATCATCAATATCGGCTCGTACGGTAGATCGTCGTACGGCATCCCAATAGCTGGGTAGGGGTCAATATCACCCAATCACATCACATATCAGGTATCACTATCATCAGATCGCACAATCTGGGGTACTACTCTAAGTCTAGTACAAATCGATACCATCTATCAAAGTATGAATGCGGGTAAATCACATGTCCAAAGGCCCGCTAAAACTATCATATCGCACCTCAAAGGCAACTATGTCACATCGCTGATCTCACGGCCTCACATCAAGTATCATCTCAAACCCACGTATCATCATCAACCTGTATATGAACACATAGTCCCATACCCATGTGTAGATATACGCACCATCAAATGAAAGAATGAATGCAAGAATGTGTGTAAATGTATGTGTGGGTGCAACCACTACTCTAGGGTTCGCACTATACTAAACCAATACATTCTTATCATCAAAATACCATTATTTCCATCACTAATCTAAACCACACATAATAAATATACGTGTATATACGTATTCGTATACAACACTACGGACTGCGGGGGTGCTATACGCCATCCACCCGACTTCTCCCCGTAGATATAAATCTACTCACCTGTATCCTGCGTGTCGGTGTCGATGTCACCGTCATCTTCTGCATCGCCTCGGATTGTCGCGGTGTACCTACACATATCACACGTATCGCATCGCATCAAAACCACATCAAAACTTGAAACGACACGCTAAATCCAATACGATACGCTAAAAGGCCTATAGGTTAGAACCTACGGTTAGCCTTCGCAAAACAACCCGAAATCACTCGATGCAGTCGTACAAACGTCACACGATCGAGATAACGTACAAACACCAAAGTGTGGAAATCAAAATACGTAACACCAAATACTGAAAGTAAGGCAGCAACCCAAGAAAACGATCCCAGATTTCATCTCAGGCCAAATCAGGGCAAATAAACAACTCTAGGGTGCTATATATGATGTATTTGAGCTACTGGACCAACCCCGAAGCATTCCCTCACCACTTGGCCGGCCACAACCCTCCTAAAACCGGCCTCGCCGGCCCCCCTATTCCCAATGGGGTCCGTTTGGTCAGGGTGGCCTCCTATGGTCTCAATTTGGTCCCTGGTATTGTTGAATTTGCCTGAAACAGTCCCAGTACATTCCAGATTTCCCTGCACACTCTAAACACTCACAAACCGACATGAAAGTCCCGTAATTCCGTATTTTTTGGTTTCAGGTTGTTCTAGGTCAGGGTCTTGGTCAAAATAGGGTCTAAGGTCACCATTAGAGTCCAATTGCAAAGTCACATCTCAACTTTACCCTAATCCTCTCTAATTTTGTCCAAAGTGCACCAATTCACACGATATCGATATGAAACTTGAATTAAAGCTTAAGAACAAGAATTAACACTCTAATTGTGAAGGAATTACCTCACAAGACCCTCATGAATCCTCAACAGCACCAAAACACCATCTTTCTTGGTCCATAGCATAGATCTTGGGCTTGTGTGCATGTTTTGTGAAATGAGTGTGAGGTTTTGAGTATGTTTGTGAGATGATTTGAGAGGGTTTTGTGGAGGGGGAAATGGGGCAATAGCAGCAGCAGTAGCAGCTCAAGAAGGAGGGGGAGGAAATGAGAGGAAAACCAAGGGAATGGCCAAGTCAAATACCTTCACCTACCCTCACTCTCTCACCATACCTATATCTCATTTTCTTTTTCTTTTCTTTTCCTTTTTTTCTTTTAATCCCAAACCTTCTCACATCAATAGTAAACCCAAAGTAACATGGCTAGAAAAATGTAACACAAGTCCAAAAATGATATGTGCACAATTTTGCACAAAAAGCCAAAAAATCCGATTAGCGATTTTTAATCGCGATTAGCGCTAAATTAGCATATAAATGATCACAAACACTTAAAAATGGCATAATTCCAATAAATAACCCATTTTAGAATTTTCCATAATTTTCCATAATTTTTCTCCATTTATTTGCATTTAATTATTAATTTAATATTAAAATAATCAATAAAATAATATTAAATTATAAAAATTCCTAAAAATAATATTTTATTATTTTGGAAATGTTACAGGATATTTCATGTCACAATTCTGTTTTCCCAGTTACGAACAGCGAATGGTTAGCTCAGGTTAGTATAGGTTTTAGATAGTTCACAATATTCACAGGTAGCACGTTTAGTATGTAAGTCTTGTAGTTTTCACGTTTTCGCCGTATCGGAGTTTAGTCGTTTCTTATACGAGAGTTAATTTTGATGTTAGGTTCGACCACGGGGACTTCGGAGGCCGCAAGAAAAGGAAAGGGGTTGATGATATCCGAGTAAATTCGACGTGTTCCGGTGAGTAGACTAAATATCTACCGGGGGATTTTGTATGGATGACGTAATACGTCCGTAATTAGAAGTTTGGCTAATTATTTTCCTTTGCATTGTGTATATGTTTAAAACTAAAAACTTCATCGTATGCATTCATTTCTATAAATTTCTATTTGTTTAACACTTGGTAGGACACTGTACTAAATTATCGATGAGTCATGTTGCACGCGCACATACCTACATGTTACACTACACTTCATCGGTATTGACATGTCACGTACCCACTTAGAACCTGCTATGTCACATATGTTTCACTTCATACCATAAGCATCATTAATAGTAGTTGTTTTGCATTGCTGTTATTATTGACACTTATCATATTTCCCTTTCAATTGTTATTAATTGTAGCACAAGATGTATTAGATTATGAGGATTTCTGGTTTTGAGTTTTATACACTATTAAGTTATATTCAATGGTACTTCATGATTGATGTGATGTGTCCACCATGAGATGTTGTTTTTATGAATTGGTTTTATTCCGAACCGAGTGGGTGAGCTATACAGTTACGGATTTTTACGTCATCCGGACTGAGTGGGGGAGTATATAGTCGGATTCATGGTAGACCCGGTCGAGACCGAGGGGCAGGAAAGCCGCATTTGAGGCTGGGAGCCTAGCAAGGATACTCGATACCGGAGATAGTTGTAAAACACGGCGGATATCTAGAGGATACCGACCGATGTTACTGATTGACCGGATCGTTCGGGGAACCATGTCTGCTAAAACAGAAGGTTTGTGTCGATATTGGACACGGAAAAATGAATCTTAAATTGGAAATGACCAATATTCAGAGATATTTGATGAGATTTCAGTATTGTGTTATACATTCATTTAGTACATATTCATGCATCAATGTGATACTATACATCATGCTTATCTTGTTTGCTTTTACCTTTATTTCGTCATGCTTACAATATCAACTGTTAAATGTTAGTTTTGCTCACTGAGCTGGCAACTCACCCCCGTTGTGCCTTAGTTCATTGCAGGAGACGCATGAACACATAGCAGCAGTGCGGATCCACTTGTCAGCGTATATCGCTTGTTTTGCTAGGTGAGTTACATATACCGTGACCATCTATTTTTGATATATGTATTTTGGATCTAGTATCACTCCATCAGATCCTGTATATTTGACTTAGAACGAAATATGCTTGTATATGTTTTGATTCGATTGAGTGAGATCGTCTAGCTGTGTTAAATTATGCTTTCTTTACTTATGCATGAAATTCTTCGCTTTGAGCGTCATATTGTAGTTGCGTATTGATTTCCGCCGTTTGGCGTTATTTTGCTCCCAACTGGGGACGCAACTTATTTAAACATTTATAACTGCTTTTATTAACAATTAAAAAGGAGGTGCTGTCGAAATTTTAAAATGCTAAAAATCAGCCTTTTAGATTTCATTTCTTAAAAATCATTCGACATGCTACCTCATTCTTTTTACTTTAAAACTGAAATTTTCTTAATTCCGCAAATAGGGTTTTGATCTTGTTTTCTGGCTTACTCGGATTGTGTCGGCATGTTTAGATGTCATACAATCTAAGTGCCGGTCACGCACCAAATTTCGGGTCGTGACAAAGTTGGTATCAGAGCTTAGGATTAACCTTATGGAACCTAAGAGCGACTTGAAGTTATTAGGCTTAAATTTCGTTATGTAGGTTGACCCTTGGTTTGATGGAGTAGGTGATTTAGGATGAGTAGAGTACCGTACATATGTTCCGCGGCATATTTACGCTACGATACTCAGCCTAAGTAACCTTAGAACGTATGTCTTGATTTATCCTTCCTTTGACTCCCTATTATTATTGCTCATATTCGTATACTTTATAAACTCTCGTTTCTTTTTCCAGTTGCTATGGCTACGCGAGCTTGGCGAGCCGCATCCAGGGATGCAGCTAGGACAGATCCGCCTGTGACGGCGACTGACGCGCAGGGCATTCCGGCGGTACCAGAGCATGTTGATCCTCCTCCTCCAGATAGACTAACTAGGATAGAGGTGTAGGGTTACTAGGCACACTATAGAGGTCTCACAAGGCATCAACCATGCCAATTTAAAATTTTAAGGGTGCCGAGAAACCCTAATACGGATCGTCGGCTAGAAGTTTAGGTGAAATACGAATCTAGTTAACATCTTAACTAAAGGAGAGAGGCTACAACCTTTGTAGATCCGTTTGTACACTTCCTAAGCTCCACGTAGGCGTCCTCTCGCTGTCCGTCTCGAATCCCGAACTCAAACGTCGGCTTCATCGGAGAATTGGGCGAACTAGGTCGTCGGCTTCGTGCCGAAGATGATCTACGTCGAGGCATCACAAGTTCAAGCTCCGACTTCACAAATTTGTAAAACTTGTGAAGAAAACACCCAAAACAACTTGGCAAGAGGTAGAGGGTGAAGAAATAGGAGGTGGGTTCACTTTAGAATTGGATTTCTCACTTTAGAACTCAAGTTGCCATTGATGGCATCAAGCTTTTCTTGAAGAAGAAGATGATCAAGAAGAAGAAAGAATATGATAAGTGTTGAATTAAAATGAAAAATAAATCAATACTTATCATAAGCTAACTAAGATTAAGTGTAGAGAATAGACCATGGTAAATGGGAATGGTTAGGGTTAAGCATGAAGACAAATGGTCTCTTTAGTCAAAGCTTCATGAAGCTTCAACAAGCTTCATGACAAAAAGAAACCATTTTCTTTTCTTTTATCCATTTAAATAAATAAAGAATGGATAAATAAATAGATGAATAACTCAAAACCCTAACCATTATCATAACCATGGTTTAATTCTTTGCACAAACCCAAGTAAATATGTATCATCAAACATGATACAATCAAGTGCACATAAAAGCATATCACATATACAATGTGCACTTTAAGTGAGAAAATCCTTTTAAAATGAACCAATACTAGTTAATACAAATTAATATATCAAATATATAATTATACATTAAATCATTAAATCAACACTTGATTCAATGATCCGGTCATGTCGCACATAACCGACTAATATACAATGTATCGATTTATCGAATCAATGATTCGACAACTAGGTTATATCGCATACAACCAATCGAAACATTTATCGCGAGAATGAAATACGGTATCACATACACGCATTATTCTCGGTCCCGCACATATCTCATATGCGCTCCTATTTCGTTTCGCTTGAGCCAGGAAATTTCTGTGTAGGACTCTAAAGACTCGTCAATACGCCGGTAGCAGATGATGATCATATCAAACACCCACAAGCCGCAAGCGGTCTGCTAAACGTAACGGCCATCCGGGTATTGATCGATCAGAAGATCGACGAGCTAGCCCGCTCACACTCCTGTGAATCCAACCAGTAACACTTACCGTACAGTCCGGTCTGTTCGTCTAATATGTCGCATATCAAGTCTAGGGGTGGTAAACGTCAGACCCCAATAACCGATAAGTCGTGCCGATGTGAGGCTCATAACGGGTTGAGAAACTACTGGTAACACTTACCAGCAAATCTCTGATCAGCCCTGGCCAGGGACTTCCCTGTTACGGCCAATCGAGCACAGCGCAACATCAACCCCCAATACCGGGAGAGACGAAACCCCTCCTATCGCTCATCGCCTCCATGTGACTCGGGACTGTACCCAAAGACCACCGTTTTGCACGCCCTCATGGGCGTGGTAAGGTGGAGATCAAAGCACAGTGGGAATCACACAAGACTCTATGACGATCTCGGGTCTACAGACTAACCTGTACAAGTGTCACCTGAGAACTGCCATCTGACGTGAGGTATAATACCATCTGGGAGTTCTCGGCGAGTCCGTCCAGTGTACCCAGTCTCTACTGAGCACCCGTATACCATCTCTGATGTCAAACACCAATGGATATGGGATCTTCCATCGCCCATCTCATGGGTCGAGAAGCGTATACGCTAGTCTACACTGGTATATCGATGCCCCGTCTCGATACACCCACGACTAGGGACCTTGAAGGATGTACTTATGGACTACCATGTCCCCACTAGTATGATCTGCATCATAGTACAGGCAGTCAAGTACACATCCTAAGGGCTTTACCAACATGTAACTAAAAGACAGTTTAAAGAGACTAGTGTACATGTTAAGATAAAGAGTAACCAGATAGCATACTATCATATCGAGCAAGAAAGTCATCTCTATATATGTCCAAGCATCCAATATAATATACATCATCTGTACAATACTGGCCTCTAGGGCATACATACAACTAACAATCTCCCACTTGCACTAGGGCCAGCTGCTGTAGTATCGCATACCGAGCATCCCGAAGAGTCTCTCAAACTGTATCTGGGGAATGGCCTTCGTGAGTGGATCCACCGTGTTGTTCTTCGTGTCAACTCTCCTGACCTCGATCTCCCGGCGATCAACTATCTCCCGGATCAGGTGATACCGCCTCAGAATATGCCTGGATCGCTGATGGGACCTGGGTTCCTTGGCCAAAGCCACCGCTCCATTGTTATCGCAATACAAAGGTATTGGATGCTCAATGGATGGAACCACTCCAAGTTCAGTAATGAACTTCTTGATCCAGACAGCCTCTTTGGCAGCATCGTTGGCAGCGATGTATTCAGCCTCCATCGTCGAGTCTGCCACGGTTTCCTGCTTGAAACTCTTCCAGCTAATCGCCCCTCCGTAAAGGGTAAAGACAAAGCCCGACTGCGACTTAGAGTCGTCCTTATCACTCTGGAAGCTCGAATCGGTAAAGGACTCCACTTGTAGTTCTCCGTTACCATACACCAAGAGCATCTCTTTAGTCCTTCGTAAGTACTTGAGAATGCTCTTCGCAGCTGTCCAGTGACTCTCTCCAGGATCAGCTTGATACCTGCTCACTACACTTAGTAAGTATGCAACATCGGGTCTGGTACATAGCATCGCGTACATGATAGAGCCTACAGCCGAAGCATAGGGTATCCCTTGCATGCGAGCTCTCTCCAAATCAGTCTTGGGAGACATCTCTTTGGAGAGAGTGACTCCAGAGATCGTGGGCAAGTTCCCACGCTTGGATTCTTCCATACTAAACCTCTCTAGTATGGTGTCAATGTACCTGGATTGGGACAATCCCAATATCCGTTTGGATCTATCTCTATAGATCCTAATTCCCAATATCCATGAGGCATCACCAAGATCTTTCATTGAGAATCTTTGTGATAAGAAGAACTTGACCGATTGCAGCATAGGAATATCATTTCCTATCAAGAGTATGTCGTCTACGTACAATACGAGGAAGACAACCTTACTCTCTGCCACCTTCTTGTAAATACAAGGTTCATCTGGGTTTTTGACGAAATCAAACTCTTTGATAACGACGTCAAAGCAGATGTTCCAACTCCGCGATGCTTGCTTTAATCCATAAATGGATTTAAGCAGCTTGCACACCTTCCCGCTGCTCCCACTGTCTACGAAGCCCTCTGGCTGAGTCATGTACACGCACTCTTCTAAATCACCATTTAGAAAGGCGGTCTTAACATCCATTTGCCAGATTTCGTAATCATGATATGCAGCGATGGCAAGCATGATCCGGATGGATTTAAGCATAGCCACTGGAGAAAAGGTCTCGTCATAGTCCACACCTGGTCTTTGACGAAAACCCTTTGCTACAAGTCTAGCTTTGAAAGTCTCCACTTTCCTATCTACACCAAGTTTCTTCTTGAAGATCCACTTGCTCCCAATGGGTTTTACCCCTTCAGGAGCAACATCCAAAGTCCATACTTTGTTGGTGTACATGGATTCCATCTCGGACCGCATAGCATCCAGCCATTTCACCGAGTCCCTACTCGTGATGGCCTGCTCGAAACTAGTTGGGTCATCATCCTCCATGATGCAATCCTCGCTCCCACCATCTATGAGAAAACCGTAGAATCTCTCAGGTTGGCGAGGAACCCTACTAGATCGGCGGAGCGGCTGAGGTTCATTGGGAGCTACTGAATCTTCTGGTTCCACTAAATCTTCAGTTACGGTTTGTGTATCTGGAACTTCTTCCAGCTCTACTACTTTGCCACCAATTTCTTTTTCAAGGAATTCCTTTTCTAAAAAGGTGGCATGTTGAGCAACAAACACTTTTTGTTCCTCACTGTGGTAGAAAAAATACCCATATGAGTTCTTTGGATATCTCACAAACTTGCAAAGAACTGACCGTGCCTCGAGTTTGTCCGGATTTTGTCTTTTGACATAGGCTGGACAACCCCATATCTTAACTCGTTTAAAATATGGTCTCTTCCCACTCCATATCTCATATGGTGTGGTAGGTACAGATTTAGATGGAACTTGATTCAATAGGTATGCTGCTGTCTCCAGCGCATAACCCCAGAAGGAAATAGGTAACTCAGCTGTGCTCATCATAGAGCGCACCATATCTAATAGGATGCGGTTCTTCCGTTCTGATACACCGTTGTGCTGTGGTGTATATGGAGAAGTCAGCTGAGAGAGAATCCCATTCTCTTTTAGGAAGTCCAGGAATTCATTGCTCAAGTATTCACCTCCTCGATCAGATCGAAGGATTTTAATACTTTTTCCGGTTTGGTTCTCGACTTCTTGTTTATATTCTCTAAATTTCTCAAAAGCTTCTGATTTGTGTTTCATCAGGAACACATACCCGAACCTAGAGAGATCGTCAGTGAATGTAATGAAGTACGAAGAACCATCCCTGGCATGTGTAGACATGGGACCGCATACATCACTATGTATCAGTCCCAAGAGTTCGGTAACTCTTTCTCCGTGTCCCGTAAACGGAGTTTTGGTCATCTTGCCTTTGAGACATGACTGGCAAGTGTCATAAGATGAAAATTCAAACGGATTTAAATATCCATCTTTATGCAACTTTGCTAGTCGTGTCGCATTGATGTGACCCAGTCTACAATGCCACAAGAAGGATTCGTTCAGTTCAGAACTCTTCCTCTTGTGTGTGTTTGTTATGCTCAGAACTGTTGATTGATTTAGAACATAAATGCCATTGCACAACGTGCCTGATCCAACCAACTTTTGGTTACGGAAAATGTTCATAACATTGTCCTGTAATACAAAATTATATCCCTTTACTTAGCAAAGAAACCGATATAATGTTGCATATCAGGTTCGGCATGTAATAGCATTCGTTCAGAACCAATGTATTACCAGTTGGTAATTCAAGGTGATATTCCCCGACAGTCTTAGCTGCAACAATTGCACCATTTCCAACTCTAATGTCTTTATCACCTTCTCCAAGTTCTCTACCTTTCTTAAGCCCATGTAACTGATTACATATATGGGATCCTGACCCGGTATCTAATACCCAGGACGTAGAGCAAATGGAGAAACAGTTCTCAGTAACGAACACACCCGAAGAAAATACATCAACATGTACTTTCTTCATTCGGGTGGCATTGGAATCCTGGTATTCCCCTATATCCTGTTCAGTCCTATAACTCTTATAGGAAAGAACGGAACCAACGTTCCCCAGCACAGTATAACATGCGGGTTCGGTCAATACATCCATATTATTATCTTGATTAAGGCATGAAATGGTCGCTACCTGGAGAGAGAGAGAAGAAAACACTTTAGCGTATGCTCGTGCAAGATCAGATTGGTTATTATCTTATCTAATCAGGATGGCTCCCACTGCTTTTTATCAAATCTTCCTTCAAACCCTAAAAGGAAAGATTAGCCGGGATTAATTACACACTACAAGTTCGCCAATCTTTCAGCCAGGCCAGTGTCGGTACTTTGAGGGAGGTCCCCCGTGCTTTCGCACGAACCTAATTAATGTAAACCTCGTTTTCCCAGAGGCGTAACCTCGTTAACACCTTTCTAGACACCTACTTGATCGGCTAATTATAATGTGTAAAACTCTCCCAGGAGTAACTCTTACTCGCAGTGGGTATCGGGATCCAACTATCTCATAGAAGGTATACAATCTCATTGCAAATTTCAACACTTGAAATTCCCGATAATATTTTGCCCCAAACGATCTATGACCTTGACAAGGTCAACAAACCATAGACCGTAAGTCAAGTTCAACCCGTCATTTCTTGATTGAATCAAACCCAACCGCACGACCCTTGACAAGGTCAATAAGGCCGTACGACTACCCTAACTCAATCTGCATCATATGCATAAGCAGATAAATACTGGTTAACTACCGTACACTGCGCCTTGACAAGGTCAACAAACGCAGCACGAATACTAAACAGGACTTATCTGAAATGACGGAGGGCTACGACAGGTTTTTTCTGAAAACTTATTGCGTAATGAACTTGATATCGTTGTAGAATCAAATGAAGTTTTGAAATGGAGTGATTTTGAGGCTTTTCTAGTTTTGCTAAAGGGGTCACTCCCGGTGAAGGGATCGTCGGCCCTTTCCTCGTCGAATGAGGTGCAGGATATATCATATATATTACTGTGCAAAGCAGAAACTATAGAAGCAATCAAAAGTCAAACCGAGTGTGTAGCATCTGCCAGTTATTGCTAAAGGAGTCACTCCCAGTGAAGGGATCTCGGTCCTTTCCTCATCGAATAAGGTGCAGGGTATATCATATATACCGCTGTGCAAAGCAAGAACTGTAGCTACCTGTTTTATTTAAAATTTGATTCTACAACATCTTAGGTTTCTTTTCTTTCATTAATCACATTAATGAAGTCCCATCATTTAAGTACCTAAACATCACAGATAAATACGACATACACTTATGCCATCCGCATTCGCCTCGATGTCCCCTCGTGCACCGTTAGGTTAGGTAACTAACGACAGAGCAGGGCAGGGCTAGTGCGGGTGCAAAACATAAGTAACGTCTATATAATATATCATATATACTATATACAGTATCTATCATAGAACATCACATGATCACATCACAGATATCGCAGCAGAAGAAACATATGAAATATTGGATATACTAGGACGTCCGTGTTTTCAATACGAGCCAGTATAAAACACGGATTCCACGGTCGTGATGAATAGCCAATCCCACACCCCTAAACCCCTACGAGAGCGGCAGGCAACCCTGCCAATTCTAGGGTTAGGAGACCCGGACTCGACTCCTCGAGTTGGTCTCCCACTGGACCCCAGAACCCGATTACTTGTGCTCCCCTCCTTGGGTCTATCCTAATGCGGAAAAGTAAATAATATACAAAAGGTGACAACTTCCGCTACCTGGAAGTGCCCCAAATAAAAGAATATTACATACAAGTTTTTACATGAATGAAAATGAAAAAACACTCATCTCACATAAAAACCCCCGGCTATTCAAACATGACAATCCAATATAACATATCCAGCAACACATAACATCACATGTCATCAACGTAAGTAAACATGCGTATCCCAATTGTCGTTGACATATAGCAACGAAACCTGCGATATCACATATTACACTTACGGTCACAGAAAAGAAAGTGTAAAACTACAACAGTTGGAATCCGCAACCCTTTTAGACATCACATGCCTAATCAAATGAAATACTTAGACATCACATGCCTAACAGTTATAAACCCCGCATTTTAGTCTCATTATCGAAAACTCTTTTCAATATCAAATAAAACTAAACCGCTAGATTTATAACATTCATTCAGTTATCTCATAACTGTTTGTGAATTCCAATTATTGTATCCCATTCCGGATAAATAGAAAATATTAAACTTTCCGATCGAACATTCGAACACCCAAGTTTTCCCGAAACCGATCAACACAAGAAATAGGTTCAAAGACATTCACTTCATGCCTCAGTACCAACGGTCCAGCCATAGAAGGGTCAAGCCAACGCCTCACATGTGGCACGCCGTACTGCCCCAAACCCGAAGGTTCAAAGGGCAGTTCAAGACGGTCACATAATCGAGTTAATGTTTGTTGTCTTCTAGAGGGACCATCGCGTTACTTGCACTACTCAGAACGTCCTTAAACCATACAAAAATCCAACACTTGGATATTTTCCGGCAGGGGAAAAGTTGGGTATTTATATCCTGTCGAACTTTTTAACATATCAAAAAAATATCCGGAAAAACATATAGACGAAGTTTAATAATCCGATCGAATCTACGATTCCCAATACAACCCCAGAACACTCAACTCTTGAGTCAAATTAAAAATTCCCAGAAACTTCAGCACTGTGAAAGAGGAATTACTGTGCAAAAATGGGAAGGTGACGTCATCAATTGGCCGCGGAACCGCCGCACAAGCCATGCTTCTGCCGCGGTTCCGCCGCACTTTATACTGTTCATGGGAGAAATTTTGCATCGTAATTCTTAGATTTCCCTACTGAATTTTTAAGCATTTTTAATATGGAAAAATCCCAGATTTTAGAAAAAGTCCAGAGAGCACTTGGGTTTTAGGGTTTCGGGTTCGTTCGGGTTTCAAACGTTGTCTACGCATCGCCTAAGGCTCTAGCTAGGCTCTGATACCACTGTAGGGTTACTAGGCACACTATAGAGGTCTCACAAGACATCAACCATGCCAATTTAAAATTTTAAGGGTGCCGAGAAACCCTAATACGGATCGTCGGCTAGAAGTTTAGGCGAAATACGAATCTAGTTAACATCTTAACTAAAGGAGAGAGGCTACAACCTTTGTAGATCCGTTTGTCCACTTCCTAAGCTCCACGTAGGCGTCCTCTCGCTGTCCGTCTCGAATCCCGAACTCAAACGTCGGCTTCATCGGAGAATTGGGCGAACTAGGTCGTCGGCTTCGTGCCGAAGATGATCTACGTCGAGGCATCACAAGTTCAAGCTCCGACTTCACAAATTTGTAAAACTTGTGAAGAAAACACCCAAAACAACTTGGCAAGAGGTAGAGGGTGAAGAAATAGGAGGTGGGTTCACTTTAGAATTGGATTTCTCACTTTAGAACTCAAGTTGCCATTGATGGCATCAAGCTTTTCTTGAAGAAGAAGATGATCAAGAAGAAGAAAGAATATGATAAGTGTTGAATTAAAATGAAAAATAAATCAATACTTATCATAAGCTAACTAAGGTTAAGTGTAGAGAATAGACCATGGTAAATGGGAATGGTTAGGGTTAAGCATGAAGACAAATGGTCTCTTTAGTCAAAGCTTCATGAAGCTTCAACAAGCTTCATGACAAAAAGAAACCATTTTCTTTTCTTTTATCCATTTAAATAAATAAAGAATGGATAAATAAATAGATGAATAACTCAAAACCCTAACCATTATCATAACCATAGTTTAATTCTTTGCATAAACCCAAGTAAATATGTATCATCAAACATGATACAATCAAGTGCACACAAAAGCATATCACATATACAATGTGCACTTTAAGTGAGAAAATCCTTTTAAAATGAACCAATACTAGTTAATGCAAATTAATATATCAAATATATAATTATACATTAAATCATTAAATCAACACTTGATTCAATGATCCGGTCATGTCGCACATAACCGACTAGTATACAATGTATCGATTTATCGAATCAATGATTCGACAACTAGGTTATATCGCATACAACCAATCGAAACATTCATCGCGAGAATGAAATACGGTATCACATACACGCATTATTCTCGGTCCCGCACATATCTCATATGCGCTCCTATTTCGTTTCGCTTGAGCCAGGAAACCTCTGTGTAGGACTCTAAAGACTCGTCAATACGCCGGTAGCAGATGATGATCATATCAAGCACCCACAAGCCGCAAGCGGTCTGCTAAACGTAACGGCCATCCGGGTATTGATCGATCAGAAGATCGACGAGCTAGCCCGCTCACACTCCTGTGAATCCAACCAGTAACACTTACCGTACAGTCCGGTCTGTTCATCTAATATGTCGCATATCAAGTCTAGGGGTGGTAAACGTCAGACCCCAATAACCGATAAGTCGTGCCGATGTGAGGCTCATAACGGGTTGAGAAACTACTGGTAACACTTACCAGCAAATCTCTGATCAGCCCTGGCCAGGGACTTCCCTGTTACGGCCAATCGAGCACAGCGCAACATCAACCCCCAATACCGGGAGAGACGAAACCCCTCCTATCGCTCATCGCCTCCATGTGACTCGGGACTGTACCCAAAGACCACCGTTTTGCACGCCCTCATGGGCGTGGTAAGGTGGAGATCAAAGCACAGTGGGAATCACACAAGACTCTATGACGATCTCGGGTCTACAGACTAACCTGTACAAGTGTCACCTGAGAACTGCCATCTGACGTGAGGTATAATACCATCTGGGAGTTCTCGGCGAGTCCGTCCAGTGTACCCAGTCTCTACTGAGCACCCGTATACCATCTCTGATGTCAAACACTAATGGATATGGGATCTTCCATCGCCCATCTCATGGGTCGAGAAGCGTATACGCTAGTCTACAGATGTGAGGCTCATAACGGGTTGAGAAACTACTGGTAACACTTACCAGCAAATCTCTGATCAGCCCTGGCCAGGGACTTCCCTGTTACGGCCAATCGAGCACAGCGCAACATCAACCCCCAATACCGGGAGAGACGAAACCCCTCCTATCGCTCATCGCCTCCATGTGACTCGGGACTGTACCCAAAGACCACCGTTTTGCACGCCCTCATGGGCGTGGTAAGGTGGAGATCAAAGCACAGTGGGAATCACACAAGACTCTATGACGATCTCGGGTCTACAGACTAATCTGTACAAGTGTCACCTGAGAACTGCCATCTGACGTGAGGTATAATACCATCTGGGAGTTCTCGGCGAGTCCGTCCAGTGTACCCAGTCTCTACTGAGCACCCGTATACCATCTCTGATGTCAAACACTAATGGATATGGGATCTTCCATCGCCCATCTCATGGGTCGAGAAGCGTATACGCTAGTCTACACTGGTATATCGATGCCCCGTCTCGATACACCCACGACTAGAGACCTTGAAGGATGTACTTATGGACTACCATGTCCCCACTAGTATGATCTGCATCATAGTACAGGCAGTCAAGTACACATCCTAAGGGCTTTACCAACATGTAACTAAAAGACAGTTTAAAGAGACTAGTGTACATGTTAAGATAAAGAGTAACCAGATAGCATACTATCATATCGAGCAAGAAAGTCATCTCTATATATGTCCAAGCATCCAATATAATATACATCATCTGTACAATACTGGCCTCTAGGGCATACATACAACTAACAAGAGGAGGGCATGTTGGGCTTATAGCAGATGATGGGACAGTTGACGGAGGCCACCCGTGTTCAGAGACAGGATCAGGCATCGACGATGGTAGAGCCTGTTGTACAGCCCGTGCAGACTGTTGCGCCTGTAGACTCGAGGGTCATGGAGGTATCACTTCCGGAGTTCATGAGGTTGAGGCCTCCGGTGTTTACGGGAACAGACGCAGCAGAGGATCCTCAGTCATTTCTTGATAGGATGGCTAGGATCGGTAGGTCATTGAGATGTTCAGATGCGAGGTCGGTGGAGCTGACTAGCTTTCGATTAGAGGGACTTGCACAGACATGGTGTGAGTCGATGGAGAGAGGGCGACCCACGGGTCTTCCTCCGATGTCATGGACAGAGTTTTCTGAGGTTTTCCTTGCCAGATTCCTTCCGCAGAGCGTGAGAGATGCCGGAGCCAGCAGTTTCGAGGCGTTGCGAAAATCTACAGATATGCCGGTGGCAGAGTATGATTTGCAGTTCACCCAGTTATCACGCTATGCTCCATACCTAGTTCCTACGGAGGAGCTCCGGGTGAAGAGGTTTGTGAGGAGCCTAGATACACAGCTATTCCTTGCTATAGGCTCCCAGCATTTCAATACTTATACACAGGCCATGGACGCAGCGATACGAGTGGAGGAGCATCTGAATGAGAAAGCGATTATTCTGGAGCCGAAGAGGACCATACCTATTGGGTCAGTTACCAGGCAGTTTGGCAGAGGTCGAGGCAGACATATTCCAGGCCGCAGTTTTGGTCGAGGTTGGGCTCAGGGCCAGATGTTCAGCTCGTACCCCGATGAGCAGAGGCCGCCACCGACATGTTTTAGTTGTGGGCGTCTAGGGAATTACGCTAGAGATTGTAGACTCCACGGAGGAACTGTATTTCCACAGGCTGCTTTACCCCCTCCACCTTCTACTTCGATGGAATTACTTCATCCACTAGCTGGTACTATGCGCCAGGCCGTTGCACCGCGAGGTCGGGGTTTTGCAGGACGTTTTCAGAGAGGACGAGGAGACCGAGGGAGAGGACGTCAGGATGCTAGTAGGGGCCAGGCTCGGGTTTTGCTTTGACTCCACAGGATGCCCAGGCATCCAATGCAGTTGTGACAGGTACTCTTTCAGTATGTTCCATAGACGCGCATATTTTATTTGATCCCGGTTCTACGCACTCTTATGTGTCTGCACACTTGGCACTTTCACTGGGGAGAGATTCGTCATTGTTAGAGTTACCGCTTGTCGTGATTACTCCTGTAGGATATTCTTTTGTAGCCCGACACATATTCAGGTCATGTTCTGTGCGTATTGGTGATAGGAATTCGTTAGTCGATTTGATTCTCCTGGATATGATAGATTTTGATGTACTTCTTGGTATGGATTGGCTGGCCGCTTGTCATGCTTACGTTGATTGTCGGGAAAAAGCGGTCAGATTCTGTTTTCCAGACGAGCCAATTTTTGTTGTGCAAAGAGATTACAGAGTAACTCCCGCCAACCTGATTTCTGCTCTTTGTGCGGGACAGCTCTTGAAGAAGGGTTGTCGTGGTTATTAGCATTTATTCAGGACGTGGGAGCCATTGAGATCCCGTTGGACCAGGTTCTGATCGTACAAGAATTTCCTGATGTGTTCCCTGCCGAGTTACCGGGATTGCCGCCTGATCGCGATATCGAATTTTGCATTGACTTGATTCCGGGTGCGGGGCCTATTTCTATACCGCCTTATCGGATGGCCCCGACGGAGCTGAAGGAGCTCAAACAGTTGTAAGAATTGTTTGATAAGGGGCTCGTTCGTCCGAGTGTATCGTCGTGCGGAGCTCCTGTCCTGTTCGTTAAGAAGAAGGACGGTAGCATGAGATTGTGCATTGACTACAGGTAGCTGAATCGAGTTACGGTGCGAAATAGGTATCTATTACCTCATATTGATGACTTATTCGATCAGCTGCAGGGAGCTGTCTATTTCTCGAAGATCGATTTGCGGTCCGGATATCACCAATTGAGAGTTTGGAAGGATGGCATTCCGAAGACTGCTTTTCGCACATGATACGGGTATTATGAGTTTTTGGTGATGTCGTTCGGGCTCATAATGCCCCAACGGCTTTCATGGATATGATGAACCTCATTTTTGTTGGCTATAGTGCTCTCAAGGCAATTATCATAGTCGCAGGCAGGTAATTATGATGATTGAGGGAGGACCTATACCGGTAGAACAGTCTTACTCGAGAGATAGTATGCTATCTGGTTTGTCTTTATCATCATGTATATGTTTCAGGTGGTATTACAGATCACTATTACATGTTGATAGAGCCTATAGGATTCTTGCTTGACTACCAGTATTATGATGGCGATCATATACGTGAGAGCTGGATGGTCTATAAGCACATCCTTAAATGTCCCTAGTCGTGGGAGTTTCGAGACTGGGTATCGATACTCCAGAGTAGACTAGTGTATACTGATCGAGACCCCGACGAGGGGCTGTGGCCTGGTCTCACAAGCCATTGGTGTTAGTTTGTTCACCTAAGATAGTATACATGTGTTCATTGGGTTATGAGTACACTGGACGGACTCGCCTGGAACCTGCTGGTTGGTATTATACCTATTGTTAGATAGCAGTTCCCAGGTGACATGTGTACAGGTTAGTCTGTCGACATGAGATCGTCATTTGTCTCGTGTGAGTTCCCACTGTGCTTTGATTACTACCTTATCACGGCTCAAAGGAGTCGTGCAAACAGGTTTTAGTTGGGTACAGTCCCGAGCCACATGGAGCCCGTGAGCGGATTGTCGGGGATTCGTCTCTCCCGGTATTGGGGGTTGATGTCGCGTTGTGCACGAGTGGCCATCACCAGAAATCCTCGGCCAGGATGAACGAGAATTACCGATCTAGGATCGATAGTTTCTCAGGTGGTGATGGGTTTCATACCGACACTAAATGTCGCGTTTCTAGGGGTTTGACTTCATCCACCCCCTAGACTCGATATGCGATACTCATAGACGAACAGACCGGACTGTATGGATATTGTCACTGTCAGGCTCAGTAGGGGTACGGATGAGTTTGCTCGTCGGCCTTCCTTTCGCTCAATACCTGGGTAGCCGTTACGTACAGCTAGTGCCGCTGACGTGCTTGTGGTTAAACCCACTGCCAGCGTATTGACGAGTTTTTAGAGTCCCACACAGAGGGTTTTCACGGTTCAGGCGATATTGTGTAGATGACATATGTTGGTACATATAGGTATCCGATTAAATATGTGTACAGGCTGCACAGACTTTAATCGGACGGTTGATAATACTAGCGGCTTAGGATTAAGCCGGATCATTAAATCGGGTTTTGATTTAATAATTTATATATATGTATTCTAGTATTATTATTCACTATTCATTTTCTCTCTTGGCTATTCGTAATTTTGTACGAATACGCATATATGTATTTTGATACGTGTACCGGGTTGTATTCCGTATTTATACGGAATAACTTCTAGAAGATTTGACACCTCATTATTTGATTTTCTTTTTAGAAAATCATTTGGGAAATGAGGTGGAGGGTGAGTTGGCATGAGCATGGGTGAGAGCATGTAAAGAGGTATGGCATGGATTTGTTTATTGGAAAATTGAGATGAGATATTTTTTGTGTGTGCATGATTGAGAGAGGGGGGCAGCCACATTCTTGAAATGGCTTGCTCATTTCATTTTTCATCACTTGCTTCATTACTCTTTCTCATTCTCATTCTCACTTGGAGTTTTTAGCACTTTCTTTAGTTGCTCATGCCACTTGTTTTCCTCACCTCCTTTTGATCTTCTATGGTTGCTCTTGGAGCATTTTGATGAAAGAAAAATTATAGTGAGATAATCCTACACCTCCACTCTCCATTGCTAGCAACCTTGGAGCGTCGGTTGCCTCGCTTGGCGAGGCTGAAGCTTGCATCGTTTCCCTCAGGTGGATCATCGTAGATGGAGGAAGACCGGCAACCAAACTCGATCCGCAACCATTAGGAGCTTGGGATGAAGGTTGAAGACCGAAGGACACGGATCAACTCAGTATAACCATTCCTAACTCTTTATATTGCTTGCTAGTATATAGTTTAGGATAGATCCGGGCATCGGGTTGTGGTAGCGCCAGTTTTTGTAAATTTTTGTTCCGCATTTGGCCACGGTTTGATGGCCGGGGCGCTGCCGTAACCCAACAATTTTTAGGCCGTTTCTTGATCAGTTCATTATCATATTCATTGATGATATTCTTGTATACTCCCGTAGTCGAGAGGAGCATGAGCAGCACTTGCGAATTACATTACAGATTTTGAGAGAACACCAGCTGTTCGCTAAATTTTCCAAATGTGCTTTCTGGCTGGATATTATGGATTTCTTGGGTCATGTGGTTACGAGAGATGGCGTACGTGTGGACCCAAAGAAGATCGAGGCAGTACAACACTAGCCCAGACCTGTATCTGTTACAGAGATTCGCAGCTTCTTGGGTTTGGCCGGTTATTATCAATGTTTTGTGCAGGATTTTTCTCATATCACTGCACCGCTGACCGGGTTGACCAGGAAGGAAATTCCGTTTCTTTGGACAGAGGCATGCGAGCAGAGTTTTCAGCAGTTGAAGACTCGCTTGATGACTGCACCAGTCTTATCTTTACCTTCTGGGTCAGGTGGTTTTGTTGTTTATTGCGACGCCTCTCGAGTGGGTTTAGGCTGTGTATTGATGCAGCACGGCAGGGTCGTCGCTTATGCTTCTCGGCAGTTGAAGAAGCACGAGCAGAACTATCCCACTCATGACTTAAAGATGGCCACGGTGGTCTTCGCACTCAAGATTTGGAGGTATTGCTTATACGGTGAGTCATGCCAGATATTCACAGACCACATGAGCTTAAAGTATATCTTTCAGCAGAGGGATCTGAATTTGAGGCAGCGTCGTTGGATGGAGCTCGTGAAGGATTATGACTGTGAGATTCTTTATCATCCGGGCAAAGCGAATGTTGTGGCAGATGCTTTGAGTCGGAGGCCTGGAGGTAGTTTATCTTATTTGAGCACAGTTCAGAGACAGTCTGCCACAGATTGGCAGATTCTATGTGACAGCCGAGTACGGTTTGAGTTTACGTCGACAGGGGGACAGCTCGCTCATATCCGCAACCGTCCACAGTTACTTGATCGCATCCGAAAGACACAGTCCGCCGATGCTCGATTGTCCGAGATCATAGAGCAGGTTAGACAGGATAGAGATTCTGAGTTCGTGATCGATGACCATGGAGTGTTACGATTTGGGACTTATCTTTGTGTGTCAGATTCTGAGGGACCGAGATGCGAGCTCTTAGAGGAGGCGCATCGGTCAGCATATAGTATTCATCCGGGTTCCACCAAGATGTATCATGACTTGAGAGATGTCTACTGATGGGAAGGGATGAAGAGAGATGTCACGGATTTGGTTTCGAGATACTAGACTTGCCAGCAACTCAAGGCCGAGCACCAAAGGCTGGCAGGAGAGTTCCAGCCCTTGCCCTTTCCGGAGTGGAAATGGGAGCAGATCTCCATGGATTTCATTGTGGGTCTGCCCATGAATAGCAGAGGGTATGATTCCATCTGGGTGATTCTAGATCGATTGGCAAAGACATCTCACTTTCTTCCAGTGAAGACGACTTATGGATATGCGCAGTATGCCCTGATCTACATTGACGAGATTGTGCGACTGCATGGAGTTCCGACTTGCATTGTGTCCGATAGAAGCACATAGTTCACCAGCCGACTATGACAGAAACTTCAAGAGGCTCTAGGCACCCGATTGAGTTTCAGTACAGCTTTCCACCTACAGACCGACGGTCAGTCAGAACGGACCATACAGACTCTTGAGGATATGCTCCGAGCTTGCAGTCTAGATTTCGGTGGTGATTGGGATCGTCACTTGCCCTTGATAGAGTTCTCTTACAATAACAGCTTCCAGGAGACGATTCAGATGGACCCCATTGAAGCATTGTATGGGAGAAAGTGTCGATTGCCCGTTTGTTGGACAAAACTCAGTGATAGCAGCATTTTGGGACCGCAGCTAGTGCAGGAAACTACAGAAAAGATCCAGTTGATACAGGACAGGATGAAAGCGGCCCAGAGCAGGCAGAAATCTTATGCTGATCGTCGTTGACGCAAACTTGAGTTCGATGTGGGAGATCATGTGTTCCTCCGTGTCTCTCCGATGAAGGGTGTGATGCGTTTTGGGAAAAAGGGAAAGCTCAGTCCCAGATATGTCAGACCCTATGAGATTCTGGAGAGGGTGGGTGCCGTAGCCTATCGTTTAGCACTTCCACCAAGTTTTCTCGATGTGCATCCTGTGTTCCATGTGTCTATGCTTCGCAAGTACCTTTACGATCCTTCTCACGCTATCCAGCATCGGACCATACAGTTGGAGTGTGATTTATCCTACATTGAGCAGCCGGTAGCTATTCTAGACCGGCAGGAAAAGAAACTGAGATCAAAGGTACATCCATCTGTAAAGGTTCTTTGGCGAGGACCAAATAGCGAAGAAGTAACTTGGGAGGCCGAAGTTACGATACAGAAGAAATTCCCGGATCTTTTTGAAGGCACGTGTACCTGAATTTTAAATTCGGGAACCGAATTTTCTTAAGGGGGGAATATTGTAGCATTTTGAAATATTTTAGATAATTAATTATTTTATTTATTTAATTAAAAATGTTAATTAAAATTTTTATTGAAACAAAAAGGGACCTTTTATATGTAGTGTAAGAAATTAAGTAATTTGAATATTTAGTTTGTAACATTAGTTGTTAAGAAGGGATTTGGTAAAATTGTTAGCTTCATTGTGTTATATGATATAGTGTGAGGGTTTATATGTTAATGTGTTGATTATAGGATTATGTTATATTGAACCTCAAGCATAACACACCTTAGGTTAAACTAAATGCGCACACCTCCTACTTGCATGAATGCACAACACTTCTTCATGGTGACACCTCCTCTTAATATCATAATTTCTTATCTTTATCTTTTCAAATTTTCTTCAGCCGATACATGAAGTTTAGAACAATACTTAGTTAGTACCCTCTACTTCCCTTAAGAATTAAAGAAGAAAAAAAAAGAAGCTAAGTATTATGGATCCTTACCTCAACCCTCAAGCTAGGATTATATGTTCTTGTGCATCTTTGAAGAAGCCATTCATTTAATCATTCAAATTGGTATAATTTCCAAACCTGTAGATTTTAAATTCAATACTGTTTTAGTATAGAAGTATGATATCGGTAAATATCGTATTTAGATAAATTATTGCTCTGTTTTGAATCTGCTATAGTCTAGCTAATCTGTAACAAAATCAAACAGTACTATAGCTTTGTAGATTGAACTTAGAGTATACACTAGAAACACTAACCCATTCCCTTGCAACTCGACCGGCGAGATTCAAGTAATTCCCGGCGCCGCCAGATTTTTTTGTGGAATTGGGCATTCTGTATGCATTTTAGGGTATTTGGTATAGTTTGATTATGTTATATATTCTGTATATAAAATCTGGAAGCAAATTTCTTGTTTTGGTTATAGTTTTAAATACGATACGGATATTTCGTGTCACAATTTTGTTTCCCAGTTACGAATAGCGAAGGGTTAGCTCAGGTTAGTATAGGTTTTAGATAGTTCACAATATTCGCACGTAGCACGTTTAGTATGTAAGTCTTGTAGTTTTCACGTTTTCGCCGTATCGGAGTTTAGCCTTTTCTTATACGAGAGTTAATTTCGATATTATGTTCTACTACGGGGACTTCGGAGGCCGCAAGAAAAGGAAAGGGGTTGGTGATATCCGAGTAGATTCGACGTGTTCCGGTGAGTAGACTAAACATCTACCGGGGGATTTTGTATGGATGACGTAATACGTCCATAATTAGAAGTTTGGCTAATTATTTTCCTTTTCATTATGTATATGTTTAAAACTAAAAACTTCATCGTATGCATTCATATCTATAAATTTCCATTTGTCTAAATCTTGCCAGGATACTGCACTAAATTATCGATGAGTCATGTTGCACGCGCACATACCTACATGTTACACTACACCTCATCGGTATTGACATGTCACATACCCACTTAGAACCTGCTATGTCACATATGTTTCACTTCATACCATAAGCATCATTAATAGTAGTTGTTTTGCATTGCTGTTATTATTGACACTTATCATGTTTCCCTTTCAATTGTTATTAATTGTAGCACAAGATGTATTGGATTATGAGGATTTCTGGTTTTGAGTTTTATACACTATTAAGTTATATTCAGTGATTCTTCATGATTGATGTGATGTTTCCACCATGAGATGTTGTTTTTATGAATTGGTTTTATTCCGAACCGAGTGGGGGAGATATACGGTTACGGATTTTTACGTCGTCCGGACTGAGTGGGGGAGTATATAGTCGGATTCATGGTGGACCCGGTCGATATCGAGGGGCAGGAAAGACGCATTTGAGGCGGGGAGCCTAGAGAGGATACTCGATACCGGAGATAGTTGTAAAATACGGCGGATATCTGCAGGATACCGACCGATGTTACTGATTGACAGGATCATTCAGGGGACGATGTCTGCTAAAACAGAAGATTTGTGTCGATGTTGAACACGGAAAAATGAATCTTAAATTGGAAATGACCAATATTCAGATATATTTGATGAGATTTCAGTATTTTGTTATACATTCATTTAGTACATATTCATGCATCAATGTGATACTATACATCATGCTTATCTTGTTTGCTTTTACCTTTATTTCGTCATGCTTACAATATCAACTGTTAGATGTTAGTTTTGCTCACTGAGCTGGCAACTCACCCCCGTTGTGCCTTAGTTCCTTACAGGAGACGCGTGGACGCATAGCAGCAGTGCGGATCCACTTGTCAGCTTATATCGCTTGTTTTGCTAGGTGGGTTACATATACCGTGACCACCTATTTTTGATATATATATTTTGGATCTAGTATCACTCTATCAGACCCTGTATATTTGACTTAGAACGAAATATGCTTGTATATGTTTTGATTCGATTGAGTGAGATCGTCTAGTTGTGTTAAATTATGCTTTCTTTACTTATGCATGAAATTCTTCGCTTTGAGCGTCGTATTGTTGTTGCGTATTGATTTTCGCCGTTTGGCGTTATTTTGCTCCCAACTAGGGACGCAACTTATTTAAATATTTTATAACTGCTTTTATTAACAATTAAAAAGGAGGTGCTGTCGAAATTTTAAAATGCTAAAAATCAGTTGTTTAGATTTCATTTCTTAAAAATCATTCGACTTGCTACCTCATTCTTTTTACTTTAAAACTGAAATTTTCTTAATTCCGCAAATAGGGTTTTGATCTTGGTTTTCTGGCTTACTCGGATTATGTCGGCATCTTTAGATGTCATACAATCTAAGTGTCGGTCACGCACAAAATTTTGGGTCGTGACAGGAAGGGCGGCAGAGCGAGCTCATCCAGGCCCGCCTATGGCATGGTCCTCAGGCAGGCTCCTTCTGCGAAGGTCACCGTTGCTCCCCCCGCGCCAGTAGAACGCCGGGGTGATAGGCAGAAGTATGCCCGATATCGGGCTCCCCGAGCCAGGGTGGAAACGTCACCTTCCACCGAGTCTCCGCTCAAGAGGTAAAAGAGGGTGGTTCCTCGGCCTCCCCCGTCTGGGATACAAGTGCAAGAGGGAGACTTCTGCATCGAGGTGCCATCAGGGCTTTCCGTGGCCGACAACTTGCTGGCGGACATGGAGAAGGCGGCGGGGGCCAAGATTCCCCGGGGCACCATGTAGGCCCAAGTCGCGGTAATAGCTCTGGAGGCCATCCAGGTTAGTAATCCCCTAAAGAATTTCTAAATGTTTTTTATCTCGGTTTGGCTTCTTGATGAAAATTGCTTGTGTTTTTCCTGCAGGTCTTTCAGCATTGTGCCCTCTTTGCCGCTATGGAGGCCGAGGAGGTGACCCCGGCGATGAAAAAGGCTGAGGAGTCTTCCTCGCGTGAGGAAGAGCTTCAGGCCAAGCTAAAGGAGGCGGAGGACATGGTGGCCTCCTTGGACCTGAGGTTGGTAGCGAAGGGCCTGACGGTCACGAAGCTGAAGGAGTCCCACCGGCTCCTGACCGAATCCAACCGGTCTATTCAGGCAAAAATTGACAAGGTCAATGGACTCTATGACGCTGTGAGGAGGTAGAGAGACTCGTTGAAGAGGGATGCCCGGACGGCCCACGAGGGGGCGGAGCATGCCGAGGGTAGGGCAGAAAAGGCCATGGAAGAGTACAAGGCCTCTGACCAATTTTATATGGATCTTGCCGATTCCACGGCTGTCGGGTGGCACAACGCTCTCGATGCTGTCAAAGAAGCGATGCTCGGGTTCGATGGCCGGGAGCTTCGGGCGAGGTATCCCCTGACCGAGGTAGTGCCTCAGGGCGGAAGCGCCGAGCCGGTGAGAGGAGGCGAGGTGGCGGGCGGAAGCTCCGAGCTGGAGGACGCAACCAAGGTTCCAAGCGGAGGTGCAGAACAGGGGGAAGTGGCGGCCGAGAAGGCAATTTGAAGTTGCTGTCCTTCCTGTTTTCTGTCCCCTTTTTTGTTATTATATTTTTTGTAAGCCTCCAGGTATCTTGTAAGGCTGGAGAGCCTATAATACCTTATACATAACTCGGGATATCAATAAAGTATTTCTAGCCCGTCTATGATGTGTATGGCCGCAATGTTTTTACTTTTGTATATTTCGCAAGTGTGGATAGACCGGTGTCCCTCCAAACTCTGGATTCGAGGTTACGAGCGAACGCATGAACACCAAGTATAAATAGACCAGTGTCCCTCCTCACCCCGGAGTCGAGGTAACGTGAGAACGAATGAACACCAAGTGTAAATAGATCGATGTCCTTTGGATCAGCTGCGGCTCGGGTCCCTCGGAATGAGTGAACCTGAGCTTTATTCACTTGGATCCTAACACGAGTTTGTTCACTTTATGATCGCGCACCGGATAAGGGCTAGTCTACAGAATTTGACGCGGATGAGCCGACCAGGAAGCTACTCGGCCGTGGATGAGTCGAGCAGGAAATTACTCGGCCGGCTCTAGGCGAGGGCTTTGGATCCATAGCGTAGCCGGGAAGGACGATGCCCGCTGTGGATGAACCGAGTAGGAAACTACTCGGCCGCCTCATGACGAGGGCTTTGGATCCATAGGGTAGCTGGGCAGGAAGCTGCCCGTCGTGGATAAGCCGAGCAGGAAACTACTCGGCCGCCTCGTGGCGAGGGCCTTGGATCCACAGCGTAGCCGGGCAGGAAGCTGTCAGCCGCAGATGAGCCGAGCAGGAAACTACTCGGCTGCCTCGTGGCGAGGGCTTTGGATCCACAGCATAGCAGGGCAGGAAGCTGCCCACCGCGGATGAGCCGAGCAGGAAACTACTCAGCCGCCTCATGGCAAGGGCTTTGGATCCACAGCGTAGCCGGGCAGGAAGTTGCCAGCTGCGGATGAGCCGAGCAGGAAACTACTCGGTCACCTCATGGCGAGGGCTTTGGATTCCCAGCATAGCAGGGCATGAAGCTGCCCGGCACGGATGAGCCAAGCAGGAAACTACTCGGCCGCCTCGTGGCGAGGGCTTTAGATTCACAGCATAGCTATCACGCCCCTGTTCATATCATAATTTTGCATTATTATATTCCCCATTCTTAATCATTTTACAAATAAATAGGTGCTTTTGATCCATGTCTGTTGAATAGTTGCAGGTTACAGGTTCTCGGAACAATACAGTGAAAATGGTGAAAAGACGCTACAAAAGTGAGACTACGACCAACAAATAGAAGAATCTTTATGATACCGCCTACAGTTTAAGGAACAAGTGAAGATCAATGAACAGTTCAATTGCACAAAGTACAAAGGCAGCACAAGATTCAAGACTTCAACACGAAGCGAACGGGAAAAGTCCACAACATTCTGCACTGTGGAAATCTGGAAGAAACTAGAAGACATTTTGAAAAACCAAGTGAAGAAAATAGAAGGAAAAAAGCAACAGACAGAAGCCCTGAAGAAATCATCCCACAAGCCCATCAAATGGCAGCGGAACCGCGGCCAAACCAGGCTTATGGCCGTGGATCCGCGGCCGTGCATCGCACGTGTCGGTATGTCGGTGCATTGACTCGGTTTTCTTAAGGGTATTTTTGTAATTCTAGATATGGATCAGATGTAAACCCTAGGGTTTCTATTATCTATAAATAGGAACCCTACAGCCTCTTTTTGAGGCGTGCCTCTTTTTGGGTGCCTCTTTTGAGATGCCTCTTTTAATTTCTAGATCTTAGATTTTCAATTCCATGTAATCTGTCAAAGAGTGCATCAATAAAGAAGTAAGTTTTTTTTTATCTTGAATTTCTTTTCTGCCGTAGTTATAAATTTTTTTATCTGCCGTAGTTATAAATTTTTTATTTGCCGTAGTTGTAAATTTCTTTATCTGCCATAGTTATTAAATTAAAACCATAAAAAAAATGAACTCGTTTATCAATTCCCTACTGAGTGAGTAGTTCCTCACTTGTTAGGGTTAGGTTTAGGGAAGCTTTGAGAGATGAAAATCTCTCATCCCTTTCTTTCCCGTTCAACATTTTAAAGTAGGACTCTATGCATACAAACACACACCGCTCACTACGGCACCCTATCCCATGAGGTAGCGGTGATACCATAGTTAAAGACCGGTTGTGATTGTTTTCCATAGAGGTTAGGGATAAGATTTAAGAAAGGACGGACAAGGACCAAAGGGAAGAAACCTAGTTTCTTCCCGATCGTACTAATCCCGTTTATTAACTATTAGCTTAACACCTAAAAGTTCTTAATTAGGGCAAAGAAAGCGGTGAGAATAATTGATTTTCCAAACTAACCTAATTTTAACCTTAGCAAGCTTTTTATAAACTTTTATCTCATTCTTAGATTTTAAAATAAAAACCAAAATCTTTTTGATTTAACTTGTTAAAACACAAAGAATAGGAATCCATCTCCCTGTGGACCGAACCGTACTCAACCGGCTAGCTACCAAGCGACACCGTTATTGATTGCGGTTAATAATTCTTTGATTCATCTTTTAAAAGCGCATAAGCACGCATAAAAATCTCTTCAATCAAAGGGCGCCGTTGCCGGGGAGACGGTAGTCTCTTTCTTTGTGTAATTTCGGGTTAAAAAAATAAAAAATAAAAAATTTGAAAATTTGAAAATTTGAAATTTTTTAAAAACAAAACAAAAAAAATAAAAAATAAAATAAAATAAAAGATTCATCTTGTTCTTCTTGAGAGGTATTGTGTGAATTGTGCAGGAAAAGAAGACGGACAGATTCAGATCTGGAAAATCCCAGTGAACAAATCAAGAAACAAAAAATCTGAACAAACATGGGAGAATCCAAACAACAAACAGAAAATTTTTGGAGATCCAAACTAACAGAACCACCGCGGAACCGCGGCGGATATATGTAGTTGACCGCGGAACTGCGGTCAACCGCTTACGTCATCACCTCAAATCTCTCTGTGAGTATTTTTTATCTCCTCTGTAGCCTCCTGATCTCAACTGAAAATTTTCCTACAGGGTTCTTTGTGCAAAAAAAATAAAATAAAAAATTCTTTTACCTCTCCAATAAATTATTTTTGTGCAGGATTCTTTGCGTTGCAAAATAAAAAAAATTTGAAAGTGTTTTAGATTTTTTTGTGTTTGCTGCTTTGCATTTTTAAAACGGACTTTTAAGGAGCTATAACACCAATCAAGATTGGGTGGGGATTTCATTACCCTTCCTAAGACCCCAGAAATCACAAAAAGCAGTTTGCATCAATTCTCGAGTTAATTAAAAAATATTAGACTCAGCCAATAAGGACTGTCGTGATCATTAGGACAAAGGAATAGTTGTAGGCATCGATCGTTTATCTAAACCTGACTTTGTGGTGCCTAGGCTAGACAAGTAGGAAAGGTAATTTTAAAAGGCCCGTCTCACGGTGATTCGTGAGCGGATCCCTCCTTTCTTTACTTGTGCTTACCTGACCACAATTGGCGGTGAAGAGGCGATTTGAGGATCTCACAACTTGCCTTTTGGAACAGTTAGGAGCAGTCTAGTTGACTTAGGAGACCCTAGCTCTAGGCTTGATTGTGCATATATAAATTGTGATTGTGCCGTAGTTCCGTACAAATTTTTGCAAAACTATTTCTTAAAAAAAACACATTTTCAAAAATTTCAAAACTCCAAAATCAATTTTTTTTAAAAAAAAATTTATTTAAAAAAAAATCATCACATTCTTTTTCTTCTCCATTCTCACATCATGGGTACCCCACCTCCCAAAACTCTTGCCGAACTTTGGTACCCTGAACCAAACTTTTGCTTCCTACGCGCATTGTTTTGGTCGAATTACGGACGACCCCTCCATGCCCAAAATTTCTTTGAAAGATCGAATAGAAGTGTCTAGGAGAAACAGTTGGACTCCGCAATCCACTTTGTATCAACCGTTTCAACCTTCACCACCTTCTTACGTTGATACCCCTTTTTCGAGTCCTGTTGTAACTCCGAAACCCATGTCTATTACTGGACATATTGAACAAGCTCGTAACCGATCTTTCACTCCTTTCAACACTTCTAGTTCTTAGGATCAACAAGTCCATTCACCTTTTTATGCAAATGTTGATCCTACTCCTGTCCAACCATTCAATTCCTACCAGTCCTACCCGACTTTCGCACCTTCCCTAGACGTTGCTTCTACACAGCTATTTGGGAGTTTCCAGAATCCAAACAATTTTGAATCTTTTACTGAAACCCCTTCACAACCCATGTCTAGTCTGGAACAGTTGTTGGAAGTTTATATTGTAGCGACAAACCAACAGATGAAGAATTTGGATGCGTCTATTGCCGCCCTATTACAACCTAGTGACCCGGTAGCTAGTTTCCAACTAGCTCCAAAAATTCCAATGTATGATGAGGCGGTTGGACAGATTGAGAATTTGAGTGGAGAGAGTGAGCTATACACCCTTCCAAATCAAACCTACCCATCCCCAATTGAATCCCACAACTCCGGTTTTGAAAGTCTATCAAGTGTCCCAAATGATTCACCAGTTGAAAATAAAACATTTAATGAGTTGTGCGACTTTGTAGTGCTTAATTTGCCAGATTGTGAAGGGTCCCTTTCGAGTGAAACCATCACCAATCCTTTTGACCTCTACACCTCCAATCTAGAACCTGAATTGATAAATATCCATGCTTTTGATGAGGTGTTCGAAAAAATTGATTATCACTTGATTGAGGATATTGACGCATGGAATAATTTGGATGATGAACTCGTAGATTTGGCCGAGTTTTTCTCTCCAATTCATCATCCCGAATCATTAAATGTTTTTCCCGAACTTCATATGCGTCTTGATTTTGATGAGAATGGCATGGATAAGCTAAATTTTGAGGAGAATATTGAGAAAATTATTGAGGATAAACCAGTTTTGTTTGATGAGTCGGATTTTCCAATTCATCCTGTTCTTTCCACTGACTGTGTTCACCCTCCTGAACCTTTAACTGTGACCTTTCCTAAATCACTCCTCTTCGTCCTTTCCATCGTTCCGACCGCGCACGAGACCGTATCCCTTTCATTTTCAATGTATGGTTTACCAAGTTCGACATACCCGTGTTTTCTCACGAACCTTGAGGGATTTGACCTCATTTCTCAGTGGGTTGATAGATTAGCACAATCGCTCTTTACACATCGGTCATTACAAAACGTGCTAATTTATACACTCCATCTCCACCCTCAAGTTCGTATTCAACTTTTCTCCCACTTTCTCTGGTTCTTCTTCTAATCTTCCTTTAATGATACCGAGTGTTAATGAATCACAATCCGATATTTTGAGTTCGATAATTCTAGGAAAACAACTTGATTTAGACTCTTTTGAAAATAAGCTAAATGAGCCTTACGATTATCCTACCTTCATAATTTTTGAAAAATCAAGTGTGTTGAATTCTGGCGTGACACTTATTGACATTGAAACGTTCAATCGAACCTTCGATGAAAGCTTCGAAGATATTTTCGCCGACGAACTTGCATTCCTAAACGACATGGATTTTGTGATTAATCAACCTCCACTCAAAGAAGTCGAACCACTACCACCATTTCTTTTTCCCTTCCGCCATTCTTCTCCTCCACCGAGACCGTATACTGCTTCTATCTCTACACGCTCTCGTGTGCTTCTCATTTCTTTTCTCTACACTCCATTCTTTCACCAACCATACTATTATAACGATAAATTTTTTGAATGGTTGGTGCTAACCTTTGGCCTGTGTAAGGCCTTGTATAGCTTGATACTGTGTTTTTCTCCTCCCTCACTCCGAACTTTAACGCTTAAACAGTGGAAACACTGTCTCACTTAAGTTTGGGGGGACCTTTTTGTATATATATTTTATTTTTCTTTTAACAATAAAAAAAATTAAAAAAAAATAAACAGGGGAGCGCCGACAATTTTGACCCTCTTGGTGTGGCATGACAGTGAGGACACTATCAAGTTTAAGTTGGGGGGTGTGCTCGGTAAGGTTTCTTCCTTCGCATTCATATGTATATTTTTGTATTTGCATACTTAATTTAAAAAAACCCATAAAAATTGAAAAATTTTAAAAATTATAAAAATTGAAAAGTTCAATTTTGGCCATATTTGACTTAAGTTTGACAAGACGGTTAACTAGCTAGGAAAAACTAGATTCTAAACTTAGTAAATTAAAAACCCTACAAATAACCTTTCTTAAAATTTAACGGTAGAAAATATATGTCCTTGTAGTTTACTTAGAAATAGGCAAATTTTGAGTTCACTTCTTGGGCTAAGTCAAAATAAAGGAAGAGTATAGAAATTTTTATTGAAGTGTAAGTCTGAAAAATAATTCCGAACCTTAAGTCTAAATTCTAAAAATATATGCCCTACAACTTGCACAAACAAGAAGCTTGAAACTTGGAATAGTAGAGGATACCTTGAAATGCTCTTGTCTAAAATCCTTAGTATGAAGGAAAATAAAATTATAAGTGTGAATAAAGAGATATAAAAAAAAATGAACACTGGTTTTTGTAATTACTTAAGGCTGCGTAAAATAAAAATATATAGCGAGGGTGCTTTATCACCTAGTGCCTTAGACCAATCGGTTTGGGAGTCACTGCTAAAGCCTTAGGTATTACAAGACGATGAATTACGCCTTAATGCGCAAACACATTTTGTAATCGATCGTTAGTACCTCAAGAAATATTAACGGTCGCATGAAGGATGTGTGAGCAATTCATCTAAAAATTCACCAACTAAAAGTACTTTGGATGATGGACAAGAGTATAATAGCTTGAATTGAATTTCCAAGTGTAGGGATAATACATACACACACGTAGGGGTATATGATTGGGGTTTGGATGAGAGATAGAAATGAAAGATAGGGCTTACACCTTCAGCAGAGATGATAAAAATTCCTAAGTTGAGATGGAACCTTAGAAGGAAAACTCAAAAGATGCTAAAAGCTAAATAAATTTACAGAATATATACAATCTGAAGTTAAATGATAAGTGAGTGTGAAGAATACGGGTTGATAATTTCTGAGTTAAAGATAATAGAATTTCTTGCTAGAACACTGAATTGAAAAATGAAAGTCAATAGGCCAAATTGATCGGATTTTGTGGGTAGTATCCGCTGAAAACCCTCAGGAGACAACACTCCTCCTACTAGGGACACCTAAAGGTTTAACGGCTTGTTGCACGAGCTCAGTGCAATCGCGTTTCCCTGCGAAAGTGAGGTTAGGCTTTTTCGAGAATAAACTAGTTTTGCTCGGGACGAGCAAAAGATAAGTTTAGGGGTATTTGTTCATATCATAATTTTGCATTATTATATTCCCCATTCTTAATCATTTTACAAATAAATAGGTGCTTTTGATCCATATCTGTTGAATAGTTGCAGGTTACAGGTTCTCGGAACAATATAGTGAAAATGGTGAAAAGACGCTACAAAAGTGAGACTACGACCAACAAATAGAAGAATTTTTATGATGCCGCCTACAGTTTAAGGAACAAGTGAAGATCAATGAACAGTTCAATTGCACAAAGTACAAAGGCAGCACAGGATTCAAGACTTCAACACGAAGCGAACGGGAAAAGTCCACAACATTCTGCACTGTGGAAATCTGGAAGAAACTAGAAGACATTCTGAAAAACCAAGTGAAGAAAATAAAAGGAAAAAAGCAACAGACAGAAGCCCTGAAGAAATCAGCCCACAAGCCCATCAAATGGCCGCGGAACCGCGGCCAAACCAGGCTTATGGCCGTGGATCCGCGGCCGTGCATCGCACGTGTCGGTGCGTGTCAGTGTGTCGGTGCATTGACTCGGTTTTCTTAAGGGTATTTTTGTAATTCTAGATATGGATCAGATGTAAACCCTAGGGTTTCTATTATCTATAAATAGGAACCCTACAGCCTCTTTTTGGGTGCCTCTTTTGAGATGCCTCTTTTAATTTCTAGATCTTAGATTTTCAATTCCATGTAATCTGTCAAAGAGTGCATCAATAAAGAAGTAAGTTTTTTTTATCTTGAATTTCTTTTCTGCCGTAGTTATAAATTTTTTTTATCTGCCGTAGTTATAAATTTTTTATTTGCCATAGTTGTAAATTTATTTATCTGCCATAGTTATTAAATTAAAACCATAAAAAAAATGAACTCGTTTATCAATTCCCTAATGAGTGAGTAGTTCCTCACTTGTTAGGGTTAGGTTTAGGGAAGCTTTGAGAGATGAAAATCTCTCATCCCTTTCTTGCCCGTTCAACATTTTAAAGTAGAACTCTATGCATACAAACACACACCGCTCACTACGGCACCCTATCCCACGAGGTAGCGATGATACCATAGTTAAAGACCGGTTGTGATTGTTTTCCATAGAGGTTAGGGATAAGAGTTAAGAAAGGACGGAAAAGGACCAAAGGGAAGAAACCTAGTTTCTTCCCGATCGTATTAATCCCCTTTATTAACTATTACCTTAACACCTAAAAGTTCTTAATTAGGGCAAAGAAAGCGGTGAGAATAATTGATTTTCCAAACTAACCTAATTTTAACCCTAGCAAGCTTTTTATAAACTTTTATCTCATTCTTAGATCATAAAATAAAAACCAAAATCTTTTGATTTAACTCGTTAAAACATAAAGAATAGGAATCCATCTCCCTGTGGACCGACTCGTACTCAACCGGCTAGCTACCAAGCGACACCGTTATTGATTGCGGTAAATTCTTTGATTCTAAAAAACGCATAAGCATTAAATCTCACAACAATCAGCCCCGCTTCCTAAAATAGATAAATACGGTACGTGACAAAGACAACCATATTACCCATGGCTAGGAAAGATCCCTCCATAGTCAAATTACGGCTGTCAATCAGATATCAAAAACAGTAAATAAAATCTAACTAACACATGTCCATCTGCCATAATAGATAAAAGTCAAGAAATGTATATAGCGAAAACGAATAAAGATCAAATAACGAAATAATATCCTAATCACGTCCCTTATACAATCACATCGATAAATTTGAACTACATAAATAAAATAACTAAGTATCTTTAAAACTAATCATTAAGCTCCTCACTGCTCAGCTTGCTTGTTAAAATACTCTTGATCTTCTTGTGACAAGGTCAAAAGAACTGGGCCATGCAAAACCCAGACGTCAGTGCATCATAAACATCAACAACGATAATAATAACCATAATAGAAATCTATGATGAAACATGAGTATAAATAATCACCGCAGGTGTAAAACAGTGAGTATGTTATGTGTATCCTAAAGTCTGTGCTTCTAGATTATCTATTCTATAAGTCTTTGAAATCAATTAATATAATTCTCATTGTAACTCAATGTTAGGAATATGTATGCCCTAGAGGCCATTATTGTACATGTGATGTATATTATAGTGGATGTTTGGACATATATATAGAGAGGAATTTCTTGCTCAACGTGATAATATGCTATCCGGTTACTCTTTATCTTAACATGTTGACTGGTATTCTTTACTGTCTTGCTCTCACATATTGATAAAGCCCTTAGGATATGTATTTGACTACCAGGACTATGATGAGATCATACTAGTGGGGCCAGGGTGGTTCAAAAGTACATCCTTTAATCAGTTCCTAGTCGAGAGAATATCGAGACCAGGGCATCGATATTCCAGAGTAGACTAGTGTGTACGTTTCTTGTCCCTTAGAGGGCGATGGTTGATCCCACAACCATTGGTGTGTGACATCAAAGATTGTACACAGGTGCTCATTGGAGAATGGGTACACCGAACAGGACTCGCTGTAACGCCTTAGATTTCGGTTAGTGTTCGTTTAGACGTTAATACGGGTTTACTGTAAAAAGTTTACCAATTCGGGTTCCTCACATTTTATAACATTTAATTAATAATTTATTATTATTTGTTATAAGCATGCACACATGTGTGCACGTAAATGTGAGTTTTGTTTGTGCTAATTTTGTTCTTAGCAACCTTGACACTTAACCTAATCCTTGTTTAATCCACCCTTTGCTTAATCCTTGATCTTTTGTGTGAGTGAGAAGAGAGATATTTTGCTTGGTTTTGTTTTGTGTTGAGGTGTGGGTGCATTAATGAGAAGGCATGGTTAGCATTTAATGATGTGGTTACACTCACCTCTCGCCTCACCCTACATTCACCTCCCTCTCTCTTCATCATTTCCTCTCTTTCTTTTTCTCTATCTCATTTATTCTCTCATCTCTCCCTCATCAAACTGAACACTCTCCATTTCCTACACAAATCCATCACAAAATTCACAAACTTCATCAAAATCACATCTTTATCTTAGTTTTGCCTCATGGATGCCTTGGAGTGTGCCAAGCTTGGATCTTTGAGTTATTTTGAGTAGGTAATGATTCCTTTCTGTTCTTTAAGTTAATTTTGTGTAGCTTAGATTGTTAGTTTTAGTTTTTATCGCGTATCGTATCGTTTCGGATAAATATCGTATTTTTAGTGTTGATTTGGGGTCTCGGATGATCTGTTGTTAAACTAAGTGTTTGTTGCAAAAGTTGGCATGACAGTAACCTAGTGTAGAGACCTAGAACCTACCCTCAAAATACGAGCCAATTCCACCATGAAACGGCCGCAGATTTAATGGTTCTGGCCGTAATTTGCGGCTAGAGTAGGGACTGGGGTGGTGAGTTTTTGGATAGGGGTCTCTGGGGTTATTTGTAGTCTCATGGTACTTGCAATTTTTACAAATTGTTAGCACAGAAAAATCTGGGACCACTTTGCGTATTTCTAGTGTTTCGTTTCGCGCGATACGTTATCCGATACGATGCGTATTCCGTGTTGCTGTTGCTCTGAGTTGGTTTCGTAGTGTCGCTATACGCGTTAGCTACAACACGACCCTTTAGAGTATGCATGTGTGTCGTGTTGGTCCGTGTAGATTGTATGTATTTTGGGTCTATTATTAATATATACTTGTTTTATTGTTTAATGTTGCAGGTTCGCAGGCGGGGACTTCGGACACTGCTACAAAGGGAAAACAGGTGGTAGACTTCTCCTAGCTTGGAGCGTTGGTGAGTAGATTTAACATCTACAGGGGAATCGCCCGCATGGCGTTATGCGTCTGAGCTAGAAATGATTTGACTTGTCGCATATTCTATGTCATATTTAGAATTTGCGCATTTACCCTACTACTTAGTTATTGTTTTGCTTGGACTAGAATCCTTAGGACACTGCACTATTATTGACGATTCATGTTGCACGAGTACTGATTGTATGTCACACACACCGTCAATAATTGCCATGTCACGCACAACCCACTTATAGTTATGATATTGTTTGGTTAGGGACATTGAGACATTGATTCATATTTCTTATCGCATATGACATATAGCATACCTGTATACTTACATGCTTACATATATGCCTTGACATACTTACCTGCTAGATATCTGTATACCTATAGAGTATTTTACCATTAGCGATAGATACATACACACTTAATGAAATAACTACAGGTATACCTTGCACACATATTTCACTTATACCCAGGGGGTATATTACATCATTACTTATAGGTAGATACATATACCTTACTATACCTTTATGTTTACACATATATCAGTTATAGCTACATATTTACCTTTACTTGATGTTATTTAGAATTGGAGAAAATAGGAACCACATGATATTTTATATTAACTTGTTGCAATTAATTAGCGGCTTTTCCTTTATATACTTACATTTCAGTTTTATGTTGCATATATTATATTCATGGATTTTTCGCATTGAGCTATGGATTTTTCATGATGTTTTCTGGATTTGGGGACCGTGGGAGTTCATGAAATTATGCATCATTTGAAAAACCCGGTTTCCCTTGATATGATATTTCAGCATCCACCATGAGATTTATCGGATCTGATATATATATACCCCTGCGAGGAGGCGTTGAGGCCGTATGAGGGTACATGGTGGGGCCCGGAGGTACCCCGGGGCAAAACGATTGATGGACCTTGCCGATTGAGCCTGTCAGGGGAACCATACCATTCGGTGACATTACCTATGACTCGGCGGTTATCATGAGGATACCGACGGGAGTCATGTACGTATGGATATGTGGAAAGACGAGGGTCAGAGCTAGGCACTCGTGCTTTTCGGTATAGCGTATGATACGTACCTATCAGGGTGCCAGTCTTGGTGACAGCGCCTGATAGATCAGCATTTCTATGTCGATGATTGACACATTGGTTTCATGATATTTCTTTTTACTCCTAAGTATATATAACAGTGGAATGGGACGTTATTATATATGCCTTTACACATATATTAGTGGAATGAGACGCTAATATATGTGTATTGATATCAATTCATATATTTCATCATATTTATTCATGCAAATATACCTAGGTTATAAGAGATTCACTTGATATTGGATTTAGGACATATGATATTTGCTTGATTTTGTACATTCAGGATATAGGAGATTTATTCGATATCATGTCGAGCAAGAAAGTCCTCTCTATATATGTCCAAGCATCCACTATAATATACATCATATGTACAATAATGGCCTCTAGGGCATACATATAACTAACAACTAGTTGTACGTAACGGCTACCTGGGTACCTGTCGAAAAGGAAGGCTGACGAGCAAACTCATCCGGATCCCTACTGAGCCTATCTGTGACAATCTCCGTACAGTTCGGTCTCTTCGTCTAAGAGTATGGAATATCGGGTCTAAGGGGTGGAAAAAGTCAGACCCCTAATAACGCGATATTTCGTGTCAGTGTGAAGCCCATCACCCACTGAGAAACTATTGATCCAAATTAGTAATTATCGTCTACCTTGGCCAAGGATTTCTGGTGATGGCCACCCGCGCACAGCGCGACATCAACCCCCAATACCGTGAGAGATGAATCCCCGATGATCTGCTCATTGCCTCCATGTGGCTCGGGACTGTATTCAACTAAAACCTGTTTGCACGACTCTTTTGAGCCGTGGTAGGGTAGTAATCAAAGCACGGTGGGAACTCACACGAGAAAAATGACGATCTCAGGTTGAAGGACTAATCTGTACTCATGTCACCTGAGAACTGTTATCTGACAATAGGTATAATACCATCTAGAACGGCGAGTTTGTCCAGTATACTCACCCCAGTGAGCACCTGTATACGATCTTAGGTGCGAAAGACCAATGGCTGTGGGACCAATCATCGCCCCTCGTCGGGGTCTAGAAACGTATACACCAGTCTACTCCGGAATATCGATGCTCAGTCTCGATACTCCCACGACTAGGGACATTTAAGGATGTGCTTATGGACTACCCAGCCCCATATGTATGATCGCCATCATAACGCTGATAGTCAAGCAAGAATCTTATAGGCTCTATCAACATGTAATAGTAATCTGTAATACCATATAATGCATATACATAATGATAAAGACAAATCAACTAGCATACAATTATTTTGAGTAAGACTGTTCTACCCGTATAGGTTCTCCCTCAATCATCACAATCGTGTGCCTGCGATTACAATAATTGACTTGAGGGCACTATTTCCAACATCTTCTTCAACTCCTTCACTTAAAACCTTTTTTACCTCTTAAAACCCTACACAAATCACTACAAAACCCTTCACAAATCATCTCAAAATTCAAATTTTTAATCTCTTCAAGAGTTCTTTTGAGACATGTCTTCATCTAAAGGCAACCTTTTCAAGTTAGGGTCTCCTTCTTTTCATTTTAAGGTATGAGCCAAGTTTAAGTATGTTTTACTAACCTTGTGTCTTAATAATTTATAATTTAGATTAAAGGTTGTGTTTTGAGTAGTTTTAGAATCTAAAGTGACATTTAAGCTAAGCTTGGAGGTTGTGATGACTTGTAGAGTAATCATAACCTAAAGTAGGTTAGTCCAGAGTACTTCAGTGCTATATAGCCTTGTTTAACCATTAAGTTTTCACTAAACCACCTTAATTTTTCAAATTAGTGTTAAAACTAGTTTTAGTTTAAGGTTAGGGTTTCAAACTAAATCTAATATCAAACCAGTGATCACGGAGAAAAGTTGCAATTACTGGGAGTTAGTTATAGGACCACGAATATACCTTCAAAACCTGAGCCCCCATCTCAAACTTTTGGCCGCCAATTTATTTCCTTTGGCCACAATTTGCGGCCCGTCTTGGGCTTTTAGGTTCAAGTTTTTGTCAAGGGCTCTCTGGAACTCCAATTAGGCCTTTGGCATGTGCACCTTTTTCTAATTGTATATATATAAAAATATGTGACCGTTTTACCTTATTTTAGGAGTTATGTTAACGTGCGATACGGATATCCCGATTTTCGTTTTAGTGTTTTGTATGGTTAACAACCCTTAGGGGAAGTCTTAGACATTGTTGCACGCGTTTAACACGCTAAGTCCACACGTGTCAACTCGTGAGAGTTAATTCGTTTGTGTAGTATATGTTTGCGTGTCATATCGGATTTCTATCGTCATGTGCTAAGTTTTGTGGGATTCCAGGATCGGTTGCGGAGACTTCGGACACGGTTAGAAAAGGAATGGAGGTGGTCGGATTCGAGTAGCCGAGGCCACTCCGGTGAGTAGATTTAACATCTATGGGGAAATCGTTCGGATGACGTAAAGCGCCCGATTTTAGAATCTAGTTACAAATCTTATATACATATACCTATACACATTTCAATATTGCATACACATCATCATACACATTGATATCTCCACATTAGGACACTTGCACCATTACCAATGGTTCATGTCGCACGTACACTAACCTATATGTACATACACACGCCATTGGTAATTGCTATGCCACGTACACTATAGAACTCGCATGATAACTTGCATTTGCATTGCATCTCATTGATAGATAGATCCTCGCATTATTCATCTAGCTTGCATCATATTAATACCATGTACATTTGCTATCATCGCCATATTCATATATTATAATGTTTTGTGAGATTTCTGTTTTCATGAGATTTCTGGATTTGAGAACCCGCATGTACATTTTGAAAACTTGTGATTGTTTTAAAAACGCGGTTTCTCTTGATATGATGTGTGGCGTCTACCATGAGTTTTCTCGGTTATGAGTTATGTGTATACCCGATTTAAGGAGAGAGGAGGTACCGTCTGTGGGTACATGACGGACCCGGTAAGGTATCCTGAGGCAAGAAAATCGTATAGAGAGACATTGAGCCTGACAGGTGAACAATACCTATCGGTGATTGTTTGGCTCGGCGGATATCCGGAGGATACCGACCGGAGTCATATGATCAGATGGATTTGATGGCCGATCTGAGAGACGCCGCCGGAGATATTGAGATTTTTAATGTCATTATTTGACACAGGTTTTATGTTGTTTTGTTGATGATATTTTTTGTTCTACCATATTGAATTCACTATGACATATTCAGTATCTTATAGTTTCAACACTCTAGATTTTCATACCTCGCTCACTTATTCATGTTGCATTTATACTGGTACGCTGCATCAAAAATTCATACTTAGGATCTGTCGCTGGCATGTACATATTTGCGATTGCCACTTATGATATTACTTACTACTCACGAGCTGGAAACTCACCTCCGTTGTGCCACAGTGTCTTGCACGGTCGATCCATCAGTGTAGTCACGACGGGACACACTACTACTACTACTTTTGCTACTACTTTTTGGACGTGATATTTTATAGGTGGGTTACGAGTATTCTTTTGTCTTCTACTTTGTACATTTTCTCTTTGTATCTAGTATATTCCATCTACCACTTATATATTTGACTTAGAGACGAGACAGAGAGACTTGTATTATATCTGACTCTGGGTGTCGTGCTCGTATGGACCGACTTTTATGTTTTTATTTTGCATGTTGTTTTCCTTTCTTATTTCTTTATTATTTCGCACTATGATGTCGAAATTTTTACAATAACTCGATCTTCAAAAAGGTTTTGATATAATTCTTCTACTTCAGAAATTAATATTTTAAACAAAGATTTTTACCACTCTACCCTCACTTACAGTTTAGATTCTGGGTTTTCGGCTTACTTGAATTATGTTACGCCTTTAGACGTTGCGTGATTTAAGTGCCGGTCACGTTCCACATTTGGTCGTGACAAATAGCTTGGAGACGAGCTATTAGCTGGCGATCAGCAGAAGGGGAAGGTACTTCGGGGAGGTCTTCTTAAAAGGTCTGGTGCAGCCTCGGAGGCGAGACGTCGTGGAATGTCCTCAATGCATCATATTTATTCCAGCTCCGTAATCCTCAGGAATTTAGCGGGTTTACGTATACGACACGTCACTTGTTACGTATCGTAATCTGGGGAATTCCCACATACGATCATCATCAATATCTAATGTATATCCACCTATCAAACTATATTTATATATCTGCTTTCTATATCTATCTATCTATCTATCTCTATTCTACACTTAAAAACAAATTTGAGTTTATTTTTTTCATCATGTTATGTCGAAAATTTTGGTATAAAGCATCAAATCAAAATTCGTGATATCAATATTTTCTGAAACAAAAGGAAATATTCTTAAGATAAATAAATCAGTGCGTTTCTTATTTTTATGAAGACCAAATCAAATTGATGATTAAAAGTTAAATCAGATTTTGTTACAGAAAATCCAAATCAAATTTTCGGATATAAAGAAAATTTATTATCAGCTTCACAAATCTTTTAGTTATATCAACTAGGGCTACGACACGTGTGTGATGGACGTCATTAGGTTGATAAGGTATAAAAAAAAAGGATTTGTTAGTTCTGCACGTGCGCACCAGTTATTTCCACTAGAATAAATTGGAATCTAAGCACTTGTGATAAATATGAAAAAGAGAGGAAACAGTAGTTATAGGAAGAGGAGTAAATGATTAAGCTTTTGTATTTTGCTACCTTCAATCAATAGGCTTAAAAGCATGAGTTTTTAATTCTACCCATGTTATTTAAGTTAAGATTTTTAAATAATTGCTATGATTATTGAAAAATTGTTGGCAGCCACGGTCTCCATCATAAAAGCCTTATTTATTTTTGCGCATGCAAAGCACTATTATCGAATTAGATCTAAGTTCCGAAAAGATTATCCACTATAATAATCTTGGTGCAAGCACACGAGGTCCTTTCTTGCGAATCCAAGATATGATACAAAACTATAAGATATTATTTTGAATTTATCAAAAAAAATATGAGGATATAGCAAAATTCCAAGCGCATCTTCCAACTCATTTGAAAGAAATCAACAGGTTATTTTAGGTCCATTATGTTAAGGCCTTATATGCATTATTAACTCATAGAGCAGCCCAAATTAAATAATGGGCCTTGAGCAGTGGGCTGTGACTTGCAAATACAATTCCTCATCCACACGATGAGCAACTAAAATAACCGTCTAATCGCATGTATTTTGACCTTGAGAAGTGAGAGGTCACTTGCTTGAATCTTAAAATACACGCATACAAAATATAAGAGAACCTGAAGATCCAAGTTTTCCTTCATCCATCCTATTAGAATGCTCCCGATGACGGCACTGAACCAATCCTATTAGAATATAGGCTAAATAAGTTCACGATAGTTTAGATAGTTTAGAGTAAAGTAACTAAAATTCATGGTATCAACTTGAAATTTAAGCTTTATCATCATTATAATGAATTGAAATCAAAACTTCTATATCAATGCACTAGAAAAGCAAACTAATATTTATTCTTAAATACAATACAAACTTTCTTTCCCATGTGTATCGCATGTGCAAAAATACTGTTTGAACTTAACTAACTCTAACTCGGCCTGACTAATTTAGTTGGAGAATTCTCATCCTGTGATCAAATGGTTATTTGTTTACTGTTTAATATTGTGATTATTAAGAGAGAGTACAAATTTTGTTGTTGTTGAGGGGAGCTATTTTTTTTTTTAAATATCAGATTAAAGATGATTATTGAACACCAAAAACAATTTAGGGTTTTTCCTTGCTCCTCAAATTCTTTTTTATTTTAAAAAATCTTAATATTTTTGTATTTCTTTTAAATCTCCTAACTTATTTAAATTTCTCTCTATGCTTAACTTCTAATTCTTATTCTATTCTGGAAATATTTTGTTAATATCGGTAGATTTTTTTTTGTTTTGTATATCACTAATAAGATTCTCTTGTACAAAAACAATTCCTAAATAAAACATCTCATGGTGGTGGTCAAATCTTTTTCATACTTTCGATGGATGATCAATAATACCATTCGTATAAATCTAAATGTTCTAAGATTTACGGACACAAAAGATCCTATCATATACATCAATTTTCAGTTTCATCCGATGATAGCAACTTTAATGTTTTTTCTATAAAATATATCTTACACCACTAAATCTATGAGTAAAGAGCTTGAAATCATAAGCACTTTTATATCCGATATCCGAGGCTTTAGACCACGATGATCAATTTATACTGTGTTCGAGGAAGCGGGTTCCTATTCGATGAAGGGGATGGATGCTAGATCGAGGACGCGGAGTCCGATCCAGTGAAAGAAAATGATGCTTGATTGAGACCGTGAAGTCTGATCTCACGAAAGGGATGGATGCCTGATTGAGGAGGCGGAGTCTGATCAGGAAAATTTTCTTTTTCGTTGTTTCGTTTAATTATTGAACTGGTTCATCAAAAATTTCTTTAAATAAAAGCCGTGGGCATTTGCGACTTCGTTTCTCGTCAAAATAAGTAGAGTGTTGACCAACGAATATGAAAATGTTAACTGTCTTTTTTGGTCCTCCTTGGAGAAAATTTTCTTCTATGAAGATTAAGATTTTTTTTTTGTTTCCTACTCATACTTTGTTCTTTCTACATTTTCATGTTATCAAGTTTTCCTACAGCGGTTCTCCGTGAGAAAGAAGATGAAAAAGTTCTATACGCAAGGGCAATTAAATGGAAAATGTGATAGCGCTATTATTATTGTAATTAGAAATTAACCTTATGATGATTAAGATAGTGGCAGTAGTACTTTGGAAAACGCAGAAGGGATATTATGGAGTAACTAAAAAAGTTTAAGGGGGAAATAAAATTCATTGAACTCAAGAGCGTTTTTGAAAAATATACAAACGGGTGAGATATAAGGTTGTGTGGTAAAAACAATGGTGGATCCAGGTATTTAGTCACGGATGGCCTGCCACAAATAACAAACTTCATTGGGAAATCTAATGATATGATATCTGAAAGCATGTCTTACACCTCTACTAGATTTCAATGAGTATCAAGTATGCAATTTTAAAATTCTAGAGAGCTAACTATACTAAATAAGAATCGAATTAGAGAATTAGGCTTTCAAAATTAGCAAACAAGTTTCTAAGCTAAGTGAAAAGAGTCTACAACTTTTGCAGTCTAGTTCTTCACTTCAAATGCTCCGAGTAGTAGTTCTAGAACTCATCTTTGACTCCACTTAAAGATTGGAATGAGTTTGCATGAAATCTTTGTCGTCGAAAATGATCCACCTTGATGCAACTCACACTCAAACTCACACTTCACTAATCATGGTATTGTTGGAGATAGTGCCATCAGAGTCAATTATTGGATCACAGGCACGTGATTGCAATGATTGGGAGATGACCTATACCGTTAGAACAGTCTTACTCAAGATGATAGTATGCTATCTGGTTTATCTTTATCATCGTGTACTGTTTCAGGTGATCTTACAGGTCACTATTGCGCATTGATAGAGCCCTTAGGATTCTTGCTTGACAGCCAGCAGTATGATGGCGATCATATAAGTGGGAGATGGTAGTCAATAAGCACATCCTTAAAAGGTCCCTAGTCGTGGGAGTTTCGAGACAGGGCATTGATACTCCAGAGTAGACTAGTGTATACAGTCGAGACCCCGATGAGGGGCGGTGGCCGGTCTCACAAGCCATTGGTGTCAGTTGGTTCACCTAAGATGTATACAGGTGCTCATTGGGTTATGAGTACACCGGACATGACTCGCCGGGAACATGCTAGTTGGTCTTATACCTGACGTCAGATAGCAGTTCCCTGGTGACATGTGTACAGGTTAGTTCATCGACCTGAGATCGTCATTTGTCTCGTGTGAGTTCCCACTGTACTTTGATTACTACCCTACCACGCTCAAAGGAGACGCGTAAACAGGTTTTAGTTGGGTACAGTCCCGGGCCACATGGAGGCAGTGAGTGGATCTGCAGGGGTTCGTCTCTCCCGGTATTGGGGGTGAGGTCGCGCTGTGTCTAGGAGAGCCATTACACGAAGTCCTTGGCCAAGGCAGGAGATTTACTGGTAGGTATTCCAGTAGTATCTCAGAGTGTTCTGGGCTACACTCCGACACGACTTGTACCGCTTTTGGGGGTCTGACTTTCGCCAACCCCCTAGGCCCGCCATGCGATGCTCATAGACGAACGGACCAGACTGTACGGATATTGTCACTGCCAGGCTCAGTAGGGTGTCAGGATGAGTTCGCTCATCAACGTCCCTTTTGGTCAATACCTGGTGGTCCGTTACGTATGGCTAATACCTCTGACGCGCTAGTGGTTAAATCCACAACCAAAGTATTGACGAGTCTTTAGAGTCCCCCACAGACCGTTTCTCAAGTTTCGGGCGAAACGCTGTAGAGGCCGTATGGAGATATGGCAGGGTTCAATCATGTACGTGCGGTATTGCACGGATCATGATCAGACGGATAATACTAGCGGGCTTTGGTTTAAGACGGATCCTAGTATTGTACAGTGTAGATTTGGTCTCATTGCATTTGTATTCGGTCGGAATACAAATGCGGGTATGTATATACAGTCGCGGGGTTTTCCTGTAATTTATTACGTGATCAGTTTTTTGAAATTGTCAGTTTGCTTTCCGTTTCGGCTATTTTTCCTTTGTTCTTTCTTTGGCTGAAATTTGGTGGAGGGGGTTATTTGCAATTGTGCAATTAACAAAGGAGAAGACTTCTTGGTTCATGATTGTTCATGATGGCTTGACTTTTGTGATGAGAGTGATGGGTTTATGAGTGTGGACTTTGTTGTGATGATGATTCTTAATCATCACCTTTTTCTCTCTCTTGTATTATTGCTTCTCACCTCCCCTTGACAATTCCCTTCATCTCTCTCATTTTTCCTCATGAGAAAATGGCCGGCCACTATGGGAGGGGATGTCCCAATTTTTGGAGGGGAAAATTACTCTCATTTGGTTGCACAAAATTCCTGTTGTTCATCTCCAAAAGCTAATATATCATTCCTCCACCCAAAAGGCAACTTCTAGTAACCCCATGAGACCCGGTGTTCTACACTTCATCTACAGCATTTCTTGGACACGTCGACTCGCCAACTTTGTGCCCGAGTTGCCTCGGTCCAGAGGTGGGAGCCCGTAAAAGAATCCGGCGATGTGGTGCCCTTCCGACGAGGAGATGAAGACCGGAGACTCCGCGGGGAGATCGGGACGACGACGAGAAGACCGAAGACACGGATCGCTCGGTATATCTCTCTACCCCTTATCTTGTTAGCTAGGAGTAGGTTAATGGACCGATCCGGGTTTTATAGTGTGCGGTGGTACCGGTTTACAAGTTTCGTAAAAGTATCGTTTCCGCATTTTGGCCTCGGATTGACGGCCGGGGCGCCGCTGTGCACTTACACTGGTATCAGAGCCACGCCATTAACCTAGTCTAGCTTGCTCTAGTATGTTTAAAACTTCGATCGAACAAATTTCCAAAAACCCTGATTTCAATTTGACAGTTTCTGTCGATTTTCAGTTGTGCTCGAAAAATTATTTGGTACATTGCATAAATATGTGTAGGCAATTTTATGGAAACTGAGAAAATTTAGCATGCTGATTTTACTGTAGTGCGGCGGATCCGCCGCCAAAACCACGTTTTAGCCGCGGATCCGCCGCCGTTCTATTGCCTCAGTGTACCAAATTTCTTCAGTAAGTCTCTGACTTGGAATTGGGGTTTATGGTATATTCAGTTTGGGCCCAGATTTTTCTGAGTACTTGGTATTGTGCTTGGGGCCCACTTCGGGAAATTTAGTCGATCGAATATTTTAAACATGTTAGTTCACAGTATTTACATTATATCTGCGACCGTGAATGTCACTTGATCGGTAAATCTTGTCTAACTGCTACCCTTTTAGACGGATTTGCGAACGTGACATTCACGTTGATGTTCTGTGTTGTGCTGTGATGTTGCAGATTGTCGTGGTAGATAGCCTGGATGCAATGGTAGTACAGTTTTGGTTGTATTATGTACATTTGATATTGCGGGGCGAGCGTCCGATATGTGGACTGCCGTCACTGCCTGTTTGTATATTATTCTTTTAGGGCACGACCGGGCTGAGGTCGATGTACCCGTTATATGTATATTTTACTTTCTGTACTAGGATTACCCCGCAGAGGGGTGCAGGGATAGCTGGGTTCTAGAGGGAAACGGGCCCGCATCTCATGGCGTTGAAACGGAGGGGGTTTCACTCTAGAATTGGCGGGCTATTCGCTGCACTCGTAGGGGGTACAGGTTGACCCAAGGAGGGGTGCCCAAGTTACCGGATTCCGTGAAGTGCTGGGTGGTCCATTCACGTTGCTGAAGGGGGCTGCCCCGCTTCAGGTTTTGGCGGGTAACTTGCCGCGCCCGTAGGGGTCTAGGATTTCATTGCACAGGCTATCCACACGACCAGTGGAATGTAGGGTTTCAGTAGCGGCTCTATGAAACCCGGGGATCCCAGATATCTGTATTGTTCTGTGATGCTTATTACATTTCTGTGATGTTGCATTTTATCACGCCTTGAGCGAATATTATATATTGATATATATACTAGTAGATGTTGTAAATGTTTTGCATCCGTGCTAGTCCAGTCCCCGCTCTGTCGTTAGTTAAGTAACCTAACGGGTGATGACGGGACCCAGTGGCGAATGCGGATGGCATATACGTACATCATTATTTTCGTTCTTTATTGGTGTGATCAATTGATGGGACTGCGTTGATTCGGATCAATGCAAGCTAAACAAACCTATTCTGATGTTGTTGGAACATTTTTCAAAAAGCTGTTATTGCAAGGGCGTTCTCTTTTGTTTTGCACAGTGGTATTCGGTCATGAATATCCAGCACCTCAGTCGACGAGGCAAGGGCCTAGATCCCTTCACCGGGAGTGACCCCTTGGACAGAAGTTTGCGTCAGGGCAATAACTTCACTATAGTCGTTTACTTTTGCTTTGCATCGTGGTATTCAGTTGGAATATCCTGCACCTCATTCTACGGGGAAAGAGCCGAGATCCCTTCACCGGGAGTGACTTCTTTAGCAAAGGTTTTCGCCACTATATTTTTATAAAAGCTATCTGGTTCCTTCAACGATATCAAGTTCATTACGTTAAAGGTTTTTCGCCAGAAACCATTCGTAGCCCTCCGTCATTTCAGACGGGTAGCACGTAGTATTCATGCTATGTTTATTGGCCTTAGTCAAGGCATAGTGTATGGTAGCTGCTTGTTACCTTTCTGCTGCATAGATAGATGCGTTGGTTTGGGACAGTCGTATAGCCTTGTTGGCCCTAGTCAAGGGCTTGTACGGGTGGGTTCAAATTAACCTGGACAATGACGGGTAGAACTTGACATGTGACTTATGATTTGTTGGCCTTAGTCAAGGTCATAAGAGCATGGGGCAAAAATCACATCGGGAGTTTCTAAAGAAACTGAAACTTGCTAGATATGCGCATACCTTCTGGAGTGTGATAACCTGAGAAGATTCCGTTACGTTATCATGCGATGATAGTTGGATTCCGATTCCCACTGATGAGTTGGTTTACTCCTCGGGTGATCCCGACTAATTCTTCTTTCAGGTTTGGAGGAGAATTTGACGGTACAGTGGGAGGTTTCCTGATTAGATAAAGCGACAACGATTCTGATCTAGGTTAGAGTGCACGCTGGGTGTTTCTTTTCTCTCTCTCTTTGTCAGCGACCATGACCCGACCCTAGACTATGACTCAGTGACCAAATTAACCGAACCTTCTTAAACACTGGCTTTTGGATTGTCAGAGTTGCATACCTCATTGCCACTCCTACTTTTACCCTTTTCTCCAGGACACCCCATATTACTACGAACGTCCACTTCCATTGGATAAAACCATCGTATAGTTATATACGAACTCGAAGGAATTTATTCGAGGATGGTTTCTGGTTCTGGAGAAAACGAATAAGACTATCAGTTGTCTTTTCCTTTTACCTTCTCTCAGGTTGCGAGTGCTCCTTGGATTAGGGCAGTACACCCATTACGCAAATTAGATAGTCTTCTTCCAAACCATAGGCAGGTGCCGACCGGTAGGGAATGAAGAAAACCAATTAGCCTAACGATGGTGTACAGAAGGTATTAAGTAAAGACAAATAAAGGGATTAGAAGGAGGGCAAAGTAAATTTCAACTGCTATTCACGACCAAGCCAAGTGTTTCATTACCACTCCCACTTCACCTTTGTATTTCTCCAGGACACTCCGTATCACTACGAAGATCCACAGTTATTTGGATACTCCATCGTATGGTTATATACGAACTCGAAAGGAACTTGTTCCAGTTCGGGGATGGATTCTGGTTCAGGAGAAATAGGAATAAGGTTTATTCGGTTGTCTTTTATCTTCACCTTCTCTCGTATTATGAGCGCTCCTAGGATTAGGACAGTACACCCATTATGCTTATTGGATAGTTTTCTTCCAAACCATAGGCCGGTGCCGAGCGGTAGGGAAGGAAGAAAACCATTTGGCCTAAAAGGGTGTACAGAAGGTAATGACTAAAGACATATGAAGGGATTTGGAGAGATGACAAAGAAATATACGGTTACAGTTGTGAATCTGGATAATGGAAGAGTCATTACTAGGAATACCCGGATACCCCTTCGAAACATTTCAATGTTTCAGTTTCACTGTGTATTGTTAAAAGAAAACTGATTTCCTAATTAGACACTTGCTCCAGGGTATGTATTTATCAGGTATGATTCTCACATCTGTATGGTTTTATAGATGATGAGTGGGAGTAAGTTATTGGGAATTAGGTGATCATCCTTATTATATCGGAATTCGTTGTAATTGGTGATATTTGAGGAAATCACCTGGGTTGTTTGCCGGACGACAAATATTTGGTTTTGAATATCCGTTGCTATGCACCAATTTCAAATTAATATATCTGTACGTCTATTTTTATAGAGTGAGATATAACTTTTTGAAATTATGTCTATGACATTTACCTATATCAGTGGATGGTTAGGTAAGGAGCATTAAACAGCGGTGTAATTCTTCTTCACCATAAGTACAGTTTTCAACCTACGACACACAAGGAATGAGTCATTAGAGTCAAGGGACTTATACAGAGTATTGTATGTTGTCTAGTGTCCATTAGGACAGAGGGGTTGGTTCTCGTACTATATTCGGTTTACTTATGACTTCTCTAGTTTTTAGACAGGTGTTTCGTAGAAACACAGGGTCCAAGTTTTGAGAAGTTATAGGTATATGAATAAAGTAGAGAACCAGGTAATGCAAGTATCAGGACTCTTCAAGGTGGTCGAAGATGTAGATACTTGTGTATAGTATTCAGTTGATAGTAATGGTTTTAAGAGAACTTGTTTCTCTTTCAGGTTACTCATAATTAGAAGCATTCCTAAGTTGAGTAACGCTGATCGGCCTCCTTCCATTTAGTTGACATGCACTGGAGACAGCTGCATGATTTGAATCTGGTTCAATTAAATCAGTGCCTCTGATTCTATATTGGATATAGAACAGTTCATATCTTAACGATGTTAAGGTACGGGGAGTTGTCCGGCTTATGCTTAAAACCAGACTCTGGATAACTCAAGGCACGTTTCTGTAATGGCTGTTTGTGGGTTGACCCAGGCTATGACGAGGGTTGACTTTCTATTATCTGGAAGATCAATAGTGATATTGTTCTTGACTCACCACAGTTTTAACAAAAATGGATTTTTTCAGAAAATAGTAGTGGGAGTATGGTAGGACTGGAAGTGATTCCAGAACCGCAGACGATTACTGAAAATTTAATAAGAACCTAAAGATTCAATTAGGTTTGACATTCCATTGGCCACTCCGCAGATAAGGTGGGTAACCTCAGGCACCCGAGATGTACTCCGGTAGCCTCAAGGACGGTGACAGGGAGGTTCTTGTTTACCCAGACTTGCTATTGCTGTTGTTCCAGACTATGAGACCCGGCAGGAGGATGAGTATAGCGTCGTTCTAAACAAGCTTTTGAAGTGTACGTCTATATGACTCTGCCAGAGGGTTGTCATAGTCAGTGGGAGCAGCGGAAGCATTGGTGGACAAGTGGCTTATGTCTATTTATAGACTAAAGCAGCAATAGCGGAGATGGATAATCTATTTCTGATGTGATAGTCATAGGTTTGACTTCATCAGAATAGGGGATGGATCTGTTAAGAAGGTAGTAGGGTGTGATGTCCTGGTTTTTGGATGACACACACAGAGTAGGAAGTGAAATTCCTATACTACGGTCGGTTATACTTTGGTTGTCACACAGTGGTTTCTCCACATGGGACTTGGATATAATATCAAGACATTCTGGTTACTGGATATATGGTTTTAGATCTGGATTTGGGTAGTTTCCCAATCAGGGTACTTAGATAGCATTCTGAAGGTGTTTTAGAATGGACGACTCCAGGCACGGTAGTGTACCTGCAGGTGATGGAGTCACCCTCTCTAAAGGTGTCTTACAGACTAAAGTGGAGAGGGATGTGCATGATTGGCAGATCACTTGCTTAGGCAATTGAGTCAATCATGAGATGTCAAGCACCACACCAGATATTGTTTTTTGCAATAGATGCAATATGTTGATATTGATCCAATCCTGGAGAAACGAACGGAAGCAGTTTTAGAACATAAGTGGATGTTCTAGGGAAATAATAACAACAGCCTCTTTTAGGAGACAGTTATCATTCCAGGCTTCCAAGGTGACATGGACGACAGAGAGGTTGTCAGAGTTATAGTTTTCCTTCTGACGAGGGGCAGTATTTTGGACAGGTGGTCCAAGGGGATACTGAGGGAGGCATGATGTTGGATACTGATTAAGTTCAGTTGACGATACAGTCTAAGAAGTTTGGATTTGGAGTTCATTTATGAGCTAAGTCCCATCAGATATCCAGACATATTCTAAGACATGTATTGCTCATTTCGGGAGATGGCTTTTTCCACGAACTTGAGATAAAGAGAGACATAGAAAGAAACATAAGAGCGGATCCACTCACTGAGGCTATTCCTCGAGCGCATTAGTTTCGCAAGCGGGTTTTGTGAGACTGATTAGTAGAGGAGTTGGGTGTTCGGTATCACACGGGCTGTGAGTATGCGACATCGCAATAATTAGCCTTGAGTGCAAGTGGGAGATTGTTGGAGATAGTGTCCTCAGAGTCAATTATTGGATCACAGGCACGTGATTGCAATGATTGAGAGAGGACATATACCGTTAGAACAGTCTTACTCAAGATGATAGTATGCTATCTGGTTTATCTTTAGCATCGTGTACTGTTTCAGGTGACCTTACAGGTCACTATTGCGCGTTGATAGAGCCCTTAGGATTCTTGCTTGACAGCCAGCAGTATGATGGCGATCATATACGTGGGAGCTGGTAGTCTATAAGCACATCCTTAAAAGGTCCCTAGTCGTGGGAGTTTCGAGACAGGGCATCGATACTCCAGAGTAGACTAGTGTATACAGTTGAGACCCCGACGAGGGGTGGTGGCCGGTCTCACAAGCCATTGGTGTCAGTTGGTTCACCTAAGATATATACAGGTGCTCATTGGGTTATGAGTACACCGGACATGACTCGCCGGGAACATGCTAGTTGGTCTTATACCTGACGTTAGATAGCAGTTCCCTGGTGACATATGTACATGTTAGTTTATCAACCTGAGATCGTCATTTGTCTCGTATGAGTTCCCACTGTATTTTGATTACTACCCTACCACGCTCAAAGGAGACGTGCAAACAGGTTTTAGTTGGGTACAGTCCCGAGCCACATGGAGGCAGTGAGTGGATCTGCAGGGGTTCGTCTCTCCCGTTATTGGGGATGAGGTCGCGCTGTGTCTAGGAGAGCCATTACACGAAGTCCTTGGCCAAGGCAGGAGATTTACTGGTAGGTATTCCAGTAGTATATCAAGGTGTTCTGGGCTACACCCCGACACGACTTGTACCGCTTTTGGGGGTCTGACTTTTACCAACCCCCTAGGCCCGCCATGCGATGGTCATAGACGAACGGACCGGACTGTACGGATATTGTCACTGACAGGCTCAGTAGGGTGTCAGGATGAGTTCGCTCATCGACGTCCCTTTTGGTCAATACCTGGTGGCCAGTTATGTATGGCTAATACCTTTGACGTGCTAGTGGTTAAATCCACAACCAAAGTATTGACGAGTCTTTAGAGTCCCCCATAGACCGTTTCTCAAGTTTCGGGCGAAACGCTGTAGAGGCCGTATGGAGATATGGCAGGGTTCGATCATGTACGTGCGGTATTTCACGGATCATGATCGGACGGATAATACTAGCGGGCTTTGGTTTAAGCCGGATCCTAGTATTGTACAATGTAGATTTTGTCTCATTGCATTTGTATTCGGTCGGAATACAGATGCGGGTATGTAAATACAGTCGTGGGGTTTTCCTGTAATTTATTACGGGATCAGTTTTTTGAAGTTGCCAGTTTGCTTTCCGTTTCGGCCATTTTTCCTTTGTTCTTTCTTTGGCTGAAATTTGGTGGAGGGGGTTATTTGCAATTGTGCAATTAACAAAGGAGAAGACTTTTTGGTTCATGATTGTTCATGATGGCTTGACTTTTGTGATGAGAGTGATGGGTTTATGAGTGTGGACTTTGTTGTGATGATGATTCTTAATCATCACCATTCTCTCTCTCTTGTATTATTGCTTCTCACCTCGCCTTGACAATTCCCTTCATCTCTCTCATTTTTCCTCATGAGAAAATGGCCGGCCACTATGGGAGGGGCTGTCCCAATTTTTGGAGGGGAAAATTACTCTCATTTGGTTGCACAAAATTCCTTTTGTTCATCTCCAAAAGCTAATATCTCATTCCTCCACCCAAAAGGCAACTTCTAGTAACCCCATGAGACCCGGTGTTCTACACTTCATCTACAGCATTTCTTGGACACGTCGACTCGCCAACTTCGTGCCCGAGTTGCCTCGGTCCAGAAGTGGGAGCCCGTAAAAGAACCCGGCGATGTGGTGCCCTTCCGACGAGGAGATGAAGACCGGAGACTCCGCGGGAAGATCGGGACGACGATGAGAAGACCGAAGGACACGGATCGCTCGGTATATCTCTCTACCCCTTCTCTTGTTAGCTAGGGGTAGGTTAATGGCCCAATCCGGGTTTATAGTGCGCGGTGGTGCCGGTTTACAAGTTTCTTAAAAGTATCGTTTCCGCATTTTGGCCTCGGATTGACGGCCGGGGCGCCGCCGTGCACTTACAGGTATTAGTGAAGAGAACAACCTATATTACTAGAGTAGTGTAGATTGATGTAGTAGAGATTTTGCTCACTAAAAATCGTTCTTCTTTTTCTCTTTCTTTTTCTCAAACTTGAAAGAAAACTTGAGAGAAGATGAAGATGAATTTGGAAGTGAGAGTGTGAACCATGAGGAAAAGATGAGATCAAGATTACGATAAATATTTATGAATAAAACGAAATAAGAAGATGAGCCATGGCTTCTCTATACTTCTCCAAGCACCCAAAACAATGACTCATTCTTCTTTTCTTTTATTCATATATCTTTATCATTATCTTTTCTCTATTGTGATTCTCACACATCTATGTTCTATATATCATCAACCATGATACAAAAAGTATATATATCAAATATATATAATGAGAAGAAAAGAATTAAGTGAGCTTTATATATATATATAATATAAATATATACCAAATTATTAAACACTTGATTCAATATTCCGGTTATATCATATATTACCCGGTTAATATATATATATATATATATATATATATATATATATATATATATATTAGCCGGTTATATATGATATAACCGGATTATTCAATCAAGTGTTGATTTAATGGTTATATATATTAGCCGGTTATATATGATATAACCGGATTATTCAATCAAGTGTTGATTTAATGATTATATATATATATATATATATATATATCACACACACATATCAAATTATTAAATCAACACTTGATTCAATAATCCAGTTATATCATATATAACCCAGCTATATATATATCAAATTATTAAATCAACACTTGATTCAATAATCCAGTTATATCATATATAATCCTGCTGATATAAAAAATTCTAGATTAGAATACAATATCATATACTTGTATTTAGTCAAGCTTTCGCACATATCTCCATACGTGCCTTGCTTCGTTTCGCTTGAGCTAGGAAACCTCTATGTGGGACTCTGAAGACTCGTTAATACGCTAGCAGTAGGTAATGACCATATCAAAAACCTATAAACCGTCAGCAGTACTAGCTATACGTAACGGCTACCCAGATATTGAATGAATAGAAGATCAACAAGCAAACTTGTCAAAACTCCCGTAAAGCCTATAAACAACACTTACCGTACAGTCCGCTCTCTTCGTCTGATATGTGGCATATCGAGTCTGAGGGATGGAATCGTCAGACCCCAAGTGTTTGCTATAGTGCCCTCAAGGCAATTATCGTAGTCGTAGGCAGGTGATTATGATGATTGAGTGAGGACCTATACCGGTAGAACAGTCTTACTCGAGATGATAGTATACTATCTGGTTTGTCTTTATCATCACTATTACATGTTGATAGAGCCCATAGAATTCTTGCTTGACTACCAGCATTATGATGGCGATCATATACGTGGGAGCTGGTGGTCTATAAGCACATCCTTAAATGTCCCTAGTCGTGGGAGTTTCGAGACTGGACATCGATACTCCAGTATGGACTAGTGTATACTGATCGAGATCCCGACGAGGGGCAGTGGCCAGGTCTCACAAGCCATTGGTGTTAATTTGTTCACCTAAGATAGTATACATATGCTCATTGGGTTATGAGTACACTGGACGGACTTGCCGGGAACCTGCTAGTTGGTACTATACCTATTGTCAGATAGCAGTTCCCAGGTGACATGTGTACAGGTTAGTCGGTCGACCTAAGATCGTCATTTGTCTCGTGTGAGTTCCCAATGTGCTTTGATTACTACCTTATCACGGCTCAAAGGAGTCGTGCAAACATGTTTTAGTTGGGTACAGTCCCGAGCTACATGGAGGCAGTGAGCGGATTGTCGAGGATTCGTCTCTCCCGGTATTGGGGGTTGATGTCACGCAATGCACGGGTGGCCATCACCGGAAATCCTTGGCCAAGGTAGTCGAGAATTATTGATCTAGGATCGGTAGTTTCTCATATGGTGATGGGTTTCATACCGACACGAATTATCGCGTTATTAGGGGTCTGACTTTATCTACCCCCTAGACTCGATATGCGATACTCTTAGACGAACATGCCGGACTGTACGAATATTGTCACTGTCAGGCTCAGTAGGGGTTCAGGATGAGTTTGCTCGTCGGCCTCCCATTCGCTCAATACCGGGGTAGCCATTACGTACAGCTAGTGCCGCTGACGTGCTTAGGGTTAAACCCACTGCCGGCGTATTGACGAGTCTTTAGAGTCCCACATAGAGGGTTTTCACGGTTCAGGTGATATGGTGTAGATGACGTATGTTGGTACATACAGGTGTCCGATTAAATATGTGTATATGTGCACAGACTTTAATCGGACGGTTGATAATACTAGCGGCTTAGGATTAAACCGGATTATTAAATCAGGTTTTGATTTAATAATTTATATATGTATTTATATATATATGTATTCTAGTATTATTGTTCACTATTCATTTTCTCTCTTGGCTATTCGTATTTTTGTAAGAATACGCGTATATGTATTTCGATACGTGTACCGGGTTGCATTCCGTATTTATACGGAATGACTTCTAGAAGATGGCCACCTCATTATTGGATTTTCTTTTTAGAAAATCAATTAGGAAATGAGGTGGAGGGTGAGTTGGCATGAGCATGGGTAAGGCATGTAGAGAGGTATGAGCATTGAATTGTTTATTGTAAAATGAGTTGAGATATTTTTGAGTGTGTGATTGAGAGAGTGGGGGCAGCCACTAATTTCTTTTTGGGTGAGCCTTGCTCTTTTCTTTTCTACACTTGCTCACTTTCATTTCACACACTTGGAAACACTTAGCCATTTTCTTTAGTTGCTCATGCCACTTGTTTTCCTCACCTCCTCTTGATATTCTATGGTTGCTCTATAAGCATGTGTGATGAGAGAAAATTACAGTGACGCATTCCTACACCTCCACTCTCCATTGCTAGCAACTTTGGAGCGTCGGTTGCTTCGCTTGGCGAGGCTGGAGCTTGTGTCATTTCCCTCAGGTGGATCATCATAGATGGAGGAAGATCGGCAACCAAACTCGATCCAGACGACCACTAGGAGCTTAGGAAGATGGTTGAAGACCGAAGGACATGGATCAAATCAGTATAACTATTCTAACTTATTTATTTATACTTTCTAGTATAGGGTTTAGGGTAGATCCGGGTATCGGGTGATGGTAGCGCAAGTTTAGAAGATTTTTGTTCCGCATTTGGCTACGGTTTGATGGCCGGGGCGCTGCCGTAACCCAACATGGTATTTGAGACAACCCTTAAACCCTTAGCTAGCTAGTTTAGACGATATTAAAGTATCAAAACCGAAACAACCCCGAAACAGTGCACTGCATATTCCAGTTTCTGTCAATTTTTAAAGTCTTCAAAAAATTATTTTAGCAACTGCAGAAGACTATTTGTATGACCACAAGAGCACACACCAAATACGAACCCATTTCACCTGTTTTCACCCGAGCACATGCTCAAAATTTCTGAGCCGGCCGGCCTAGGGAGGGAGTTTGGGCTTCGTATTTTGTGTGTGGTCTGGTCTCTAGAATATTGGTTCAGTGGTATTACTAGTTTAGCCCAGTTTTGATATTGTGTTATCTATTGTTCAGGGGCAATTCGGGGTGTTTCGAAGTCGATAATTTAACACTGTTTAAATGTTTATCAGTACATGTATTACTATCTGCGATCGTGAATGTCATTCGAGCGGTACAACTCGTTTAATTGCTATATGTTCTTTTAGACGAGTTTGCGAACGTGATATTTACGTTGATGTTCTGTGTTGTGCTGTGTTGTGGTTGGATCGTTGTGGTGGATAGCTATGGTGCAATGGTAGTACAGTTTAGACTCATTTGTATATTTGATATTACGGGACGAGTGTCCGACATATGGACTGCTGTTACTGCCTGTTTGTATATTATTTGTTTGGGGCACAACCGGGTTGAGGTCGATGCTACCGTTGTACATTTTTTTTTATCTTTTCTGTACTAGGATTACCCCAGGTGGAGTGCACGAATAGTCGGGTTCTAGAGGGCAACGGGTCCGCATCTCATGGCGTTGAGACGGAGGGGACCTTACTCTAGAATTGACGGGCTATTCGCCGCACTCGTAAGGGGTATAGGTTGACCCACGGAGGGGTGCTCAAGTTACCGAATTTCGTGAAGTGCTGGGTGGCCCATTCACGTTGTGGAAGGGGGTTTCCTGCTTCTGGTTTTGGCGGGTAACTTTCCGCGCTCGTAGGGGTCTAGGTTTTCATTGCACGGGCTATTCACACGACAGGGAACGTCGGGTCTCATTTGTGGCTCAAGTGAAACCCGGGGCTCCAGGATTATCCACTACTCTGTGTTGCTTGGCTGAGATTCTGTGATGTTGCTTTATATCATGCCCGGTGTTCCCCTCCGAATGGCGGCGCACAGGACCGCGATGTCCTGACGCTGGCGATTCGGGGCAGATGCTATTTGGTTTTATCCGTCCACCTCTCCGAAGATGCCAAGTTGATTTATGGCACCGTGTATCGGAGGTTTAGACGGATGAGGCCGATGTAGCAGACTTCGTCAGATTCCCCCTCGCTTAAGGGGTTTTTGATTGTGGGGACACTCTTCCCTGCAGGCGCAAGCCCCTGCAGTTAATTACGCTACCGTATCGCGGTAACAACTTTCTCCTTCTCCAGAATTTCACTTCGTGTCGTGGGTGTTTGTTTTGTTTGTGGTTGCCCGTGGATTGTATACAGAGACTGAGTAATGTCGTCGCCCGTAGGACGTGGATTAGTCCAAATCCGTATTTTCTTAGATTTGGTTTTGGGGTTTTGGTTTGAGGATACGTTAGCCGTATTTGAGGCTAAGATCAACTCAAACGTTTGTTAAGGATACGTTGGTCCAGTTTGAGACTAAGATCAACTTAACGGGATCGTTTAGATCCGACAAAAGAGCATTTGGGCTCTATTGTTCCAGTTTAGGGACATAGTGGTCCATTTAATGTATGGCTGTCGGGACCCGTCACCTCTCTGACGACGTTGAAGGATTACAACGACAGATGTCAGAGGAGTTCAGAGATGTACCCTTGAACCAAAGTTGATTGGGGGATTTATAGTCCAATTTGGGACTAAAGTCTGTTTGAAGGTTTAAGGATACGTTAGCCATATTTGAGGCTAAGATCGACTTAAACGTATGTTAAGGATACGTTAGTCCAGTTTGGGACTAAGATCAACTTAACGGGATCGTTTAGATCCGACAAAAGAGCATTTGAGGGCTCTATTGTTCCAGTTTAGGGACATAGTGGTCCATTGCCAGTTTAGGGACATGGTGGTCCATTTCCAGTTTAGGGACGTGGTGGTCCAATACCAGTTTAAGGACATAGTGGTCCAATATTAGTTTAGGGACGTCTCGATCTGATATTAGTTTAGGGATGTCTCGGTCCGATATTAGTTTAGGGACGTCTCGGTCCGTCGCTAGTTTAGGGACGTGGTGGTCCATTTTCCAGTTTAGAGACGTGGTGGTCCATCATTAGTTTAGGGACGTTTCGGTCTAATATTAGTTTAAGGACGTTTCGGTCCATGAGTTTAAGGACCCCGCAGTCCATATTGATGTGTGGTCGTTGGGACCCGTCACCTCTTTGACGTCGTTGAGGAATTACAACGATGGATGTCAAAGGAGTTCGGAGATGTACCCTCGAACCGGATGTAGATTGATTTAGGAGAGCAATTTTGCTCAGTCAATTTGATTTAAGGACTTATGGCCACGATTGGGCTAAGTCTAATTGCAAATATTCAACACTTTTATTTGTTGGTCTGTTAGACCTGTGCCAGGGCTGTTCATTTATTTTGGGCTCTGCTCAAAACAGAGTATCAATTTAAATGGGGCTCTGCCCTTTTATTGCTTTACAATTTATTTAGATTTATTAGGTCTTTTTGACTTGGGCCTGGCCTTTTAAGTAATGCATTGCATTTGTGCAAAGCACTAAGAATCTTTGTAGATTCAAGAACAGAAGTGCAAAGCACTTTTTGATCCCTTAATCTAAATTTGGATCAAAGAAAAACAAGTTTTTCCTTGTTTCAGAGAACCAAAGGTTCATAGCAAGTGCAAGGCACTATTTTTATATTTTTTTTGTTTTTTTATTAAAGATCATTGATCTTGTTTTTAGATGTATGATCTGTTTATAAGAGAACTTTCTCTTTTTCTAAAGGTTTTTACCTTTTTTTTATGTTCTTCAGGAGTTCTTGAGAGTTCCTTTCTTCTCTCTCTTTTTTTTAGCCAGATGTTACTTCTTTTGAAATGAGGTCTGGGGTCCTTTTTATAGTGCTCATAAATTAGTTAAATTTGTTACAGAGATCTTTTTCTGAGTGATTTGGGGAATTTTCCCCACCGTTGGATCTTTGATCCAAGGCCCCTGTTTTACAGAAGAAGATTTTCTTGTTTTAATCAAGAACAGAAAGGATTTCTTTAAATCTTTATTCTGTTTTTTGCGCAACTCCCCAGTGCGTGACACGTGTCGTGCAACGCAGCGCCTGCGCCGCAGCGCCTGCGCAGCTGCGCAGACGCGTGTCGCGCAGTGCAGCGCCTGCGCAGCTGCGCAGCTGCGCAGACGCGTGTCGCGCAGTGCTGCGCCTGCTCAGCTGTGCTTGCGCAGCTGCGCAGACGCGTGTCGCGCAGAGCTGCGCTTGCGCAACTGCGCAGACACGTGTCGCGCAGTGCAGCGCTTGCGCAACTGTGCCTGCGCAGCTGCGCAGACACGTGTCGCGCAGTGCAGCGCTTGCGCAGCAGCGCAGACACGTGTCGCGCAGTGCAGCATTGCGCAACTGTGTATGCGCAGTTGTGCTTGCGCAACTGCGCAGACACGTGTCACGCAGCGCAGCGCTTGCGCAACTGAACGTTGTTTCTTTTACTTTTAGTTTTTAAAAGAGCCCCGCTCTGATTGGACGCAGCGCCTTGGGCGTTGCGCTGACGTATCAACTTCTGACACGTGGCGCGTTGCGCGCAGCGCACGGGATTTGAAGCGTTGCTTCAAAATTTGAATTTTTGAAATTCAAACAGAGCCTTGCTCTAATTGGGGGAAACAAATGCCCCCCCACCGTTGCGCTTACGTGGCCTTCCAAACGTGAGCGCAGCGGTGGCAGAATTCCAACCATCGCGGCAACTCTTGGAAGTTGAAAGGGCATTTGATGCCTATAAATAGGTCCTTTGGTCCTTTAGATGATTTTCATCTTCAAAATTTTACTTTCAGAACTCAGAGCCCTGCTCTTTATTTTCAAGAACTCCAAGAGTTAAACTCTTTAAAACTTTTTAGGTGAAAATTTAAATTTAATTTAAATTAAATTAAATTAAATTAATTTTCATTGACAGTGCCTTGCTCTCCATAGATCCCTGATCTAAAGAAAACCCATTTAGGGTTTCACTTAGCAGAGCTTTGCTCTAAAGGGGTCCAAAGAGAACTCAGGAGAACCCTGTTAGGGTTCCATTAATAGAGCTTTCCTCTATAAAAGATTTTTCTTGTATTTTCTCATTTCATTAATGGAGCTTTGCTCCTTCCAAATCATACAAAAGAACTCTTAGGAGTTTTTCATTGATCTTGGAGTTTAGAGATGGCATTTTATTCCTCGATGCATTATATTGCTTTTCTTAATCAGTCTTTCTGATAATTTTGTTGATTCTCTTTCACAGAAACAATGGACGCCCATATGTATGCTCTTAACGAGATCATCTCTTACGGGGACATACACCGACTTGGCCGCTCTCAAAATCGAGAGTTCACAAATGCGGAGTGTGCTGAAATCATGAGCTGCTTCGACGCGTACAACGGTCCTCTGCTTCCCCGGCGTTCCTCCCTTCTTAAGCTTATCGTGGGAGCCATCTGGGAAGCGTTTCCCCCATTCTGTTCCGGTGTGCCGCTTAGGACGCTGGATACCGCTGAGGATAAGGTGCACTCGGTGTACCTGTTGAACTTTATCTCAAAGAGACGGCGAGACAGTCTTATCGATCTCTTGCACGAGGTCTTTCAACAGTCTGCCATACTCGCTGCTTATCGGAGGGTGGAAGACATCAGGGAGGACCCTGACGCTTGTGCTCGCGAAAGAAAACACACTAGGATGGTCCGCGAGGCTTGGAAAGTCATAGATAGGGTCGCTTTTGAATTCCTCAATCCATGCCCTGGATCTGAGGTTATTCCATTGTAACTTTTGTTTATTGTTTTTATGACTGTAAGAACTTCGGGCAATATTAATGGAAATTTTTTTTTATACCAGCTTTTCTTTATTATATATCTTTTGTCCTGAGTCTTTTTGCCCATGCATGAATGAATGTGTCTTGAACGCTTGATCAAATGTAAATCGGATGCTCTTTTTGTTGCTTTTCATCTTTCTCAGCATGTCGTCACAATTAGCAGGTAATAGAATAAGCTTCTTGATTTCTTCATAAGATAGCGAGGGCTTAGGCCGCAGGTTCAGCTCTGCTGCCTAAGACTTTTCAACTCTATGAGCCGTAAGGGTCTCATAGAGACTTTTCTCCCTATGGATCGAGAGGATCTCGTAGGTGGGTTTTTCTCCTTAGGAATCATGAGGATTCCTAAGTGTGGTTTTCCCTTGTAAGTCGTAAGGATCCTACAAGAGAATTTTTCCCTCTTACGAGTCGAGAGGACTTGTAAGCGGTTGTTTCCCTCCTTGTCGAAGTTCGATGTTGGAGAGCGAGACCCGTGGATGGTATGCAAGAGACCATTTTGGGCCAACTTGCAGGGTCCCAGTGGTTAGGAAACAGGCTTCTTTTATGCCCACTGCCTAAGACTTTATCTCACGAGTCGAGCCGCTTCAACAACTTTTTTCGCAAGTCGAGACGAATCGAGCGTTTCTCGCAAGAACATCTTAACGTCGCATTTAACCTCTGCTCTTTACGACAGAAGCCCGTTAAGGTTGGTGGTACTTAGGGTTTTGGCCATCGTACCGTCGCATAAGCTGATATAGTCCTCGATAGGCAATCGTGCTGTTCGAGTAGCCCTGCGACTGCCGTGTCTCTGATCCCTTCGAGGGCTGGACAAGACGTCTTCAAGCAATCCTCCTTGGCAGTTTGACCGTCGGAAGAGCAAGCGTTAGGAATTTGCCATGTCGCTTTTTACTTGAGGTTAGGCTTATTTTGGTGAGCCCCGATGAGTCATAACCACTCCGCGCTGGTGTGGGGATGATCTCCGATAGTCTTTCGGGCTTTATATGAGTTGCTGTCAAGACCCTGAAGCTAGGAATTTGGCCTTTGCTTCGTTTGCTGGCATTGCGTCTGCTGTATCAAGACGAATGTTGCGGTGGGAACTAGGGATTTTGCCGTGGCTCTGTTTGTTTGATGACGTTGCGTCTGCTGTGTCGAGATGAACGTTAGGGTGACATCTCGTCTACTGTATCGAGATGGACGTCGAGGTTGTCTCTAGGTCGCTGGTGAACCGCCGAGGTTTGGAACTAGGGATTTTGCCGTGGCTCCGTTCGTTTGATGACGTTGCGTCTGAAGTGTCGAGACGAACGTTGGGGTGACATCTCGTCTACTGTATCGAGATGGACGTCGAGGTTGTCTCTAGGTTGCTGGTGAACCGTCGAGGTTTGGAACTAGGGATTTTGCCGTGGCTCCATTTGTTTAATGACGTTGCGTCTGAAGTGTCGAGACGAACGTTGGGGTGACATCTCGTCTACTGTATCGAGACGGACGTCGAGGTGGTGACCATTCTGTGCTGGTGCGAGATGATCTCCGATTGTCTCTCCGGTTTTATATGAGTTACCGTCAAGACGTCGAAGCTAGGAATGTGGCCTTCGCTTCGTTTGCTTTGGTGTGTCCAAATCCTGTTGGAGGAAGAACGCTGGGGTGACAACTCGTCTGCTGTATCGAAACGAACGTCGAGGGGGTGACCACTCCATGTGAGATGATCTCCGGTGGTCTTTCAGGCTTTATATGACTTGCCGTTAAGACCTTGAAGCTAGGAATTTGGCCTTCGCTTCATTTGCTCACACTGCGTCTGGTGTATTGAGACGAATGCTGAGGTGGAGCTGGGATTTTGCCATCACTCCGCTTTGTTTCGACCATGGGGTCTTTTGTTAACTTTGCATGTACACCCTGCTGGACTGTGAAGGAACGCCGTTGTTGACATTGCGTCTGCTGTAACGAGACGAATGCTAAGGTGGAGTTGGGATTTTACCATCGCTCCGCTTTGTTTCGACCGTGAGGTCTTTTGTTGACATTGCATTTGCCTCCAGCTGGACTGCGGAGGAACGCCGTTGTTGACATTGCGTCTGCTGTAACGAGATGAATGCTAAGGTGGAGTTGAGATTTTGCCGTTACTCCGCTTTGTTTTGACCGTGAGGTCTTTTGTTGACGTTGCATCTGCCTCCAGCTGACTGCGGAGGAACGTCGTTGTTGACATTGCGTCTGCTGTAATGAGACGAATGCTAAGGTGGAGTTGGGATTTTGCCGTTACTCCGCTTTGTTTTGACCGTGAGGTCTTTTGTTGGCGTTGTATCTGCATCTTGATGGATTGCGAAGGAACGCCTTCGTTGATTCTTAGGCCGTAGATATTGCCGTTAAGATTTGGAACTAGGGACTATGCCGTGGCTCCATTTCATTGCGACTCTGAGGTCGGTTGTTGACGTCGAGACCCTGAAGCTCGGGATCTTCGTTTGCTTCATTTGTTGACATCGTGTCTGTAATATTGCGACAAATGTCGAGATGGTCTCTAGGTTGTCTATGAACCGTCGAGATTTGGCTTCGCTTTCTGATGGAGCCTGTTGGGAAGGTATGGTTCCCTCTTTGTTTGTGCCCCTGGATTGTATACAGGGATCGATGTGATCTCACCTGTAGGGCATAAATTTCATTACATATATTTTTTATTTTATTCCTTTCCGCGATGCTCTATCATTTCGGCTTTTCATATCGCGAAAATTGCGATTGCCCAATCATTTCGGCTGTTTTTCGTGGTGCCCAATCATTTCGGCTATTTATTTTATTTTTACTCGCTGTTTTTTATTGCGAGTTGCCCAATCATTTCGGCTATTTCGTATGCATACATTTTTACTTGCTGATTCTGTTTGCAAGTTGCCCCATCATTTCGGCTATTTCGTATGCATTTTTTTTTGGCTCGCTGATTTTTTCTCGTGAGTAGGGGATTTGGGATCTGATACCAATCTTGGCATCAGCATCGCTACAACTGGAATATTGCCAGGAGTGAATCATCATTTGCCATGAAAGGACTTGGAATTTGATACCGGTTTAGGCATCAGCATCGCTGCAACTGGGATATTGCCAGAAGCGAATCATCATTTGCCTTGAAAGGGCTTGGAATTTGATACCGGTTTAGGCATCAGCATCGCTGCAACTGGGATATTTCCAGGAGCGAATCATCATTTGCCTCTGTCGATGTTGAACAAAGGTGGCTTAGTAAACAGGGTTAAGGGTCCTGTCGGCTAAGGCTTTTGACTTCATGAGCCGTAAAGGTCTCACAAAGGTATTTCTCCCTACAAGTCGTGAGGATCTTGTAGGTGTGTTTTCTCCTTGGGAATCGTGAGGATTCCTAAGTGCATGTTCACTTGTAAGTCGTAAGGATCTTACAAAAGGGTTTTCTCCTTATAAGTCGAGAGGACTTACAAGTGTTGTTTGCTGTACAAGCATATCCCTAGTCACGGATGGGACATTGTTAGGGAAATATTTATTCGTGCCCGTGAATTGTATACAAGGGTCAATATGAGCCGCTTGTAGGGAAATACTGAAGGTTGTGGGGGTTGCTTAAGAACAGGTTAAGGTTTCTGTAACTTAAGACTTTCAACTCTTATAAGCCGTGAGGGTCCCATAAGAGATTTCTCCTTACGAGTCGTGAGGATCTCGCAAGTGTATTTTCTCCTTAGGAATCGTGGGGATCCCTAAGTGTGTTGCTCCCTTGTGAGTCGTAAGGATCTCACGCGGGTGGTTTCTCCTTACAAGGTCAATAGGACCCTATAAGTGTCCTTTTGACAAGGTTGCGCCCTTTCGGGTTTTCACAAACACTCGCCGGTAGTCATGCTGTTTTTACTCACGGAGCCCTTTCGGGTTTTCATCCATGCCCGTTTTGCTTATGGACATACCGTTTTTTCTCTCTCTTTATTTTCTTCTTCTCTTTTTTTTTATTAACGAGGTCGCGCCCTTTCGGGTTTTCACGAACACTCGCTGGTAGCCCTGCTGTTTTTACTCACGGAGCCCTTTCGGGTTTTCATCCGTGCCCATTTTGCTTATGGACATACCGTTTTTTTTTATTCTTTTTATTCTTCTTATTTTTTCTAACGAGATTGCGCCTTTTCAGGTTTTCACAAACACTCGCCGGTAGCCCTGCTGTTTTTACTCACGGAGCCCTTTCTGGTTTTCATCCGTGCCCATTTTGCTTATGGACATACCGTTTATTTTTTTTATATTCCCGTCAGCCTGAGAATGCTGCGGTAGTAGTTTAAAAACATTTCGGTCATTTGCAAGTTTTAGGACATTGCGGTCCATCATTAGTTTAAGGACATCTCGGTCCGTTGTTAGTTTAAGGACGTTTCGGTCCGTTGTCGCCGTATTTGAGGCGAATATCTGGTTTATTGACTTTTCGGTCTATGAGTCCTTCTCCATGAATGAACATGATGCCCCCGGCGTATCCATCTTCTTTGGAGCGTGCGGTTGTGGCGGACTCACCTTCCAGTTCTCAGACAGCGCAAACTTGCCCTGTTGGTATTGGTCTTCAACCCAGTTTTTGAAGACGTAGCAGTCCTCGATCAGGTGACCTACTGTTTGGTGGTAAGGGCAATAATTAGGATTATTAATATCGCCTGGCCGCAACGGACGTTTTGGACCCGGCAGATTGATGAGTCTGTCGCACACTGCCAGCTCGAACTGTCCCCTTATTTTATCTTGCGGAAACGAGTAAGGACGTTTCAACTTTTCCTGGAGGGGTTGCCGCTTGTTGCTTTGGCAAGCAACCGGTCTAGGGTCACCTGATTGTTGTTGAGCGCTGGCGACGAGGGCCATTTTTCCTTTTCTTTTATCCTTTTTGTTCGCTCCGTTGTTTGCGGGGCCGGGATTTTTTCCGAGTAGCATGCGATTGCATGGCTGAACATTCTCGCAGCTTCTCAATTCCTTTATTTTTGAAATAGATTCCCCGAGGGAAGAGTTGGGGATAGCTTCTTCATCAGAGTTGCTTCCAAAGGTGATAATTTGCGATGCCTTAGAGTCGGCTATATGGCAATCGTCGGCGACTCTTTTGCGCTCATATATCGCATTTTTCCGATGTCCACAAGCTTCACACTTTGTCCCATCGAAGTGTTGCTTTTGAGCGACATACCCTTGCCACCAACAGTTAAAGGATTCGCAGTCTTCGGTAGGATGTATGATCTTCTGATGATATAAACAGAAGTTAGGGTGCATCTCTGCCTCAGCGAGAGTATTTTCTTCAGAGAGTAGTAGCTTCATTCCTACTGACAGAGCTTTGGCGAACCTTTTCCTCGTCTTGAATTTGTTTTTACCCGCAGTGTATGGCTTTTGATTTGACGGGAATGCCTTGGCTCTTTCCAGTATGGCCATTTCATGCTCTTGATTGGCTTTTGCTTTCAGACGAATTTCACTTAGGAAGACATCGATCAACTCGTCTGATGGCTGTAGAATCTCCGGCTCAGGATTCGCCATTGGTTTCTCAGCGCAAGGAGCCTCTTTATCATCCGTCAGTGAATGAGAAATCATATGACAAGTCGCTACGTAGTCTTCGGATTCATCCGATGAGTTTTCTCCATTGTTTTCATCCTTGACTAAAGAACAAGCTGCCCCGGCGTGTCCGTCTTCTTTGGAGAGTGTGGCTGTGGTGGGTTTACCATCCAGCTTTCAGACAGCGCGAACTTGCCTTGCAGGTATTGATCCTCGATCCATCCTTTAAAGACGAAACAATCCTCAATCGGGTGACTTACCGTTTGGTGGTAAGGGCAATAATTGGGATTATTAAGATCGCCTGGCTGCAATGGACGTTTTGGATTCGGCAGATTAATGAGTCTGTTGCGCACTGCCAGCTCGAACAGTCTTCTCGTTTTATTCTGAGGAAACGAGTAATGACGTCCTAGCCTCTCTTCGAGGGATGGGCGTGGACGCACGTTGTTTTGGCGAGCGACCGGCTTTGAGTTGCTCGACTGTTGCCGAGCGTTGGCGACGATGATCGCTTTTCCTTTCTCATTTCGGAGATCGGGTCTTGGAGGAGACGGTCTATGGCCCATCTAGTCCATTTGGGCTAATTTGTCGATCAAGGCCTGGAAGGTGGTCGGCCTGAAGAACATCATGAATTGCGAGATGGTCGCCTGCGGATCGAGAGTGCCCACAAACATGCCTACCGCAGGTGCCTCTTCTATGCGTTGTTCGCATTTCGACCATAGGTTTCGCCATCGTGTTGCGTATTGGACCCACGTTTTGCCGGGCCTTATCCTGGCATTTATCAGTGCTGTAATCGGGGTGCGTTCAATAGCACTTGCGAATCTTTGTGTAAACAGCAGTTCCATCTCTGCAAATGTTTTGACAGAGTCGTTAGGTAGCTCCGAATACCATTCAAAGGCTGTTTCTGCTAAGCTGCCGACGAATTGACGTAGCAACAATTTGTCATCGCCTCCAGTATTGCCGCATAAGGCCCTGAATTGAGCGACATGCTGATGCGGATTCCCTGTCCCTTTATATACGTGGAATTTAGGGATCGTATATCCTGGCGGGTAATTGATTTGGTCATACCAGCTCGGATACGGTCGTCCGGTTCTAACAATTTGCACAGCCGCTTCATTCGCCTGATGAACCTGGATCTGCTGAGCTATATATTCGTCTAGGTCAACTTTGGAGATTGCCTCCTCCTTGGCTGTTGATAGAGCCGGCGGAGGATTTGACGTTTCTCCCCTGTCGTCTTCAAGGACGATCGGAGGATCTTCAGCAGGAGGGTCCGGTTGTAACATCATCCCTACCATATCTTGGAAGAGGAGCGCCATCTGTTTTATGTTAGCCGCTTGCTCTGCAGTTTCTTTGTCCCTCTTTTCGAGGACTCTGCGTAAAAAGTCAGCGTCGGTTTCTTGTTCTTGACGCTCATCCGAAGACGTTTCAGAGCTTTCTTTTGGCTCAGTGAGTGCCGCCATTGTAGTCATCATTTTCTGAAGCTTTTGTTGTTGCTCCTGGGCTTTCGTCACGGATCGGGTGATCGGTCGGTGGCCCGTAGAAGTGCGGCTTTCCTCCTTTCCAGAAGCCATATAAACAGTGTGCACCACCATGCCCCCAGACTTGGGGCGTTTGTGTTCGGTGTCTTTGTGATTTGCCGAAGACATAGGGGCTTTTTGCGGCCTCCTTTTTTGAGTGATTGGAGTTAAGGGAGCCATTGTAGTGGGCACCCAAGTAGCTTTTGCTTTTTGTGGTTTGACAGAGTAATCCTTCCCCCGCCGAACCTTCATCTTTTTCTGTCGTCGGAGGCAGTCTTGATCGATCACCGACTCTTGGACCTGTCGCCAGACTTTGTAAATTTTAGAGGACAGTCGTTGAGGGGGCTGCTCTAGCTTCTTCTCTGGAGTATTCTCCACAGGTGAAGGAGTTCGTTTCAACATCGCAATAGGAGAGTTTTTGCGCACCGTATTCAGCAATTCAAAGCTGTTCCCGATTGGAACAGCAGTATCGATCCCCACCGTTGGAGCTGGAGGAGTAAATCCAGAGGGGAAGTTTCCCCCAGCCTTCTTTACTCGGTGCCAGTGGCGACGTCGAGCATGTCGTGCTAATGGAATTGTTTCAGATATAGGGGTGACCTCCTCATGCCCCCTGTGTTGGTCAAAATATGCTGGTACCAGCCTTTTAAAGATCGACGTCCGTTGAACGGGGACGGCCAACCTGTCAGAAGCGGGCTTCCGAACATGGGAAGCAACCTTGGTGACTTCGCCAAGAACGGGAGCTGGGATGGCTATCCGCTTCGGGATAACGCCTTCTGGTATGGCAGGCTTCTTCATAGGCCCGATGGAGCCCTGGCCTAATCCATTAAAACCTGAAGCAGTGGAGTTGGGCGACCTGTTGAGAGGGGTCGCGGCAGTGGTAAGTCGATCGAAGACCGACTTCTTTGGAGCTTCTTGCAATGTCATTAGGGCGTTGAAGCTTATTGGTGGTAGCATGGTCCCAAAAAATAGTCCAGTGGTGGCTTGAGCCACCTGCTCCACCGGCATTTTGAAAAGGGAGGCCGCTCGAGGCCCATAAGTCACTCTTCCAGCAATGACGGAGCGAGAGTTGCAGTTGCAGGCGATGCAGTTTGAAGCCATTGATCTTTTGTTTTCTGCACGGAGCAAGACACCAAATCTTAGTACCTTGAATCCACAGGAAACCACAGTAAACCGCGATTCGTTCGCGAACACGACACACGAAGTGTGGAGTGGAAAGTGGAAAAGGTCCCACCGGGCGTGCCAGAATCTATTCCCCTCCGAATGGCGGTGCACAGGACCGCGATGTCCTGACGCTGGCGATTCGGGACAGATGCTATTTGGTTTTATCCGTCCACCTCTCCGAAGATGCCAAGTTGATTTATGGCACCGTGTATCAGAGGTTTAGACGGATGCGGCCGATGTAGCAGACTTCGTCAGATTCCCCATCGCTTAAGGGGTTTTTGATTGTGGGGACACTCTTCCCTGCAGGCGCAAGCCCCTGCAGTTAATTACGCTACCGCATCGCGGTAACAACTTTCTCCTTCTCCAGAATTTCACTTCGTGTCGTGGGTGTTTGTTTTGTTTGTGGTTGCCCGTGGATTGTATACAGAGACTGAGTAATGTCGTCGCCCGTAGGACGTGGATTAGTCCAAATCCGTATTTTCTTAGATTTGGTTTTGGGGTTTTGGTTTGAGGATACGTTAGCCGTATTTGAGGCTAAGATCAACTCAAACGTTTGTTAAGGATACGTTGGTCCAGTTTGAGACTAAGATCAACTTAACGGGATCGTTTAGATCCGACAAAAGAGCATTTGGGCTCTATTGTTCCAGTTTAGGGACATAGTGGTCCATTTAATGTATGGCTGTCGGGACCCGTCACCTCTCTGACGACGTTGAAGGATTACAACGACAGATGTCAGAGGAGTTCAGAGATGTACCCTTGAACCAAAGTTGATTGGGGGATTTATAGTCCAATTTGGGACTAAAGTCTGTTTGAAGGTTTAAGGATACGTTAGCCATATTTGAGGCTAAGATCGACTTAAACGTATGTTAAGGATACGTTAGTCCAGTTTGGGACTAAGATAAACTTAACGGGATCGTTTAGATCCGACAAAAGAGCATTTGAGGGCTCTATTGTTCCAGTTTAGGGACATAGTGGTCCATTGCCAGTTTAGGGACATGGTGGTCCATTTCCAGTTTAGGGACATAGTGGTCCATGTTCCAGTTTAGGGACGTGGTGGTCCAATACCAGTTTAAGGACATAGTGGTCCAATATTAGTTTAGGGACGTCTCGGTCCGATTTTAGTTTAGGGACGTCTCGGTCCGATATTAGTTTAGGGACGTCTCGGTCCGTCGCCAGTTTAGGGACGTGGTGGTCCATTTTCCAGTTTAGAGACGTGGTGGTCCATCATTAGTTTAGGACGTTTCGGTCCAATATTTGTTTAAGGACGTTTCGGTCCATGAGTTTAAGGACCCCGCAGTCCATATTGATGTATGGTCGTTGGGATCCGTCACCTCTTTGACGTCGTTGAGGAATTACAACGATGGATGTTAAAGGAGTTCGGAGATGTACTCTCGAACCGGATGTAGATTGATTTAGGAGAGCAATTTTGCTCAGTCAATTTGATTTAAGGACTTATGGCCACGATTGAGCTAAGTCTAATTGAAAATATTCAACACTTTTATTTGTTGGTCTGTTAGACCTGTGCCAGGGCTGTTCATTTATTTTAGGCTCTGCTCAAAACAGAGTATCAATTTAAATGGGGCTCTGCCCTTTTATTGCTTTGCAATTTATTTAGATTTATTAGGTCTTTTTGACTTGGGCCTGGCCTTTTAAGTAATGCATTGCATTTGTGCAAAGCACTAAGAATCTTTGTAGATTCAAGAACAGAAGTGCAAAGCACTTTTTGATCCCTTAATCTAAATTTGGATCAAAGAAAAACAAGTTTTTCCTTGTTTCAGAGAACCAAAGGTTCATAGCAAGTGCAAGGCACTATTTTTATATTTTTTTTGTTTTTTATTAAAGATCATTGATCTTGTTTTTAGATCTATGATCTGTTTATAAGAGAACTTTCACTTTTTCTAAAGGTTTTTACCTTTTTTTTTATGTTCTTCAGGAGTTCTTGAGAGTTCCTTTCTTCTCTCTCTTTTTTTTTAGCCAGATGTTCCTTCTTTTGAAATGAGCTCTGGGGTCCTTTTTATAGTGCTCATAAATTAGTTAAATTTGTTACAGAGATCTTTTTCTGAGTGATTTGGGGAATTTTCCCCACCGTTGGATCTTTGATCCAAGGCCCCTATTTTACAGAAGAAGATTTTCTTGTTTTAATCAAGAACAGAAAGGATTTTTTTAAATCTTTATTCTGTTTCTTGCGCAACTCCCCTGTGCGTGACACGTGTCGCGCAACGCAGTGCAGCGTTTGCGCAGCTGCGCTTGCGCAGCTGCGCAGATACGTGTCGCACAGAGCTGCGCTTGCGCAACTGCGCAGACACATGTCGCGCAGTGCAGCGTTTGCGCAACTGTGCTTGCGCAGCTGCGCAGACGCGTGTCGCGCAGTGCAGCGCTTGCGCAATTGTGCTTGCGCAGCTGCGCTTGCGCAGCTGCGCAGACACGTGTCGCGCAGTGCAGCGTTGCACAACTGTGTTTGCGCAGTTGTGCTTGCGTAACTGCGCAGACACGTGTCACGCAGCGCAGCGCTTGCTCAACTGAACGTTAGTGCAATGCCCAAGGCGCTGCGTCCAATCAGAGCAGGGCTCTTTTAAAAACTAAAAGTAAAAGAAACAACGTTCAGTTGAGCAAGCGCTGCGCTGCATGACACGTGTCTGCGCAGTTGCACAAGCACAACTGCGCAAACACGTGTCGCACAACGCGCCTTGGGCTTGCTCAACTGCGCAGACACGTGTCCTACACCTCATTCGACAAGGAAAGAGCCGAGATCCCTTCACAGGGAGTGACCACTTTAGCAAAAGTTTGCGCCACTATATATTTGAAAAACCACTCAGTTCCTTCAACGATATCAAGTTCATTACGTTAAAGGTTTTTCGCCAAAAACCAGCCGTAGCCCTCCATCATTTCAGAAAAGTAGCGCCTAGTATTCATGCTATGTTTGTTGGCTTCCATCAAGTCATATTATGCGGTAGCTATGTGTTACTTTTCTGTAGCATGGATATGCATTAATCTAGGACAGTCATACAACCCTGTTGGCATCTATCAAAGGCGAGTATGGGTGGGTCTAAATTAATCAGGACAATAACGGGTAGAACTTGACTTGCAACTTATGATTTGTTGGCATCCGTCAAGGTCATAAGCTGCTTGGGGTAAAAACACACATCGGGAGTTTCAAATATACAGGAAACTTGCCAGGCATGCGCATACCTTCTGGAGTGTGGTGACTTGAGTGGCTTCCATCAAGTTATCATGCGATGATAGTTGGATCCCGATTCCCATTGATGAGTAGGATTACTCCTCGGGTGATTTTAGATGATCCCGACTAATTCTCCTTTTAGGTTTGGAGGAGAATTCGAGGATACAGTGGGAGCTATCTAGATTAGATAAAGTGATTAACCATTCTGATCTAGATTAGAGTGCACGCTGAGTGTTTCTTTTCTCTCTCTCTCAGGCAGCGACCATGGCCCGACCCTTGACTAAAACTCATGAACCAAGTTAACCGAACCTTCTTAAAACTCTTTTGGCTTTTGGAATATCACGGTGTCGCATATATCATTTCCATTTCTATATCACCTTGCATTTCTCCAGAACACCCTGTATTACTACGGATATCCACTCCTATTGGATAAATCCATCGTATAGTTACACACGAACTCGAAGGAACTTGTTCCAGATTCGAGAATGGATTCTGGTTCTGGAGAGATTGAATAGGATTATTCGGGTGTCTTTTCACTTTGCTTTCTCTCAGGTTGTGAGGGCTCCTAGGATTAGGAGATAGTACACCTATTGAGCTTATTGGATAGTCTTCTTCCAAACTATAGGCAGGTGTCGAAAAATAGGGAAGGAAGAAAACCAATTAGCCTAAGTGTGGTGTACAGAAGGTAACAAGTAAAGACATATAAAGAGATTAGAATAAGGGCAAAGAAAATTGCGACTGCTATCATTTACGACAAAACCATGTATACCCCTGCCACTCCAACATCCATTTTGGATTTCTCCAGAACACTCCGTATCACCAGGAATATCCACTCCTATTGGATATGCCATCGTACAGTTACATACGAACTCGAAGGAACTTGTTCCAGATTCGAGGATGGTTTTTCGATTCAGGAGAAATAGAATATGATTATTCAGATGTCCTTTTCCTTTACCTTCTCTCAGGATGCGAGGGCTCCTAGGACTAGGAGGGTACACCTATTATGCTTATTGGATAGTTTTCTTCCAAGCCATAGGCCGGTGTCGAAAGGTAGGGAAGGAAGAAAAACAATTAGCCTAAAGGTGGTGTACAGAAGGTAATAAGTAAAGACATATAAAAGGATTGGAATAAGGGCATGGAATTATACGGTTACAGTAATGAATCAGGATAGTGAAAGAGGCGTTACTAGGAATACCAGTTAACCCATTTGAAACATTTTCATGTTTCAGTTTCACTGTGCGATATTAATTGAAATTTGTTTTCCCAATTGGAATCTAACTCCAGGGTATATATTTACCAGATCAGTTTTTCACATCTGTATGTTATTACAGATGGTGAGAGGGAGTAAGATATTCACAATTGGGTGATTACATCCTCATCATATCGGAATTCATTGTAATTCGTGATATTCGAGGAAATCGCCTGGGTTTTTACCGGATGACAAATTTTTGGTTTTGAATATCCGTTGTTATGAACCAATTTCAAACTGATATATCTGTACGTTTATTTTATAAAGTGAGATATAACCTTTTGAAATTATATCTATGACATTTACCTATATTAGTTGGTGATTAGGTAAGGTGTATTCAACAGCGGTGTAATTCTTTTTAACCATAGTACAGTTTTCAACCTACGACGCAGGGTTTGAGTTATTGAACTCGGGGGACATGTACAATGTATTGTATGTTTTCCAGTGTCCATTAGGACAATGGGGTTGGTACTCGTACTATATTCTATTTACTCATGACCTCTCTAGTTCTAGAAGAGTATTTCGTTGAAATACAAGGCCCAGATTTTGAGAAGCTATAGGTATAAGAATAAAGAAGAGAAACATTTGTTGGAAGTATCAAGATTCTTCGAGGTAGTCGAAGATGTAAATACTTGTGTTTGGTATTCCGTTGATAGTAATGGTTTTGAGAACTTGCTTCACTTTCAGGTTACTCATACATGGATGCGCTCTTAGATAAGTAATGCTGATTGGCCTTTTTCCATTTGGTTGATATGCACTGAAGACGGCTGCATGATTTTGAATCTAGTTCCAATTAAATTAGTGCTTTTTTTCCATATGGTATATAGAATCAATTTATATCTTAACGATGTTAAAATATAGGGAGTTGTCCGGCTGATACTTAAAACCAGAATCCGGATAAACTCAAGGCACGTTTCAGTAATGGCAGTTTGTGGGTTATCCCGGGCTTTGACGAGGGTTAACTTTCTACCACCAGGAAGATCAATAGTGATATTGTTCTTGACTCGCCACAGTTTTAGTAAAATGGATTTTTTTAGAAAACAGAAGTGGGAGTATGGTAGAACTGGAAGTGATTCCAGAACCACAAACGATCACTAAAGATTTAATAGAACCTGAGGATTCAATTGGATTTGACATTCCATTAGCCACTCCACAGATTTGGTGGGTAACCTCAGGCACCCGAGAGGATCTTCGGTCTTCTCAGAGACGGTGACAGAGAGGTTCTTGTTTACCCAGACTTACCATTGCTGCTGTTCTAGACTATAAGACCCGGCAGGAGGATGAGTATAGTGTTGTTCTAAACTAGCTTTAGAAGTGCATGTGTATATGACTCTGCCAGAGGGTTGTTGTAGTCAGTGGGAGCAGCGGAAGCATAGTGGGCAAGTAGCTTCTGTCTATTTATAGACTAAAGCAGGTATAGCGGAAATAGATCATCTATTATTGATGTGACAGTCATAGGCTTTGACTTCATCAGAATAGGAGATGGATCTGGTAAGAAGGTAGTAGGGTGTGATGTCCTGGAATTTGGGATGACATGCACTTTATAGAAAGTGAAATTCCTATACTACGATCGGTTATACCGTGGTTGTCACAAAGTTGTTTCTCCTTATAGGACATTGATTTAATATCAGGGTTTCTGATTACTAGATTTATGGTTTTAGATCTAGATTTAGGAAGTGTCCCAATTTGGGTACTTGACACTATTCTAAAGTGTTTTAGAATGGACGACTCCTAGCATAGTGGTGTATCTGCAGGTGATGGAGTCACCCTCTCTAAAGGTGTCTTACAGACTAAAGGGGAGAGGGATCTGCATGATTAGCATATCACTTGCTTAGGTAATTGAGTTAATCATGAAATGTCAAGTACCACACCAGATGTTGTTTTTGCACTAGCTGCAATAAACATATATTAATCCAATCCTGGAGAAATTATCACGACCCAAAATGGCACGTGACCGGCACTTGAATCATGTGAAGTCTATAGGACCCCACCTAATTCAAGTAAGCCGAAAGCCCAGAAATCTACACCATTTAAAAGAAAGAGTGAAGGAAAACTCATTTAGAAGTTAACATATAAAATCACTTTGAAAGTCGTAGTAAACATTTTTAAAAGCAACCTCATATTTTCCTGAAAATTTCGGCAGAGTCTCTCCTTTGTAAATGCTGGCCCCCAAATGGGTACAACATATGAAATACATAATAATGAATAAAGGCATTCCCAAGCGGGAGCTAGCTCTTCGCCAAATGGCGGAAACCACCACACAAGCAATATAATATACAATGCCGAAGGGCGAGGATCAAAAACTCAGAAGAAAACCAACATCCTCAAGAAAACCAGAGAAGAGTCATAATAATACAAGAGCGCGACTCTAAAGTCGAAAGAATATACACATGGTCTTCTAAGTCATTCAAATAATACAAGTCTGGTTGATGGAGTTTACTAGATACAACAAAATATAAATAAGGTACAATGGTGGTCACGATACAAGTGAACCCACCTACGAAAGCAATCACCCAGAAGGAAACAGTGTGCCAGCAAGCCGCAACGAAACCTGTAAGACAAAACCTGTAAGAAACTGTGGCACAACGGGGGTGAGTTTCCAACTCGTGAGTAGAAAACATCACCGAGAAGAAATCGCATGTATGACTCTCTCCTAGGTCATACAATAATATCCTCATAAATATATAACCTGAGACATCTAATAATGGCAAAGGTAATCATCTAGCATGTGTAATACCCAGTGCTCATGTCAGTGTCTCAGGTAGCAACATATCACATATATGATGTATGAATGCATGAAAACAGAATACATCTTAAATGAGAAAACTGTTTTCTTATCTCAGTGAGATTTCTATATAAAAATCGAAGTATCATCAATGAAATCAACAGAGAATCCGTGTCAAGCATCGACACAAAATATATATCCTAATATCTCAATATCTCGGGCTCCGGCAATCCGGACTGGCCCATATCATCAAATCTCAATATCTCGGGCTCCGCATGATCAGGATCGGCCCATAACTCCGAACGGTATCCTCCGGATATCCGTCGAGTCTCCATACAATCACCGGTTGGTAGTTCTCCCCTGCCGGGCTCAACGCCATCTGTGCGATCTTCTTGCCCCGAGGTACAGCACCGGGTCCACCATGTACCCACAGATGGTGCATCCCCCTCCTCGAATCGGGTATGCGATACAACTCAAGAACCGAGAAAACACATGGTGGACTCCACGCACATCATATCACGAGAAAACCGCAAATTTCTATTTTTAGAAATGATAATGAGTTTATAAATCCTTGCGGTTTCTCCAAATCCAGAAATCTCATGGAAAATCCGAATCCCATAATCAGGAATCAATAAACAGTGAATACCAACATAAAACCCCATAATATTGCACGACAAATGAATATACACATGCATGGGTATCTAAGTAAATAATGCAATATCTAAACTAGAATAGAAATCGTATATTGGAACCATCAGCTAGCAGTTATATCCATGAATTAATATACTTTAAAGTGTACGTGACATAGCAATTACCGATGATGATGTGTGTGAGCCGGCAAACAAGTGTTCGTAGACATACGCATCATTAGTAATGGTGCTGGTGTCCTAACAATCGATATCATAATAGTTAAGAAAACACGTATAAACATGCAATGCAATGAGAACATGAATAGTAAACGCAATATTGAAGAATATACATTTTTATATATACGAGTCATACAGTGTTGACATTTGAAATAGCACGAATCTTGGTTTTTAGAATATAGGGGTTACGGTGTTTTTAAGAAAAAGTACATCCTTTGAAAAATCCATAGTATCCCTCGGCCTGTCTTAAAATACTCACGATTCGTTAGTTTTGGAAATAAGTGTGACTCGAGCCCAGTCTAACATCTACCGAGTAAACTACAGGACGAAGCTAAGAGGTTAAACGAAAGGGTAAGGAAATCCACCTAAGTCCGAGTCTATATATCTAGTAGTCGGTGATCCCGCCTTAATAGCGTCACGTACGATAAAATATATAATGCGACATCCTCGAGTCAAGAGTGCAGATCATTCATCATATTTATATCTCGTACGGTAAAATCCATCGTACGGCATCCCAAAATCGGGGTACGGGTCAATTATCACATTTACCTCATTATTCATATGGTATTGCTATCATAACATCATGAACTAGGGGTACTGACCTAAAATCTAGTACATTCCAATACCATCATCATATATCCGCGTGTGTATGAAAACACATCGTCCATCGATCTGCTATAATATCATGTCGTATCTCATAACATGACCCAAATCACATAACCGATCTCACGGCATCATGCCCAATCATATCGACTCTGCTCCGAGTATAATATACTATCCTCATCACCCGTGTGTGTGTGTGTGTGTGTGTGAACACATCCACACACACACATATATATATACATATATCATATACACCAAAAACATATAACGTGTGTGCATGTGTGTGTGGGTGTACCTTACTCTAGGGTTCGCGACTAAGAAACTAGCTAAAATCACTTTCTTTCAATTACACTAAAACCAACCCATGTCACCTAAAGTCTTTCTTTCTAAGTATAGACATCTCGCAACTACACATATGTATATATAATATTTTTCATAACGTGGCATATCCTACGAAATTGCGGGGATGCTATACGCCATCCACCCGACTTCCCCCGTAGATATATATATCTACTCACCTAGACGTCTCGACTAATCTGATCCGATTCCAGCTCTGCCATTTCCGCGCCACATCCGACGCCTTTGCATCTGATCCTAGAAACATACACAAGTAAAAAGAGAATAAATATATAATTAATCGCGGACACAACCAATACAAGTCAACTACGCATCCTAACTGGACGCGCGCACTTGGTGCACAAAACGCGCCGTGACAACGCCACAAACCATAACTAGGGTCGCAATACGTGGCAACTACCAAACCAAAAACCCAATCGCACCAATCGTGTGTCCACGACCCATCAAATATTATATGAAATAGGTTATAATTCACCATAATCTCAAACTTAAATAAAATCGATTTAACCGAAAAACCTAGTAAGCATCTTTTAACCGTTTTGGTACAAACTTGATGTTTTAACAATTTTAGTGGCCACAATGCTCACTAAATAACTTAATTAGGTCACACAAACCCTAACTAGATTTTAGTTTCACCTAATTTCCCACTAATTAAAAACTTAGTTTGCAAAATTATGTAATCTGGACAATTTAAAAGTAGCAATTTGTATTATAGCAACAAGCTTAGATTTTTGCATGTCATAACATGAAAATCTACCCACCACAACCATAACCCAAAGATCCAAACCCTAACTTGATCCAAACCCTTTTCTTGTAAAACTTAAACTTGAAATTAGAACCAAGTTAACACCTAATTAGTTTAGATTTAAGTAATTAAACAACAATTAAACCTTAGGGTTAAAATTATACCTCCACAAATTTAGAGATCTCACTTGAAATCTAGCCTCCCAAACTTGTTTCTTTTCATCAAAATCCATACTAGAGTAGCCAAGGAAAAATGGGTAGAGATTAGATTAGGGATTTGTGAGGTTTTGTGTTGATTTTTGATGGATTTTATGAGATTTTTGATGAGAAAAGGAGGTGGGGAAATGAAGGGGTCTGCTGCTGGAAATGAGGAGAGGGGGTCTCGGCAAAGTGTGAGGGAGAGGGGAGAGAGAGTGAGGTGGGGAAAATAACAAGTCAACAAAAGAAACAAAGCCCATACCTCATTATCTACACCACTTCTTTCTTTATTAATTTCTTTTGCAAAGAATAAGTGTTGAAGAGAGAGAGAAAGGGGCTGCTGCAGCAAGGGGATTCAGCCACAATGAGAGGGTGAGGTGAGGGTAAGTGAGGAGAGTGGTGACTACACCCCCCCCACACAACATCCTTCATGTCTCATTATTTCATTTATTTTATTATTCTCTTTAAACTTTTTCTTTAAATTTCAAGAACCAAATGAAAATTTCATTTCATTTCAAAAACAACATGTTACATTTTGGTCTAATGTGTCATGATACATAAAACGTGTATTAACCCATTCCAATTTGTAATTATCACTAATTAAATGTATTAGTGAAGGATTAAAATAATATTTAAAATAATTAATTACGGAAAATATTTTAGTAAACTATAAATTTTATAAGTGACCCATTAAATACCAAATACTAGCAATTACATAGTTAGAATATGTATATTTAAGTTTATGAAAAAATAATTATATCCTGATTTTTACGGAAAACACCAGTTATTTTACCTATTATCGGAAATTTCACCTAAACTATTTTCAAAACGTTACAGAAATGTAGGGAAGCAATTTATGAATATAAATGGATGTTCTAGGGTATGGTAACGGCATCCTCCTTCAGGAGACGTTTATCATTTCAGGCTTCCAAGATGACCTGGATGACAGAGTGGCTGTCTGAGTAATAGTTTTTCCCTCTTCTGAGGGACAGTATGTTGGATAGGTGGTCCAAGCGGATACTGAGGAAGGCATGGCGCAGGACACTGATGAAATTCAGTGGATGATACAGTGTAAGAAGTTTGCTGGATTTGGAGTTCATTTGTGAACTGGGTCCCATCAGATATCCAGACAAATTCTAAGACAAGGTATTGCTCATTTCGGAAGATGGTTATTCTCCACGAAGTTGAGATATAGAGAGATAAATATAAAAACACTGGAGCGGATCTACTCAATGAGGCTATTTCTCAAACACAATAGTTTCACAAACGAATTTTGCGAAACTGCTTAGTAGAGAAGTTGGGTGTTCGGTATCACACGAGCTGTGAGTATGCGACACCGCAATAATTGGCCTTAAGTGCAAGTGGGAGATTGTTGGCTATAGTGCTCTCAAGGCAATTATCGTAGTCACAGGCAGGTGATTATGATGATTGAAGGAGGACCTATACCGGTAGAACAGTCTTACTCGAGATGATAGTATACTATCTGGTTTGTCTTTATCATCACTATTACATATTGATAGAGCCATAGGATTCTTTCTTGATTACCAGCATTATGATGACGATCATATACGTGGGAGCTGGTGGTCTATAAGCACATCCTTAAATATCTCTAGTCGTGGAGTTTCAAGACCGGGCATCGATACTCCAGTGTAGACTAGTGTATACCGATCGAGACCCCGACGAGGGGCGGTGGCCAGGTCTCACAAGTCATTGGTGTTAGTTTGTTCACCTAAGATAGTATATAGGTGCTCATTGGGTTATGAGTATACTGGATGGACTCGCCGGGAACCTGGTAGTTGGTACTATAGCTATTGTCAGATAGCAGTTCCCAGGTGACATGTGTACAGGTTAGTCTGTCGACCTGAGATCGTCATTTATCTCGTGTGAGTTCCCACTGTGCTTTGATTACTACCCTACCACGGCTCAAAGGTGTCGTGCAAACAGCTTTTAGTTGGGTACAGTCCCGAACCACATGGAGGCAGTGAGCGGATTGTCGGGGATTCGTCTCTCCCGATATTGGGGGTTGATGTCGCGCAGTGCACGGGTGGCCATCACCAGAAATCCTTGGCCAAGGTAGTCGAGAATTACTGATCTAGGATTGGTAGTTTCTCATGTGGTGATGGGTTTCATACCGACACGAATTATTGCGTTATTACGGGTCTGACTTTATCCACCCCCTAGACTCGATATGCGATACTCTTAGATGAACAGACTGGACTGTACAGATATTGTCACTATCAGGCTCAGTAGGGGTTCAGGATGAGTTTGCTCGTCGGCCTCCCTTTTGCTCAATACCTGGGTAGCCGTTACGTACAGCTAGTGCCGCTGATGTGCTTGTAGTTAAACCTACTGCCGGCGTATTGACGAGTCTTCAGAGTCCCACACAGAGGTTTTCACGGTTCAGACGATATGGTGTAGATGACGTATGTTGGTACATACATGTGTCCGATTAAATATGTGTACATGTGCACAGACTTTAATCGGACGGTTGATAATACTAGCGGCTTAGGATTAAGCCGGATTATTAAATAAGGTTTTGATTTAATAATTTATATATGTATTTATATATATGTATTCTAGTATTATTGTTCACTATTCATTTTCTCTCTTAGCTATTCGTATTTTTGTACGAATACGCGTATATGTATTTCGATACGTGTACCGGGTTGCATTACGTATTTATACAGAATGGCTTCTAGAAGATGGCCACCTCATTATTGGATTTTATTTTTAGAAAATCAATTAGGAAATGAGGTGGAGGGTGAGTTGGCATGAGCATGGGTAAGGCATGTAGAGTGGTATAGGCATTGAATTGTTTATTGTAAAATGAGTTGAGATATTTTTGAGTGTGTGATTGAGAGAGTGAGGGGGAGGCCACTAGTTTTTTTTGGGTGAGCCTTGATCTTTTCTTTTCTACACTTGCTCACTCTCATTTCACACACTTCGAAACACTTAGCCATTTTCTTTGGTTGCTCATGCCACTTGTTTTCCTCACCTCCTCTTGATCTTTTATGGTTGCTCTATGAGCTTGTGTGATGAGAGAAAATTATAATGACACATTCCTACACCTCCACTCGCTTGGCGAGGCTGGAGCTTGCGACGTTTCCCTCAGGTGGATCATCGTAGATGGAGGAAGACCGGCAACCAAACTCGATCCAGACGACCACTAGGAGCTTAGGAAGATGGTTGAAGACCGAAGGACACGGATTAACTCGGTATAACCATTCTAACTTCTTTATATATACTTGCTAGTATAGGGTTTAGGGTAGATCCGGGCATCGGGTAATGGTAGCGCCAGTTTAGAAGATTTTTGTTCCGCATTTGGCCACGGTTTGATGGCCGGGGCGCTGCCATAACCCAACACCCAATAACTCGATAAGTCATGCCGATGTGTGGCCTATAACCTTTCGAGAAACTACCGATAACATTTATCAGTAAATCTCATCATCCCTGACCAGGGACTTGCTGTTATAGCCAATCGAATATAGCGTAATATCAACTCCTAATACCATGAGAGACGAAACCCCTCCTATCGCCCACTGTACCCAAAAACCATATGTTTGCACGACTCATTTGAGTCATGGTAGGGAGGAAATCAAAGCACAGTGGGAACCATACAAGACACTATGACAATCTCGGGTCTACAGACTAATCTGTACAAGTGTCAGCAGAGAACTGCTATCTGACGATAGGTATGGTACCATCTAGGAGTTCTTAGTGAGTCATATTCGGTGTACTCATTCTCCAATGATCGCCTGTGTACAATCTTTGATGTCAAACACTAATGGTTATGGGATCAACCATCGTCCCATACAGGGTCAAGAAACGTGCACACTAGTCTACTCTAGAATATCGATGCCTTCCTCGATACTCTCTCAACTAGGAACTGTTAAGGATGTGCTTGTGGACTACACAAGCCCCACTAGTATGATCTGCATCATAGTCCTGGTAATCAAGCCAACATTCTAAAGGTTTTATTAACATGTATCAATGAGATAGTAAACTAAAACAAGTGCACATGTTAAGATAAAGTGCAACCAGATAGCATACTATCATATCGAGCAAGAAAGTCCTTTATATATATGTCTAAGCATCCACTATAATATACAATAATGGCCTCCAGGTTATACATATTCCTAACAATCTCCCACTTGCACGAAGGCCAATTTTTGTAGTATCGCATACCCAACATCCCAAAAAGTCTCTCGAACCGTGTATGGGGAAGGGCCTTCGTGAGTGGATCCACCGTGTTGTCCTTCGTGCTTTGTGTCTACTCTCCTGACCTCGATCTCGCGGCGATCAACTATCTACCAGATCAGGTGATACCGCTTAAGAATATGTCTGTATCGCTGATGGGACCGGGGTTCCTTGGCTAAAGCCACAACTCCATTGTTGTCATAATGTTGGGTTATGCCAGTGCTCTAGCCATCTACTATGACTGAATGCGGAACAAAAATTTTATAAAACTGGAGCTGGAACAACCCTATAATATGGATCGACCATTAACCCAAAACTAGCAAATATAAAGAAGAGTTAAGAAAGGTTATACCGAATGATCCTTGTCCTTCGGTCTTTAACCATTATCTCAAGCTCCTAGAGGCCTCCATGATCAAGCTTGATCTCTGGTCTCCCTCCATCGAAGATGATCCACCTGGGGATTTTTATTCCGAGCTCCTACCTCATAGCCGAGGTAACTAAGGTACCTAATTCGCTAAACTAGATAGTCTAGAAGATGTAGAGTCTAATGATGGATTGATTTGTCTCTAAATACCCTAGGTTTCTCAACACATGAGACATTTAGGATGGAGGTAGAAGAAGAAGCTTGAGGAGATGAGAGTGTGAAGCATGAACCAACTCAAGAAAATGGCTAAGTATTGTGAGCTATAAAGAATGAATCCTCAAATCAAGAAAATATCTCACAACACTAAAATATCAAGCATGCCTCAATAGTGCCACCATGAGTCACTCCATGAGTTACCACAAAGCCATGCTTAATATTAAATCCATAACACCTCATACCTCCACCTCAATAAACCATTTAAACAAATGGTTAAAACTAAAATCAGGTGGCATCTTCTAGAAGCACCTTGTAATAAATTACAAGAATACACGTCATCCGTATATATGTACCCATATCCGTATTCCGACAAAATACGAATACAAAAAGACGAAAATAATCCAACAATTGTAAGTCCACGTTACCCACCCCGGTTCTTACGGGGAGGCGGAATAGGTAAAAAATGATTTTTCGATACAAGGTAACATGGACTAGAAAGGAGGATCTTTGCTAAACAAAAACCTAGCAAACTAACTACAAGTATTAACTACTCGGTTAGAAGGTTATACCTAAGTCTTGAACTCCTTTTCTTCTTGCTCCTTGGAGTGGGTTGAACGGCTCCTCCTCATCGCCTTCTCTTGCCGAAGAAAGATCCACCCGAGGGCTTCTACCTTGAGCTCCTACCTCAACCTAGAGGTAACTAAAGTGCTTGGCTTGCTAAACCTAGAACCCTGGAATGAGTAGAGAGGAGTTTTGGTGTTTTATCTCAAAAGCAAATGGTTCTCAACACATGAGAGATGAGAGATTTGAGAGAGAGAAAGAGGATGGGCTTTGGATGAGAGAGAATGAGCAAGAGAGAATGAGGATAATTATCAACTATTCTCACATATATGTGAATTATGAATTAACAATAATAATTAAAAGGAAATTGTGATGGTTCATTTGGAATGACCATTATCATTTCACATTTAATGAATTTTGCAAGAATCAAAGAGCATCTTTCATGTGAAATGATGATGGTCAATATGTCAACATGAGTCAACAAGTCAACCAAAGTCAAATGGTCAACAACTCGAACCATAACACAATTATCTATAATTAATATCATTAATCATATTTCACATATTCATTAGGGTTTGGAAAAAGACAACGGTCATCAATCCTAGTGAGAATCCTCTGCATCTGCCTCAGTCAACTGTGCATACACACCCGCATCCATGTTCCGAGGAACATGAATACAATGAGATAAAACCAATCCCAAAACATATACTAGGATCTGGCTTAAACCAAAGCCCGCTAGAAATAACTGTCCGGACACCAAACGTGCACAAGTGCGCGGATGTGAACGAACCCCGTCACAAAACCATGCGACCTCTACTCTGTTTTGACCAAAGATGAATAACCATCTGTGTGGGACTCTAAAGACTCGACACTACGCTGGCAGTGGGTTTAACTACAGGCCGCAAGCGGTACTAGCTGTACGTAACGGTCCCCAGGTAGATGCCGATAAGAAGACTGATGAGGTGAACCCATTCGAACTCCTACTGAGCCTGAATGTGACAATCTTCGTACAGTCCGGTCTGTTCGTCTAAGAGTATCGCATGGCAGGCCTAGGGGGGGCGGTAAACGTCATTCCCCTAATAGCGGTACAAGTCGTGTCGGAGTGTAGCCCAGAACATCCTGAGATAACACTAGAAACGCTACCAGTATATCTCGCTAGCCCTGGCCAGGGACTTTGTGTAATGGCTCTCCTAGACACAGCGCGATATCAACTCCCAATACCGGGAGAGACGAATCCTATCTAACCGTTACTGCCTCCAAGTGCTTCAGGACCGCACCCAACTGCTACCTGTTTGCACGACTCATTTGAGCCGTGGTAGGGTAGCAATCTAAGAACAGTGTTAACACACTCGAGGCGAAGTGACAGTGTCAAGTCAACGGACTAAGCTGTACTCATGTCACCTGGGAACTGATAACTGACGATAGGTATAGTACCAACCAACAGTTCCCGACGAGTCCTGTCCAGTATACTCGTAACCTTACGAGCACCCGCATACTATCTCAAGTACGACGTACTAATGGCTGTGGAACAGACCATCTCCCTTGCTGGGATGAGAAGCGCATACGCTAGTCTACTCCGGAGTATCGATGCCCAGTCTCGATAATCCTACGACTAGGGACCTGTATAAGGATATGCTTGTAGATTACCCAGCCCCCACTAGTGTGACTGCCATCACAACGCCGGTAATCAAGCAAAGATCCTAAGGGCTCCACTAATCTGTATAGGCGATATGCTAAAAGAAACACATGCACATATTAAAGTAGAAACAAACCAAGCAGCATACTACTATTTTGAGCAAGATTGTCTATACAACTATGAATATCCCAAGCTTCCATTAAGTAATATACAAACTAGTATGATATAGTAATGGCCTCTAGGGCATATACACTAACAATCTCCCACTTGCACTAAGGCCATGTACTGGCGTATCGAAGACCTATCATCTCGATCAGCCGCTCGAACTGAGTCAGGGGTAAGGCCTTCATGAATGGATCTGCAGTGTTTTCTTCTGTAGTAACCCTCCGAACCTCGATCTCCCGGCGATCCACGATCTCCCTGATCAGGTGATACCGCCTCAAGATGTGTCTGGACTTCTGTTGGGACCTGGGTTCCTTCGCTAAAGCTATAGCCCCGTTGTTGTTGCAATACAGAGGTATTGGATCAACAATGGACGGAACCACCTGAAGTTCTGTCAAGAACTTCCTCATCCAGACGGCTTCTTTTGCGGCATCAGATGCAGCGAAATATTCCGCTTCCATCGTCGAGTCAGCAACGGTTTCCTATTTGGAACTCTTCCAACACACTGCCCCTCCATTGAGGGTAAAGACATAACCCGGCATGGACTTGGAGTCATCCTTGTCACTCTGGAAGCTGGAGTCAGCAAAGGCCTCGATCTGGAGGTCTTTTCCACCATACACAAAGAACAACTCCTTAGTCTTTCTCAGGTACTTAAGAATGTTCTTTACCGCTATCCAGTGCTTCTCCCCAGGGTTTGACTGATACCGGCTTACCACACTCAGTGCATAAGCTGCATCTGGTCTGGTACACAACATCGCATACATTATAGAGCCTACCGCAGAGGCGTAGGGTATAATAGACATGCGATCCCTTTCCAAATCAGTCTTGGGAGACATCTCTTTGGAGAGGGTGATCCCATGACAAGCCGGTAAATTACCGTGCTTGGAATCTTCCATACTGAATCTTTTCATTATTGTGTCGATGTACCTGGACTGTGAAAGTCCTAATAGCCTCTTGGACCTATCACGATAGATATGGATCCCCAGAATGTAAGAGGCATCACCCAGGTCTTTCATGGAGAACCTGTGTGACAAGAACCCTTTGACAGATTGTAGCATAGGAATGTCATTTCCTATCAAGAGAATGTCATCCACGTATAAAACGAGGAATACGATAGTTCGTGCTACAATTTTACTATAGATGCATGGTTCATCTGGATTTTTGATAAAGCCAAATTTTTTGACCGTCTCATCAAAACAGATGTTCCAACTCCGCGATGCCTGCTTCAGTCCATAAATATGTTAGTGTATATGCCCTAGAGGCCATTACTGTATCATACTAGTTTGTATATTACTTGATGGAAGCTTGGGATATTCACAGTTGTATAGACAATCTTGCTCAAAATGGTAGTATGCTACTTGGTTTGTTTCTACTTCAATATGTGCATGTGTTTCTTTTAGCATATCGCTTATACATATTAGTAGAGCCCTTAGGATCTTTGCTTGATTACCAGCGTTGTGATGGCAGTCACACTCGTGGGGGCTGGGTAATCCATAAGCACATCCTTATACAGGTCCCTAGTCGTAGGACTATCGAGACAGGGCATCGATACTCCAGAGTAGACTAGCATATGCGCTTCTCATCCCAGCGGGGGAGATGGTCTGTCCCACAGCCATCAGTACATCGTACTGGAGATAGTATGCGGATGCTCATTAGGTTACGAGTACACTGGACAGGACTCGTCGGGAACTGTTGGTTGGTATTATACCTATCGTCAGTTATCAGTTCCCAGGTGACATGAGTACAGCTTAGTCCGCTGACTTGACACTGTCACTTCGCCTCGAGTGTGTTCCCACTGTACTTAGATTACTACCCTACCACGGCTCAAAGGAGTCGTGCAAACAGGTAGTAGTTGGGTGCAGTCCCGAAGCACTTGGAGGCAGTGATGGTTAGACAGGATTCGTCTCTCCCGGTATTGGGGGTTGACATCGCGCTGTGTCTAGGAGAGCTATTACACGAGTAGTCCCTAGCTAGGGCAAGCGAGATATACTGGTAGGTTTCCAGTGTTGTCTCAGGGTGTTCTGGGCTACACTCCGACATGACTTGTACCGCTATTAGGGGACTGACATTCACCACCCCCTAGGCCCGCCATGCGATGTATCAGACGAACAGACCGGACTGTACGGAGATTGTCACATACAGGCTCAGTAGGAGTTCGGATGGGTTTACCTCATCGGCCTTCTTATCGACATCTACCTGGGGACCGTTACGTACAGCTAGTGCCGCTTGCGGTCTGTGGTTAAACCCACTGCCAGCGTAGCGTCGAGTCTTTAGAGTCCCACACAGAGAGTTTTCCTGCACTGAGCGAAACGTGTAGAGGCCGTATGGTTTTACGGCAGGGCTACGATCATTTACGTGCACTTGTGTGCGTATGCTGTTCGGGCAGGCAATACTAGTGGGCTTTGGTTTAAGCCGGATCCTAGTATTGCACGGATGGATTTGTTTTGTCTTCTGTGCATTCGCATTCTAGGGAATGCGAATGCGGGTGTGTATGCACAGTTTTGAGGAGCGATGAAGGAGGAGGTGCTTCATTAGGGTTTTGGCAGATGGTTCGGCCAAAACCATTATGTGGCAGGCTCATTTGGGTTTTGACAGTTGATTCGGTCAAAACCATTTTGAGGCCGACTCTTTAGGCTTTTGGCAATTCGTTTGGTCAAAACCATTATGAGCCGGAGATATTGTTTACTAATCCTTTTAGTGATAGTTTAGTGATAGCTAATTGCATTGACCATTTGACCACCATGACCCCTCTTGACTTTGTTGACCCGTTGACCGGAGTTGACCATTGACCTTCATGAGAGGTCTACACTCTTCTTTGGATTTCTTTTTCTTTTATGGATTATGAAAATGGTCAATTCAATTAGTAGCCATCAACTTTATCATGAAAGGATTTGTAATGATGATAGTTTTGCATTATTGCAACCATGGTTCATTTCTTTAGCTCATAATTCATTTTCATTTCTCTCTCTTGTTCTTGTGAGAAGAAAAGAAAAACTCTCATGGTTGCTAGCTCCTCCTTCTTCCTCCTCTTGATAAATTCTTTTGATCTCATGTGTTGAGAGAAAAAGAATCCACATAGACAAACACTTCCATCTTTCTCTTCTACACAACCTAGTACATCTAGACTAGCGATCTCGTTGCCCTAGTTGCCTCGGCTTGAGGTGGAGCTCAGTGTACATCTCTCGGGTGGATCGTCTTCGACTCAAGAAGGCCGCGGAGGTGACCAAGATCCGGATCGTACCTTGGAGCTTGGACAAACGAGCGGGACATCGGAATGAAGACCCGAAAGACCGGTTCCGTGAGGTATAATTTCTACGGCATAGTAGTTAAAGCCTCTAGTAGTTTGTTAGTTTCTAGTTTAGCAAAGATCCGGCTTTTAGTCCATGTTGCCTTTGGGCCAAAATTATTATTTTTCGCCGTTTCCGCCTCCTCGTAAGAACTGGGGTGAGCAACATGGACTTACAGTGGTATCAGAGCCTAGCTAAACATAAACTAGCAAGTTAGCAATGTATTTAGAATATCGATCGGAAAAAAGTCGCAAAACACATCCGACAAAAACCAACTTTCTGTCGATTTTTTATACTGTTCAAAAAATTATTTGACATACATGAAAAATCTTCTCAGGGTTTTTATAGAACACACAGCAAAACTGAGCCTCTGACTCTGCCAACTCACCGCGGAAACGCGGCCAAACCATGGGTTTGGCCGCGGATCAGCGGCCGAGTTGACTCGACCGCGACTCCGTTTTGCTGCAGTGTTCTTATTGTGTTGTTTTGGGATTTTTAATACAGTCTGTTTCTACCCAGATTTTCCAGAGAACAAATTGGTTTTTGGGGTGGTTACAAATCCGTATTTGTGATCGATATTCCGTAGACTTTGGCAAATGGATATTTTCTGTGATGTGATATATGTATTGAACGTCCGCTAATCTCTATACGTCGATTAGTGGGGGTTATACATATCTGTGATCTGTAATGTTGATGGTTTGTGTATATGAACTCGTTGGATTGTCGCGGATGAATAGCCGGGGTGGATGTGAGATGAGAGTTTCTTTTTCTTTCATTCATTGTAAAATTTGTAAATTGATGTAATATTATTTGTATGTCCGCACAACCGGGTCGGGGTTGTAGCCGTCATTGTATAATTTCTTTTTACTGTTTTTGCTCCTAGGATAGACCCAAGGTGGGGTGCATAAACTATTGGGTATCTCGAAGTGCCGAGTGGCCTACTCACGCGTTGAGGGAGGTTGCTTCGCTTCGGGTACTTGGCGGGTAGTTTGCCGCACCCGTAGGGGTCTATGGTGGGGTTTTGGCTATTCATCGCGACCGTGTAATCCGCTTTTCGTTGCAGGCTCGAACGAATCGCGGGTTCCTAGTATATCCAAAGTGTTCATCTGTGATCTGGAATGGCTATCATTGCTATATATCTATATATGATATTTATTTAGGTGTTGCTTATGTTTTGCATCCGCGCTAGTCCAGCCCCCGCTCTGTCGTTAGTTAAGTAACCTAACGGGTGATGACGGGGCCCCGTGGCGAATGCGGATGGCATAAGCGTATGCCATATTTTGGTTGTTTTCTGCAATGGTAGGATTAAATGATGGGACGCATTGGAATTAATGCAAGAAAATAAACCAAGTAAAAGTCGTTGGAACACTTTCAAAACCACTCGGTTCTTTCAAAAACCAGCTTTTAAACGCGGAGCTTGAATTACTCCTTTTAAAAAGCTATCTCGTTCCATCGATTATATCAAGTTCACTACGTTCACGGTTTCGCCAAAACCATTCGTAGCCCTCCGTCATTTCGGTTAAATATTCAGTAGTATTCAAGCTATGTATTTTGACCTTCGCTAAGGCGTAGTGATTGGTAGCTGCTGAATATTTATCTGTAGCATAGATAGATGCGTTGGTTTGGGACAGTCGTACTACTATTTTGGCCTTCGTCAAGGGTATGTACGGGTGGGTTCAAATTAACCTGGACAATGACGGGTAGAACTTGGCATGTGACTTATGATATGTTGGCCTTCGTCAAGGTCATAAGAGCATGGGGCAAAAATCCACATCGGGAGTTTCAAAAGAACTGAAACTTGCTAGCGGTGCATACCATTTGGAGTGTGATGATTCTGGTAGGATTCCTTCAGTTTTGTCACGCAATGATATTTGGATCCCGATCCTACTGTGAGTATATGCTACTCCTCGGGAACTTTCTCACTTAACGATCAACGCTATAAACCAAGTAGGTGTCTAGAAAGGTGTTAGCGGGGCTACGTCCACAGGGAAAAGAGGTTACTTAATTAAGGAACTTCGCGAAAGCGTTGGAAAACCTCCCTCGAAGTACCGACCTGGCCTGGCTGAACAGTTAAGCAAGTATTGTACGGTGAGATTGATCCTGACTAATTCTTCCTTTATGGTTTGAGGAGGGATTCGAGAGACAGTGGGAGCCATCCTGTTTAGATAAATTAAAAACCAATCTAAACTTGCAAGAGCATCATGCTAAGTGTTTTCTTCTCTCTCTCTTAATTGCAGCGACCCAGTGACCGCACCTAGGTTACATCTAGATAATAAAATGACTGAATCTGACTGTTATGACTGGCAAAGGTCTGTCCAGATGTCCATTGCCTATGACAAGCTGGGACACCTCTTGACTGATCCAACCCCTGCCGTCTCAGGTCCAGTTTCCCCTGTCACGGATATTGATATCCGCAGGACATCGGAAGAAGACTGTGCGAAAGCCAAGTGCCTCGTGTTAGCCTCAGTTGATGGTACATACCAGAGGCAGCACGAGAAGATGGACTCAGTTTCTATCTTCCTCCATAACAAAGATTTATATGGAGAGCAATCTCGTATCGCAAGATATGAGACCTCGAACGAATTGCTTCCAGCGAGGTTGGCTATCGGGTCATCTGTAAGGGGCAACGTCCTTACAGAGATCAGCTCTTTTGAGCTCACGGACCTGAAGACCACGTTGAAGAACGGGTCAGATGCTGACTTAGTTCAACAGTCTCTACCTACTACCCTGAAGGAAACCAGGGAAGTAGAAAGAAAGGGAAGAGCAGAAGTTTCAGGACTGGATGTAGTAAAAGCAGGACGTTCCTATTGTTACGGGTATGAACATGGGCAGAAGGATTGCAGGGCTTGCAAAGCCAGTAGCCAGAATTCGAAGCATGTTGTGGCTTCGGCTTCAGGCGTGTTTGTAATAGAGAACTGTATGTCAGTTAACCCTACTTCCTGGGTATTGGATACCGGATCAGGATCTCATATCTGTAATTCGTTACAGGCTCTGAGAAACCGTAGGGTTATCAAGAAAGGTGATATGACTCTCAGGGTTGCTAACGAAATGAGCATGTATGCTGAATCCGTAGGGGAATATCATCTAGGACTGACAACTGGGCAGATATTGATTCTGCGTGACTGTTTTTATGTACCAGGTGCGACTTGTAATATCATATCTGTATCCTTACTTTCTAAGGAAGGATATGATTTTACTTTTGTAAGCGATGTAGTAAACATCCACCTAAATCAAGTACTGATTGGGTCAGGTACATTGAAAAACGGTATATACGTTTTGAATCAAGCTCAGGTCTTCAGTGTCCAGAACACACTTAAAAGAAAGTCTCCGGAATTAAATCAGGCTTTCTTATGGAATTGTAGACTGGGTCACATTAATGAGACACGGTTGACAAAGTTACATAAAGAAGGATACTTGGATCCGTTCGAGTATCAGTCTTATGCCACTTGTGAATCTTGTCTCATGGGAAAGATGACAAAGACTCCGTTCACTAGACACGGAGAAAGAGCAAGTGAGCTCTTGGGACTCATACACAGTGATGTGTGTGGTCCAATGTATACATATGCGCGAAGTGGTTATTCATACTTCATTACTTTCACAGATGATTTCTCTAGGTATGGGCATGTCTTCTTGATGAAGCACAAATTCGAGGCCTTTGAGAAATTTCAGGAATATAAGAATGAAGTTGAAAAACAAACAGGCAAAAGTATCAAGACATTGAGATCTGATCGAGGTGGTGAATACTTGAGTGCCGAGTTTCTGGGCTACTTAAAAGAGAATGGAATTCTCTCTCAGCTTACTCCTCCATACACACCACAACACAACGGTATATCGGAAAGGAGGAATCGAACCCTATTGGATATGGTTCGTTCCATGATGAGTAAGGCTGAGTTACCGCGATCCTTCTGGGGTTATGCACTAGAATCAGCTGCATATCTTTTGAACAAGGTTCCCTCCAAGACTGTGCCTACCACACCATATCAGATGTGGTGTGGGAAGAAACCCTGTCTTAAGTATCTGAAGATATGGGGATGTCCAGCTTTTGTAAAAAAGCAGCATGCGGACATGCTCGAGGCACGCTCAGTACTGTGTAAGTTTGTAGGATACCCAAAGAACTCCAGGGGGTATTTTTTCTATTACGCAGAGGAACAAAAGGTTTTTGTTTCTCGTCATGCTCACTTTCTGGAACATCAGTTTTTAGAAAAAGAAGCAAGTGGGAGCGTAGTAGAACTGGAAGAAATTCCAGAACCACAAGCTATTACTGAAAGCTTGGAAGAACCAGAAGTTTCAAGAGAACCGGACATCCCAGCGCCACTCCGCAGGAGTAGTAGGCAGTCTCATCCGCCCGAGAGATACTATGGTTTTCTCATAGACGGGGATAGAGAGGATTGCACTATGGATTATGGTGAGCCTACTAGCTTCCAGCAAGCCATTCAGAGCGGTGACTCGGTAAAATGGCTGGATGCAATGCGGACCGAGATGGAGTCCATGTACACCAACAAAGTTTGGACTTTGTACTTTGCTCCAGAAGGGGTAAAACCCGTAGGCTGCAAATGGATCTTCAGAAAGAAGATTGGTGTAGATGGGTAGGTTGAGACCTATAAAGCTAGACTTGTTGCAAAGGGTTTTCGTCAAAGACTTGGTTTGGACTATGACGAGACCTTTTCTCTAGTGGCTATGCTGAAATCCATTCAGATCCTTCTTGCTATTGCTGCCTTCCACGATTATGAAATCTGGCAGATGGACGTAAAGATGGCTTTCCTAAATGGAAATTTGGAAGAGTGCGTCTATATGGATCAGCCGGAGGGATTCATTCAGAGTGGGAGCAGCGGTAAAGTGTGCAAGTTGCTCAAGTCCATCTATGGACTTAAGCAGGCATCGCGGAGTTGGAACATCTGCTTTGATGATACTATCAAAGAATTTGACTTTATAGAAAACCCAGATGAACCATGCATTTACAGTAAGATTGTAGGGAGAACTGTGGTATTCCTCGTCTTGTACGTGGATGACATTCTCCTAATAGGAAATGATATTCCTATGCTACAGTCAGTCAAAGGATTCTTGTCGCAGAGGTTCTCCATGAATGACCTGGGCGATGCCAACTATATTCTGAGGATCCAGATCTATTGTGATAGATCTAAGAGGATGTTGGGACTTTCACAGTCAAGGTACATTGACACCATACTGAAAAGATTCAGTATGGAAGATTCCAAGCGCGGTAATTTACCGGCTTATCACGGGATCACCCTCTCCAAAGAGATATCTCCCAAGACTGATTTGGAAAGGGACCGCATGTCTATTATACCCTACGCTTCTGCGGTAGGCTCTATAATGTATGTGATGTTATGTACCAGACCAGATGTAGCATACGCATTGAGCGTTGTAAGCCGGTATCATTCGAACCCAAGGGAGAAACACTGGATAGAGGTAAAGAACATTCTCAAGTACCTAAGAAGGGCTAAGGAGATGTTCTTGGTGTATGACGGAAAAGACCTCCAGCTCGAGGCCTTTGCTGATTCCAGCTTCCAGAGTGACAAGGATGACTATAAGTCCATGTCGGGTTATGTCTTTACCCTCAATGGAGGGGCGGTTTGCTGGAAGAGTTCCAAGCAGGAGACCGTTGCAGACTCAACTATGGAAACAGAGTACATAGCTGCTTGCGATGCCGCAAAGGAAGCTGTCTGGATGAAGAAGTTCCTCACGGAGCTTCAGGTGGTTCCTACCATTGTTGATCCAATACCGCTGTATTGCGACAACAACGGCGCTATAGCTTTAGCCAAGGAACCCAGGTCCCATCAGAAGTCCAGGCACATTTTGAGGCGGTACCACCTGATCAGGGAGATCATAGATCGCCGGGAGATCGAGGTGAAGAGAGTAAATACGGAGAACAACACTGCAGATCCACTCACGAAGGCCCTACTCCAGACTCAGTTCGAGCGGCTGATCGAGATGATAGGTCTTCGATACGCCAGTACATGGCCTTAGTGCAAGTGGGAGATTATTAGTGTACATGCCCTAGAGGCCATTACTGTATCATACTAGTTTGTATATTACTTGATGGAAGCTTGGGATATTCACAGTTGTATAGAAAATCTTGCTCAAAATGGTAGTATGCTACTTGGTTTGTTTCTACTTCAATATGTGCATGTGTTTCTTTTAGCATATCGCTTATACATATTAGTAGAGCCCTTAGGATCTTTGCTTGATTACCAGCGTTGTGATGGCAGTCACACTCGTGGGGGCTGGGTAATCCATAAGCATATCCTTATACAGGTCCCTAGTCATAGGACTATCGAGACAGGGCATCGATACTCCGGAGTAGACTAGCGTATGCGCTTCTCATCCCAGCGGGGGAGATGGTCTGTCCCACAGCCATCAGTATGTCGTACTGGAGATAGTATGCGGGTGCTCGTTAGGTTACAAGTACACTGGACAGGATTCGTCGGGAACTGTTGGTTGGTATTATACCTATCGTCAGTTATCAGTTCCCAGGTGACATGAGTACAGCTTAGTCCGCTGACTTGACACTGTCACTTCGCCTCGAGTGTGTTCCCATTGTACTTAGATTACTACCCTACCACGGCTCAAAGGAGTCGTGAAAACAGGTAGTAGTTGGGTGCAGTCCCGAAGCACTTGGAGGCAGTGACGGTTAGACAGGATTCGTCTTTCCCGGTATTGGGGGTTGACATCGCGCTGTGTCTAGGAGAGCCATTACACGAGTAGTCCCTGGCCAGGGCAAGCGAGATATACTGGTAGGTTTCCAGTGTTGTCTCAGGGTGTTCTGGGCTACACTCCGACATGACTTTTACCGCTATTAGGGGACTGATGTTCACCACCCCCTTAGGCCCGCCATGCGATGTATCAGACGAACAGACCGGACTGTACGGAGATTGTCACATACAGGCTCAGTAGGAGTTCGGATGGGTTTACCTCATCGGCCTTCTTATCGACATCTACCTGGGGACCATTACGTACAGCTAGTGCCGCTTGCGGTCTGTGGTTAAACCCACTGCCAGCGTAGTGTCGAGTCTTTGGAGTCCCACACAGAGAGTTTCCCTGCACTGAGCGAAACGTGTAGAGGCCGTATGGTTTTACGGCAGGACTACGATCACTTACGTGCACTTGTGTGCGTATGCTGTTCGGGCAGGCAATACTAGTGGGCTTTGGTTTAAGCCGGATCCTAGTATTGCACGGATGGATTTGTTTTGTCTTCTGTGCATTCGCATTCTACGGAATGCGGATGCGGGTGTGTATGCACAGTTTTGAGGAGCGATGAAGGAGGAGGTGCCTCATTAGGGTTTTGGCAGATGGTTCGGCCAAAACCATTATGTGGCAGGCTCATTAGGGTTTTGACAGTTGATTCGGTCAAAACCATTTTGAGGCGGACTCATTAGGCTTTTGGTAATTCGTTTGGTCAAAACCATTATGAGCCGGAGACATTGTTTACTAATCCTTTTAGTGATAGTTTAGTGATGGCTAATTGCATTGACCATTTGACCACCATGACCCCTCTTGACTTTTTTGACCCGTTGACCGGAGTTGACCATTGACCTTCATGAGAGGTCTACACTCTTCTTTGGATTTCTTTTTCTTTTATGGATTATGAAAATGGTCAATTCAATTAGTAGCCATCAACTTTATCATGAAAGGATTTGTAATGATGATAGTTTTGCATTATTGCAACCATGGTTCATTTCTTTAGCTCATAATTCATTTTCATTTCTCTCTCTTGTTCTTGTGAGAAGAAAAGAAAAACTCTCATGGTTGCTAGCTCCTCCTTCTTCCTCCTCTTGATAAATTCTTTTGATCTCATGTGTTGAGAGAAAAAGAATCCACATAGACAAACACTTCCATCTTTCTCTTCTACACAACCTAGGGCATCTAGACTAGCGATCTCGTTGCCCTAGTTGCCTCGGCTTGAGGTGGAGCTCGGTGTACAACTCTCGGGTGGATCGTCTTCGACTCAAGAAGGCCGCGGAGGTGACCAAGATCCGGATCGTACCTTGGAGCTTGGACGGACGAGCGGGACAGCGGAATGAAGACCCGAAGGACCGGTTCCGTGAGGTATAATTTCTACGGCATAGTAGTTAAAGCCTCTAGTAGTTTGTTAGTTTCTAGTTTAGCAAAGATCCGGCTTTTAGTCCATGTTGCCTTTGGGCCAAAATTATTGTTTTTCGCCGTTTCCGCCTCCCCGTAAGAACCGGTGTGAGCAACGTGGACTTACAAAATGGACTTAAGCAATTTGCACACCTCCCCTCTGCTCCCACTCTGAATGAAACCCTCTGGCTGGTCCATATAGACACATTCCTCTAAATTTCCATTTAGAAAAGCGGTCTTTACGTCCATCTGCCAAATCTCATAATCGTGGAAGGCAGCAATGGCAAGAAGGATCCGAATGGATTTGAGCATAGCCACTGGAGAAAAGGTTTCGTCATAGTCCAAACCAAGTCTTTGACGGAAACCCTTTGCAACAAGTCTAGCCTTATAGGTCTCAATCTATCCATCTACACCAATCTTCCTTTTGAAGATCCATTTGCAGCCTACCGGTTTTACCCCTTCTGGAGCAACGTCCAAAGTCCATACTTTGTTGGTGTACATGGACTCCATTTCGGTCCACATTGCATCCAGCCATTTTACCGAGTCACTGCTCTGAATGGCCTGCTGGAAGCTAGTCGGCTCATCATTATCAATGATGCAATCCTCTCTATCCCCGTCTATGAGAAAACCGTAGTATCTCTCGGGCGGATGAGACTGCCTACTACTTCTACGGAGCGGCGCAGGAATGTCGTGTTCTTTCGAACCTTCTGGTTCTACTAGGCTTTCAGTAATAGCTTGTGGTTCTGGAATTTCTTCCAGTTCAATTGCGCTCCCACTTATCTGATTTTCCAAAAATTCAGTTTCCAAGAAGCAGGCATGACGAGAAACAAAAACCTTTTGTTCCTCTGCGCAATAGAAGAAATATCCCTTGGAGTTCTTTGGATATCCTACAAACTTACACTGTACTGAGCATGCCTCGAGTTTGTCCGCATGCTGCTTTTTGACAAAAGCTGGACATCCTTATGTCTTAATGTGCTTAAGATAGGGTTTCTTCCCACTCCACATCTGATATGGTGTGGTAGGCACTGTCTTAGTTGGAACTCGGTTCAAAATATATGCGGCTGATTCTAGTGCATATCCCCAGAATGATCGCGGTAACTCAGCATTACTCATCATGGAACGTACCATATCCAATAGGGTTCGGTTCTTTCTCTCCGATACACCATTATGTTGTGGGGTGTATGGTGGAGTAAGTTGAGAGAGAATTCCATTCTCTTTTAAGTTACCCAGGAACTCGGCACTCAAGTATTCACCACCTCGATCAGATCTCAGTGTCTTGATACTTTTGCCTGCTTGTTTTTCTACTTCATTCTTGTATTCCTGGAATTTTTTAAAGGCTTCTGATTTATGCTTCATTAAGAAGACATATCCGTACCTTGAAAAATCATCCGTAAAAGTAATGAAGTAAGAATAACCACTTCGCGCATGTATAGACATTGGACCGCATACATCGCTGTGTACGAGTCCCAAGAGCTCGCTCGCTCTTACTCCGTGTCCAGTGAACGGAGTCTTTGTCATCTTTCGTTTGAGACATGATTGATAAGTTGCATATGATTGATATTCGAATTGATCCAAATATCCTTCTTTATGCAACTTAGTTAACCTTGTCTCATTTATATGACCCAGTCTACAATGCCATAAGAAAGCATGATTTATTTCTGGAGACTTTCTTTTGTGTGTATTCAGGACATTAAAAATCTGTGGTTGGTTCAATACGTATATACCGTTGCTTAATGTACCCGACCCAATCAGAACATGATTAAGGTGAATGTTTACAACATTGATTACAAATGCAAAATCATAACCTTCTTTAGAAATTAAAGATACAGATATGATATTACAAGTCGAACTGGGTACAAAATAACAATCACGCAAAACCAAAACATGTCCATCTGACAATCCCAAGTGATATTCCCCCACGGACTCAGCATCCATGCTAGCTCCGTTTGCAACTCTGAGGGTCATATCACCTGCCTTCAAAACCCTACGCTTTCTCAGTGCCTGCAAAGAATTATAGATATGAGATCCTGATCCGGTATCCAATACTCAGGATGTAGAGTTTATTAATAGACAGTTTTCAATAACATACACACCTGAAGTCGAAGCCACAACTTGCTTCGGGTCCTGGTTTCTGGCCTTCCAAGCCCTGCAATCTTTCTTCCAGTGTCCACTCCTGTGACAGTAAAAGCACTCTTCCTTCCCACAAGCTTTCCCGCTACCTTTGCTACTTTTGCCTTTCCCTTGGCTTCCACTTTACTAACACCGCCCCTTGGTTTGGTGGGGGCCTTCTTCTTCTTTCCTTTGGCTTTCGTCTTGGACCTAGAAGAGGAAGCTCCTCCAACAAACAAAGTAGATGTTTCCCTACCTTTCTATAGGGTGCCCTCTGCACTCCTCAACATGTTAAGGAGTTCCGGAAGTTCAACTTCTTTTCCTTGCATGTTGAAGTTCAGGATACACTGGGCGTAAGTGGAAGGAAGGGACTGGAGAATCAAGTCAGTGTAGAGCTCGTTCTCTAACGTGGTCCTAAGGTCCGCGATCTCTTCAATGTAGCCAATCATCTTAAGCACGTGTTCCGCTACCGATGATCCGACGGCCAATCTCGCCGAAAACAACTTTTTCGAGACTTCGTATCTAGCGAGACAGGATTGCTCTCCATATAGTTCCTTAGTATGGAGAAATATGGATTCGAGGTCCATATTCTCGTGCCTCCTCTGATGTTCATTGTCCATAGAGGCAAGCATGATGCACTTGGCCTTCGCGCAATCAATCTCCCAGGTCTTACGGATTTCCTTATCCACGACGCTGGATTGAGGACCTGGGACAGGGGGAGCTTTGGTGGTAAGGAGATACCCCAACTTGTCATAAGTGATTGCCATTTTGACATTCCTGATCCAATCTTTGTAGTTTGGCACTGTCAGTATATTTTTATCTAGTAGTAACTTAAGGCCGGTCATGATGTTTGGTCGCTGCAATTAGGAGAGAGAGAAGAAACACTTTAGCATGATGCTCTTGCAAGTTTAGAGTGGTTTTTAGTTTGTCTAAACAGTATGGCTCCCACTGTTTCTCGAATCCTTCCTCAAACCAAAAAGAAAGAATTAATCGGGATCAATCTCACCGTACAATACTTGCTTAACCGTTCAGCCAGTCCAGTGTTGGTACTTCGAGGGAGGTTTTCCAACGCTTTCGCGAAGTTCCTTAATTAAATAACCTCTTTTCCCTGTGGGTGTAGCCCCGCTAACACCTTTCTAGACACCTACTTGGTTTATAGCATTGATCGTTAAGTGAGAAAGTTCCCGAGGAGTAGCATATATTCACAGTAGGATCGGGATCCAAATATCATCGTGTGATAAAACTGAAGGAATCCTACCAGAATCATCACACTCCAAATGGTATGCATCACTAGCAAGTTTCAGTTTCTTTAGAAACTCCCGATGTGGATTTTTGCCCCATGCTCTTATGACCTTGACTTTGGCCAACAAATCATAAGTCACATGCCAAGTTCTACCCGTCATTTTCCAGGTTAGTTTGAACCCACCTGTACCTACCCTTGACTTTGGCTAACAAGGCAGTACGACTGTCCCAAACCAACGCATCTATCTATGCTACATATGAATATTCAATAGCTACCAATCACTATGCCTTGACGTTGGCCAACAAACACAGCTTGAATACTAGTGACTATCCATATGAAATGACGGAAGGCTACGAATGGTTTTGGCGAAACCGTGAACGTAGTGAACTTGATATAATCGAAGGAACGTGATAGCTTTTAAAGGGAGTGGTTCAAGCTCCGCGTTTTAAAAGTTTTCTGTTTTGAAAAGAAACCGAGTGGTTTTGAAATTGTTCCAACGACTTTACTTTGGTTTATTTTCTTGTAATAATTTAATGTGTCCCATCAATTAATCCTACCATTGCAGAAAACAACGAAAATAAGACGTACGCTTATGCCATCCGCATTCGCCACGGGGCCCCGTCATCATCCGTTAGGTTACTTAACTAACGACAGAGCGGGGGCTAGACTAGCGCGGATGCAAAACATAAGCAATGCCTACTAGATATCATATATATAGATATACACATTCGTCAGATGCAATGATAGCCATTCCAGATCACAGATGAAAACATTGGATATACTAGGAATCCGCGTTTCGTTCGAGCCTGCAACGAAAGACGGATTACACGGTCGCGATGAATAGCCAAACCCCACCCTAGACCCCTATGGGTGCGGCAAACTACCCGCCAAGTACCCGAAGTGAAGCAACCTCCCTCAACAACGTGAGTAGGCCACTCGGCACTTCAAAGTACCCGGTAGTTTGTGCACCCCACCTTAGGTCTATCCTAGGAGCAAAAACAGTAAAAGAAATAATATACAATGGCGGCTACAACATCATCCCGGATGTGCGGCCATAGAAATAATACTACATCAATTTACATATTACATCAAATTAAAGAAAAGGAAACTCTCATCTCACAAAACCCCGGCTATTCATCCGCGATAATACAACGAGTTCATATACACAATCCATCAACATTACAGATCACAGATATGCACAACCCCCACAAATCGACGTATAGCGATTAGTCGACGTTCAGTGTGTTAGAGATAGTGCCCTCAGAGTCAATTATTAGATCACAGGCACGTGATTGCAATGATTGAGGGGAGGACCTGTCCCAGTAGGACAGTCTTACTCAAGATGATAGTATGCTATCTGGTTTACCTTTATCATCGTGTACTGCTTTAGGTGACCTTACAGGTCACTATTGCACGTTGATAGAGCCCCTAGGATTCTTGCTTGACTACCGGCAGTATGAGGGCGATCATATACGTGGGAGCTGGTAGTCTATAAGCACATCCTTAAATGGTCCCTAGTCGTGGGAGTTTCGAGACAGGGCATCGATACTCCAGAGTAGACTAGTGTATACAGTCGAGACCCCGACGAGGGGCGGTGGCCGGTCTCACAAGCCACTGGTGTTAGTTGGTTCACCTAAGATGTATACAGGTGCTCATTGGGTTATGAGTACACCGGACAGGACTCGCCGGGAACCTGCTAGTTGGGTTTTATACCAGACGTCAGATAGCAGTTCCCTGGTGACATGTGTACAGGTTAGTTCATCGACCTGGGATCGTCATTTGTCTCGTGTGAGTTCCCACTGTGCTTTGATTACTACCCTACCACGGCTCAAAGGAGTCGTGCAAACAGGTTTTAGTTGGGTACAGTCCCGAGCCACATGGAGGCAGTGAGCGGATCTGCAGGGGTTCGTCTCTCCCGGTATTGGGGGTGAGGTCGCGCTGTGTCGAGGAGAGCCAGAACATGAAAAGTCTTGGCCAAGGCAGGAGATTTGCTGGTAGGTATTCCAGTAGTATCTCAGGGTGTTCTGGGCTTCACTCCGACACGACTTGTACCGCTTTTGGGGGTCTTACTTTTACCAACCCCCTAGGCCCGCCATGCGATACTCATAGACGAACGGACCGGACTGTACGGATATTGTCACTGACAGGCTCAGTAGGGTGTCAGGATGAGTTCGCTCATCGACGTCCCTTTTGGTCAATACCTGGTAGCCCGTTACGTATTGGCTTATACCTCTGACGTGCTAGTGGTTAAATCCACAGCCATAGTATTGACGAGTCTTTAGAGTCCACCACACTCAGTTACTCAGGTTTCGGGCGAAACGCTGTAGAGGCCGTATGGAGATATGGCAGGGTTCGATCAGATACGTGCGGTATTGCACGGATCGTGATCGGACGGATTTTACTAGCCGGCTTTGTCTTAAGCCGGATCCTAGTATTTGATAGTGTAGTTTTGTCTCTTTGCATTTGTATCCGGTCGGAATACAGATGCGGGTGTGTATGCACAGTAGCGGGGTTTTCCTGTAATTTATTACGGGACCAGTTTTCTGGAGTTGCCAGTTTGCATTCCGTTCCGGCCGGTTTTCCTTTGTTCCTTCACGGTCGGACTTTTCGATGGAGGGGTTATTTGCAAGTTCGCAAATAACTTATAGTGGAGGGCTTCCTTGCATATTGTAGCTTCCTCATGATGAGATTCCATTCTTATCCACTTCATTATCTTTTCTTGTGATGGTTTGAAAAAGGAGATTGATGAGTGAGATGAGGGTGACCTTTGATAATTATCTATTCATTTTTCTCCTCTTAATTTATTCCATTCCTTTTTCCCCACTTGGATATTGCAGGGGCCGGCCACTGTTCATGAGTGGGGGGGGGGGGTTTAATTTTTGGTGGGAAAATTCCTTCATGCCATTTTCGTGGGTCCCCCCCCATTTGTGAGTGTGGATTAATTTCCTAAGGTTTAAAAGAGGAGCTAAATGAGTGTGCTGGAGTTGGAATTAGAGGAGATGAGGGATTAATTTATATATGGTTGCATTGAGTGCTTAAGGGGGGCTGATGGGTTTTTGGCCGAGCTCTTTTGATGAGCATGCTCCATTTTTCTTTTCTAGCAAGCATCCATGAAATTCTTATGCACAAATTCCTCCATAAATGGCAACCTCATAAACCCCAACGAGACATGGCTACTACACTATTCTGCAGCATCCCTTGGACGCGTCGGCTAGCCAACTTCGCGCCCGAGTTACCTCGGTCAAGAGGTGGGAGCTTGTAAAAGATTCCGGCTACGTGGTGCCCTTTCCCACGAGACGATGAGTGACGGAGATTCCGCGGGAGATCGGAGTGGAGACAAAAACCGAAGGACACGGATCGCTTGGTATAACTTCTCTACTCTTTTCTTTTTGCTAGTTAGCTAGGTTAATGGCCCGATCCGGGTGAAAAGTGCGCGGAGGTGCCGTTTTGCAAAGTTCGCAAAGTTTTCGTTTCCGCGTTTCCGGCGTCGGATCGACGGCCGGGGCGCCCCCGCGGGCTTACATTGGTATCTGAGCCACCCCATTAACTTAGCCTAGCTTGCTCTAGTATGTTTAGAACTCGATCGAACAAAAATCCCCAAAAACCGTATTTTCCAATGCATCGTGTTTCTGTCGAAATTTTTTCTGCTCGAAAATTTTTTCAGATTGTTTCAGAACACTGTGCATGAACATCTAAGAATTCTGTGAAAATTTGGTGGCGAGATCGCTCCATACCGCCGCGGAACCGCGGCCAAACCTATGCTTGGACCGCGGTTCCGCCGCGCTTTTAAGTGATCAGCATGCCAAATTTTTCCAGTGGGCTTTTGAATAGGAAATAGGGGTTTTGGGATATTAATTTTGGGCCCAGATTTTCTGTGAGTGCTACAGTACTGCTTGGGGCCCACTTTGATAAATTTGTTCGATCGGATATTTTAAACATGTCAGTTCACAGTATTTACATTATATCTCCGACCGTGAATGTCACTCGATCGGTAAATCCAGTCTATCTGCTATAGCTCGGTTAGACGGATTTGCGAACGTGACATTCACGTTGATGTTCTGTATTATGCTGTGTTGTTGCGGATCGGTCGTGGGGGATAGCCTGGATGCAATGGTAGTATAGTTCTGTTTTATATGTACATTTGATATTGCGGGGCGAGCGTCCGACATGTGGACTGCCGTCACTGCCAGCTTGTATTATTATTTTGGGGCACGACCTGGTTGCGGTCGATGTACCCGTTGTATGTATATTTTACTTTCTGTACTAGGATTACCCCGCGGAGGGGTGCACAGATAGCCGGGTTCTAGAGGGAAAAAAGCCCGCATCTCATGGAGTTGAGACGGAGGGGGCTTCACTCTAGGATTGGCGGGCTATTCGCCGCACTCGTAGGGGGTACAGGTTGACCCAGGAGGGGTGCCCAAGTTACCGGATTCCATGAAGTGCTGGGTGGTCCATTCATGTCGTTGAAGGGGGCTGCCTCGCTTCAGGTTTTGGCGGGTGACTTGCCGCGCCCGTAGGGGTCTGGGATTTTCATTGCACAGGCTATCCACACGACCAGGGGAACGTCGGGTTTCAGCGGCTCTGTGAAACCCGGGGATCCCAGATATCTGTATTGATCTGTGTTGCTATACTTTTCTGTGCTATTGCATTTTATCACGCCTTGAGCGAAAATTATATATTATATATATACTAGTAGATGTTGTATATGTTTTTCATCCGCGCTAGTCCAGTCCCCGCTCTGTCGTTAGTTAGCTAACCTAACGAGTGATGGCGGGACCCAGTGGCGAATGCGGATGGCATATACGTACGTCAGTATATTTTCGTTCTTTGTGGTGTGATCAATTGATGGGACTGCGTTGATTCGGATCAATGCAAGATTAACAAACCTACTCTGATGTTGTTGGAACACTTTTTCAAAAGCTGTTATTGCAAGGACGTTCACTTTTGTTTTGCACAGTGGTATTCAGTTGGAATATCCTGCTCCTCAGTCGACGAGGCAAGGGCCGAGATCCCTTCACCGGGAGTGACCCCTTGGACAGAAGTTTGCGTCAGGGCAATAACTTCACTATAGCCGATTGCTTTTGCTTTGCATATTGGTATTCAGTTGGAATATCCTGCACCTCATTCTACGGGGAAAGAGCCGAGATCCCTTCACCGGGAGTGACCTCTTTAGCCAAGGTTTTCGTCACTATATTTTTAAAAGGTATCAGTTCCTTCAACGATATCAAGTTCATTACGTTAAAGGTTTTCGCCAGAAACCATTCGTAGCCCTCCGTCGTTTCATAAAGATAGTTAATAGTATTCAAGCTGTGTATGTTGGCCAAAGTCAAGACACAGTGTTTGGTAGCTGTTGGGTATTCATATGCAGCATAGATAGATGCGTTGGTTTGGGACAGTCGTACTGCCATTTTGGCCAAAGTCAAGGGTAGGTACGGGTGGGTTCAAATTAACCAGGAAAATGACGGGTAGAACTTGACATGTGACTTATGATATGTTGGCCAAAGTCAAGGTCATAAGAGCATGGGGTAGAAATCCACATCGGGAGTTTCAAAAGAACTGAAACTTGCCAGATATGCGCATACCTTCTGGAGTGTGATAACGTGAGCGGATTCCGTCACGTTATCATGCGATGAGAGTTGGATCCCGATTCCCACTGATGAGTTGGTTTACTCCTCGGGTTATCCCGGCTAATTCTTCTTTCAGGTTTGGGGAAGAATTTGACGTTACAGTGGGAGGTTTCCAGATTAGATAAAGTGATAACCATTCTGATCTAGGTTAGAGTGCACGCTGAGTGTTTCTTTTCTCTCTCTTTGGCAGCGACCATTGACCCGACCCTAGACTATGACTCAGTGACCAAGTTGACCGAACCTTCTTAACATTGGCTTTTGGATTGTCAGAGTTGCTAACCTCATTGCCACTCCTACTTTTACCCTTTTCTCCAGGACACCTCGTATTACTACGAACGTCCACTTCCATTGGACAAAACCATCGTATGGTTATATACGAACTCGAAGGAATTCGAGGATGGTTTCCGGTTCTGGAGAAAACGAATAGGACTATTCAGTTGTCTTTTCCTTTTACCTTCTCTCTCAGATTGCGAGTACTCCTTGGTTTAGGAGATAGTACACCTATTACGCAAATTGGATAGTCTTCTTCCAAACCTTAGGCTGGTGCCGACCGGTAGGGAAGGAAGAAAACCAATTAGCCTAAACGGTGTACAGAAGGTATTAAGTTAAGAAAAAGCAAGGGATTAGTAAGAGGGCAAAGTAAATTGCGACTGCTATTCACGACCAAACTAAGTATTTCTTCGCCAATCCTAAATCACCTTTGTATTTCTCCAGGACACTCCGTATCACTACGAAGATCCCAGTTTATTGGATAATCCATCGTATGGTTATATACGAACTCGAAAGGAACTTGTTCCAGTTCGGGGATGGATCCTGGTTCAGGAGAAATAGGAATAAAGTATATTCGGTTGTCTTTTATCTTCACCTTCTCTCGCATTGCGAGTGCTCCTAGGATTAGGACAGTACACCCTTTATGCTTATTGGATAGTCTTCTTCCGAACCATAGGCTGGTGCCGAACGGTAGGGAAGGAAGAAAACCATTTGGCCTAAAGGGGTGTGCAGAAGGTAACGATTAAAGACATATAAAGGGATTTGGAGAGGTGGCAAAGAATTATAAGGTTATAGTTGTGAATCTGGATAATGGAAGAGGCATTACTAGGAATACCAGGATACCCCATCGAAACATTTCAATGTTTCAGTTTCACTGTGTACAGTTAAAAGAAAACTGATTTCCCAATTAGACACTTATTCCAGGGTATGTATTTACCAGGTTGGATTCTCACATCTGTATGGTTTTACAGATGATGAGTGGGAGTAAGTTATTGGGAATTAGGTGACCATCCTCATTATATCGGGATTCGTTGGAATTGGTGATATTTGAGGAAGCCACCTGGGTTGTTTGCCGGTCGGCAAATATTTGGTTTTGAATATCCGTTGTTATGCACCAATTTCAAATTGATATATCTGTACGTCTATTTTTATAGAGTGAGACATGCCTTTTTTGAAATTATGTCTATGACATTTACCTATACCAGTGGATGGTTAAGTAAGGAGCATTGAACAGCGGTGTAATTCTTCATAACCATAAGTACAGTTTTCAACCTACGATACACAGTGAATGAGTCACTAGACTCGGGGGACTTATACAGAGTATTGTATATTGTCCAGTGTCCATTAGGACGAGGGGTTGGTCCTCGTACCATATTCTATTTACTTATGACTTCTGTAGTTCTTAGACATGTGTTTCGTAGAAATACAGGGTCTAAGTTTTGAGAAGTTATAGGTATAAGAATAAAGTAGAGAACCAGATATTGCAAGTATCAGGATTCTTCAAGGTAATCGAAGATGTAGATACTTGTGTATGGTATTCAGTTGATAGTAATGGTTAAGAGAACTTGCTTCTCTTTCAGGTTACTCATAATTGGAAGCATTCCTAAGTTGAGTAACGCTGATCGGCCTCCTTCCATTTAGTTGACATGCACTGGAGACAGCTGCATGATTTGAATCTGGTTCAATTAAATCAGTGCCTCTGTTTCTATATTGGATATAGAACAGTTCATATCTTGACATTGTTAAGATACGGGGAGTTGTCCAGCTTATGCTTAAAACCAGACTCTGGATAACTCAAGGCACGTTTCTGTAATGGCTGTTTGTGGGTTGACCCGGGCTATGCAGAGGGTTGATATTCTACCATCTGGAAGATCAATAGTGATATTGTTCTTGACTCACCACAGTTTTATTAAAAATGGATTTTTTCAGAAAACAAGTGGGAGTATGGTAGAACTGGAAGTGATTCCAGAACCGCAAACGATTACTGAAGATTTGATAAGAACCTAAAGATTCAATCTGGTTTGACATTCCATTGGCCACTCCGCAGATAAGGTGGGTAACCTCAGGCACCCGAGAGGTACTTCGGTATGATCAAGGACGGTGGCAGAGAGGTTCTTGTTTACCCAGACTTGCCATTGCTGTTGTTCCAGACTGTGAGACCCGGCAGGAGGATGAGTATAGAGTCGTTCTAAACTAGCTTTAGAAGTGCACGTCTATATGACTCTGCCAGAGGGTTGTCGAGGTCAGTGGGAGCAGCGGAAGCATTGGTGGACATCAGGCTTATGTCTATTTATAGACTAAAGCAGAAATAGCGGAGATAGATCATCTATTTCTGATGTGACAGTCATAGGTTTGACTTCATCAGAATAGGGGATGGATCTGTTAAGAAGGTAGTAGGGTGTGATGTCCTGGTATTTGATGACATACACTGAGTAGGAAGTGATATTCCTATACTACGATCGGTTATACTTTGGTCGTCACACAGTAGTTTCTCCTCATAGGACTTGGATATTATATCAGACATTCTGGTTACTAGATTTACAGTTTTAGATCTAGATTTGGGTGGTTTCCCAATCTGGGTACTTTGACCGCATTCTATGAGTATTTAGAATGGACGACTCCTGGCACGGTAGTATACCTGCAGGTGATGGAGTCACCCTCTCTAGAGGTATCTTACAGACTAAAGGGGAGAGGGATACGCATGATTGACAGATCACTTGCTTAGGCAATTGAGTCAATCATGAGATGTCAAGTACCACACCAGATGTTGTTCTTGCAGTAGGTGCAATAAGATGATATTGATCCAATCCTGGAGAAACAGTCGGAAGCAGTTTTAGAACATGAGTGAATGTTCTAGAGATATGATAACAGCATTCTCCTTCGGGAGACGGTTATCATTCCAGGCTTCCAAGGTGACCTGGATGGCAGATTGGCTGTCAGAGTTATAGTTTTCCCTCTGACGAGGGGCAGTATTTTGGACAGTTGGTCCAGGTGGATACTGAGGGAAGGCATGGCGCAGGATACTGATTAAGTTCAGTTGACGATACAGTCTAAGAAGTTTGGATTTGGAGTTCACTTATGAGCTAGGTCCCATCAGACATCCAGACACATTCTAAAGACAGGTATTGCTCATTTCGGGAGATGGCTTTCTCCGCGAACTTGAGATAGAGAGAGACATAGAAAGAAACACCAGAGCGGATCCACTCACTGAGGCTATTCCTCGAACGCAATAGTTTCGCAAACGAGCTTTGTGAAACTGACTAATAGAGGAGTTGGGTGTTCGGTATCACACGGGCTGTGAGTATGCGACATCGCAATAATTAGCCTTGAGTGCAAGTGGGAGATTGTTGGAGATAGTGCCCTCAGAGTCAATTATTGGATCACAGGCACGTGATTGCAATGATTGAGGGGAGGACCTGTCCCAGTAGGACAGTCTTACTCAAGATGATAGTATGCTATCTGGTTTACCTTTATCATCGTGTACTGCTTTAGGTGACCTTACAGATCACTATTGCACGTTGATAGAGCCCCTAGGATTCTTGCTTGACTACCGGCAGTATGAAGGCGTTCATATACGTGGGAGCTGGTAGTCTATAAGCACATACTTAAATGGTCCCTAGTCGTGGGAGTTTCGAGACAGGGCATCGATACTCCAGAGTAGACTAGTGTATACAGTCGAGACCCCGACGAGGGGCGGTGGCCGGTCTCACAAGCCACTGGTGTTAGTTGGTTCACCTAAGATGTATACAGGTGCTCATTGGGTTATGAGTACACCGGACAGGACTCGCCGGGAACCTGCTAGTTGGGTTTTATACCAGACGTCAGATAGCAGTTCCCTGGTGACATGTGTACAGGTTAGTTCATCGACCTGGGATCGTCATTTGTCTCGTGTGAGTTCCCACTGTGCTTTGATTACTACCCTACCACGGCTCAAAGGAGTCGTGCAAACAGGTTTTAGTTGGGTACAGTCCCGAGCCACATGGAGGCAGTGAGCGGATCTGCAGGGGTTCGTCTCTCCCGGTATTGGGGGTGAGGTCGCGCTGTGTCGAGGAGAGCCAGAACATGAAAAGTCTTGGCCAAGGCAGGAGATTTGCTGGTAGGTATTCCAGTAGTATCTCAGGGTGTTCTGGGCTTCACTCCGACACGACTTGTACCGCTTTTGGGGGTATGACTTTTACCAACCCCCTCGGCCCGCCATGCGATACTCATAGACGAACGGACCGGACTGTACGGATATTGTCACTGACAGGCTCAGTAGGGTGTCAAAATGAGTTCGCTCATCGACGTCCCTTTTGGTCAATACCTGGTAGCCCGTTACGTATTGGCTTATACCTCTGACGTGCTAGTGGTTAAATCCACAGCTATAGTATTGACGAGTCTTTAGAGTCCACCACACTCAGTTACTCAGGTTTCGGGCGAAATGCTGTAGAGGCCGTATGGAGATATGGCAGGGTTCGATCAGATACGTGCGGTATTGCATGGATCGTGATCGGACGGATTTTACTAGCCGGCTTTGGCTTAAGCCGGATCCTAGTATTTGATAGTGTAGTTTTGTCTCTTTGCATTTGTATCCGGTCGGAATACAGATGCGGGTGTGTATGCACAGTAGCGGGGTTTTCCTGTAATTTATTACGGGACCAGTTTTCTGGAGTTGCCAGTTTGCATTCCGTTCCGGCCGGTTTTCCTTTGTTCCTTCACGGCCGGACTTTTCGATGGAGGGGTTATTTGCAAGTTCGCAAATAACTTATAGTGGAGGGCTTCCTTGCATATTGTAGCTTCCTCATGATGAGATTCCATTCTTATCCACTTCATTATCTTTTCTTGTGATGGTTTGAAAAAGGAGATTGATGAGTGAGATGAGGGTGACCTTTGATAATTATCTATTCATTTTTCTCCTCTTAATTTATTCCATTCCTTTTTCCCCACTTGGATATTGCAGGGGCCGGCCACTGTTCATGAGTGGGGGGGGGGGTTTAATTTTTGGTGGGAAAATTCCTTCATGCCATTTTCGTAGGTCCCCCCCATTTGTGAGTGTGGATTAATTTCCTAAGGTTTAAAAGAGGAGCTAAATGAGTGTGCTGGAGTTGGAATTAGAGGAGATGAGGGATTAATTTATATATGGTTGCATTGAGTGCTTAAGGGGGGCTGATGGGTTTTTGGCCGAGCTCTTTTGATGAGCATGCTCCATTTTTCTTTTCTAGCAAGCATCCATGAAATTCTTATGCATAAATTCCTCCATAAATAGCAACCTCATAAACCCCAACGAGACATGGCTACTACACTATTCTGCAGCATCCCTTAGACGCGTCGGCTAGCCTACTTCGCGCCCGAGTTGCCTCGGTCAAGAGGTGGGAGCCCGTAAAAGATTCCGGCTACGTGGTGCCCTTTCCGACGAGACGATGAGTGACGGAGATTCCGCGGGAGATCGGAGTGGAGACAAAAACCGAAGGACACGGATCGCTTGGTATAACTTCTCTACTCTTTTCTTTTTGCTAGTTAGCTAGGTTAATAGCCCGATCCGGGTGAAAAGTCCGCGGTGGTGCCGGTTTGCAAGTTTTTGCAAAGTTTTTGTTTTCGCGTTTCCGGCGTCGGTTCGACGGCTGGGGCGCCCCCGCGGGCTTACACAGTGCATATAACACATCACAGATATAACTCATTAGCTAAAGTCTACAGAACTTCGATCAAAAATACGGATTTGCAACTACCCCAAACACAACTTTGTTTTCTGGAAATTCTGGGCAGAAATAACATATCTTAAAAATCCCAAAACAGAACACTGATTAAACTGCAGCAAAGACGAGTCGCGGCCGAGTCAACTCGGCCGCGGATCCGCGGCAAGAAGCATGTTCTCGCCGCGGTTCCGCGGTGCGTTGACCGAGTCAGTGGCTCGTTTTTGCTGACTGTTCTTAAAAAACCCTGAGCCGATTTTTAATGTATGTGGAATTATTTTTGGAGCAGTTTTAAAAATCGGCAGAAAGTTAAGTTTTCGGATGCGTTTTGCGATTTTTTCTCGGATCGAAATTCTAAATACTTTGCTAATATGCTAGTTTGTGTTTAGCCAGGCTCTGATACCACTGTAAGTCCACGTTACCCACCCCGGTTCTTACGGGGAGGCGGAATAGGTAAAAAACGATTTTTCGATACAAGGTAACATGGACTAGAAAGGAGGATCTTTGCTAAGCAAAAACCTAGCAAACTAACTACAAGTATTAACTACTCGGTTAGAAGGTTATACCTAAATCTTGAACTCCTTCTCTTCTTGCTCCTTGGAGTGGGTTTAACGGCTCCTCCTCGTCGCCTTCTCTTGTCGAAGAAAGATCCACCCGAGGGCCTCTACCTTGAGCTCCTACCTCAACCTAGAGGTAACTAAAGTGCTTGGCTTGCTAAACCTAGAACCCTAGAATGAGTAGAGATGAGTTTTGGTGTTTTATCTCAGAAGCAAATGGTTTTCAACACATGAGAGATGAGAGCTTTGAGAGAGAGAGGAAGAGGATGGGCTTTGGATGAGAGAGAATGAGCAAGAGAGAATGAGGATAATTATCAACCATTCTCACATATATGTGAATTATGAATTAACAATAATAATTAAAAGGAAATTGTGATGGTTCATTTGGAATGACCATTATCATTTCACATTTAATGAATTTTGCAAGAATCAAAGAGCATCTTTCATGTGAAATGATGATGGTCAATATGTCAACATGGGTCAACAAGTCAACCAAAGTCAAATGGTCAACAACCCTAACCATAACACAATTATCTATAATTAATATCATTAATCATATTCACATATTCATTAGGGTTTGGAAAAAGACAACGGTCATCAACCCTAATGAGAATCCTCTGCCTCTGCCTCAGTCAACTGTGCATACACACTCGCATCCATGTTTCGAGGAACACGAATACAATGAGATAAAACCAATCCCAAAACATATACTAGGATCTGGCTTAAACCACAGCCCGCTAGTAATAACTGTCCGGACACCAAACGTGCACAAGTGCGCGGATGTGAACGAACCCCGTCGCAAAACCATGCGACCTCTACTCTGTTTTGCCCAAAGGCGAATAACGCTCTGTGTGGGACTCTAAAGACTTGACACTACGCTGGCAGTGGGTTTAACCACAGGCCGCAAGCGGTACTAGCTGTATGTAACGGTCCCCAGGTAGATACCGATAAGAAGACTGATGAGGTGAACCCATCCGAACTCCTACTGAGCCTGAATGTGACAATCTCCGTACAGTCCGGTCTGTTCGTCTATGAGTATCGCATGGCGGACCTAGGGGGGGGGGTAAACGTCAGTCCCCTAATAGCGGTACAAGTCGTGTCGGAGTGTAGCCCAGAACACCCTGAGATAACACTGGAAACGCTACCAGTATATCTCGCTAGCCCTGGCCAGGGACTTTGTGTAATGGCTCTCCTAGACACAGCGCGATATCAACCCCCAATACCGAGAGAAACGAATCCTATCTAACTGTCACTGCCTCCAAGTGCTTCGGGACTGCACCCAACTTCTACCTGTTTGCACGACTCATTTGAGCCGTGGTAGGGTAGCAATCTAAGAACAGTGGGAACACACTCGAGGCGAAGTGAAAGTGTCAAGTCAACGGACTAAGCTGTACTTATGTCACCTGGGAACTGATAACTGACGATAGGTATCACTACTACAATAGGGGGTTGCCCCTACGGATAGTGAAATCCGTAGGGGCAGATTTATTTTGGCCCTACGGATTAATCCGTAGGGCTATACGGTTGTCCCTACGGTCCTTACATATTTATATAAAAATTATTAAATCTTAAATTGTTGTTTGCCCCTACGGAGCCGCAAACCAAGAACCTACGGACTTATCCGTAGGGGCATCTAAATAGGGATTTAAGTTAAAAGCTCAGATCGATCCCTACGCTAATTATTCCCAATTCTCGCGCGAACGAAAAATTCCCAAACCCTCGTTCCCGCCGATCGATCGTCATTCTCGTCATCGCCAACGCCGCCGATTCATCGTAGCCACCGCCTTCTTTCGTCGTAGCCACCACTTGCTTTCGTCGTCGCCAGCGCCGGCTCATCGGAGTTCTCGTCATCGCCTCTGCACAGGTAAGGAATTCTTCAATTTCTTAAATTTTTGATTGGGGGTGGGGGTGGGGCTGGGGCTGCGGGCTGGGGCTAGGGCTAGGGCTGAGGCTAGGGCTAGGGTTGGGGCTGGGGCACAGGCTGCGGCTAGGGCTGTGGTTAGGGTTGGGGCTCGGGCTCGGGCTGCGGCTAGGGCTGTGGTTGGGGTTGGGGCTCGGGCTCGGGCTGCGGCTAGGGCTGTGGTTGGGGTTGGGGTTGGGGCTCGGGTTGGGGTTAGGGTTAGGGTTAGGGTTGGGGCAGGGGGTTGCGGCAGGGGGTGAGAATTTTTCTAGGTTTCTTTTAAAGCTTGTGAAGGAAATTTTGAGCCCCCAAAAAATGAACATTTCTAATGATTTTGATAAGAGACAAGGGAGCAATAAAGTTTTGTTTTCTATTTGTCTAGATTCAAATGTCTACTTTTATATATATATATATATATATATATATATATTTACAATCTCAATATTCGTGGCATGTTGGTTATAAATTTCTCTCTCTGTTGAGATATATAGCCTACTTCAGCACATAGCTAGGTATGCGATAAAATTATTTTTGATAAAACAATGCATGATATAATATGGAAATATATTTGTTTCTTAGCTTCAATCATACAAACGTGTTCCAAATTAACGTAATTCAAATAGCAATTCCTTGGAATTTTTTAGTCCAGAGAATCTTGATCGAGTCTCAGGATTATATTGATTCAAGAATTTTGTGTGACACCAAAGACTGGACGTTAGACGAATAGCCGGTGGTAAAACTTCTTAAAGTATATTAATTTTGAATCTTCTTCTAAACTCAATGATTCTACATTGATAAAAAAAATCTTAGATATCGATGATAAATGGCCACATATTACAAGTTACAAAGATGATGTTCAACTCCTTCCCAACTTTTTTCATTGCTTGTGATATTTTCTCTCCTCTCTCTCCTTTTCTCCTGGTCTCTGTCTATCATGAAATTTTGGGCATGCAAATTAAGACTCTCTCCTCTTTTTGGTTATTATTTTTCCCTTTGTCGGCTTAATTATTGAGATGGAGATTTGATTAGAGTTTTGGTGTTCGTAATTTCATAATATGAGCAAGGCAATTGACAAATCATCATGATGTTGTTATGATCATAGCAAGATGTAGGTGCTTGTGTGTTGGTACTAAAGCATGATACAATCTCTTTTATTGCTAGTGGATGCGTTTTGTTCAAAGAGTCTTTTCTTTTAGTAATTTTCCTCTTTAGGGAGTTTTCGACATTGAAATCTCACTAGATGATAATGTTAAATGAGTTCTAGTCCTAGTTTGCTACATTTTTTTTATATATAGTAGATGGTGATACTTCTTTAAGTAAAAACAACCCTACACTTAAGCGAAATCATAAATCGAAACACACATATATAGAATACAACTCATACATGGGTATCCTCAAATCTAACTTTAATTATCGATAATTTATTCTTTTCAACGACAAACGCACACACAAAGCATATACACGGATTTTCTCCTTTGTCAGTAACCATCCCGTTCTTAGATTTCTCAATATAGTCATCATAACCTACAATTTATATGATACAGTCTAACATGACCCATGAGTATGTCAGGGTTAAGGACTGGATGTATGTGAATTGGCAACAACGTATGCAACCTAAGTTTGTCACTGGAGTTTCTGCTTTCATTGAATTTGCACGCGCACATAATAAGGAGAAGACAGTAATGCGGCAGAAGAAGAAGGAGAAGACAATAATGTGGCAGAAGAAGAAGAAAATGACATTCCTTGTTCTCTGTTTTAGCATCAATCTTCTGATATGAACTAATGATGGCTTTCACATTGGCTTTTCGTTTTAGAGACTTCTTAGTGTCCAATGGAAAGTATACATCAGATTTGTGCAGGTCAGGTTCTTTTATGACTTTCAAGAGTTTCAACTGATTCTGTAAATTACACCCTAATTGGGTGATACTTTTATCACTTCTCACTGCAGGTGCGCTCTCTAATATCCATTTTGAATGTAATATTATAGATATTCATGCCTGTTTATATCAAAATTACTTATATTGTCAATGTTTGATTGTCTAATTGTTGGTGATGCGTCCATATCAGGGACAGAGGCCACTCCCGCTCCTCCAGGTATGTTTATATATCATATAATGCATGTATATTGATTTAGAATGCTATATCATAAATATACACACATTCCTTTTGCTCTTATTTAGATAGTAATTTTTATTTTTGTCTAGCTATAGGTGGTGACAGTAGTTGACAATAAAATTTGTCATCCTAGAAACTATGATTTTTATATGTGCTCGCATGCGGGAATGATTGTAAGTCGTGGACCTGTACAATAAATTCTTATTTGGTATTTGTTTAAAATCAAATTGAATACTATATAATTTTTATATTTGTATTTAGTTTGGAATTAACACAATATTTATTCACGCAGCATGCACTTATGATCAACCAACTGCTCATGATATTTGTAGCCCAGCATAGAGATCACCACATCAACTTTTTTTATTGCCTCCACCAAGATCTTGTGATCATGCATATCACCCTATATATATTCAACATATATATATCTTCAGGTCTTTCTAAAATCAATGACCTTTAATTCCAAAAAAAACAAACACACACACAAGGAGTGAATTAATGAAGAAAAGAGGGTCCACTTTTTGTTAGGTGTCGTCAAAAGTTTATATCCTCCATCAATTATCAAGCTACCGAGGACGAAAAGCCATCTTTGTTAGCCGAGAGTCATGGTAATAGTCATGGAGATTGATTATAAAAGAAATAGAGAGAAGAAAATAGAAATTGTAGATAGCAGAATAGCACACTCATTTCAAAAATTGCACTTTGATCTTTATGTCTACCTTTTTTTTAAATTGTAGATAGTAGAATAGCACACCCAAATTTTTTTAAAACAAAAGAAAAACAGTGACCTATATACAAAATGGGTCAATGTCGTGATCAATAAATTACTTACCATTTGCCGAGACATGTACTTTTGCAGCATCCATACATCCTTTTCCTCTTCTTCGATGCCGTATTCTCATTATCTTCGTCTAATCCATCTGAAACTGCAATTAAGTTTAATTAAATCAAATAAAATCAAAATTTAAAATCAAACAACAACAACAAAATCAATGAAATTTATAGCCTACTAGAGTCTTCAAGAATATCCACATATGAATCCTGACCATCTTGCTAATCTGCTTGTGGCTCACATGTGAATCCTGACAGAGTCTTCAAGAATATCCACATATGAATCCTGACCATCTTGCTAATCCTGACCATCTTGCTAACATGCCATATTTTGCCATTGTGGCTCACTAGGTTAGTATTTTCTCTTCTCTTGACCATCTTGCTAATCTGCTTGGTAAATTTATTCGGAACCGGCTGCGAATCATTAAAAGACATGCATAAGAAAGGAAGCTAAAATACAGAAATATAGCATACCGATACATCGAAACTTCAAAGTTGCGATGACAACCCAGAGATATTTATTTCTACACACGTGGTGCGCGTGCGAACGCGTCAGGCATCATGGACAAATATTTGAGAATATGGAAAGTATTATTAGTATAAAGTAATTAAAGCTTTTAAACACCTTGGGTAGATATTTTCTTAGTTGATGCAATCATATCATGAGGACTAAATTTAAGCTATTATACATATGCATATGCATTTTTCTAATCTAATATATCGCGCACACACAGAGAGAGAGAGAGAGAGAACACCAGTTTGGTAGAGAAATCAGGTAGCAGGACCCTGAAGAAATGGAGTCCATAGCATTGCTCATCATCATCATCCATGATCCCTTTTGATCAAAAGGGATCATGGATGATGATGATGAGCAATACTATGGACTCCATTTCTTCAGGGTCCTGCTACCTGATTTCTCTACCAAACTGGTGTTCTCTCTCTCTCTGTGGGTGTGTGTGTGTGTGTGATATATTAGATTAGAAAAATACATATGCATATGTATAATAGCTTAAATTTAGTCCTCATGATATGATTGCATCAACTAAGAAAATATCTACCCAAGGTGTTTAAAAGCTTTAATTACTTTATACTAATAATACTTTCCATGTTCTCAAATATTTGTCCATGATGCCTGACGCATTCGCACGCGCACCACGTGTGTAGAAATAAATATCTCTGGGTTGTCATCGCAACTTTGAAGTTTCGATGTATCGGTATGCTATATTTCTGTATTTTAGCTTCCTTTCTTATGCATGTCTTTTAATGATTCGCAGCCGGTTCCGAATAAATTTACCAAGCAGATTAGCAAGATGGTCAATAGAAGAGAAAATGCTAACCTAGTAAGCCACAATGGATAATTTGTCATTGTTAATCCATCTTCCTGAAAACGGTTTATACGGAGGAAGTATATTTCATGGTACTTGAGAAAAATATATGTTGAAGTCAAAAGTTATCAAGATTTAAATGCTCGCTTATAGTCTTCCAAGATATTTTATATTCCAAGGCAAGGTGACAATAATTGCATGCTTGTGCATGATTTGGTATGTAGATTCAAGGTTATGCATGGCTACGACCCTTTATTATGGTTTCTTATCATAATTTTCTGCACACTTATAGTTTATAAAGGCAGTTAGATCATATCACTATAAGGGAAAACTTAAAATAACATCCTTTATACTAAAAAAATTATGTATGCTATTACTTAGTAGTTTATGGTTTTTAGACGCAAAAACCATTTGAGAAATACTTTTCCTACCCACTATTAATCCATATTCTCAATATAGTCATTGAATTTGCACGCACACATAATAAGAAGGAGAAGACAGTAATGTGGCAGAAGAAGAAGGAGAAGATAGTAATGTGGCAGAAGAAGAAGAAAATGGCATTCATTGTTCTCTGTTTCAGCATCAATCTTCTGATATGAACTAATGATGGCTTTCACATTGGCTTTTCCCTTTAGAGACTTCTTAGTGTCCAATGGAAAGCATACATCAGATTTGTGCAGGTCAGGTTCTTCTATGACTTTCAAGAGTCTCAACTGATTCTGTAAATTACACCCTTGTTGGGTGATACTTTTATCACTTCTCATTGCAGGTGCGCTCTCTAATATCCATTTTGCACCTGATGATCTACAAGAGCTTGTTCACTCCCTGTCTTATGTGTAAGCAGCGCTATATGCGAGTTTACCTTGTTAATATGTATGTACTGAAATTAATTAATATTATTCAAATTTTGATACATGCAGATACCAGAGGAGCACATCTTCTATCTCTGTAGGTAAGGCTTTGAATTTGTTGATTTTGGTATTTTTTGTCAATTTTATAGACCAGTATGTGCTAAATATAATGTTCTGATAGTTGCTAGGGGGAAGGCAGCATTCGAGGCTGCTGACCCCAATCCTGGACGCCGCACACGGACGGCACCACGGAGGTTGGGAGAGAGGCCGAGGACTGGGCTCTAGCAGGGCCCATATGAGGTTGGACTCCACCCCGGCGGTTACTTCCTCCGTCTCCAGTGAGCGACGAATCCAGCAGGAACTGGAGAGCTTGAAGGTCACCGTTCAGGAGTTGAAGGAGATGCTGGTATGTATACTACTTAATAGTAAAATATCATGTCATATTATAGATATCAACATATCCAATATCAGTACGTAGCCTGAGCTTATTTGGTTGTAGACTTAGGTTTTATTAATCATACATGTACATATCTAATTAAAATAAACTACAGTTTTCCAAACTAGATATCCAAATGGGGTTTCGAAATAACTCGATAATGATAAGAATTCGAATAAAACACAGTTCTTACACGCTTATTGCACACGTTAGGTCCAGACGCGACGGGGTAGGCGTAAGATTCTAGCGTTTATCAGAGGTGGAGCTGGACCGAGCTAAGCTAGCATTTTGATTCTTATTTTTTGAAACATGTATTTATTTATATGATACATATTGTACTACATTTTGAAACATTTTGGGCGATATTGATTTTGGTTTATATTTATATCATATTCAGTTTTTTGGTTTCTTTTGTATATTATATGTGTGAGATGTGAATATGAATACTGCGATATATGTTGTGTGATGATTAATTTTATATTTGATTGATGTATATATTATTGTGCACAGGGCGGGAAAAAATCAAGCAGCCCATTATTTTAAAAAAGAATACAGATAATGTGTACCTACGGATTAATCCGAAGGTACACATGTTGCCCCTACGGCTATATCCGTAGGGGAAAAATATCAGCAGTAACTGATATTTCCCCCTGATAGCAGTACCAGGGGTTGGGAGTGCCCCTACGGACACATTCGTAGGGGCCACAACATAGACCCTACGGCGTTATCCGTAGGGGCAAAATACCAGGATTCTTGATATTTGGCCCCTACGGATCGGTACCTACGCAGATATCCGTAGGGGTTATTGCATGGCCCTACGGTTATGTCCGTAGGTACATTCAATATATTAAAAAAACCCATAAATAATATAACTTTTTTTACCCTACGGATTACTCCGTAGGGGCAAAAGGACCTACACAGATATCCGTAGGGGCAATAATTTGCCCGTAGGGGTAAGTTCAGGGCTTCAACTTGCACCTGCGGCCTTTGCACCTACGGGGTAATTTTTCGCCCCTACGCATATATCCGTAGGGGCAGTGGGTTGCCCCTACGGATAAATCCGTAGGGGCAACCCTTATTTGTAGTTGTGTATAGTACCAACCAACATTTCCCGACGAGTCCTGTCTAGTGTACTCGTAACCTAACGAGCACCCGCATACTATCTCAAGTACGACGTACTAATGGCTGTGGGACAGACCATCTCCCCTGCTGGGATGAGAAGCGCATACGCTTGTCTACTCCGGAGTATCGATGCCCCGTCTCGATAATCCTACGACTAGGGACCTGTATAAGGATGTGCTTGTAGGTTACCCAGCCCCCACTAGTGTGACTGCCATCACAACGCTGGTAATCAAGCAAAGATCCTAAGGGCTCCACTAATGTGTATAGGCGATATGCTAAAAGAAACACATGCACACATTAAAGTAGAAACAAACCAAGTAGCATACTACTATTTTGAGCAAGATTGTCTATACAACTGTGAATATCCCAAGCTTCCATTAAGTAATATATGATGCAGTAATAGCCTCTAGGGCATATACACTAACAACAATATAATACTAGAATCCGACTTAAACCAAAAACCACTAGTATTATCTGTTCGAATCATGGTACGTGCACAAGTGCACGTATATGATCGAACCCTGCCGTAAAACCATACGGCCTCTACATCGTTTCGCCCGAAGCGGAGAAACTCTGTGTGTGGGACTCTAAAGACTTGTCAATATGCTGGTAGTGGGTTTAACCATAAGCACGTCAGCGGCACTATTTATACGTAACGGCTACCCAGGTATTGAGCGAAAGGAAGGCCGACGAGCAAACTCATCCGAACCCCTACCGAGCCTGTCTATGAAAATATCCGTACAGTCCGGTCTGTTCGTCTAAGAATATCGCATATCGGTCTAGCGGGTAGATAAAGTCAGACCCCTAATAACACGATATTTCGTGTCGGTATGAAGCCCATCACCAACTAAGAAACTACTGATTCAAATCAGTAATTCTCGTCCACCTTGGCCAAGGATTCTGGTGATGGCCACCCGTGCACAAAGCGACATCAACCCCTAATACCGTGAGTGACGAATCCTCGACCATCTGCTCACTGCCTCCATGTGGCTTGGGACTGTACCCAACTAAAATCTATTTGCACGACTCCTTTGAGCCGTGGTAGGGTAGTAATCACAACACAGTGGGAACTCACATGAGACAAATGACGATCTCAGGTCGACATACTAACCTGTACATATGTCACCTGGGAACTGCTATCTGACAATAGGTATAATACCAACTAGCATGTTCCCGACGAGTCCGTCCAGTGTACTCATAACCCAATGAGCACCTGTATATTATCTTAGGTGAACAAACTAACACCAATGACTTTTGAGACCTGGCCACCACCCCTCATCGGGGTCTCGATAAGTACACACTAGACTACTTTAGAGTATCGATGCCCAGTCTCGATACTCCCACGACTAGGGTCATTTAAGGATGTGCTTATAGACCACCTAGCTCCCACGTATATGATCGCTATCATAATACTGGTAGTCAAGCAAGAATCCTATGGGCTCTATCAACATATAATAGTGATATGTAATGCCACATAAAGCATGCACATGATGATAAAGACAAACCAGATAGCATACTATCATCTTGAGTAAGATCATTATAGCCGTATAGGTCCTCCCTCAATCATGTCAATCGCGTGCCTGCGATTACAATAATTGACTTGAGCACATTATAGCCAACAATCTCCACTTGCACTTAAGGCTAATTATTGCGGTGTCGTATACTCACAGCCCGTGTGATACCGAACACCTAACTTCTCTACTAATCAGTTTCACAAAGCTCGTGGGTGAAACTATTGCGTTCGAGAAATAGCCTCAGTGAGTGGATCCGGTCCAGTGTTTCTATCTTATCTTTCTATATCACAACTTCACGGAGAAAGACTATCTCCCGAAATGAGTAATACCTGTCTTAGAATTTGTCTGGATATTTGATGGGCCTAGTTCACAAATGAACTCCAAATCCAACAAACTTCTTAGACTGTATCATCCACTGAATTTAATCAGTATCCTGCACCATGCTTTCCACCGTATCCGCTTGGACCACCTGTCCAACATACTGCCCCTCAAAAGAGGGAAAACTATAACTCTGACAGTCACTCTGTCATCCAGGTCATCTTGAAAGTCTGAAATGATAACCGCCTCCTAAAGAAGGCTGCCGTTACCATATACCAAGAACATCCACTTATGTTCATAACTTCTTCCTAATATTTCTCCACGATTGGATTAATATATATGCTTATTGCAGCCAGTGCAAAAGCAATATCTGGTGTTGTACTTGACATCCCATGAAAGTGTTTGCTAGCACCGCGATGGGGTTTAAATGGGCATCACACATGCAATTTTAAAAATTTCGGGTGCTAACGAGCACTAACCAAGATCTTAACTAGAATATTATGGTTTACTATGATAATATTGTTAGTTATATGTATGCCCTAGAGGCCATTATTGTATATTATAATGGATGCTTGGACATATGTAGAGAGGACTTTCTTGCTCGACATGATAGTATGCTATCTGGTTGCTCTTTATCTTAACATATATACTTGTATTCTTATACTGTCTCACTGATACATGTTGGTAAAGCCCTTAGGATGTTAACTTGACTACCAGGACTATGATGCAGATTATACTAGTGGGGCTTAGGTAGTCCGTAAGCACATCCTTTAATTGTTCCTAATCGAGAGAGTATCGAGACAGGGCATCGATATTCCAGAGTAGACTAGTGTATCCGTTTCTGGACCCTGTATGGGGTGATGGATAATCCCATATCCATTGGTGTTTGACATCAAAGATTGTACACATGAGCTCATTGGAGAATGGATACACGGAACATGACTCGCCGAAGTTAGTTATATGTATGACCTAGAGACCATTATTGTACATGATTGTATATTATAGTGGATTCTTGGACATATATAGGGAAGACTTTCTTGCTCGACATGATAGTATGCTATCCGGTTACTCTTTATCTTAACATGTACACTTGTATCATTATACAGTCTCTCCGTTACATGTTGATAAAGCCCTTAGGATGTGTACTTGACTACCAGGATTATGATGCAGATCATACTAGTGGGGCCAGGGTTGTCCACAAGTTCATCCTTTAATTGTTCCAAGTCGAGAGAGTATCGAGACAGGGCATCGATATTCCAGAGTAGACTAGTATATACGTTTCTTGAACCTGTATAGGGCGATGGTTGATCCCATAGCCATTGGTGTTTGACATCAAAGATTATACACATGTGCTCATTGGAGAATGGGTACACTGAACATGACTCGCCGAGAACTCCTAGATGGTATTATACCCATCGTCAGATAGCATTTCTCTGGTGACACTGGTACATGTTAGTCTGTAGACCCGAGATCATCATAGAATCTTGTGTGATTCGTACTGTGCTTTGATTTCCTCCCTACCACGCTCAAGAGAACATGCAAACAGGTGGATTTTGGATACAGTCACGAGTCACATGGAGGCAATGAGCGATATAAGAGGTTTCATCTCTCCCAGTATTGGGGGTTGATGTTGCGCTATGCTCGATTGGCTATAACAGGAAGTCCCTGGCCAGGGCTGATGATGAGATTTACTGGTAAGTGTTATCAGTAGTTTCTCGACCTGTTATGAGCCTCACATCGACATGACTTATCAAGTTATTGGGATCTGACATTTACCACCCCCAGACTTGATATGCGACATATCAGACGAAGAGACCGGACTGTACAGTAGTATTACTTACTGGATTCACGGGAGTTTGGACAAGCTTGCTTGTTGATCTTCTGATCGCTCAATACCTGGGTAGCCGTTATGCCCAGCTATATTACGACCCAAATTTAGGCACGTGACCGGCGCTTAAACCACATAACGTCAACAGGCGTAATGCAATTTCAGTAAGCCGAAAACCCAAAAATATAAATCATAAAAAGAAGTAAGTGATAAAACATTGTTAAAAACATTTGGAAATCTCAATTGAAAATCTTAAATCTTAAGTTTATTTTCTTAAAAATTTTGGCAGCACATCCTTTGTAAAACTAGCCCTGAAATGGGTACAAACGCAGGATATAAATAAGGCATCCCCAAACGGGAGCAAATCACGCTCAAAGGTGGAAAACAATCACCACAAGCAAATATATGACGCCGTAGCGAAGAAATAGACAATAGAAATGAAAAACAACATAAAGGGATAAAACTACATAAGAAAGGCCTGCTCACACGAGCACGACACCTAAAGTCAAAAAATATACAATATCGGTCCTCACAAACTCGTCTCTAAGTCAATACATGAAAATGGTAGATGGAGAGTACTAGATACAATGAGATATACAATGGATATAATCGGATAACCGCAAACCAATCTACAACAAAAAGGCCTCAAAGCCAACCGTAGCGGTATCCGCTGAAATAGATACAATAAGGAGCCCTGCCGCGACTACTCTGAGGGTCAAACCTGCAAAACACTATGGCACAAAGGGGGTGGGTGTCACGACCTGAAATATTAGCTCGTGACCAACACTTGAATCACGCAACGTCTAAAGGCGTAGCGGAATTCAAGTAAGCTGAAACCCAGAAATCTAAACCTTTTAAGAAAATAAAGGAGGTGAAGTTTTGAAATAAAGGTATAATGAAATCAGGTTTTCTTAATGCATAGAAAAGGAACATGAATGATGCAAGTGAAATTTACTAGTTTGAAAACATGTTTCGTCCTTTTTGAAAATTTTGGCAGCACCTCCTTTGTATATTTTGATCCAAAACCACAAATACATAATAAGAATAAAGGCATCCCCAAGCGGGAGCTAGCTCTTCGCCAAACGGCGGATCACAACCACGCAATATAGCATAAATAAGTATACGACGCCCAACGGCGAAGTTCACCACAAAAGATAAAGAAAAGCAAGACATATAAATTACAAGTAGCGGAAAACCACTCGCTCTAAGTCTCGCAACCACAAACTCACTAAGTCTCATTACTTATACAATTTACTAATTTTGATTGATGGAGTTAACTAGATACAATAATGAAATACAGATACAAGAGTGGGTAAGATACAAATGTCCCACCTACCAAAGCAAAACGCCCGAATGCAACTGTGTGCCAGCGAAGCCGCTACTGATCCAAGCGGTCAACCTGCAAGAACTGTGGCACAACGGGAGGGAGTTGCCAACTCGTGAGTAGAAAAATATCAACAGATAGAAATCGAATAAACAACGAATCCTAGGTCAACTATATCATAAAGGTAATACTATGATATCTAGGGTGACCGGGTCTGTATATGTGCCAACAAGGTAGTCAATACCTATATGCATGCGGATAACATCCAACAGTAATAATTAATGCATGTATATGGATCTCTTCTAACCATAATCAAGGTATGTATGCATGTGGATCTCGTCCACCGAAAATCAATGTCTGTATGCAAGTAAATATCATAAAGGAGTGTGCATGAAAGTATGAGGATATATATCAACGGTGTCCCTCCCGACACATCAAAATCATGGAACCTGAGTGCCTAGTATCGACACTCGAAAACATCATGAAAACCGTGCCCAGCATCGGCACGTAAATCCTCATATATCGGGCTCCGTCAGTCCGGATCGTCCCATATCATCTCTCGACTCCGGTCGGTATCCTCCGAATATCCGTTGAGCCTAAATACTATCACTTGTAGGTAGTAGTCCCTCTGCCAGGATCACCGTCTGTATACACAGCATCCCTTTCTTTCCCCGGGGTACCATACCGGGTCCACCATGTACCCGCAATCGGCCTCATCCGCCTCCTCGAATCGGGTTTCACATGTCGCTCTCAGAACCGAGAAAACACATGGTGGACGCACTGAAATATCATATCAGGAGAAACCGGGTTTTTTTTAAAACAACACATAATCTCTTTTAAAATGTCCACGGTTCTCAAATCCAGAAATCTCATGAAAACAACATATCTCAATGCGTAAAATCATAGAGCATGGTGCATGCGACATATAATGGAAATGTAAGCATATCGTGTATCATTGTCACAACCCGAAATTGGCATGTGACGGCCCTAATACTACGCAACGTCTCCAGGCGTAACGTACTAAAAGAAAGCCAAAACCCAGAAATCTAAACCATCAAAGAAATAAGAAAGTGATAATAGTATTTTCAAAACCTTTGAAATCACAACCCAAATTCTTTAAAGTCTCACTTTTATTCCTTAAAATTTTGGCAGCACCTCCTTTGTAAAACAAGCCCCCAAAATGGGTACAACATAAATATAAAGTAAAGCATCCCAAACGGGAGCAAAATCCACGCCCAACGGCGGAAAACAATCACCACAACAGGTATACGACGCCGTAGCGAAGAAAGAGACGATATATATAAAACTGCATAAAAACCTCCAAGTCACAAAATAATATACAATATCGTCCTCACACCAAGTCACTAAGTCATACATAATACTGGTAGATGGAGAGTACAAGGATACAACGAATATACAATACAATATCGGATAACCACAAAACCCACCTAGGCAAAACTGCACACTGTCAGGCGAAGTGATATCCGCAGCCAAAAGATGATACGATGGATGGAAATAGCCTGCCTCTGACTATCCTGAGGAACACCTGCATACACTGTGGCACAACGGGGGTAAGTTGCCAACTCGTGAATAGTAAATAACATATGCAGGTAATCGCGAGTATGCACGTACAACAAGAATCTAACATAAGCATTTAATATCAATGAATAGTCATATGTAATGCAAAAATCATGGAAGGTACACTAACAGGTACAACTACACATGAAGCAGTAATAATATGACAATCTGTATGCAGCATCGTGTAACGTATTATATCGGTACTACTAATACATGAAGAAATGATATGAATAAAGGTATGTAAATGCAACAGTCATGGAAGGTACTCTAACAGGTATTACTAATACATGAAGCAGTGCATAAACAATAAATGTAGAGTATGGAATTAAAACATGTCATTTCCACGGAAATCCTAACCTCGTGGTAGGACCAAAATCCAACAAGACAATCAAATTCCCAATTTCCACAAATCAGCCCCCAAATTGGCTCTCATATCATGTAAGTCTCATATATCCTTAATGTACATCATCAAGTAAATCTCATATGTGCTGGATGTCCAACATCAATTGTATCTCACATATCCCGAATGTACGACATCAATATCTCTCATATATCCTGAATGTCTAACATCACGTATATCTTATATATCCCGAATGCACAGCATCAATATATCTCGTATATCCAGTGTGTACAATATCAGTAAAAAGTACGTTTCATATAAGGTGAGTGTCTAACATCGACACCCAAAACATCATGAAACAAGTGTCAAGCATCGACACCAAAATACTGATCTCTGAGGCACCATCACCTAGGACTGGCCCTCCAATGTCATGTACGTACATCCTAATAACCTGGGTAAGCACCACCCACAATCTGCAAGGCATGTACGTACATAACCTCGATCGATATCCCCCAGATATACGTCGAGACCAAATACTGTCACCGGATGGCAAACGCCCCTAGCCGGGCTCAACGGCATGGACCTTCGATCTTCTTGCCCCGGGGAACCAACCGGGCTCCACCATGTACCCGCACACGGCCCACAACACCTCCTCGCATGGGGTATATATAAGCTCAGAACCGAGAAATCTCATGGTGGAAGCTGAAATATCATATCAAGAGAAACCGGGTTTTTCAAATAATGCATAATTTCATGAAGCAACCACGGTCCTCAAATCCAGAAAACATCAAGTAGTGAATATATATGAATGCATGAATCAATACACATATATTAGCGTCCCATTCCACTAATATTGGTGTAAAGGCATATATAACAGCGTCCCACTCCATTGTTATATATACATAGTAGTAAAAATATCAGAGAACATCATATGACATCTATGAATGTAGTATATGCAATATGAAACAGTAATATGAGCATACAAAGGAAAACAACTATTTAACTGCAACCAGTTAAATAAATATATCACATGGTTCCTGATTTCCCCGAAATCAGATGCAACAATATAGACAGGTGAACATGTAGCTATAACAAGGTATGCGTAACCATGTCGGTATAGCAAGATATGTGTGTCCATATGTAAGTATGTATGATGTCAAAGTAGCTGTAGCAAGGTATGTGTCTATACCTATCCATAATACCCTCCATGTATATGTATGTATGTATGCCAGATTTACAGGTAACCATGTCTCATATGTGTATATACCTATCACAATGCTACAATACCATATAGGTATATGGGTAACTAGCATGTCAAAGCATGTAGGTATACATGTATGCTATATATCATATGCGATAAGAAATATGAATCAATGTCATAATGTCCCTAACCAGACAATATCATTTCTATATATGGGTTGTGCATGACATGGCAATTATTGACGGTGTGTGTGGCATAATATCAGTGCTCGTGCAACATGAGCCGTCAATAATAGTGCAGTGTCCTAAGGATACTAGTCCAAGCACAACAATCTACTAAGCAGTAGGGTAAATGCGCAATTCTAAACATGACATAGAATATGCGACAAAGTTAATATCTCTAGCCCAGACGCATAACGCCATATGGGCGATTCCCCTGTAGATGTTAAATCTACTCACCAACACTCCTGGCTAAGGGTAGCCAACCACTTGTTTTCCCTTTGTAGCTGTGTCCGTAGTCCCCGCCTGCGAACCTACAACATTAAAACAATAAACCAAGTATATATTAATAATAACCCTAAAACACGTACAAACAACATTAGACCGACGCAACAACACAAAACATACTCTCAAGTGTTCGTATTGTGGCTAACGTACGTAGCGACACGACGAAAACAACTTAAGAGCAAAACCACCCAAAGTGCACGATCCGTGTCGTATAACGTATCGCGCGGACACAAAACACTATAACCTACCTAAGTGATCCCAGATTTTGCATACAGTGAAAACTAAACAAACAAACAAACAAGACCAAAAACACCCAAACCACAGCATAGACCTACCCTAAAAATCCTACACACCCACTCACCCAAGGGTCCGAGGTCGTCGGACTTGCTCCTCATGTCGCCGGTCGAGGTCCGAGCAGGTGGGGTCCTGTGGTCACAGGTACTACAAAACTACATTGTTTGTTTTTCTAGAAAAATCTCGGGCTCATAGCAGGTCACAGATGTCACAAATCGATACTAAAATACGATATTATGCACACATACTAACTTTAAACACTTAAAACTGAATCTATAAAGCTATATAACACAAAAACTAAATTAAGAACGGATAAGGATCATTACCTATCCTCAAGAACATAAAGATCCAAGCTTTCCTAGCTCCAAGATGCAAAAATGATCAAAGATGTGGTTTTTGTGATAAAATATGGGATTTTTGATGATTTAGTGTGCTAAAATTGAAGAAGAAGGGAAGGGAAAAGATCAAGAGCAGTAGAGAGAGAGAGAGAGGGATTCGGCCAAGTGAGGGAAGGGAGGGTTTTGTGAGGGGTTTCCTAGCAATTTCCTATTAAATGCAAGTTAATGCATTCACACACCCATAAATACACATGCATGCACCTTGACTTTCTTTTCTTTTCTTTAAGATTAAACTTAAAACCTAGTCCACAATGAATCTAGATAAGTGAGAAGGGTTTTTGGTTAACTCAAGCATAAAAGAAAGAAAAGATCACAAAAGAGAATTTTCCAAAATATGAATACCGCATTAAAATAATATTAAAATTGGGAAAAATTCAAATTGAACCAAAACGTCCCATATACTCCCAAAGCTTGCGCAGTAGCTTTATTTTAGCTAAACTAGGTGCTGGCAAGTCTATATGGTCGTTTGATCACAGTCGGTTAAAAACAGAAAATACCGACAATTTTACCCAAAAACGGAAAAATTCACATAACAATTTCTAAAACGTTACAATCTCCCCCCTTATAAAAATTCGTCCCCGAATTTAAGATTCTCACTAAGCGTACCTTCAAAGAAAAGATTACAATGTCTCATATCTTGCTCGCAGCCTCCCAAGTGACCACCTCACTATATGGCTACGTCCAAGAAAACTCTCCACAGATGGCAAGACCCTTGACCGAAGTTTCTCCTGCCGAGCCATTTACACCAATGGCTGCCGGTGAACGAAAAGATCGAGACCAAACTAAAAGGTCTGGTGCTGAATCATGTAGGAAAGTCGTGAAGGTAAATGCAAAGTATCAACACAATGAAAACGGGGTGAATAGTCAAAAATCTGGGCGGAAGTGCCAAATTAAAGGCAACGAAACTAACTCGCTTGAGGATCTCAAAAAGACCTACAATCCTGGGATAATCTTCCCAAAACTCAACACGTCATTTATCGGAACAATCCATAGGAATACATGATCTCCCACTGTGAACTCAAGCCTGCGACCACCATGGTCGGCATAAGACCTCTGTCCGCACAGGACTGTCATCATCCTGACCTGAACCAACTGGATCATCTCCGAAGTCTCTAGACTAGCTGGGGTCCAAAAATCCTACTACGCAGAGTCAGAAAAATAGACTGGTAGTCGACACAACCTACAACTAACCTAAAGGTTGCCAATTGGAGTGTCTCCTGATAACTGCTATCCAAGGAGAACTCTAACACTGGCGAGTGACGATACCAACTGCCGACAACAACAAGTATGTACGCACAAGCATAACAAAGAACAACTGAGCAAACTGAGAATAACCGGACAACAAACACCCGAATGGAGTCACACCCTTACTAAATCTGGGTAAACACCACAACGAAATTCGTGGAGATCTTCTCTCATTCCTACTTCAGAACGGTTAAAGGTTGCAACTTTCCAGCCGGTCTCAGATGCTCAACCAACACACAAAGAAAGAACTGGTGCAGTTGTCAACCGAATCTCCAATTGCCGAAAACTCCGCACACATGCCTCAGTCCAAAGAAAAGAGCCTCCTTTCAGGTCAGTCCAGTCAACGGTGCAACAATACACTAGTAATCTTGCACGAAACGGCGGTAAAAACCTGCTAAGCCCAAAATCAACGGACCTCCGTCCGTACACTAGTCTGGGCCAAAGCTGTACGGTCTCGATCTCCCTCGGAACCATACGACAACCGTCTCCCGTAACTACAAGACCTAGGAGTCAACACAAACAAGCCTGAAGGAACACTCCGAGAATCTAGCAAACAGCTGGCACTCTCCCAACGTCTGCAAAACAAATCCTCAAGTGCTGCTCCTGTTCCTCACGACACATTGTATAGACCAGAATGTCGTCAATAATAAAAAAATAACTGGTCGAGGAACGGCCTGAAGAAATCTGGTTCATCATATCTACGAATGCTGCTAGGGCATTGGTGAATCCAACGACACCACCACAACACAAACTGCCCAAAGCACGCACAAAAGCCGTATTCGGAATGCAATCACTCCGAACCCGCAACGATGATGACCAGATCCCCAAACAAACTAGAAAAAGTCTCGCACTCTGGAGCTGATCGAAGAAATCGTCAATGCAAGGTAAATGATACCTATCCGCACCGTAAGCCGGCTCAATTGACGATCCATCGATACACAACCTCAAACTGCCGTCTTTCTCCTTGATGAACAGAAATAGGAGCTACCTAATGCGAAACACTCAGACGCACAATCCTCCCAACAACCAACTCTGCAGCAGATCCTTAAGCTCCCTAAGCTTCGCCGGCTCATCTAGAACAACGTCGGAAAACTCTTGCACGATAAGTACCCGGTCCAACAAACCCACTGTGGCTCCGGTATCTCGAATGAATGCCAAGAATCCACGACATCCTCTCCTCAAAAGTCGACTAGCGTAAAAGCTGAATTCATGTTGTGAGAGGCGACACCACTGTCCTCCTACACAACGAGAACTGACTTGCCGGGAAAACGAACCTGACTGTTTTCTTGCGGTAGTCCACAGACGCCTAGCACGTAGCTAACCAATCCGTGCTCAGGAGAACGTCAAATCCAATATCTTTAGAGGGATCAAGTGATGAAAGAATCTCCTAACCGATTGGCACGCGACTGAAATACGTGTAGCGAAACAAAAGAATCGCAGACAGAAGTTAACACAACAAACGCCTGCTCTAGCTAACATGAATCCCCGTCCCAACCACGGCATAAAGGGTGTAAAACAACAAGTACATCAAGGAACATGTGAATTAAGAGTACCTGCAAACTCAGCATTGGACGCCCGCGCGTCTCGATGAGTAGAAGAAAACTCCCGAGTCTGTCTTCTACCCGAAACAGGCTGAAATCCTCCTCTCTGCGGTATAGCTGCATCGCAACTACGTGGCTCAGTACAAACTCGAACCCGATGATCCAAACTCCCGCACTGATAACATCCGGAAGAAAACTGCTGACCATCCTCGGGACAAGAGCTAGACGTCTGTCCTCGCCTCAAGCCTCTGGTACTCCCATGAAGTGCACGAAACCTGTCATGACGACTAAGCCTCTGTCTATGGGCTGGCACACCTGCATGAGCCTTCCACTGATCCGAAACTCCTAAAGTCTCCGGAAGACGTGTCTCGTCAACTGGGGCTGCATCCACTGGTGCGGTGTAGGTGACGGAATACTGTGTGCTGACCGCAAGGAACAACTGGGTAACAGGGGTGACAACCTCATGTCGCTGCGCTCGAATGGCTTCAACCAATGAACTCATCTTCTGGCGCATGTCCTGCATATCTGCCACAAGCCTAGAGAGATAATCTGTCGAAAGCGAATCCGTCCGCTCCTGTGCAACGAGCGTGCCATCCTGGTCATTCCTCGTCTCACCTGAGTCCACTCTGACCTCGGCCCTCGCTGCACCTCTCTGAGTCCCCATAGTCGTCGGCGGCAAAGGCTATAAATAGAATATAAGATTCGATAAGAACACGGAAATTGAATCACAAGAATATGTATCATCAAGGAAGGAATTTCAAGAAATTTGTACTTAGGCACTTTAGGCGGAGTACTGCATCGTGAGTATGCTGCAGACATACACACATTACGTCACTCTGCTTAAGCTATCTACTCCATCATACCAAGGTCATCCTACACTCCGAAAGGTAAAAACCTAGCGCTCTGATACCAACTTTGTCACGACCCGAAATTGGCACTTGACGGCCCTAATACTACGCAACATCTCCAGGAGTAACGTAGTATAAGAAAGCCAAAGCCCAGAAATCTAAACCATCAAAGAAATAAGAAAGTGATAATAGTATTTTCAAAACCATTGAAATCACAACCCAAATTCTTTAAAGTCTCACTTTTATTCCTTAAAATTTTGGCAGCACCTCCTTTGTAAAACAAGCCCCCAAAATGGGTACACCATAAATATAAAGTAAAGCATCCCAAACGGGAGCAAAATCCACGCCCAACGACAGAAAACAATCACAACAACAGGTATACGACGCCGTAGCGAAGAAATAGACGATATAAATAAAACTGCATAAAAACCTCTAAGTCACAAAATAATATACAATATCGTCCTCACACCAAGTCACTAAGTCATACATAATACTGATAGATGGAGAGTACAAGGATACAACGAATATACAATACAACATCGGATAACCACAAAACCCACCTGGGCAAAACTGCACACTGTCAGGCGAAGTGGTATCTGCAGCCAAAAGATGATACGATGGATGGAAATAGCCTGCCTCTGACTATCCTGAGGAACACCTACAAACACTGTGGCACAACGGGGGTGAGTTGCCAACTCGTGAATAGTAAATAACATATGCAGGTAATCGCGAGTATGCACGTACAACGCGAATCTAACATAAGCATTTAATATCAATGAATAGTCATATGTAATGCAAAAATCATGGAAGGTACACTAACAGGTACAACTACACATGAAGCAGTAATAATATGACAATCTGTATGCAGCATCATGTAACGTACTATCTCGGTATTACTAATACATGAAGAAATGATATGAATAAAGGTATGTAAATGCAACAGTCATGGAAGGTACTCTAACAGGTACTACTAATACATGAATAAATGTGGAGTATGGAATTAAAACATGTCATTTCCACGGAAATCCTAACCTTGTGATAGGACCAAAATCCAACAAGACAATCAAATTCCCAATTTCCGCAAATCAGCCCCCAAATTGGCTCTCATATCATGTAAGTCTCATATATCCTTAATGTACAACATCAAGTAAATCTCATATATCCTGGATGTCCAACATCAAGTGTATCTCACATATCCAAATGTACGACATCAATATCTCTCATATATCCTGAATGTCTAACATCACGTATATCTCATATATCCCGAATGTACAACATCAATATATCTCGTATATCCAGTGTGTACAATATCAGTAAAAAGTACGTTTCATATAAGGTGAGTGTCTAACATCGACACCCAAAACATCATGAAACAAGTGTCAAGCATCGACACCAAAATACTGATCTCTGATGCGCCATCACCTAGGACTGGCCCTCTAATGTCATGTACGTACATCCTAATAACATGGGTAAGTACCACCAGCAATCTGCAAGGCATGTACGTACATAACCTCGATCGATATCCCCCAGATATACGTCGAGTCCAAATACTGTCACCGGATGGCAAACGCCCCCAGCCGGGCTCAACGGCATGGACCTTCGATCTTCTTGCCCCGGAGAACTAACCAGGATCCACCATGTACCCGCACACGCCCACGACACCACCTCGCATGGGGTATATATAAGCTCTGAACCTAGAAATCTCATGGTGGAAGCTGAAATATCATATCAAGAGACACCGGGTTTTTCAAATAAGGCATAATTTCATGAAACAACCACGGTCCTCAAATCCAGAAAACATCAAGTAGTGAATATGTATGAATGCATGAATCAATACACATATATTAGTGTCCCATTCCACTAATATTGGTGTAAAGGCATATATAACAGCATCCCACTCCACTGTTATATATATATAGTAGTAAAAATATCAGAGAACATCATATGACATCTATGAATGTAGTATATGCAATATGAAACAGTAATATGAGCATATAAAGGAAAACAACTATTTAACTGCAACCAGTTAAATAAATATATCACACGGTTCCTGATTTCCCTGAAATCAGATGCAACAATATAGACAGGTGAACATGTAGCTATAACAAGGTATGCGTAACCATGTCGGTATAGCAAGATATGTGTGTCCATATGTAAGTATGTATGATGTCAAAGTAGCTGTAGCAAGGTATGTGTCTATACCTATCCATAATACCCTCCAGGTATATGTATGTTTGTATGCCAGATGTACAGGTAACCATGTCTCATATGTGTATATACCTATCACAATGGTACAATACCATATAGGTATATGGGTAACTAGCATGTCAAAGCATGTAGGTATACATGTATGCTATATGTCATATGCGATAAGAAATATGAATCAATGTCATAATGTCCCTAACCAGACAATATCATTTCTATATATGGGTTGTGCATGACATGGCAATTATTGACGGTGTGTGTGGCATAATATCAGTGCTCGTGCAACATGAGCCGTCAATAATAGTGCAGTGTCCTAAGGATACTAGTCCAAGCACAACAATCTACTAAGCAGTAGGGTAAATGCGCAATTCTAAACATGACATAGAATATGCGACAAAGTTAATATCTCTAGCCCAGACGCATAACGCCATGCGGGCGATTCCCCTGTAGATGTTAAATCTACTCACCAACACTCCTGGCTAAGGGTAGCCAACCAACTGTTTTCCCTTTGTAGCTGTGTCCGTAGTCCCCGCCTGCGAACCTACAACATTAAAACAATAAACCAAGTATATATTAATAATAACCCTAAAACACGTACAAACAACATTAGACCGATGCAACAACATAAAACATACTCTCAAGTGTTCGTATTGTGGCTAACGTACGTAGCGACACGACGAAAACAACTTAAGAGCAAAACCATCCAAAGTGCACGATCCGTGTCGTATAACGTATCGCGCGGACACAAAACACTACAACCTACCTAAGTGATCCCAGATTTTGCATACAGTGAAAACTAAACAAACAAACAAGACCAAAAACACCCAAACCACAGCATAGACCTACCCTAAAAATCCCACACACCCACTCACCCAAGGGGCCGAGGTCGCTGGACTTGCTCCTCATGTCGCCGGCCGAGGTCCGTGCAGGTGGGGTCGTGTCTCAGGTGGGGTCCTGTGGTCACAGGTACTACAAAACTACATTGTTTGGTTTTCTAGAAAAATCTCGGGGTCACAGCAGGTCACAGATGTCACAAATCGATACTAAAATACGATATTATGCATACATCCTAACTTTAAACACTTAAAACTGAATCTATAAAGCTATACAACACAAAAACTAAATAAATAACGGATAAGGATCATTACCTATCCTCAAGAACATAAAGATCCAAGCTTTCCTAGCTCCAAGATGCAAAAATGATCAAAGATGTGGTTTTTATGATAAAATATGGGATTTTTGAGGATTTAGTTTGCTAAAATTGAAGAAGAAGGGAAGGGAAAAGATCAAGAGCAGTAGAGAGAGAGAGAGGGATTCGGCCAAGTGAGGGAGGGGAGGGTTTTGTGAGGGGTTTCCTACCAATTTCCCATTAAATGCAAGTTAATGCATTCACACACCCATAAATACACATGCATGCACCTTGACTTTCTTTTTCTTTTCTTTAAGATTAAACTTAAACCCTAGTCCACAATGAATCTAGATAAGTGAGAAGGGTTTTTGGTTAACTCAAGCATAAAAGAAAGAAAAGATCACAAAAGAGAATTTCCCAAAATGTGAATACCTCATTAAAATAATATTAAAATTGGGAAAAATTCAAATTGAACCAAAACGTCCCATATACACCCAAAGCTTGCGCACTAGATTTATTTTAGCTAAACTAGGTGCTGGCAAGTCTATATGGTCGTTTGATCACAGTCGGTTAAAAACAGAAAATACCGACAATTTTACCCAAAAACGGAAAAATTCACATAACGATTTCTAAAACGTTACAATCATGCAACACAGATAGTGATATGACATATTAAGGGAAAACCGCTCTTTTAAAATGATTCTATTTTTTAAAATATAACATACGGTTCCCAATTTTACAATAAAACCAGTTATCTATGTAGGTACAATATGTATATGCGCAAGTATAGATGTACCAATGTATGTGTGCACAAATATGGGTATACAATGTGTATGTGCACAAGTATGGGTGTATCAAGGTATATGTACACCAAAATGGATATACAAATGTGTATATCCGCAAGTATGGATGTATCAATGTATATGTCATGATGCAGCAAACCTACTGTGTAGTGACATGGCAATTATCGATGATGAAGTGTGTGAGCCGGCAAATCTGTGTATGCGTAACATACGCATCATCGATAATGGTGCAAGTGTACTAGCACAGAAATAAGAAATGCAATGGAAATAATATGAATGCTGCATAAGGTAAATCATATGCAAATGCTGACGGGTATACGTATCTAACAAGATCGAGTTGGTGAATCTATCAATCGGCATCTAGCCTCACAGCATCACGTACGGTATAATCCATCGTACAGTATCTTCTAGTAAAGGGTATGGATCAACATCAAGTCAAACTCATCACACACGGAAAATTATCGTGCGGCGGCATTAAACCAATAGGGATCCTATCATCCTATGCGACAAATGAGGGTACGACCGAATATCACATACGGCCTATCATCCATGATTCACAACATTCTATATATATCTATATACCTATGTCCCAGGTCACATCCGCAATAATCTCATATCAGGGGACCGGCAGGGTATAAGTCATCTCGATCGACTCGCATCCGTATACCAACATAGCATCATATCATCATACCATCACATCATCTTATATTCCTTCATCGCATTTATATCACACATCAAATCGAATCTACATAAACATTCTATCTCTGCTAAGTAAGTATCTAATCTAACAAACACACCCGAACCATACAATCAGATTTTTAAAGAAGTAAATCGTAGTTTTGAAAATAGAGGTTACAGTGTTTTTAAGAAAAAAATATCATTTGGAAATCCTTAACATCCCTCAAGGTATATTTGTAAAAGATACCCACGACTCTTTGTTTTAGAAAAAGGAATGGTTCGGATGACGCATCTACATCGACTATCTAGTCCTACAGTATCCTAAACGGCAATATCGCTAAACGTCATCCTATGATAGTAGTAACATATAATTTCTAACTACCATCTAGTTTCTAATATAGTATCACTAACTATCATTTACTATAACCCTAGTTTCCTAATCTAGGTTTCCTAACCATATTCTATAATCAGTTTTCCATCAATACTTTGCGGGGGTGCTATACGCCATCCACCCGACTTCCTCCGTGGATATAGATCCACTCACCTGGTCTTCGCTTGCCGAAATCGATGACGCCACGCTCCGTCGCCTCGGAATCCACGCGAAGGTACCTACAATAATAAACATAGCAATGCGCATTAAAATCAAGGCGGAAAACCAAAACGGTACACGTTCCGCTCATAGGTCAAAACCTATAGCTTTGCGTGCAAAACACGACCAAAAACCCTGGCCGTGGACGTCCAAACGCCACACGACGGAAACACAATACCAAATACCAAAATCAAGTCAAAAAGAAGTCATAAAACAATGCACCAACTCATGGAAATGGTCCCAGATTTTACCCTAAGCCAAATTGGTCAATTTTGCATATATGGAGGGCCTAATTTACATCTAAAGGGACCCCGGAACAAGTACGAATCAATTCTGAGTTACCCTGGCTGCAAATTGCGGCCAGATTGAATAAATACGCGGTCTGGGTGCAGGGGATGGGGCTCAGGTCTTGGTGGTAGCTTCCTAGGTGCCTGCATGACTCCCAGTAATTGCAAAATCTTTTCTAGTGTCCTCGGGTTGCTCCAGATTCCAAAATACCCTCTAAAATCACACATTTATCCGATGTCGGGATTTCTAAATCCGTGTTTTTGGGTTTCTAAGCTCTGGTCCAGGTCATTAAACATCACCCAAGTCTAGTTAATAACCTTTAACATCACCAATTTCAACAACACTCAAACCCTAACTAGGAATCTTCTAACCTCACTAAACATCACCACTTCACATCTAAACACATATGAATACTAAAGTAAATGAAAAACTACCCAATTGGTGATGGGATTACCTCATATAGCACCCATGAATCCCTAAGATCATCAAAATCTGAATTTTCTTGGTCTCATGTGTAGAGATTGAAGAGGGGATTAATTTTTGTGAAGGGCGTGTAGGGTTTTGGAGCTTATTAGGAGATAGATCTAGGGATTCTTTGATGAGGGTTGTGGGGTTGAGGAGATGAAGAGGGAGAAGAAATCAAAGATGGGGGAAAGAATGGCAGCAACCCCCTCCCTCTCTCTCCCAAAATCACACTCTTTCTCTCTCTCCAAAAGCCTACCTAACCTAATCATTTTGTCCCCTTTGACTTTTCATTTTCATTTTTCTTTTCTCTCCACCAATAAACCATAATACATAGCCCAAATGAAATGAAACATGTAACAAAATGAAACATGTCATGGTGCACTAACCATGAAAACTGTAAAAACGTGGATTTGGCTTAATCGCGAATAGTAGTGCACTAATTGGGGTTTTATCAAAACTGAATATAATAAATTTTAAAAATGCCAAATCCTTAAAATATATTTTTAAATGAATAAATCATTTTAATTTTCTTTTATTTCAAAATTATTGGTATATATTTATACCCTTTTTCAAAAACCCCAATTTCGCAAATCAGGCAGTTTTCGGGAAATATATTATTTTAATATTAAATTCCAAAAATAATATTTTATATTTTCTGAAATGTTACAATCTTCCCCCCTTAAATAAATTCGGTCCTCGAATTTAAATTTAAACCCCCAAAATCTAAAACATTTCAATAATCGGCTCAAAACAACGGGGCTCCGAAATCATGGAAAACGCAGAAATAACACAACGCGTCTAGTGCGCATGAAAACGTGTACAAATCTCAAAATCGAACTCCGTCAAGCGTTACACAAATCATCTAATTTTGCACGCATATCCTCGGAGTTACAATGGAGATACAGATCTCGAAATCCACTACTGAAATCCAATATACACTAGTCAAATACTATAATACGTGTATAGTACGCATCTTTGAAAACTCCAAAATTTGAATAAAATACATGCAAAATCTTTTCTAAATTGCCGCGGGAATGCGTAACTCACGGCATAACTGACGGACGCTCATTTTAAAATAAAAATATATGTCCATATACGTTTTCCTAAATACACGTTCCGTCGTTTTCAAAATATCCCAAAAGGTTTTCCTTTAAAAACGTTCGTGTCGCTCACGGACACGTAGGAAATAGCGAGACTATAGCTCCTCTTGAAAACCCTTTTTGGTAAACTTTTAATGCATGCAAGATACTCAGGTACTGTCCTCGGATCGGTCCTGTTTGGCTACTACACAATATAGTGCCCAACATGAAAACAAAGTGCTCAAAAGAAAAATCAGCCTCAAAAGGCGTATCCAATAAACACATGCGTCTGGTGCGCATGGAATTCAAACCCAAATACAGGTGCCACAATATGCACCAAAGCCCAGAACTACGTGCAACAGGTATGCACGAAAGCATCTGTCCACTGCAACAGTTTGCATGGCAACAATATCGGGTGCATTTGATATGCACAAGAATCCAATCAGGTGCACAAGGCGCACAAAACAATATCGAGTATCAAAATCGAATCGACGGTATACAACACATTTCAATCCAAATCCAAATCAGGTATACCGTGGTATATAATCGCACAACCATGTGCATCAACGTGCACAAAAGCAAATCGAATAATAAAGTGCATGAAAACTATGCCGAAAGCATAAATCAAATCATATGCATGCCCTAGGCATGAAATCACAATAAATATCTCGAATGACATCAAAATGAAGTCAGGTGAAACTGTGGTGAACAAAATACGTATCAATGCACTACAAGCACATATAAGCTATACCGAGTGCAAAAATCAAATCATCCGTATGAAATCTATGAAATCATAAACATGTGCGGCCAAGGCACAAAATCGACATCAAACGCAATAGGCATGCACAAATCCCAAATCAACACAACGGTGCATAAAATATATATCAAGTGCGATAACTATGCGCAAAATGTAAATACTCAGTAGGTGCAACCATGGTGCACGAAATCAATGTCTGGAAACTCGTCATCAAAACTCAAATCCAAGCGATATAAGCGTGAGACTCGGATCACAACGCAAATCGCAACAAAGGACATCGAGGTACACCTCCTACAATGTCGAAAAAATAAATCGGTGCGCCTAAAAACTGGCAGAATAAGAACATCCGCTCGCCTCCTGCTCACGGTCTGGCGCCCTCTGTCTCTGGGTACTCATCTCCTCCTCGGATTACCAATCCCGCAATCCATCAGCTCATCGGCCCCGTCAGGTGTGCTAACGGGAACGATTCCGTTCTGGCACTTCTCTGGTCATCTCTCGGTCAATCATCATGACCACTCGTAAGGCAACACGTCACTGGCGTCGGCCTCTGGCTCTCTGAATACACGTGACACATCTGATCCTGGGTGCAAATCTCATTGCAGCAGTGTACCGGAAGAAATCCTGCTCAGGGTCTCATCCGATCTTGCCTATGCCGAACTGTACAGAGGCCGGTACTCTTACATAAAACTTTCTCATTTTCTGGACATCTGCGTTCTCATCACATATTGCCTCGGAAACTGGCCATATCCCGACGCCTCTGTAAGCATATCAGGCCTCTGATCTCGACGGGGAGTAATAACAGCTCGTCAGCATACCGTACGAACCTCTGGTTCCACTTGTCTTTATCGTCGTTCAATATGACGTCATGCCATGCTATCTGTGCACTGCAACTGTTCTCGGCCACGGTCAATCCGAAGTCTCTCACACGGACTCGAAGTCACGAACTCGGTATCTTCATCACTCGGTAGAAGATATCTGGCCGAACACGTCCTCGGGAACTCGTCCCAACTATCGGAGGAATACTTAATACTCGTCCGTTCTCGATCAGCTCACAACGCATCCGGGTGAGGTCCTCTATACGAAGCTGGTCAGCTCACTGGTCTCTCATTACATAGTATCCGGATGACGTCAAAATTTTTGATCGAGTCATCAAGGTCCCAAAATTTCCCGAAGGCTCAACACCTGAGCGCAGTCTAAAAATATCTGGTACATACCACAATACCTCTGGACCAGCCGTAGAAGGGCAAACCCAAGCCTCACTGATGGCACCGCTAAACTTCCACAAACCCTAAGGTTCAAAACGGTTCCATGGTCATCATGTCGAGTTAGGGTTTCATTCTTCTAGAGGGTCCACAGAATTACCTGCATGTTCCTCCGAACACTTTAAACTTGGGAAAATGGGTTTCTGACACTCGTTCGAACTTTTTAGCTTCGCCTATACAACATGTGAATACTCTTCATCCGCATGCTAAACAATGCCTCAATCCTCCAGGAAAGGCGATACACCGGCGGTCAGCTCTGGATCGGTCTGCTCTAGGTCTGAGTAAGATTCTCTCTACACTGGAAATCTTCAACTCAACTGGGCCTGCGTCGGCACATCAATCTGACGAATCACCGTCGTCCCTTAAATCGGGGTAGACTAGGTATCATATGTCGCATTTCTGCCTGGAAACTCCGGCAATCTTAGCTCGTAAGCTCTGGAAGCGATGTCCTATCATCTCAGCAATAGCTGGGTCACCATTTTGCATGGTAGGCGACATCAAAATCTCTGAGGTATGCTGTACATCAACAGTCCTCTCGCAACTGGCAGCTCTAACAATGGCCCGATCCTCCGGTGTAAAACCAAGCACTCACCTCCACAAGAGGTCACAACTTAACTACTAACTCGAGACGTTCCCATGTTACCAGAAAACACAAGGGTCAGCCCTCGTACTAAACGAGCTCGCCCTGACCCCAACACTAGCAGCAGCTCAAACTGCGCTCAAACTATGGTGACAGGAATCTCAATCGAGTATCGAAGAAAACACATCATGGCATGAGAGGAAATGACAGATCCAGAATGGATACATGATCATAAGAAGGAACAGCATCAATGAAAGTATGATCACGAAACAAATAAAATCAAGGATCTCCAATGGATGTATAATCATGGATACGAAGAGAATCACTGGTCTCAAAAATATGTACATCCTAAGGTTTCTTAAGTGGAGTATCATATCGTAAATATGCCGCGGAACATACGTACGGTACGTCACTCTACTCAAGCTACCTACTCCATCAATCAGGGTCAGCCTATGAAACGAAAGTTTGGGTCTAATACCCCCCGTTCAAGTCTAAGTTCCGTAAGGTCAAGCCTAGGTTCCGAAATACATACCCTCCCTAGACTCCGCATAGTCAAACATAGACTCGAACAAGGTTAAACCTAACGCTCTGATACCAACTATTTCACGACCCGAAATATTAGCTCGTGACCAGCACTTGAATCACACAACGTCTAAAGGCGTAGCGGAATTCAAGTAAGCTGAAACCCAGAAATCTAAACCTTTTAAGAAAATAAAGGAGGTGAAGTTTTGAAAAAAAGGTATAATGAAATCAGGTTTTCTTAATGCATAGAAAATGAACATGAATGATGCAAGTGAAATTTACTAGTTTGAAAACATGTTTCGTCCTTTTTGAAAATTTTGGCAGCACCTCCTTTGTATATTTTGACCCAAAACCACAAATACATAATAAGAATAAAGGTATCCCCAAGCGGGAGCTAGCTCTTCGCCAAACGGCGGATCACAACCATGCAATATAGCATAAATAAGTATACGACGCCCAACGGCGATTCACCACAAAAGATAAAGAAAAGCAAGAAATATAAATCACAAGTAGCGGAAAACCCCTCGCTCTAAGTCTCGCAACCACAAACTCACTAAGTCTCATTACTTATACAATTTACTAATTTTTATTGATGGAGTTAATTAGATACAATAAAGAAATACAGATACAAGAGTGGGTACGATACAAATGTCCCACCTACCAAAGCAGAACACCCGAATGCAACTGTGTGCCAGCGAAGCCGCTACTGATCCAAGCGGTCAACCGCAAGAACTGTGGCACAACGGGGGTGAGTTGCCAACTCGTGAGTAGAAAAATATCAACAGATAGAAATCGAATAAACAACGACTCCTAGGTCAACTATATCATAAAGGTAATACTATGATATCTAGGGTGATCGGGTCTGTATATGTGCCAACAAGGTAGTCACCTATATGCATGCGGATAACATCCAACAGAAATAATCAATGCATGTATATGGATATCGTCCAACCATAATCAAGGTATGTATGCATGTGGATCTCGTCCACCGAAAATCAATGTCTGTATGCACGTAAATATCATAAAGGAGTGTGCATGAAAGTATGAGGATATATATCAACGGTGTCCCTCACGACACATCAAAATTATGGAACCTGAGTGCCTACCATCGACACTCGAAAACATCATGAAAACTGTGCCCTGCATCGGCACGTAAATCCTCATATATCGGACTCCGTCAGTCCGGATCGGCCCACGGGCTCCGTCAGTCCGGATCGACCCATATCATCTCTCGACTCCGGTCGGTATCCTCAGGATATCCGCCGAGCCCAAATACTATCACCGGTAGGTAGTAGTCCTGTCACGACCCGAAATTGGCACGTGGCGTCTCTAATACTACGCAACGTCTATAGGCGTAACGCAGTAAAAGAAATCCAAAACCCAGAAATCTAAACCATTAAAAAGACAAGAAAAGATAATAGAAGTTTTGAAAAATTTGAAATCACAACCCAAATTCTTTAAAAGTCTAACTTTTCTTTCTTTAAAATTTTGGCAGCACCTCCTTTGTAAAAACTAGCCCCAAAAATGGATACAACATAAATATAAATGAAGCATCCCCAAACGGGAGCAAATACACGCCCAAAGGCGGAAAACAACCACCACAACAACTATACGACGCCGTAGCGAAGAAATAAAAGACGATAGAACGAAAGCTGTATAAAAGACAAACAAGTCACAAATAATATACAATATCGTCCTCACCAAGTCTCTAAGTCAACAAAATAATAGTAGATGGAGAGTACAAGGATACAACGAATATACAATACAACAATACGAATAACCACAAAACCCACCTAAGCAAAACTGCACATTATGAGCTGAAGCGGTATCCGTAGCAAAAGATGATCAGATAGATGAATAGCCTGCCTCGACTACTCTGGGGAACACCCTGCAAAACAACTGTGGCACAACGGGGGTGAGTTGCCAACTCGTGAATAGTAAATAACATATGCAGGTAATCGCAAGTATGCACGTACAACGTGAATCTAACATATGCAATTAATAGCAATAAAAGGTCATATGAATGCAATAATCATGAAAGGAACACTAACAGGTACACCTATACATGAAGCAATAATAATATGACAATCGGTATGCAATAATCATGCACTAATGATATGAAAATGTATATATGCAAAAATCATGGAAAGTACACTAACAGGTACAACTAATACATGAAGCAATAATAATAAAGGTGGAGTATGGAATGAAATATGTCATTTCCACGGAATTCTTACATCGTGGTAGGATCACAATCCATCAAGACAATCTAAATCCCAATTTCCTCAAATCAGCCCCCAAATTGGCTCTCATATCATATAAGTCTCACAAATCCTTAATGTACAATATCGAATAAATCTCCTATATCCTGAATGTACAAAATCAAGTGAATCTCATATATCCTTTATGAGCAATATCAAGTAAATGTCATATGTACTAAATCCAATATCAAGTGAATCTCTTATAACCTAGATATATTTGCATGAATAAATATGATGTATATAAAATTAATGTCAATACACATATATTAGCGTCCCATTCCACTAATATTGGTGTAAGGGCATATATAACAGCATCATAATCCACTGTTATATATACTAAGAAGTAAAAAGAAATATCATGAAACCAATGTGCCAAGCATCGACACAGAAATGCTGATCTATCAGGTGTTGTCACCAAGACTGGCACCCTGATAGGTACGTATCATACGCTATACAGAAAGCTCGAGTGCCTAGCTCTGACCTCCGCCTCTCGATGTATCTATACGTACACGACTCCCGTCAGTATCCCCATGATAACCGCCGAGTCATTGGTAATGTCACCGGATGGTATGGTTCCCCAGCCAGGCCTCATCGGCATATTACATCGACATCCCTTTCTTGCCCCGGGGTACCTCCGGGCCCCTCCATGTACCCTCATATGGCCTCGACGCCTCCTCGTAGGGGTATATATATATCAGAATCAATAAATCTCATGGCTGATGCAGAAATATCATATCAAGGGAAACCGGGTTTTTCAAATAATGCATAATTTCATGAACTCCCACGGTCCCTCGATCCAGAAAACATCATGAAAAATCCATATCTCAATGCGAAAATCTATGAATATAATATATGCAACATAAAACTGTAATGAAAGCATATAAAGGAAAAACCGCTAATTAACTGCAACAAGTTAATATAAAAATCATGCGGTTCCTAATTTCTCCAATTCTAAATAACATCAAGTAAAGATAAACATGTAGCTATAACCAGATATATGTGTAAACATAAAGGTATAAAAATGTATATGTATCTACCTATAAGTAATGATGTAGTATACCCCCTGGGTATAAGTGAAATATATGTGCAAGGTATACCTGTAGCTATGTCATAAAGTGTGTATGGTACACCTATCACTAATGATACAATACTCTATAGGTATACAGGTAACTAGCATGTAAGTATATAAAGGCATATGTGTAATCATGTGGATATACATGTATGCTATATGTCATATGCGATAAGAAATATGAATCAATGTCCCAATGTCCCTAACCAAGCAATATCATATCTATAAGTGGGTTGTGCGTGACATGGCAATTATTGACGGTGTGTGTGGTATACAATCAGTACTCGTGCAACATGAGTCGTCAATAATATATGCAGTGTCCTATGGATACTAGTCCAAGCACAACAATATCTAAGTAATAGGGTAAATGCACAATTCTAAATATTACATAGAATATGCGATAAGTATTAACATCTCTAGCCCAGACGCATAACGCCATGCGGGCGATTACCCTGTAGATGTTAAATCTATTCACCAACGCTCCAAGCTAGGTGAATCCTACCACCTGTTTTCCCTTTGTAGCATTGTCCGTAGTCCCCGCCTGCGAACCTGCAATATTAAAACAACAAAGCAAATATTTATTAATAATAAACCTAAAATACTTACAATCCACACGGACCAACACGACACACCTACGTACTTTAAAGGGTTCGTATTGCAGCTAACGCGTATAGCGACACTACGAAACCAACTCAGCACAACAGCAACACGGAACACGCATCGTATCAGATAACGTATCGCACGAAACGAAACACTAGAAATAAGCAAAGTGGTCACAGATTTTTCTGTGCTAACAATTTGTAAAAATTGCAAGTACCATGAGATCACAAATAACCCCAGAGACCCCTACACCAAAAACCCAAACCCTAACTCCCTACTCTGGCCGCAAATTGCGGCCAGAACCAATAAATCTGCGACCGTAGTATGGTGGAATTGGCTCGTATTCTCAGGGTAGGTTCTAGGTCTCTATACTAGGTTACTGTCAAGTCAATTTTTGCAACAAATACCTGGTTTAACAGCAGATCATCCGAGACCCCAAATCGACACTAAAAATACGATATTTATCCGAAACGATACGATACGCGATAAAAACAGCAACTTTAAAGCTAAGCTACATAAAAAAGGACTTAAACAACAGCAAGTAAACATTACCTAATCAAAAGAACACAAAGATCCAAGCTTTGTACACTCCATGGCATCCAAGAGGAAAAATGTGAACAAAGATGTGATTTTTGTGAAGATTTGTGGATTTGTGAAGGATTTTGTGAAGAAAAGCTCAAGTGTTCAGTTGATGAGGGAGAGATGAGAAAAATGTGAAAGAATAAGTGAGAAAGAATGAGGGAGTGTGAGGAAATGAGAGAGGGAGGTGAGTGTAGGGTGAGAATGAGAGGTGAGTGTATCATTGCAATTAATGCTAACCATGCCTCTTATTAAATGCACCATACCTCATCATTCCAACACAATTATCTCTCTCTCTCTCAAAAGATCAAGGATTAAAGAAAAAGGGTGGATTTAAGCAAAGGGTTTAGAATTAAGGTTAAGTGTCAAGGTTGCTAAAACTATATTAGCACAAACAAATCCTCACATTTACGTGCACACGTGCGTGCATGCTTATAACAAATAAAAATAATTTATTAATTAAATGTTATAAAATGTGAGGAACCCGAATTGGTAAACTTTTTACAGTAAACCCGCATTAACGTCTAAACGAACACTAACCGAAATCTAAGGCGTTACAATCTCCCCCCTTTTGAAAATTCGTCCCCGAATTTAAAATTCTTACTAAGCGTACCCACAAAGAGAAGATTACAAAACTCTCATATCTCGCTCGTAGCCTTCCAAGTGATTACTTCACTATACGGCTACGTTCAAGAAAACCCTTCACAGATGGCAAGACCCTTAACCGAAGTTTCTCCACCTGCCAAGCCATTAACACAATTGGCTGCTGGTGAACGAAAGATCGCGTCCAAGCTAAATGGTCTGGTGCTGAATCATGTGAGAAAGGTCATGAAGGTAATTGCAAAGTATCGACATAAGAAATACGGGGTGAATACTCAATAATCTGGGCGGAAGTGCCAAATTAAAGGCAACGAAACTAACTCGCTTTAAGGATCTTAAAAGGACCTACAATCCTGGGATAAGCTTCCCAAAACTCAACACGTCATTTATCGGAAAAATTCGTAGGAATACTTGATCTGCCACTGTGAACTCAAGTTTACGACCAACACGGTCGCCATAAGACCTCTGTCCGCAATGGACAATTCTCATCCTTACCTAAAACAACTGGATCATCTCCGAAGTCTCTAGACTAGCTGGGGTCCAAAAATCCTACTTACGCAGAGTCAGAAAAACAACAGACTGGTGATCGACACGACCTAACCCCTCCTAAACCTAAAGGTTGCCAATTGGAATGACTCCCGATAACAGCTATCGAAGAAGTATCCTAACGATGGCAAGTGACGATCCCAACCGTCGACAACAATTAATACGTACGCACAAACTTAACAAAGAACAACTGAGCAAACTGAGCATAACCGGATAACAAGCATCCGCATGGAGTCACACCCTGACTAAACCTGGGTAGACACTATAACGAAATTCGTGGAGACCTGCTCCCATACCCACTTCGGAACGGTTAAAGGTTGCAACTCTCGAGCCGGTCTCAGATGCTCAACCAAAACACACAACAAGACAGACACCTTGAAACGAAATCCGAAACTTCTCTTTATATCCCTGCCCACCCGTAACTATCTCACAAGTCACGCCAAATGTTGGTGGAACTTGAATGAGTACAGAGAGTTGACAGATGTGCTTGCTCTAGGATTTCACGTCTCTACCCAATAATATCAGGTACACAAACGCGTCCCTAAACTTAGCACACCCTTGTCACAATTCAAGGACTCCGAATCTTTACCCAGCCGAGTATGCTCAAGTATCCCTGGCGAACGAGCATCGGCGGGCAGTGCCTCGCGAAAGCGATTAAAGAAAAGTGGTCGGGCGTGGACATGAGCAAGCTGTCCCCCCTTAGTAGAGGCGAACTTAAGCTGTACTCAACGATCGCACAAGAACTGTAAATCTGCAGAAAACTGTCTCAACAATCAACACCCTCTGCAGGAAGATGTATATTAAGCTCTGGTGGTCCGTGAAAATCTGACATGACTCTCGAACAAGTAGTGTCTCCAATCTCCAACGCAAGACTACCGCGGCCATCTCCAGATCATGAGTGGGATATCCTTCTCGTAATTTGTTCAGTTGATAAAACTGCACATTTGTTATTACATTTTTCCTATTATTTCTATATTAAAAATGTCTTTATTATAATATATCATACATATGAGGGTTTATGTGTAAAAATACTATTTTCCATGTGTTGATATATTATAATTAGAATTTGGTAGGAAAATGTATGCAAATAATATCATTGACCTAATCCTAGTAGAACTAAGTCTACTAAATATTATTTAAGTTGTTGTGCAGAATTTTCAGGTCTTAAATCAAGGAAATCAAGTTGTTAAAGCTAACCTGCCTAATTAAGAAATCAAAATGAAGAAATCAAGTCTGGCAGCAACCATAAGAAGATTTCCATGATACAAAGGTTCCAAGGATCGCCAAATGTCACAAGGACAGAGCCCCTGAAGTTTGATGAAGGGCCGAGATCATATGGCCACGGATCCGCGGCCATACCCCGCCTTGGGCCGCGGATCCACGGCATGATAGAAGATTTAGACGCTGCAAAATTTTGGGGAAAATCTTTACTGTTAACTTCCATATTTGGAAGCTAGACTTCTGGCTTTGGGACTATAAATAAAGATCGAGAGCCTCTTGGAAAAATCATCAAGCCGACGAGATCACGAAGTCCCAGACGGCTCACGCATCCAGGCTGATCATCAACGGTTCATCTACCTCCTTAGAAGAGATCGAGAAGCAACTAGAAATTGTAATCATTTTCTAAGGATTCAAGTGTAATGAATATTGTTGATTAATAAAGGTAGCTTTCTTTTTCTTATTCTATTTCTTCGTAGTTTAATTATGCAATTTCTTTCCATCTCTTTTTCTCCCAACATGCGCGAGTAATTCTCCGCTTGTTAGGGTTCGTAGGATTAGGATAGGCTAATGGATGATGAACATCCCTAAACCCTTTTTAAATCCTATAAAGTTTATGAACTTTATCAAAAGAATCATTAACATCCTAATCGGGCGCGCTAACAATTCTTTGTTAGTCCCGACCGCGATTAGAGATTAGATTAATGATTGTTTTGGTAAAGGCTAGATATGAACGGATTTCCGTGTCGAGATAACGGTTAAGAGTGGGATTCCTTTTCCCTCCAGAAACCCTAATCTACATGCATCACCGTCGTTCTAGTTTTAAATCTATTAAAGGATAAAAAGGGTAACTTTTAATTAATCATCCATAACTACTAAATCCCAACGAACCCTACAAGCCCCCTTATTATATTAACTACATCCTTAAATAATCTAGATCTATATTCTGCATTAGTGCTTAACGTAGATCTAGAAACCATTCTACAACATTCTTATTTCTTCCTCCTTTCTCAACACATCTAAAGTAAGAGTAAAGAGTTCCACGTTTCCCTGAGGACGACCCGTACTCATCTCGGTCTAGCTACACGCGACACCGTTATTGATTGCGGTTAACTACAAACACTCTCTTTCGAACCAATCAAATAGCGCCGCTGCCGGGGAGACGTGCGTAATTTTTTATTCTTGCTATTTGTGTTGAATTCTTAGACGATTCATATCATTATTAAAACAAAACTGCAAATTGCATATTTAACGATTTGTATGTGAATTTTGCGAGGGAATCTGGAGTCACGGACTTGAGGAAACAGGAGATCTAGGGTTTCACACTTCTCTGGTATCTTTCTTAACTCCTCCTCTCTCCTCTCAAATCCAATAAAATCTATTTTCTGCAGGATTCTTTGCAAAATATCGCCGCTCAAAAATCTTTTTGCAAAGTTTTGTTTTGTGGTTTGTTTTTGCATATTTTAATACGGATTTTTAAGGGGCAAGACCAAATCCAGATTAGGTGGGGATTTCATCACCCTTCCTAAGCCCCACAAATCATAAACCGAGCATCCGCATCAACCCTACATTAATTTAAAAAATATCTAGACCAGACTCTAAGGACTTTCACGCTCATTAAGGACAGAGGAAGGTCGTGGGTAATCTATCGCTTATCCGTATTACTTTTGTGGTGACTAGGCAAGTGTGTCCAAGGCGAGTGGTTACTTAATTAGGACCACTACTTTTGTAGTGGGGAGCCTCCCACTCACCTAGCACTTACCTGGCTACAAGGGTAGTAAAGAGGCGGTAGAGGATTTATCCTACGGCTTGTCCTTTGGAAGTCTAGGAGCGGTCTAGAGACTGGACCTAGGTAACCATAGTTCTAGGGTTGTTTGTGCATTTTTGTGTGATTTGTCTAAATCCGTCATTTTTCAAAACAAACCAATTATTTTCTCCCCTTTTTACCCCTTCCCCCCTTCTTCTCTTCTTATAATAGGTGACCTTAACAGAAGAACACTTGCCGAGCTTTGCTGTCCACAACCAGATATCTCTTGTTTTCGAAATCCCTTCGGTATACCGTCCGGCTCTTCCATGTCCTTAAGAGATCATATAGAACAAGCAGGAAGAAACAGTTGGCCACCTCAGTCTAGGTCTTATCAACCGTATCCTAATTCTACACCTGTTTCAGTTGATACCCAGAGTGAGGAAGCTCCTAGACGAATGTCCATTGCTGAGCACATAGCTAGGTCTAGAGGCCAAAGTTTCAACCCGGACCAATATCAACCATCACCACCACTGTCCGGAGAAGAGTTTGATATGCGGTTTGTGGCATATAAGATGTCTGTTGAAAATAGCCAACCAACCAACCCATATCAATATTCTTCTTATCATAATATTGATCCTACTCCTACCCAAGTTCCGCAACCATTCTATTCCTATCAATCCAATCCGACTTTTCCACCTTCTCTAGACAGTTCTTCTAATCAGTCATTTGGGAGTTTTAATTATCCACAGGAATTTCAATCTTATACTGAAACCCCTTATCAACCCAAGACTAATCTGGAGCAGACATTAGAAAAATTTCTGGAACTGTCGAACCAAATTAGGAAGGATTTGGGTAGTAAGACAGAACTGTACACCCTTCCTAATCAAACCTCCCCATTCCAAACTGAAATCCACAACTCCAGTTTCATAGATTCATCAAGTACACCAAATAGAATGTCTGATAAGTTGTGTGACTTTGTAGTGTTTGATTTACCCGACTGTGAAGGGTCCATTTCAAGTAAAACGATACCCAACCCTTATGATCTCTACACCTCCACTCTTGAACCAAAACTGATTGAAAACCATACTTTTGATGAGGTGTTTGAGAATTTTAACCTTCACTTGAATAAGGTGATTGACGGTGGGGATATATTGATTGATGAACCCGAAATTTTGGATGATTTTGTCCCACCAATTCATCAAATCCTTTCACTTCCTTGTGGTCATCATCTTGAGTCTTTAATTCTTCCCGAACCCCAAATATGTCTTGAAGTTGATGATAATGGTATACCCGAAGATCAGACCGAAATACAGCCTCCATCTTCCACATCTAGTTCAGCAACACTCGACACACTAATTTGTTTACCCATTTCACCTTCTACTTTCTCCGGTTCTTCTTCTGTTCCTATAGTTTCAGTGAGTTTTGATAAATCACAATCCGTTAATTCAAGTTCAATAATACCAGAAATTCAACTTGATTTGGATATTTTTGAAAATGAGGTAGATGAGTTTTTCGAGTCCTCTACCTCAATGATTTTTGATGAATCAAGTAGGATAAATTCTGTCACAAAACTCTTTGACAGCAAAATGTTCAATCACACCATTGATAAAAGTTTTGAAGAACTTTTTGCTGACGAACTTGAATTTTTAAACAATACGGATTTTGTGATTAATCAATCTCCACCTATAGAGGTTGAACTGTCACCATTCCTTCTTCCTAATCATTCACATTCATCCTCATTCTTTCTTTTCTCTAATTTCAAACCCTTTCCAGACCACCTCTTATCCCTTCCCCATTTTTTCTTGACTCGATACAAAACATTCTTCCACCAACCTATACGCTATACTGATAAAATCTTTGAATGGTTGGTGTTAACTTTTGGTCTTTGTAAAGTCTTACTTTGACCAAATGACTCACCCCCTCTTAAAATGCTTCGTATTGTCTAACTCATGTTTGAGGGGGGGTATATTTTTGGCTCTTGATCATAACTTTTGTCCTCAAATTTGTGAGCCAAAAATAAGTTTGGGGGAGCATTTTCACTTTCATATATTCTTTCCCCCATTAATCATGTCCTCCCAAGCTTACAGGTTTTTGTGATCCAGCAGATAGCAACAGTGAGGACACTGTTGAGAACAAGTTTGGGGGAGGTTTGTGCTTATTTACGCATACTTTGCATTATACTATATATAAGCACCAAAATTTTTTTTGATAATAAAAGAATAGAAAGTGAAAAATTATATATGAAAGATATGAATAGTTTAAGAAAACCAAAAAAATTAGAAGTTTTCTTAAACGAACTAGTAATAAGTAGTTATGAGCCATTGTCCCAAGGGTTAGTAAGATGAAAGAAGTCACTAATCTGAGGATAAAAATAAGTCTGAAAAATAGTCCCTATTCTGGAAGCCAAACATTTGAATGTTGATACCCTACTATATGCACTTACACACGTCTTGAAACTCGGGATAGTAGAGGATACCTTGAAATGCTCTTGTCTAAAAGCCAAAGTATGAAGGAAATAATAAATGAAGAAAATATAAAAATGGTGAAAAGAAAAAAATGAACACTGGTTTTTTTTATCGCCAAGGCAGCAATAAAAAATATAGCGAGGGTGCCTCTTCACCTAGTGCCCTAAGGCCAACTGGTCTGGGAGTCACTGCTAAGCCTTAGGTGGTGCAAGACGAGGAAAATATTATCATCTAATCAGCAAACACATGAGTAATCGGTTGGTTAGTACCTCAAGAAGTATTAACGGTCGCATGAAAATGTGTGAGCAAATCTAAATATTCATCAAATCAATAAGTACTGAGGCAGATGGACAAGAGTATGATAGCTTGAATTGAATTCTCCGAGTGCAAGGATGTTCTATTCACACACGTAGGGGTATATGATCGATGTTTGGATGAAAGGTATGAATGAAAAATAAAGACGATGTTTTATTGAGTGATGATGTGATTTCTAACATCTTTTCATGACTATTAAGATAGGCCTCATAACAACTGAAAAGCTAGTGTAGTTGGAAACTCTAAATTTTCAAAGTCTTTCTTTTATGGTTCTTATCTTTATATGTAAATTTCACCATCTCTCTTTTATTATAGGATTTTGTGGGTGTAATCCGCTGAAAACCCTCAGGAGACAACACTCCTCCTACTAGGAACACCTAGAGGTTTAACGGCTTGTTGCACGTGCTCAGTGCAATCGTGTTTGCCTACGAAAGTGTGCTTAGTTTTCTCCTTTCTTTTTCTTCTCCTTCTCTTGAATAAACTAGTTTGCTCGGGACGATCAAAGATAAGTTTGGGGGTATTTGTTCAGTTGATAAAATTGCACATTTGTTATTACATTTTTCCTACTATTTCTATATTAAAAAGGTCTTTATTATAATATATCATATATATGAGGGTTTATGTGTAAAAATACTATTTTCCATGTGTTGATATATTATAATTAGAATTTGGTAGGAAAATGTATGCAAATAATATCATTGACCTAATCCTAGTAGAACTAAGTCTACTAAATATTATTTAAGTTGTTGTGCAGAATTTTCAGGTCTTAAATCAAGGAAATCAAGTTGTTAAAGCTAACCTGCCTAATTAAGAAATCAAAATGAAGAAATCAAGTCTGGCAGCAACCACAAGAAGATTTCCATGATACAAAGGTTCCAAGGATCGCCAAATGTCACAAGGACAGAGCCCCTGAAGTTTGATGAAGGGCCGAGATCATATGGCCGCGGATCCGCGGCCATACCCTCCTTAGGCCTCGGATCCGCGGCATGATAGAGGATTTAGATGCTGCAAAATTTTAGGGAAAATCTTTACTGTTAACTTCCATATTTGGAAGCTAGACTTCTGGCTTTAGGACTATAAATAAAGACCGAGAGCCTCTTGGAAAAATCATCAAGCCGACGAGATCACGAAGTCCCAGACGGCTCACGCATCCAGGCTGATCATCAACGGTTCATCTACCTCCTTAGAAGAGATCGAGAAGCAACTAGAAATTGTAATCATTTTCTAAGGATTCAAGTGTAATGAATATTGTTGATTAATAAAGGTAGCTTTCTTTTTCTTATTCTATTTCTTCGTAGTTTAATTATGCAATTTCTTTCCATCTCTTTTTCTCCCAACATGCGCGAGTAATTCTCCGCTTGTTAGGGTTCGTAGGATTAGGATAGGCTAATGGATGATGAACATCTCTAAACCCTTTTTAAGTCCTATAAAGTTTATGAACTTTATCAAAAGAATCATTAACATCCTAATCGGGCGCGCTAACAATTCTTTGTTAGTCCCGACCGCGATTAGAGATTAGATTAATGATTGATTTGGTAAGGCTAGATATGAACGGAGTTCCGTGTCGAGATAAGGGTTAAGAGTGGGATTCCTTTTCCCTCCAGAAACCCTAATCTACATGCATCACCGTCGTTCTAGTTTTAAATCTATTAAAGGATAAAAAGGGTAACTTTTAATTAATCATCCATAACTACTAAATCCTAACGAAACCCTACAAGCCCCCTTATTATATAAACTACATCCTTAAATAATCTAGATCTATATTTTGCATTAGTGCTTAACGTAGATCTAGAAACCATTCTACAGCATTCTTATTTCTTCCTCCTTTCTCAACACATCTAAAGTAAGAGTAAAAAGTTCCACGTTTCCCTGAGGACGACCCGTACCCATCTCGTTCTTGCTACACGCGACACCGTTATTGATTGCGGTTAACTACAAACACTTTTTCACATCTATCATACTTCCTCCAATGTAGGGAAGCAAAAGCGATAACTCTATAGTGTCGCCTCAGTACACAATCGAGCCCCACTCGTGAAACATTATAGTTAAACAACAAGTTGCCCGAACCAGAAGCAATGAAAGAACTAATGCAGTTATTAACCGAATCTTCAACTGCCGAAAACTCCGCACACATGCCTCAGTCCAAAGAAAAGAAACCTCCATTCCGGTCAATTTAGTCAATTTGTGCAGCACTACTCTAGCAATCCCGCATGAAACGGAGGTAAAAACCTGCTAAGCCCAAAAAATCTGCGGACATCCGTCCTGCACACAAGTCTGGGCATAAGCTTTACGGCCTCGATCTTTCTCGGAACCATACGAAAACCATCTCCCGTAACTACAAGACCTAGGAGTCAACACAAACAAGCCTGAAGGAACACTCCAAGAATGTAGCAAACCGCTGGGGCTCTCCCAATGTTTGCAAAAAAAATCCTCAAGTGCTACTCCTGTCCCTCAAGACACATTAATAGACCAGAATGTCGTCAATAACACAACAAAAACTGGTCGAGGAACGACCTGAAGAAATCTGGTTCATCATATCTACGAATGCTGCTAGGGTATTGGTGAATCCAATGACACACCAATACACACGAAGCCCGTAGCACGCACAAGGCAGTCTTCGGAATGTCATCACTCCGAACCAGCAACAATGATGACCTGATCCCAAACAAACTTAGAAAATGTCTCGCACTCTGGAGCTGATCGAAGAAATGGTCAATGTGAGGTAAAGATAACCTATTCGCACCGTTAAGCCGGTTCAATTAATGATCCATCAATATACAACCTCAATCTGTCGTCTTTCTCCTTGACGAACAGAGATAGGAGCTTCCAAAAGCGAAACACTCAGACGCACAATCCCCCCAACAAACAACTCTGCAGCTGATCCTTAAGCTCCCTAAGCTTCGCCGGCTCATCTGGAACAACGTCGGAAAACTCTCGCACGATAGAAACCCGGTCCAACAAACCAACTGTGGCTCTGGTATCACGAATGAACGCCAAGAATCCACGACATCTCCTCAAAAGCCGACTAGCAAAAAGGCTGAATTCAAGCTGTGAGAGGCGGCACAACTATCCACCTGTACAACAAGAACTGCCTCGCCGGGGAAAACAAAACCTGACTGTTTCCTCACGGTAGTCCACAGACGCCTAGCACATAGCTAACCAGTCCATGCCCAGGAGAACGTCAAACCCAACATCTCTACAAGGATCAAAACGACGAACAAATCTCTATCTCCTATCCGATTGGCACACAACCGAATTACGTGTCGCGCAACAAAAGAATCGCTGACAGAAATTAACATAACAAACGGCTGATCTACCTAACATGACTCTCGTCCCAACCACGACACAAGTGTGAAAAATAACAAATACATCAAAAGAACATACAAATTAACGATACCTGAAAACTCTGCATTGGACGCCCGCGCGTCCCGATGAGTAGAAACAAACTCTCGTGTCTGCCCCCTAACCGCAACTGGCTGAACTCCTCCTCTGCTAGACTGACCCCTCTGAGCGAACCCTCCGCGTCCATGGCGTCTCAGAATATGACCCTGATGTGGTGCTAAGGAACAATGTCTGACGAAGTGTTGAAGGCTTCCGCATCGAAAACATCCACGCGACGACTGCTGACCCTCCAGGGTATGAGAGCTGAACGACTGTCCTCGTCCTAAGCCTCTGCTACTCCCGCGACGGTCATGAAATCTGTCTCGACGACTAAGCCTCTGTCTCTGGGCTGGCACACCGGTACGAGTCCTCCACTGTTCCGGAACTCTCAAAGTCTCTGGAAGACGTGCCTCGTCAACTGGGGATGCATCCACCGGTGCTATGTAGGTGACGGACTGTTGCATGCTGATCGCAAGGAACAACTGAGTAACAGGGGTGACAACCTCCTGTCGCTGCGCTCGAACGGTCTCAACCAATGAGCTAATCGTCTGGCGTAAGTCCTGCATCTCTGCCACAAGCCTAGCGAGCTGATCTGTCGAAGGCGGATCCGTCTACACCTGTGCAACTAGCAAGCCATCCTGGTCAGTGCTCGTCTCACCCGAATCAACTCTGACCTCGGCCCTCGCTGCATCGCTCTGAGTCCCCATACTCATCGGCGGCAAGGCTATAAATGGAAATAAGATTCGATAAGAATACGGAAATCGAATCACAAGGATATGAATCATCAAAGAAGGAATTTCAAGCAAATTGTACTTAGGCCATTTTAGGCGAAGTACCGCATCGTGAGTATGCTGCAGACATACATACACTACGTTACTCTGCTTAAGCTACCTACTCCATCATACCAAGGTCATCTTACACTCCGAAAGGTAAAACCTACCGCTCTGATACCAACTTTGTCACGACCTGAAATTGGCACGTGACGGCCCTAATACTACGCAACGTCTATAGGCGTAACGCAGTAAAAGAAAGTCAAAACCCAGAAATCTAAACCATTAAAAAGACAGGAAAAGATAATAGAAGTTTTGAAACATTTGAAATCACAACCCAAATTCTTTAAAAGTCCAATTTTTCTTTCTTTAAAATTTTGGCAGCACCTCCTTTGTAAAAACTAGCCTCAAAAATGGGTACAACATAAATATAAATGAAGCATCCCCAAACGGGATCAAATACACGTCCAAAGGCGGAAAACAACCACCACAACAAATATACGACGCCGTAGCGAAGAAATAAAAGACGATAGAACGAAAGCTGTATAAAAGATAAACAAGTCACAAATAATATACAATATCGTCCTCACCAAGTCTCTAAGTCAACAAAATAATAGTAGATGGAGAGTACAAGGATACAACGAATATAAAATACAACAATACGGATAACCACAAAACCCACCTAAGCAAAACTGCACACTATGAGCTGAAGCGGTATCCGTAGAAAAAGATGATCAGATAGATGAATAGCCTGCCTCGACTACTCTGGGGAACACCCTGCAAAACAACTGTGGCACAACGGGGGTGAGTTGCCAACTCGTGAATAGTAAATAACATATGCAAGTAATCGCAAGTATGCACGTACAACGTGAATCTAACATATGCAATTAATAGAAATAAAAAGTCATATGAATGCAATAATCATGAAAGGTACACTAACAGGTACAACTATACATGAAGCAATAATAATATGACAATCGGTATGCAATAATCATGCACTAATGATATGAAAATATATATATGCAACAATCATGGAAGGTACGCTAACAGGTACAACTAATACATGAAGCAATAATAATAAAGGGGGAGTATGGAATGAAATATGTCATTTCCATGGAATCCTGACATCATGGTAGGATCACAATCCATCAAGACAATCCAAATCCCAATTTCCTCAAATCAGCCCCCAAATTGGCTCTCATATCATATAAGTCTCACAAATCCTTAATGTACAATATCGAATAAATCTCTTATATCCTGAATGTACAAAATCAAATGAATCTCATATATCCTTTATGAGGAATATCAAGTAAATGTCATATGTCCTAAATCCAATATCAAGTGAATCTCTTATAACCTAGGTATATTTGCATGAATAAATATGATGTATATAAAATTAATGTCAATACACATATATTAGCGTCCCATTCCACTAATATCGGTGTAAGGGTATATATAACAGCGTCCTAATCCACTGTTATATATACTAAGAATTAAAAAGAAATATCATGAAACCAATGTGCCAAGCATCGACACAGAAATGCTGATCTATCAGGTGCTGTCACCAAGACTGGCACATTGATAGGTACATATCATACGCTATACCGAAAGCTCGAGTGCCTAGCTCTGACCCTCGCCTCTCGACGTATCTATACGTACATGACTCCCATCGGTATCCCCATGATAACCGCTGAGTCATTGGTAATGTCACCAGATGGTATGGTTCCCCTGCCAGGCCTCATCGGCATATTACATCGACATCCCTTTCTTGTCCCGGGGTACCTCCGGGCCCCTCCATGTACCCTCATACGGCCTCGACGCCTCCTCGTAGGGGTATATATATATCAGAACCGATAAATCTCATGGTGGATGCTGAAATATCATATCAAGGGAAACCGGGTTTTTCAAATAATGCATAATTTCATGAACTACCACGGTCCCCAAATCTAGAAAACATCATGAAAAATCCATATCTCAATGCGAAAATCCATGAATATAATATATGCAACATAAAACTGTAATGAAAGCATATAAAGGAAAAACCGCTAATTAACTGCAACAAGTTAATATAAAAATCATGCGGTTCCTAATTTCTCCAATTCTAAATAACATCAAGTAAAGATAAACATGTAGCTATAACTAGATATATGTGTAAACATAAAGATATAGTAAGGTATATGTATCTACCTATAAGTAATGATGTAGTATACCCCCTGGGTATAAGTGAAATATATGTGCAAGGTATACCTGTAGCTATGTCATAAGGTGTGTATGTACCTATCACTAATGGTACAATACTCTATAGGTATACAGGTAACTAGCATGTAAGTATATAAAGGCATATGCGTAAGTATGTGGATATACAGGTATGCTATATGTCATATGCGATAAGAAATATGAATCAATGTCCCAATGTCCCTAACCAAGCAATATCATATCTATAAGTGGGTTGTGCGTGACATGACAATTATTGACGGTGTGTGTGGCATACAATCAGTACTCGTGTAACATGAGTCATCAATAATATGTGCAGTGTCCTAATGATACTAGTCCAAGCACAACAATATCTAAGTAATAGGGTAAATGCGCAATTCTAAATATGACATAGAATATGCGACAAGTATTAACATCTCTAGCCCAGACGCATAACGCCATGCGGGCGATTCCCCTGTAGATGTTAAATCTACTCACCAACGCTCCAAGCTAGGTGAATCCTACCACCTGTTTTCCCTTTGTAGTAGTGTCCGTAGTCCCCGCCTGTGAACCTGCAATATTAAAACAACAAAGCAAATATATATTAATAATAAACGTAAAATACTTACAATCTACACGGACCAACACGACACAACTACGTACTCTAAAGGGTTCGTATTGCAGCTAACGCGTATAGCGACACTACGAAACCAACTCTGCGCAACAGCAACACGGAACAAGGATCGTATCGGATAACGTATTGCACGAAACGAAACACTAGAAATAAGCAAAGTGGTCCCATATTTTTCTGTGCTAACAATTTGTAAAAATTGCTAGTACCATGAGATCACAAATAACCCCAGAGACCCCTACACCAAAAACCCAAACCCTAACTCCCTACTCTGGCCGCAAATTGCGGCCAGAACCAATAAATCTACGGCCGTAGTATGGTGGAATTGGCTCGTATTCTCAGGATAGCTTCTAGGTCTCTATACTAGGTTACTGTCAAGTCATTTTTTGCAACAAATACCTGGTTTAACAACAGATCATCCGAGACCCCAAATCGACACTAAAAATACGATATTTATCCGAAACGATACGATACGCGATAAAAACAGCAACTTTAAAGCTAAGCTACACAAAAAAAGACTTAAACAGCAGCAAGGAAACATTACCTAATCAAAAGAACACAAAGATCCAAGCTTTGTACACTCCATGGCATCCAAGAGGAAAAATGTGAACAAAGATGTGATTTTTGTGAAGATTTATGGATTTGTGGATTTGTGAAGGATTTTGTGAAGAAAAGCTCAAGTGTTCAGATGATGAGGAAGAGATGAGAAAAATGTGAAAGAATAAGTGAGAAAGAATGAGAGAGTGTGAGGAAATGAGAGAGGGAGGTGAGTGCAGGGTGAGAATGAGAGGTGAGTGTATCATTGCAATTAATGCTAACCATGCCTCTCATTAAATGCACCATACCTCATCATTCCAACACAATTATCTCTCTCTCTCTCTCTCTCAAAAGGTCAAGGATTAAAGAAAACGGGTGGATTTAAGCAAAAGGGTTTAGAATTAAGGTTAAGTGTCAAGGTTGCTAAAACTAGATTAGCACAAACAAATCCTCACATTTACGTGCACACATGCATGCATGCTTATAACAAATAAAAATAATTTATTAATTAAATGTTATAAAATGTGAGGAACCCGAATTGGTAAACTTTTTACAGTAAACCCGCATTAACGTCTAAACGAACACTAACTGAAATCTAAGGCGTTACAAATCCCTCTGCCAGGCTCACTGTCTGTATACACAGCATCCCTTTCTTGCCCTGGGGTACCATACCAGGTCCACCATGTACCCGCAATCGGCCTCATCCGCCTCCTCGAATCGGGTTTCGCATGTCGCTCTCAGAACCGAGAAAACACATGGTGGACGCACTGAAATATCATATCAGGAGAAACCGGGTTTTTTTAAAACAACACATAATCTCTTTTAAAATGTCCACGGTTCTCAAATCCAGAAATCTCATGAAAATGGCATATCTTAATGCGTAAAATCATAGAGCATGGTGCATGCGACATATAATAGAAATGTAAGCATATCGTGTTGGAGATAGTGCCCTCATAGTCAATTATTGGATCGCAGGTACGTGATTGCAATGATTGCGGAGGACCTATCCCGGTAGGACAGTCTTACTCGAGATGATAGTATGCTATCTGGTTTGCCTTTATCAGTCGTGTATATGTTCAGGTGACTGATTGCATGTTACACTTTGATAGAGCCCTTAGGATCTTGCTTTACTACCAACAGTATGATGGCGATCATATACGTGAGAGTTGGGTAGTTTATATGCATATCCTTAATTGTGGTCCCTAGTCGTGGGAGTTTCGAGACAGGGCATCGATACTCCGGAGTAGACTAGTGTGTACAGTCGAGACCCCGACGAGGGGCGGTGGCCGGTCTCACAAGCCACTGGTGTATGTTGGATCACCTAAGATGTATACAGGTGCTCATTGGGTTATGAGTACACCGGACAGGACTCGCCGGGAATCTGCTAGTTAGTATTATATCTACCGTCAGATAGCAGTTCCCTGGTGACATGTGTACAGGTTAGTTCATCGACCTGAGGTCGTCATTTGTCTCGTGTGAGTTCCCACTGTGCTTTGATTTCTACCCTACCACGGCTCAAAGGAGTCGTGCAAACAGGTAGCTTTTGGGTACAGTCCCGAGCCATATGGAGGCACGTGAGCGGATCGGCAGGGGATTCGTCTCTCCCGGTATTGGGGGCGAGGTCGTGCTGTGTCTAGGAGAGCCATTACACAAAGTCCATGGCCATGGCAGGAGATTTACTGGTAGGTACTCCAGTAGTATCTCAGGGTGTTATTGGGCTATACTCCGACACGACTTATACTGCTATTGGGGGTCTGACGTTACTAGCCCCCTAGGCGGATATGCGATACTCATTGACGAACGGACCGGACTGTATATACATTGTCACTGTTAGGCTCAGTAGGGTTTTCGGAGGAGTTCGCTCATCGGTCTCCCTTGAGTTCGCTCCTCGGCCACCCTTGAGGTCAGTCCATGGGCAGCCGTTACGCATAGCTAGTGCCGCTGACGGTTTGTGGTTAAACCCACTGCCAGGGTGCTGACGAGTCATTAGAGTCCCCCACAGACAGTTTCCCAAGTTCGGGCGAAACGTTGTAGAGGCCGTATGGTTTTATGGCAGGGTTCGGAAAATGCACGTGCGTTTACGCACGTGTCAGTTTTCGGGCAGATGATACTGGTCGGCTTTGGTTTAAGCCGGATCCGAGTATTATATTGAGTAGGTATAATATCTTTGTCTCAGTTGCATTTGTATTCGGTCGTAATACAAATGAGGGTATATTTATACTGTTTCGGGGTTTTCCTGAAAGTTGTTTCAGGATCACTTTTGGAAGTTGCCAGTTTCCAGTTTTCTATCAGCCGTCTTTTAACATTCTGTTAAAGACGGATTTATCTTTTCTTCTGATATGAGTGAGTCATCATTCTAGAAGCTTCTAGAAGTGATGAAGTGGCTTCATGACTCATTAGGCATTAATGGTGTCATTAAAGCTTTTGGTGACTATGCTTATGATTCATTGTTTTCTTTAAAGCCTTTTGTTTTGCTTAAGATCTTTTGTGATGATAAGGCTTCTTGATGTGGTCACCTCCCTCCTCCTACGGTCACCCCCCCTCTTTATAAGGCCGGCCCCCTCCTCTCTCTCTAATGGTTGTTGGTTTTCATTTGTGAAAAGATTATGATAGATTTGGGGTGTATGGAATTCACAGTTCATTTCATTCCATCACCCAATTCCCTCGGCAACTTCATTAACCGATCGTCCACGGATTTGGACGAAGTGAGACAAAGTCATCTACTCATTCTCTACATCAATCTTTGTCGTCTCTTTTAGCAAACTTGACGATCGAGTTGCCTCGAGTCAGAGGCGGGAGCCCGTTTAAAGAATCGTCGACGTGGTGCCACCTCGACGAAGGAATCGGAGATCGACAAGATCGGAGTAGCCGCAACGGAGCGTGGGATGATGGTTGAAGAACGAAGGACTCGGATCGTTCGGTATAACATTCCTACACTCTTTACAGTTTGTTAGTTTAGCAATAATGGCAGATCCGGGTTAAAGTATACGATAGCGCCAAGTTAAAAGTTTTTGTTCCGCATTTGGCGTCTGTAGACTGCCGGGGCGCTAACGTAGAATTACAGTGGTATCAGAGCCTAACCATTTTGCTATACTAACTTGTGCTAACGCGTTTAAAACATCGATCCGACCGAAAATCGAAAACTGCCAAAAATATCATTTTCCTTACTTGACAGTTTCTGTTGAATTTAAACAGTCTCAAAATTGATTTCTGGATGTCTTAAAAATCCGTGCAGAGAATTATAAGACCCACGATGAAATTTGGAGTCGTGACTCCTCCAAGTTGCCGCGGAAGGGCGGCCAAACCCATGGTTTGGCCGCGCTTCCGCGGCCATGTGAGGAGCACGTGCTCCAATTTTTTTTCAGTGGGTTCTGTTTGGAATTTTGGGGTTTTTGGTATATAAAGTTTTGGCCCAGATTTTGTTACTGTTCACCAGTAAGCTTTGGGGCCCACTTTTTGAAATTTGGTCTTTGGTCGATCGAAATTTAAACACGTTAGTTTACAGTGCTTACATTATATCTCCGACCGGGAATGTCATTTGATCGGTAAACCGCGTTTAACTGCTATAGTTCTTTTGGACGGGTTTGCGAACGTGACATTCGCGTTGATGTTCTGTGTTGTGCTGTATAGTTGCGGATTTGTCGTGGTGGATAGCAATGTGCAATGGTAGTACAGTTTGAGTTTATTTGTACATTTGATATTGCGGGGCGAGCGTCCAACTTGTGGACTGCCGTCACTGCCTGTTGTATAATATTCTTTTGGGGCACGACCAGGTTGCGGTCGATGTACCTATTGTACTATTTTTCATTACTGTACTAGGTTTTGCCCCGCGACGGAGTGCACGGATAGCCGGGTTCTGGGGGGCAACGGGTCCGCAGCTCATGGCTTTGAGAGGCAGAGGGGCCCCACTTCAGAATTGGCAGACTATTCGCCGCACTCGTAGGGGGTACAGGTTGACCCAAGGAGGGGTGCCCAAGCTTACCGGATTCCGTGGAGTGCTGGGTGGTCCATTCATTATGCTGTAGGGGGCTGCCTCGCTTCAGGTCTTGGCGGATAACTTGCCGCACCCATAGGGGTCTAGGTTTCATTGCACAGGCTATCCACACGACAGGGGAACGTCGAGTTTCAGCAGCGGCTCTGTGAAACTCGGGGATCCCAGATATCTGTATTGTTCTGTGATGATTATTACCTTTCTGTAATGTTGCATATTATCACGCCTGGAGCGATTATGTATATTGGTTTATATACTATTAGATGTTGTATATGTTTTACACCCGCGCTAGTCCAGTCCCCGCTCTGTCGTTAGTTAAGTAACCTAACGGGTGATGACGGGACCCAGAGACGAATGCGGATGGCATATACGTACATTTTATTTTCGTTCTTTTCTGGTGTGATTGATTGATGGGACTGCGTTGATTCTGATCAATGCAAAGTTAAACAAACCTGTTTACAGTTGTTGGAACAATTTAAAATGTGTTATTGCAAAGTCGTTTTCTTTTGTTATGCATAGCGGTATTCAGTGGAATATCCTGCACCTCATTCGACGGGGCAAGGGCCGATATCCCTTCACCGGGACTGACCCCTTGGACAGAAGTTTGCGTCAGAGTAATAACTCCACTATAGTCGATTACATGTTGCTTTGCATAGCGGTATTCAGTGGAATATCCTGCACCTCATTCCACGAGGAAAGAGCCGAGATCCCTTTACCGGGAATGACCTCTTTAGCAAAAGGTTTTCGCCACTATATTTTAAAAAAGCTATCAGGTTCCTTCAGCGATATCAAGTTCACTACGCTAAAGGTTTTTTCGCCAAAAACCAGTCGTAGCCCTCCGTCGTTTCTTATGGATGGTCAGTAGTATTCAAGCTATGTTTGTTGGCATACGTCAAGGCATAGTGTTTGGTAGCTGCTGGGTATTCATTTGTTGCATAGATAGATGAGTTGGTTTGGGACAGTCGTATTACCTTGTTGGCATACGTCAAGGGTATGTACGGGTGGGTTCAAATTAACAAGATAATGACGGGCAGAACTTGACATGTGACTTATGATTTGTTGGCATACGTCAAGGTCATAAGAGCATGGGGCAAGAAAATGATATCGGGAGTTTCTAAAGAAACTGAAACTTGCCAAGTATGCGCATACCTTCTGGAGTATGAATAACGTGGATGCATTCCATCACGTTAACATGCGATGAGAGTTGGATCCCGATTCCCACTGATGAGTTGGTTTACTCTTCGGGTAATCCCGATTGATTCTTCTTTAGGTTTGGAGGAGAATTTGACAGGACAGTGGGAGGTTTCCGGATTAGATAATGTGATGACCATTCTGATCTAGGTTAGAGTGCACGCAGAGTGTTTCTTTTCTCTCTCTCTCTTTGGCAGCGACCTTTGACCGACCCTAGACTATGACCCAGTAACCAGGTTGACCGAACCTTCTTAAAATACTGACTTTTGGATTGTCTGAGTTGCATAAGTCATTGCCACTCCTTCTTTTACCCTTTGAATTTCTCAGAACACCCGTATTACTACGGATATCCACTTCCATTGGATAGATCCATCGTATGGTTATATACGAACTCAAAGGGACTTCTTCGAGGATGGATCCCGGTTCAGGTTCAGGAGAAATAGAATTGGCTTATTCAGTTGTCTTTTATTATCACCTTCTCTCAGGTTGCGAGGGCTCCTTGGTTTAGGAGAGTACACCTATTACGCTTATTGGATAGTCTTATTCCAAACCATAGGCTGGTGCCGAAAGGTAGGGAATGAAGAAAACCAATTAGCCTAAGTAGGGTGTGCAGAAGGTAATATGTAAAGACAAAATAAAGGGATTAGAAAGAGGGCAAAGTAAATTGCGACTGTTATCATTCACGACCAAAACCGCGTACTTAATCGCCACTCCTATTTCACCTTTAAAAGAATAAGGTATTATTCAGTTGTCTTTTATCATCACCTTCTCTCGAGATGCGAGTACTCCTTGGTTTAGGAGGGTACACCTATTATGCTTACTGGATAGTCTTCTTCCAAACCATAGGCTGGTGCCGAACGGTAGGGAAGGAAGAAAACCATTTAGCCTAACAATGGTGTACAGAAGGTAACGACTAAAGACAAATAAAAGTGATTTGGAGAGACGGCAATAAAATATACGGTTGAAGTCATGAATTGGATTATGGAAGAGGCATTGCTATGAATACCAGGATACCCCTACGAAACATTTTCATGTTTCAGTGCATTGTTAAAGGAAAAACCGTTTTCCTGATTAGACACTTACTCCAAGGGTATGTATTTACCAGGTTTCATTCTCATATCTGTATGGTTTTACAGATGATGAGTGGGAGTAAGATATTGGGAATTAGGTGATCATCCTCATTATATCGGAATTCGTTGTAATTGGTGATAGTTGAGGAAATCGCCAGGGTACAGTTTTCCACCTACAACGCACAGGTTTTGAGTTGTTCAACTCAGCGGACTTATACAGAGTATTGTATGTTGTCCAAGTGTCCATCAGGACAAAGGGGTAGGTACTCGTACTATGTTCTGTTTACTTATAACTTCTCTAGTATTTAGACAAGTGTTTCGTAGAAATACAAGGTCTAAGTTTTGAGAAGTTGTGGGTATAAGAATAAAGTAGAGAACCAGGTGTCACAAGTATCGGGATTCTTCAAAGAGATCGAAGATGTAGATTCTTGTGATTGGTATTCAGATGATAGTGATGGTTTTGAGAAACGTGTTTCTCTTTCAGGTTACTCATAATTGGATGGATTCCTAAGTTGAGTAATGCTGATTAGCCTCTTTCCATTAAGTTGATATGCACTGGAGACAGATGCATGGTTTGAATATGGTTCCAATTAAATAAGTGCCAAAGTTTCTGTATTGGATAAAGAATGGATCGTACCTTAAAAGAAACTAAAGTACGGGGAGTTGTCCAGCTTATGCTTAAAACCAGACTCTGGATAACTCAGGGCACGTTTCTGTAATGGCTGTTTGTGGGTTGACCCTGGCTATGACGAGGGTTGATATTCTACCATTAAGAAGATCAATAGTGATATTGTTCTTGACTCGCCACAGTTTTAGTAAAAATGGATCTTTTTCAGAAAACAGTAGTGGGAGTATGGTAGAACTGGAAGTGATTCCAGAACCGCGAACGATTACGGAAAATTTAATAGGACCTATACATTCAATCAGGTTTGACATTCCAATAGCCACTCCGCAGGTATGGTAGGTAACCTCGGACACCCGAGAGGTACTTCGGTAGCCTCAAGGACGGTGACAGGGAGGTTCTTATCTACCTAGACTTGACACTACTGTTGTTCCAGGATATGAGACCCGGTAGGAGGGTTGTCGTAGTCAGTGGGAGCAACGGAAGCATGGTGGGCAAGTAGCTTATGTCTATTTATAGACTTGAGCAGTTATAGCGGAGATAGATCATCTAATTTTGATGTGACAGTCATGGGTTTGACTTCAATCAGAATAGGGGATGGATCAGTTAAGAAGGTAGTAGGGTGTGATGTCATGGTATCTGGATGACATACACAAAGTAGGAAGTAAAATTCCTATACTACGATTGGTTGTAATGTGGTCGTCACACAGTTGTTTCTCCAGACAGGATATGGATATAATATTTGACATTCTGGTTTCTAGATCTATGTTTTTAGATCTGGATTTGGGTAGTTTCCCAATATGGGTACTTTGACAGATATTCTAATGGTTTTTGGAATAGTTGACTCCTAGCATGGTGGTATACCTGCAGGTGATGGAGTCACCCTCTCTAAAGGTGTCTGACAGACTAAAAGGGAGAGGGATGTGCATGATTGGCAGATCACTTGCTTAGGCAATTGAGTCAATCATGAGATGTCAAGTACCACACCAAATGTTGGTTTTGCACTAGATGCAATAAGTTTGTATTAATCCAATCCTGGAGAAACATAAGGAAGCAGTTTTAGAACATAAGTATATGTTCTACGGATTTGATGACGGCAGCCTCCTTCGGGAGACGATTATCATTCCAGGCTTCAAAGGTGACATGGTTGACAGAGTGATTGTCAGAGTTATAGTTTTTCCCTCTGACGAAGAGGGACAGTATTATGGACAGGTGGTCCAAGAGGATACTGTGGGAAGCAAGGTGCCCGATACTGATTAGGTTCAGTGATCGATTCAGTCTAAGAAGTTTGGATATGGAGTTCATTTATGAACTAAGGTCCCATCAGATATCCAGACATATTCTAAGACAGGTACTACTCAATTCGGGAGATGGCTTTCTCCGCGAACTTGAGATTTTGAGAGATACAGAAAGAAACTTCTAGGCGGATCCACTCACCGAGGCTATTTCTCGAACACAATAGTTTTACAAACGGGCTTTGTGAAACTGATTAGTAGAGGAGTTGGATGTTCAGTTTCACACGGGCTGTGAGTAGTCGACATCGCAATATTAGCCTTGAGTGCAAGTGGGAGATTGTTGGAGATAGTGCCCTCATAGTCAATTATTGGATCGCAGGTACGTGATTGCAATGATTGCGGAGGACCTATCCCGGTAGGACAGTCTTACTCGAGATGATAGTATGCTATCTGGTTTGCCTTTATCAGTCGTGTATATGTTCAGGTGACTGATTGCATGTTACACTTTGATAGAGCCCTTAGGATCTTGCTTTACTACCAACAGTATGATGGCGATCATATACGTGAGAGTTGGGTAGTTTATATGCATATCCTTAATTGTGGTCCCTAGTCGTGGGAGTTTCGAGACAGGGCATCGATACTCCGGAGTAGACTAGTGTGTACAGTCGAGACCCCGACGAGGGGCGGTGGCCGGTCTCACAAGCCACTGGTGTATGTTGGATCACCTAAGATGTATACAGGTGCTCATTGGGTTATGAGTACACCGGACAGGACTCGCCGGGAATCTGCTAGTTAGTATTATATCTACCGTCAGATAGCAGTTCCCTGGTGACATGTGTACAGGTTAGTTCATCGACCTGAGGTCGTCATTTGTCTCGTGTGAGTTCCCACTGTGCTTTGATTTCTACCCTACCACGGCTCAAAGGAGTCGTGCAAACAGGTAGCTTTTGGGTACAGTCCCGAGCCATATGGAGGCACGTGAGCGGATCGGCAGGGGATTCGTCTCTCCCGGTATTGGGGGCGAGGTCGTGCTGTGTCTAGGAGAGCCATTACACAAAGTCCATGGCCATGGCAGGAGATTTACTGGTAGGTACTCCAGTAGTATCTCAGGGTGTTATTGGGCTATACTCCGACACGACTTATACTGCTATTGGGGGTCTGACGTTACTAGCCCCCTAGGCGGATATGCGATACTCATTGACGAACGGACCGGACTGTATATACATTGTCACTGTTAGGCTCAGTAGGGTTTTCGGAGGAGTTCGCTCATCGGTCTCCCTTGAGTTCGCTCCTCGGCCACCCTTGAGGTCAGTCCATGGGCAGCCGTTACGCATAGCTAGTGCCGCTGACGGTTTGTGGTTAAACCCACTGCCAGGGTGCTGACGAGTCATTAGAGTCCCCCACAGACAGTTTCCCAAGTTCGGGCGAAACGTTGTAGAGGCCGTATGGTTTTATGGCAGGGTTCGGAAAATGCACGTGCGTTTACGCACGTGTCAGTTTTCGGGCAGATGATACTGGTCGGCTTTGGTTTAAGCCGGATCCGAGTATTATATTGAGTAGGTATAATATCTTTGTCTCAGTTGCATTTGTATTCGGTCGTAATACAAATGAGGGTATATTTATACTGTTTCGGGGTTTTCCTGAAAGTTGTTTCAGGATCACTTTTGGAAGTTGCCAGTTTCCAGTTTTCTATCAGCCGTCTTTTAACATTCTGTTAAAGACGGATTTATCTTTTCTTCTGATATGAGTGAGTCATCATTCTAGAAGCTTCTAGAAGTGATGAAGTGGCTTCATGACTCATTAGGCATTAATGGTGTCATTAAAGCTTTTGGTGACTATGCTTATGATTCATTGTTTTCTTTAAAGCCTTTTGTTTTGCTTAAGATCTTTTGTGATGATAAGGCTTCTTGATGTGGTCACCTCCCTCCTCCTACGGTCACCCCCCCTCTTTATAAGGCCGGCCCCCTCCTCTCTCTCTAATGGTTGTTGGTTTTCATTTGTGAAAAGATTATGATAGATTTGGGGTGTATGGAATTCACAGTTCATTTCATTCCATCACCCAATTCCCTCGGCAACTTCATTAACCGATCGTCCACGGATTTGGACGAAGTGAGACAAAGTCATCTACTCATTCTCTACATCAATCTTTGTCGTCTCTTTTAGCAAACTTGACGATCGAGTTGCCTCGAGTCAGAGGCGGGAGCCCGTTTAAAGAATCGTCGACGTGGTGCCACCTCGACGAAGGAATCGGAGATCGACAAGATCGGAGTAGCCGCAACGGAGCGTGGGATGATGGTTGAAGAACGAAGGACTCGGATCGTTCGGTATAACATTCCTACACTCTTTACAGTTTGTTAGTTTAGCAATAATGGCAGATCCGGGTTAAAGTATACGATAGCGCCAAGTTAAAAGTTTTTGTTCCGCATTTGGCGTCTGTAGACTGCCGGGGCGCTAACGTAGAATTACATATCGTGTATCATGCAACGCGGAATAGTGATATGAGATATTAAGGGAAAACAACTCTTTTAAAATAATTCCAGTTTTTAAAATATAACATGCGGTTCCTAATTTTACAATAAAACCAGTTATCTATGTAGGTACAATATGTATATGCGCAAGTATTGATGTACCAATGTATGTGCGCACAAATATGGGTATACAATGTGTATGTGCACAAGTATGGGTGTATCAAGGTATATGTACACCAAAATGGATATACAAATGTGTATATCCGCAAGTATGGATGTATCAATGTATATGTCATGATGCAGCAAACCTACTGTGTAGTGACATGGCAATTATCGATGATGAAGTGTGTGAGCCGGCAAATCTGTGTACGTGTAACATACGCATCATCGATAATGGTGCAAGTGTACTAGTACAGGTATAAGCAATGCAATGGAAATAATATGAATGCAACATAAGGTAAATCATATGCAAATGATGACGGGTATACGTATCTAACATGATCGAGTTGGTGAATCTATCAATCGGCATCTAGCCTCATAGCATCACGTACGGTATAATCCATCGTATGACATTCTCTAGTCAAGGGTATGGATCAACATCAAGTCAAACTCATCACGCACGGAAAATCATCGTGCGGCGGTATTAAACCAATAGGGATCCTATCATCCTATGCGATAAATGAGGGTACGGCCTAATATCACATACGGCCTATCATCCATGATTCACAATATTCTATATATATCTATATACCTATGTCCTAGGTCACATCCGCAATAATCTCATATCAGGGGACCGGCAGGGTATAAGTCTTCTCGATCGACTCGCATCCGTATACCAACATAACATCATATCATCATATCATCACATCATCTTATATTCCTTCATCGCATTTATATCACACATCAAATCGAATCTACATAAACATTCTATCTCTGCTAAGTAAAGTATCTAATCTAACAAACACACCCGAACCATACAATCAGATTTTTAAAGAAGTGAATCGTAGTTTTGAAAATAGGGGTTACGGTGTTTTTAAGAAAAAGATACCATTTGGAAATCCGTAACATCCCTAAAGGTATATTTTTAAAAGATACCTACGACTCTTTGTTTTAGAAAATGGTATGGTTCGGATGACGCATCTACATCGACTATCTAGTCCTAGAGTATCCTAAACGGCAATATCGCTAAACGTCATCCTATGATAGTAATAACATATAATTTCTAACTACCCTCTAGTTTCTAATATAGTATCACTAACTATCCTTTACTATAACCCTAGTTTCCTAATCTAGGTTTCCTAACCATATTCTATAGTCAATTTTCCATCAATACTTTGCGGGGGTGCTATACGCCATTCACCCGACTTCTCCCGTGGATATAGATCCACTCACCTGGTCTTTGCTTGCCGAAATCGATGACGCCACGCTCCGTCGCCTCGGAATCCACGCGAAAGTACGTTCAATAATAAACATAGCAATGCGCATTAAAATCAAGGCGGAAAACCAAAACGGTACACGTTCCGCTCATAGGTCAAAACCTATAGCTTTGCGTGCAAAACACGACCGAAAACCCTGGTCGTGGACGTCCAAACGCCACACGACGGAAACACAATACCAAATACCAAAATCAAGTCAAAACGAATTCATAAAACAATGCACCAACTCATGGAAATGGTCCCAGATTTTACCCTAAGCCAAATTGGTCAATTTTGCATATATGGAGGGCCTAATTTACATCTAAATGGACCCCAGAACAAGTACGAATCAATTCTGAGCTACCCTGGCTACAAATTGCGGCCATATTGAATAAATCTGTGGCCTGGGTGGAGGGGATGGGGCTCAGGTCTTAGTGGTAGCTTCCTAGGTGCCTGCACGACTCCCAGTAATTGCAAAATCATTTCTAGTGTCCCCGGGTTGCTCCAGATTCCAAAATACCCTCTAAAATCACACATTTATCCGATGTCGGGGTTTCTAAATCCGTGTTTTTGGGTTTCTAAGCTCTGGTCCAGGTCATTAAACAACATCCAAGTCTAGTTAACACCCTTTAACATCACCAATTTCAACAGCACTCAAACCCTAACTAGGAATCTTCTAACATCACTAAACATCACCGTTTCACATCTAAACACATATGAATACTAAAGTAAATGAAAAACTACCCAATTGGTGAAGGGATTACCTCATATAGCACCCATGAATCCCTAAGATGATCAAAATCTGAATTTTCTTGGTCTCATGTGTAGAGGATGAAGAGGGGATTAATTTTTGTGAAGGGTGTGTAGGGTTTTGGGGCTTATTAGGAGATAGATCTAGGGATTCTTTGAGGAGGGTTGTGGGGTTGAGGAGATGAAGAGGGAGAAGAAATCAAAGATGGGGTAAAGAATGGTAGCAGCCCCCTCCCTCTCTCTCCCAAAATCACACTCTTTCTCTCTCTCCAAAAGCCTACCTAACCTAATCATTTTGTCCCCTTTGACTTTTCCTTTTTCTTTTTCTTTTCTCTCCACCAATAAACCATAATAAATAGCCCAAATGAAATGAAACATGTAACAAAATGAAACATGTCATGGTACACTAACCATGGAAACTGTAAAAACGCGGATTTTGCTTAATCGCAATTAGCAGTGCACTAATCGGGTTTTTATCAAAACTGAATATAATAAATTTTAATAATGCCAAATCCTTAAAATATATTTTTAAATGAATAAATCATTTTAATTTCCTTTTATTTCACAATTATTGATATATATTTATACCCTTTTTCGAAAACCCCAATTTCGCGGGCAGTTTTCGGGAAATATATTATTTTAATATTAAATTCCAAAAATAATATTTTATATTTTCTGAAATGTTACAGTGGGTTGCCAACTCGTGAATAGTAAGTAACATCATACATGTTAGTTATATGTATGCCCTAGAGGCCATCACTGTACATGTGATGTATATTGTAGTAGATGTTTGGACATATATAGGGAGGACTTTCTTACTCGACATGATAGTATGCTATTTGGTTGCTCTTTATCTTAACATGTACACTTATAGTCTCTCTATTATATGTTGATAAAGCCCTTAGGATGAGTACTTGACTACCAGGATTATGATGCAGATCATACTAGTGGGGCAGAGGTAGTCGGTAAGTACAGCCTTCAAATGTTCCTAGTCGCGGGAGTATTGAGACAAGGCATCGATACTCCAAAGTAGAATAGCGTATATGCTTCTCGAACCATATGATGGGTGATGGATAATCCCATATCCATTGGCTTTTGACCTCAGAGAAGGTATACGTGTGCTCAGTGGAGACTGGGTACACTGGACGGACTCGCCGAGAACTCCAAGATGGTATTATACCTATCGTCAGATAGCAGTTCTCTGGTGACACTGGTACATGTTAGTCTTTCGACCCGAGATCATCATAGAGCCTTGTGTGATTCCCACTGTGCTTTGATTTACACCATACCATGGTCAAGAGATCGTGCAAAAAGGTGGTTTTTCGGTACAGTCCCGAGTTACATGGAGGCAATGAGCGATAGGAGGGGATTTGTCTCTCCCGGTATTGGGAGTTGATGTTGCGCTATGCTCGATTGGCCATAATAGGAAATCCATGGCCAAGGTTCCTGAGATCTACTGGTAAGTGTTATCAGTAGTTTCTCGAACCGCTATGGACCTTGCATCGGCATGACTTATCAGGTTATTAGGGTCTGATGTTATACCACCCCAGGCTGTGATATGCGATATATCTGACGAAGAGACCAGACTGTACGGTAGTGTTACTGATTGGATTCGCAGGAGTATGAGCATGCTTGCTTGTTGATCTTCTGATCGCTCAATACCCGAATGGCCGTTACATTTAGCAGACGGCTTGCGGCTTGTGGGTGTTTGATTTGATCATCACCCACTGCCGGCGTATTAACGAGTCTTAAGAGTCCTACACAGAGGTTTTCTGGTTCATGCGAAATGAAGTAGGAGCACATATGTGATAAGTGCGGGACCGAGATTAATGCGCGTATGTGATACCGCATTCTATTCTCGTGATATATGATATCGGTCGGTTATATGTGATATAGCCGGGTTATCAGATCAAGTGTTGATTCGATAAGTTGATTCATATGATATTAGTCGGTTGTATGTGATATAGCTGTATTATTAAATCAAGCGTCGATTTGATAATTTAATGTATAATTATGTATTTGATATATTGTTCACCACAGAAAACTGCATTTTAATACCGCTCATTCATTATCCCCTTTTTGTATATATCGGTACTATTAACAGTGTCTGCTCAGTAATTACAGTTTACTGGTATTCGTGATAAAATAGTGGAAATACATTCAAAATCACGGATTTAATGTTTTGGAGCCGAAACTGTAATCATAACCGAGAACCAACCGATATCCATGGGACTCTTTTTGCAATAAACTAGTGTGCAAACAATTTTTGGTCCAAAACAATACATGTGTGACACTAGACCATGATGAGGGGCTGCCTTGGCTGCACTAGGAGCATGTATGGTGTGATGTGCATTAAATGTGCATTGGATGCTATAGATCTTGATGTGATTTGAAGCACCAAATTTCCCTCTAAAATCTCTGAAGGCAAATCAGGTTATAACAATAAAACAAGCAGCACCAGAATGATTGTGGAGGGAACACAAGTACCCCACATCAATACGATCTCCTTATCTCGGATTATGACCGGCCACATTCCTTCTCTGTCCGAGCTCGCCGGCCCTCCTTAGTCCAATGGGCCCCATTTTTTGTCTGTCCCCCCTTGCTGCCACGTCAACTCATTTTTATTATTTGTTAAATTTTCTTTTGAGCCTATAAATACCAGGCCAGTGGGCAAGTTAGAGGGCACTACTACTTCTTTTGTGAGAGAAAAGATTGTGAGATTGTAACTAGTGATCTTGTTGCTCTTAAGTGTGAATTCCTTGCCTTCCTCTAGTCTTACAACCTCTCTTCTTGAGCTTGCATGATTAGATTTTGGTATTTGAATTCACTTGTTTTGTACTTGGATCCATTGTAATCAAGCTTCATTTATATAAGCTGTTTCTTGTATATCTTCTCTTTTTGCACTTTTCTTTTTGTTGTTATTTCAATTTATGATGTGTGAGTAGTTGTTCTTGGGCTATGGTGAGGTAGGTTGTCGAATGAATTTACTTCCAACCCCTCCCTTTTGATTCTTGCATTTTACATTTCTTTTCTTAAGTATGCAATTTTATTATGTTTTGCTTGATAGGATATATCGTTTTGAATGGTTGCAAATCAACCTATAACATATATCCTATTTCTTCTTTACATTTTATTGTTTCTATATTATGAATTGAAATTGAAATGAATACGGAATTATGTTAAGTGTCGCAACTAGCTAGATAGGATATATAGCACACATGCATATATTCTATACTTGCTAACTTCACTTAATTAACTCCATATTCATTTCATTCTCTGTAAGTGCACGGCGGCGCCCCGGCCGTCAATCCGACGCCGGAATGCGGAAGCGGTGAAAAACTTTAATTTTGCGGACTTAGCAAACCGGCACCACCGCGCACTAAACATCCGGATCGTAACCATTAACAAGTCTAAGCTACTAACAAGAAAGGGAAGAGAAGTATACCGACAGATCCGAGTCCTCCGGTCTTCTCGTCGTCGTCCCGACCTCCTGCGGAATGTCCCGTCTCCTCCTCGTCGCCGGAAGTGCACCACATCGCCTACATCGTTTACGGGCTCCCACCTCAATGCCGAGGCAACTCGGGCACGAAGCCGGCTACTCGACGTGCCCAAGATTTGCTGTAGAATATAATGTAGAGGCTTGTGTCTCATTTTGGGGTTTGTGGAATTGCCTTTTGTGGAGGGATTGAACTTGGAGCTTTTGAGACGGAACTTGTGGGATTTTTGCAACATGAAATGAAGCAAAATCCCACCTCAAAATATTTGGACAGCCCCGCCCCATTGGAGTGGCCGGCCATGGTCAAATGCAAGAGAGTGAGAGAGAGAGTGTGTATCAATCAAAGAAAATAAGCCCACGCATTTCCAAGAGAGAGAGAGAAGGTTGCAATGATGAACAATGATCACACAAGGAGAACCTCACTCCACCAACCTCATCATTTCCAAAAGTCAAGTAATGATGAAGATGGAAGTCAAGCAATGATGGAGTGTACAAGTCAAATGGTGGAGGAATGGTTCACTATCATGACAAAAAGAAACATGTAAAGACCCCCTCCACAATTGCTTATTTGCACAAATGCAAATAAGCCCTCCTCCACCAATCTTCGGCCAATGAACGGAACAATGGAAATCGGCCGAAACGGAAAGCAAACTGGCAACTCCATAAAGCTGGTCCCGTAATAAATTACAGGAAAACCCCGATACTGTGCATACACACCCGCATCTGTATTTCGACCGAAATACAAATGCAATGAGACAAAATCTCCACTGTACTATACTAGAATCTGGCTTATACCAAAACCGGTTAGTAATATCTGTTCGATCCTGATCCATGCAATACCGCACGTATCTGATCGAACCCTGCCATATAACCATACGGCCTATAGTACAAACTGTCAGATCCTGATCCGTGCAATACCGCACGTATCTGATCGGACCTTGCCATATCTCCATACGGCCTCTACAACCTTTCGCCCGAAAGCTGAGTAACAGAATGTGGGGGACTCTAAAGACTCGTCAACACCTTGGTTGTGGATTTAACCACTAGCACGTCAGAGGTATAAGCCAATACGTAACGGGCTACCAGGTATTGACTAAAAGGGATGTCTGTGAGTGAACTCAGCCTGACAACCCTACTGAGCCTGTCAGTGACAATATCCGTACAGTCCGGTCCGTTCGTCTATGAGCATCGCATGGCGGGCCTAGGGGGTTGGTAAAAGTCAGACCCCCAAAAGCGGTACAAGTCGTGTCGGAGTGTAGCCCAGAACACCCTGAGATACTACTGGAATACCTACCAGTATATCTCCTTGCCTCGGCCGAGGGCTTCGTGTAATGGCTCTCCTAGACACAGCACGACCTCACCCCCAATACCGGGAGAGACGAACCCCTGAAGATGCGCTCACTGCCTCCATGTGGCTCGGGACTGTACCCAACTAAAACCTGTTTGCACGACTCCTTTGAGCCGTGGTAGGGTAGTAATCAAAGTACATTGGGAACTCACACGAGACAAATGACGATCCCCAGGTCGATGAACTAACCTGTACACATGTCACCTGGGAACTGCCATCTGACATCTGGTATATGACCAACTGGCATGTTCCCGGCGAGTCCTGTCCGGTGTACTCATAACCCAATGAGCACCTGTATACATCTTAGGTGATCCAACTGACACCAGTGGCTTGTGAGACCGGCCACCGCCCCTCGTCGGGGTCTTGACTGTATACACTAGTCTACTATGGAGTATCGATGCCCTGTCTCGAAACTCACACGACTAGGGACCATTTCAGGATATGCTTATAGACCCCAGCTCCCACTTATATGATCGCCCTCATACTGCTGGTGGTCAAGCAAGAATCCTAGGGGCTCTATCAACGTGTAATAGCGACGTGTCAGGTCACCTAAAACAGTACACGATGATAAAGGTAAACCAGATAGCATACTATCATCTCGAGTAAGACTGTCCTACCGGGATAGGTCCTCCATCAATCATTGCAATCACGTACCTGTGATCCAATAATTGACTCTGAGGGCATTATCTCCAACAATCTCCCACTTGCACTCAAGGCTAATTATTGCGATGTCGCATACTCACAGCCCGTGTGATACCGAACACCCGACTCCTCTACTAGTCAGTCTCACAAAGCTCGTTTGCGAAACTATTGCGTTCGAGGAATAGCCTTAGTGAGTGGATCCGCTTTGTTGTTTCTTTCTATGTCTCTCTATATCTCAAGTTCGCGGAGAAAGCCATCTCCCGAAATGAGCAATACCTGTCTTAGAATGTGTCTGGATGTCTGATGGGACATAGCTCATAAATGAACTCCAAATCTAAAATTCTTAGACTGTATCGTCAACTGAACTTAATCAGTATCCTGCGCCATGCCTCCCTCAGTATTGCCTTGGACCACCTGTCCAAAATACTGCCCCTCGTCAGAGGGAAAACTATAACTCTGACAACCTCCTTGTCGTCCATGTCACCTTGGAAGCCTGGAATGATAACTGTCTCACGAATGAGGCTGTCGTTATCATATCCCTAGAACATTCACTTATGTTCTAAAACTGCTTCCGACTGTTTCTCCAGGATTGGATTAATGTCAACTTATTGCATCTAGTGTAAAAACAACATCTGGTGTGGTACTTGACATCTCATGATTGACTCAATTACCTGAGCAAGTGATCTGCCAATCATGCACATCCCTCTCCCCTTCAGTCTGTAAGACACCTTTGGAGAGGGTGACTCCATTACCTGCAGGTGCACTACCGTGCCAGGAGTCGTCCATTCTAAATACTCTTAGAATGCTGTCTAAGTACCCTGATTGGGAAACCACCCAAATCTAGATCTAAAACCATAGATCTAGTAACCAGTATGTCTGACATAAAATCCATTTCTTTTGTGGAGAAAACACTGTGTGACGACCAAAGTATAACCGATTGTAGTATAGGAATATCACTTTCTACTCTGTGTATGTCATCCAAATACCATGACATCACACCCTAGTACCTCCTCAACAGATCCATCCCCTATTCTGATGAAGTCAAACCCATGACTGTCACGTCAGAAATAGATGATCTATCTCCGCTACATCTGCTTTAGTCTATAAATAGACATAAGCTACCTGTCCACCAATGCTTCCGCTGCTCCCACTGTCTACGACAACCCTCTGGCAGAGTCATATACACGTACACTTCTGAAGCGAGTTCAGAACGACGCTATACTCATCCTCCCGCCGGGTTTCGCAGCCTGGAACAACAGCAATGGTAATTGTGGGTAAACAAGAACTTCCCTGTCACCGTCCTTGAGGCTACCGTAGTACCTCTTGGGTGCCTGAAGTTACCTACCTCATCTGCGGAGTGGTCAATGGAATGTCAATCCAGATTGAATCTTTAGGTTCCTTATCAAATCTTTTGTAATCGTTTGTGGTTCTGGAATCACTTCCAGTTCTACCATACTCCCACTACTGTTTTCTGAAAAAAAATCCATTTTTAATAAAACTGTGGCGAGTCTAGAACAATATCGCTATTGTTCATCCAGATGGTAGAAAGTCAACCCTCGTCATAGCCTGGGTCAACCCACAAACAGCCATTACAGAAACGTGCCTTGAGTTATCCAGAGTCTGGTTTTAATCATAAGCTGGACAACTCCCCGTACCTTAATAACGTCAAGATACGAACTGTTCTATATCCCATATAGGACCAGAGGCACTGATTTAACTGAACCAGATCCAAATCATGCAACTGTCTCCAGTGCATGTCAACTAAATGGAAGGAGGCCGATCAGCGTTACTCAACTTAGGAATGCTTCCAATTATGAGTAACCTGAAAGAGAAGCAAGTTCTCTTAGTCACTACTACCAACCGAATACCATACACAAGTATCTACATCTTCGATCTCTTTGAAGAATCCCGATACTTGCTACACCTGGTTCTCTACTCTATTCAAATACCTATAACTTCTCAAAATTCGGACCATGTGTTTCCACGAAACACCTGTCTAAAAACTAGAGAAGTCATAAGTAAACCGAATATAGTACGAGGACCAACCCCTCTGTCCTTATGGACCCTGGACAACATACAATACTCTGCATAAGTCCCTTGAGTCTGATAACTCATTCACTGTGTGTCGTAGGTTGAAAACTGTACTTATGGTTAAGAAGAATTACACCGCTGTTTAATGCTCCTTACCTAACCATCCACTGATATAGGTAAACGTCACAGACATAATTTCAAAAAGGTATATCTCACTCTATGAAAATAGACGTACAGATATATCAATTTGAAATTGGTGCATAACAGCGGATATTCAAAACCAAATATTTGCCGACCGGCAAACAACCCAGGTGATTTCCTCAAATATCACCGATTGCAACGAATCCCGATATAATGAGGATAGTCACCCAATTCCCAACAACTTAATCCCACTCATCATCTATAAAACCATACAGATGTGAGAATCATACCTGGTAAATACATACCCTGGAGTAAGTATCTAGTCGGGAAATCAGCTTTCCTTTAACAGTACACAGTGAGACTGAAACATTGAAATGTTTCGTAGGGGTATCCTGGTATTCCTAGTAATGCCTTTTCCATATTCACGACTGTAACCGTATAATTCTTTGCCACCTCTCCAAATCCCTTCATATGTCTTTAGTCATTACCTTCTGCACACCCCTTTAGGCCAAATGGTTTTCTTCCTTCCCTACCGTTCGGCACCAGCCTATGGTTTGGAAGAAGACTATCCAATAAGCATAATGGGTGTACTGTCCCAATCCTAGGAACACTCGCAATGCGAGAGAAGGTGAAGATAAAAGACACCTGAATAAATCTTATTCGTATTTCTCCTGAACCAGAATCCATCCCCGAACTGGAACAAGTTCCTTTCGAGTTCGTATATAACCATACGATGGAGTATCCAATAAACTGTGGATCTTCGTAGTGATACGGAGTGTCCTGGAGAAATTCAAAGGTGATTTTAGGATTGGCGAAGAAATACCTGGTTTGGTCATGAGTATCTGTTGCAATTTACTTTGCCCTCTTACTAATCCCTTGCTTTGTCTTAACTTAATACCTTCTGCATACCATCGTTATGCTGATTGGTTTTCTTCATTCCCTACCGGTCGGCACCAGCCTAAGGTTTGGAAGAAGACAATCCAATTTGCGTAATAGGTGTACTACCCCTAAACCAAGGAGTACTCGTAACCTGAGAGAGGGTAAAAGGAAAAGACAACTGAATAATCCTATCCGTTTTCTCCAGAACCTGAAACCATCCTCGAATAAATTCTTTCGAGTTCGTATCTAACCATACGATGGTTTTGTCCAATGGAAGTGGACGTTCGTAGCAATACGGGGTGTCCTGGAGAAAAGGGTAAAAGTAGGAGTGGCAATGAGGTTTGCAACTCTGACAATCCAAAAGCCAGTGTTTAAGAAGGTTCGGTCAACTTGGTCTCTGAGTCAAAGTCTTAGGGTCGGGTCAATGGTCGCTGCCAAAGAGAGAAAGAAAAGAAACACTCAGCGTGCACTCTAACCTAGATCAGAATGGTTACCAATTTATCTAATCTGGAATCCTCCCACTGTACCTCAAATTCTCCTCCAAACCTGGAAGAAGAATTAGTCGGGGTTACCCGAGGAGTAAACTAACTCATCAGTGGGAATCGGGATCCAACTATCATCGCATGATAACGTGACGGAATCCGCTCACGGTATCACACTCCAGAAGGTATGCGCATATCTGGCAAGTTTCAGTTCTTTTGAAACTCCCGATGTGATTTCTGCCCCATGCTCTTATGACCTTGACTTTGGCCAACATATCATAAGCCACATGTCAAGTTCTACCCGTCATTCTCCAGGTTAATTTGAATCCACCCGTACATACCCTTGACTTTGGCCAAAATGGCAGTACGACTGTCCGAAACCAACGCATCTATCTATGCTGCATATGAATACCCCAATAGCTACCAATCACTGTGCCTTGACTTTGGCCAACATACACAGCTTGAATACTATTGACCACCCATATGAAACGACGGAGGGCTACGAATGGTTTCTGGCGAAAACCTTTAACGTAAAGAACTTGATATCGTCGAAGGAACAGATAGCTTTTTAAAAATATAGTGACGAAAACCGTTGCTAAAGTGGTCACTCCCGGTAAAGGGATCTCGGCTCTTTCCCCGTAGAATGGGGTGCAGGATATTCCAAATGAATACCGCGATGCAAAGTAAAAGTAATCGGCTATAGTGAAGTTAATGCCCCGACGCAAACTTTTGTCCAAGGGGTCACTCCCGGTGAAGGGATCTCGGCCCTTGCCTCGTCGACTGAGGAGCAGGATATTCCAACTGAATACCACGATGCAAAACAAAAGTGAACGTCCTTGCAATAACAGCTTTTTGAAAAGTGTTCCAACAACATCAGATTAGGTTTGTTTTTAACTTGCATTGATCCGAATCAATGCAGTCCCATCAATTGATCACACCAAAAAGAACGAAAATATACTGATGTACGTATATGCCATCCGCATTCGCCACTGGGTCCCGTCATTACCCGTTAGGTTAGCTAACTAACGACAGAGCGGGGACTGGACTAGCGCGGATGAAAAACATATACAACATCTAATAATATATATACCAATATATTATATTTCGCTCAAGGCGTGAAAAGAAATGCAACATCACAGAGAATGAACAGCATCACAGAAACAATACAAATATCTGGGATCCCCGGGTTTCACAGAGCCGCTGAAACCCGACGTTCCCCTGGTCGTGTGGATAGCCTGCGCAATGAAATCCTAGACCCCTACGGGCGCGGCAAGTTACCCGCCAAAACCTGAAGCGAGGCAGCCCCCTTCAGCACCGTGAATGGACCACCCAGCACTTCACGGAATCCGGTAACTTGGGCACCCCTCCTGGGTCAACCTGTACCCCCTACGAGTGCGGCGAATAGCCCGCCAATTCTAGAGTGAAGCCCCCTCCGTCTCAATGCCATGAGATGCGGGCTTGTTGTCCTCTAGAACCCGGCTATGCGTGCACCCCTCCGCGGGGTAATCCTAGTACAGAAAGTAAAATATACATACAACGGGTACATCGACCGCAACCTGGTCGTGCCCCAAAATAATAATACAATCAGGCAGTGACGGCAGTCCACATGTCGGACGCTCGCCCCGCAATATCAAATGTACATAATACATCCACAACTGTACTAGCATTGCATCCAGGCTATCCCCCACGACTGATCCGCAACATCACAGCAAAAACAGAACATCAACGTGAAAATCACGTTCGCAAATCCGTCTAACCGGGCTATAGCAGTTAGACCGGATTTACCGATCGAGTGACATTCACGGTCGCAGATATAATGTAAATACTGTGAAAAATGTGTTTAAAATTTTCCGATTGATCAAAAATTAACGAGTGGGCCCCAAAACAATACTGCAGCACACACAGAAATACTTGGCCCAAATTTAATATTCCAAAACCCCCAAAATAAGCCCAGAAGCCCACTAGAAAAATATGATACAATGAGGATACAATTGTGCGGCGGAACCGCGGCCCAAGGGGGGGTTTGGCCACGGTTCCGCGCTCCAGGTATTGAGTCACTGTGTCGAACTTTTCCAGTAACCTTATAATTTCCTGCACATCAATTTTATACAACCTGAAAAATTTTTCGACACCAAAAATTTCCAACAGAAAACTGATGTGTACAAAAATTGGGTTTTTGGAATTTTGATCGATCGGAACTGAAAAACACATTACACGAAGCTAGACTAAGTTAATGGCGAGGCTCTGATACCACTGTAAGTGCACGGCGGCGCCCCGGCCGTCAATCCGACGCCGGAATGCGGAAGCGGTGAAAAACTTTAATTTTGCGGACTTAGCAAACCGGCACCACCGCGCACTAAACATCCGGATCGTAACCATTAACAAGTCTAAGCTACTAACAAGAAAGGGAAGAGAAGTATACCGACAGATCCGAGTCCTCCGGTCTTCTCGTCATCGTCCCGACCTCCTGCGGAATGTCCCGTCTCCTCCTCGTCGCCGGAAGTGCACCACATCGCCTACATCGTTTACGGGCTCCCACCTCAATGCCGAGGCAACTCGGGCACGAAGCCGGCTACTCGACGTGCCCAAGATTTGCTGTAGAATATAATGTAGAGGCTTGTGTCTCATTTTGGGGTTTGTGGAATTGCCTTTTGTGGAGGGATTGAACTTGGAGCTTTTGAGATGGAACTTGTGGGATTTTTGCAACATGAAATGAAGCAAAATCCCACCTCAAAATATTTGGACAGCCCCCCCCATTGGAGTGGCCGGCCATGGTCAAATGCAAGAGAGTGAGAGAGAGCGTGTATCAATCAAAGAAAATAAGCCCACCCATTTCCAAGAGAGAGAGAGAAGGTTGCAATGATGAACAATGATCACACAAGGAGAACCTCACTCCACCAACCTCATCATTTCCAAAAGTCAAGTAATGATGAAGATGGAAGTCAAGCAATGATGGAGTGTACAAGTCAAATGGTGGAGGAATGGTTCACCATCATGACAAAAAGAAACATGTAAAGACCCCCTCCACAATTGCTTATTTGCACAAATGCAAATAAGCCCTCCTCCACCAATCTTCGGCCAATGAACGGAACAATGGAAATCGGCCGAAACGGAAAGCAAACTGGCAACTCCATAAAGCAGGTCCCGTAATAAATTACAGGAAAACCCCGATACTGTGCATACACACCCGCATCTGTATTTCGACCGAAATACAAATGCAATGAGACAAAATCTCCACTGTACTATACTAGAATCCGGCTTATACCAAAACCGGCTAGTAATATCTGTTCGATCCTGATCCGTGCAATACCGCACGTATCTGATCGAACCCTGCCATATAACCATACGGCCTATAGTACAAACTGTCAGATCCTGATCCGTGCAATACCGCATGTATCTGATCGGACCTTGCCATATCTCCATACGGCATCTACAACCTTTCGCCCGAAAGCTGAGTAACAGAATGTGGGGGACTCTAAAGACTCGTCAACACCTTGGTTGTGGAATTAACCACTAGCACGTCAGAGGTATAAGCCAATACGTAACGGGCTACCAGGTATTGACTAAAAGGGATGTCTGTGAGTGAACTCAGCCTGACAACCCTACTGAGCCTGTCAGTGACAATATCCGTACAGTCCGGTCCGTTCGTCTATGAGCATCGCATGGCGGGCCTAGGGGGTTGGTAAAAGTCAGACCCCCAAAGGCGGTACAAGTCGTGTCGGAGTGTAGCCCAGAACACCCTGAGATACTACTGGAATACCTACCAGTATATCTCCTTGCCTCGGCCGAGGGCTTCGTGTAATGGCTCTCCTAGACACAGCACGACCTCACCCCCAATACCGGGAGAGACGAACCCCTGAAGATGCGCTCACTGCCTCCATGTGGCTCGGGACTGTACCCAACTAAAACCTGTTTGCACGACTCCTTTGAGCCGTGGTAGGGTAGTAATCAAAGTACAGTGGGAACTCACACGAGACAAATGACGATCCCCAGGTCGATGAACTAACCTGTACACATGTCACCTGGGAACTGCCATCTGACATCTGGTATATGACCAACTGGCATGTTCCCGGCGAGTCCTGTCCGGTGTACTCATAACCCAATGAGCACCTGTATACATCTTAGGTGATCCAATTGACACCAGTGGCTTGTGAGACCGGCCACCGCCCCTCGTCGGGGTCTCGACTGTATACACTAGTCTACTATGGAGTATCGATGCCCTGTCTCGAAACTCACACGACTAGGGACCATTTCAGGATATGCTTATAGACCCCAGCTCCCACTTATATGATCGCCCTCATACTGCTGGTGGTCAAGCAAGAATCCTAGGGGCTCTATCAACGTGTAATAGCGACGTGTCAGGTTACCTAAAACAGTACACGATGATAAAGGTAAACCAGATAGCATACTATCATCTCGAGTAAGACTGTCCTACCGGGATAGGTCCTCCATCAATCATTGCAATCACGTACCTGTGATCCAATAATTGACTCTGAGGGCATTATCTCCAACATTCTCAAACTCAAATTTTTAGTTTCCATTTTACTTAACCTTGATATCGTATTCTAACCCGATGCATGTTTCGGATAGATGCGGCATGCTTTCGCAATTCAAATGGAAACTAAAAGCTTGAACCTTGAATCAAAACGGAGAGTTGGGGGGTGATACTCGTATTTCACTAATACTAAACCTTAGCCGAAGTTTTCCTTTAAAACCTTTCTTCTTTTAATTCTTGCAATACGTGACAAAATCAATCTCCAACCTCTTGATTTATAACTCAAATTGATGTCGTGATATCCACTCCTTGTGGTTCGACCCGTGCTTGCCGGCTTGCTTCAATGCACCGTGCATTTGCGGTATTTTAAAACTCGAGACTCACATCGTGCACTATTTTCACCAACATAACCGACATATCTTAATTAAACTAAAACTTGACAAAAGAACGACACCGTGAGTTTCGAACAAGTTTTTGGTGGCGCGTCAGGTATTTGCACTGACACATGGATTCTAACATCATGCGTGAACTGGAGTCTAAACCTTCATAGACAATCTGACATAACCTCCACTATTCTAACCCGTGATGGGGACACTTGATTAAGATGTCTTTAAACCTTTCCAAGCATTTCCAAAAAATTTCACCCTCTTTTTGTTTAAAATTGTGGATTTCATTGCAAATTCACACGGTTTTATGAATAGGTTAAAAATTTTTCAGAAAAACTTTCACAAAGTCGTCCCATGTCGTGATTGATCTAGCTGGCAAACTGTTTAACCAACTTTTCGCATTGTCCTTAAGCGCAAACGGAATGAATTTGAGCTTAACGACATTCTCACCCACTTCGTGAATTTTCATCATAGCACATACTCCTTCAAATTCGCTGATTAGAAGGTAAGCATCCTCGGACTCGAGTCCGTGGAATTTTGGAAGTAGTGGTATGAATTGCGACTTGATTTCATAGTTGTTTACCGCAATGGTGGGTAACACTATGCATGAAGGAAGGGATGAACGGTGTGGGTAACATTTGTCCTGTAACGCCGCCTCCTGTTGCTTAATGATCGTTTGTTCCGTCATTGTCGGTGGTCTAGGAGAAGAAGGTGAAGGAGAATGAAGTGTAGGATTGGACGGCTCCGATGAAGCAAAAGGTGTAGAAGAGTCAGAAGATACAGTCACGAACCAGACTAATCGAGATTGTGAATCTCTAGTCCAAGCTGACATGCATTATTCGGAAATGGAAGAAAAAAAGGTGTTGCTAAAAAAAATATTCACAACAACAAATATCACAAAAAAGGTACCACAAGAACACAAACATGACGCACTGCACACACCTAAACAGTCTAGGGTTACCTAGGTCAACTAGACCTGCTCGAAAACTTGCTTTGTGAAGTAAAAGTGTATCGCGAGACGGGCCCAAGATAGACTGATCGAGAAGCCAGGTAAGTGCAGAGAGGAAGGGAGGTTTTCCCTCGCTTTTGCGAGGTTCCTTAATTACAAAACCTTCTCTCTTTTGGTGGTTGCGCCTTTCACACTTTCCTAGACACTTCTTGAACAATGTACCGATGGACGGGTATAGAAATACACTTAACTTTCCCTATTGAGCGCGATGTCCTTAGAGGATGAAAGTCTAATTTCTTTTAAAATTAATGGGGGTGTGAAAATGCTCATTTTTTGTGGTTTGTGGGCCACGGAGAAGGGTGATAAAATCCCTTACCGTATCTTGTTGGGGTTCTTTTGCCCTTAAGTCCGTATTAAAGTTATGCAATGCGCAATACAATGTAAAAGTTGTTCAAAACATCAAACAATCATTTTTTATGTTATGTTCAAATGCGGCGCTGCAAAAAAAATACAGGTTAGTTCTTTTTGGCGTTTGGCAATGTACTTGCAAAGAATCCTGTAAAGATCGAGTAGTAGACGCGTCGGGATTTGAGAAGAAGGTGTTTAAGAAATACGTACCGTTGGATTTTTGGGTTAAGAAACCCCCGTTGAATTGAATCCGTTTGGGTTGAAAGGTTCGCTTGCGTGGGTCAATCTACCAGGATCTTTGGCACTGTATTTCGTTATCACCTTGGCTTTGAGCGCACCCCTTCCTTTGCACAATCGCTATTCTCAAATTCTTCGAATATGAAAATGTCGCAAAAACGGCGATTTTAGTACGAAAAGCGATATATGTGGCCAAATCCTTGCATACTAAAAATTATAAAATTCAAACAATACCATTAGAATTATAACAGTGCACTGGAGACACCATCACATGAAATTTTCAAAAACTCCCTCAAGGGGCCGGCGAGCTCGGAATTTTTAAGGATGTGGCCGGTGACTTTAAGGAGTTAGGTGATAGTATTATTGGTGGGTTCTCTATGATAATTAATTGTTCTTTTGGTATTACTTGATTTTTTTAATTGATCACTGAGTGATAGCAGGTTGACAAAACAGAGAGCAAAATGTAAAACAGATATACAAGGTGAAAGAAAAAAAATATTTGTTTTGGTTTTGGTTTTTCTGAAGTTTATCTACAAAGATAACTCAAAAAGCTTAGTGATGTTGCCACTTCCCGGCAACGGCACCAAAAACTTGTTCGAAACTCACGGTGTCGTGCTTTTGTCAAGTTTTAGTTTAATTAAGATATGTCGGTTATGTTGATGAAAATAGTGCACGATGTGAGTCTCGAGTTTTAAAATACCACAAGTGCACGGTACATTGAAGCAAGCCGGCAAGCACAGGTCGAACCACAAGGAGTGGATATCACGACATCAATTTGAGTTATAAATCAAGAGGTTGGAGATTAATTTTGTCACGTATTGCAAGAATTAAAAGAAGAAAGGTTTTAAAGGAAAACTTAGGCTAATGTTTAGTATTAGTGAAATATGACTATTACCCCCAACTCTTCGTTTTGATTCCAGGTTCAAGTTTTTAGTTTCCATTTGAATTGCGAAAGCATGCCGCATCTATCCGAAACATGTATCGGGTTAGAATACGATATCAAGGTTAAGTAAAATGGAAACTAAAAATTTGAGTTTGAGAATGAAATGAATATGGAGTTAGTTAAGTGAAGTTAGCAAGTATAGAATATATGCATGTGTGCTCTATATCCTATCTAACTAGTTGCGACACTTAACATAATTCCGTATTCATTTCAATTTCAATTCATAATATAGCAACAATAAAATGTAAAGAAGAAATAGGATATATTTTATAGGTTGATTTGCAACCATTCAAAACGATATATCCTATCAAGCAAAACATAATAAAATTGCATAATTAAGAAAAAAAATATAAAATGCAAGAATCAAAAGGGAGGGGTTGGAAGTAAAGTCATTCCACAACCTACCTCACCATAGCCCAAGAACAACTACTCACACATCGTAAATTGAAATAACAACAAAAAGAAAAGAGCAAAAAGAGAAGATATACAAGAAACAACTTATATAAATGAAGTTTGATTACAATGGATCCAAGTACAAAACAAGTGAATTCAAATACCAAAATCTAATCATGCAAGCTCAAGAAGAGAGGTTGCAAGACTAGAGGAAGGCAAGGAATTTACACTTAAGAGCTACAAGATCACTAGTTACAATCTCACAATCTTTTCTCTCACAAAAGAAGTAGTAGTGCCCTCTAACTTTCCCACTGGCCTGGTATTTATAGGCTCAGAAGAAAATTAAACAAATAATAAAAATGAGTTGATGTGGCAGTAAGGGGGGTACAGATAAAAAATGGGGCCCATTGGACTTAGGAGGGCCGGCGAGCTTGGACGGAGAGGGAATGTGGACGGTCATAATCCGAGATAAGTAGCTCATATTGATGTGGGGTACTTGTGTTCCCTCCACAATCATTCTTGTGCTGCTTGTTTTATCTGTTATAACATGATTTGCCTTTAGAGATTTTGGAGGGAAACTTGGTGCTTCAAATCACATCAAGATCTTTAGCATCCAATGCACATTTAATGCACATCACACCATACATGCTCCTAGTGCAGCCAAGGCAGCCCCTCATCATGGTCTAGTGTCACACATGTATTGTATTGGATCAAAAATTGTGTGCACACTAGTTTATTGCAAAAAGTGACCCATGGATATCGGTCGGTTATTGGTTCTGATTGCAGTGTCGGCTCCAAAACGTTAAATCCATGATTTTGAATGTATTTCCAGTATTTTATCACGAATACCAGTAAACTATAATTACTGAGCAGACACTGTTAATAGTACCGATATATACAAAAAAAGGGATAATGAATGAGCGGTATTAAAATCCAGTTTTCTGTGGTGAACATATATTAACTTACATTAATTAATATTTACTCACTAAGTATTATTTTTCTCACTTGTGTGCATATAGTCTATAAGTGATATATATTAATGTATATTTTATTTGTGTCATGCTTGATGCCACATGCTTCATGGGTGTATGAGACTTACACTATGCTTGATATAATGTAGGGTTTATATTTATCTAAGTAATTCAAAATTGGATGGATATTTATCATGGCTACAAGCTTGTGGAAATATTGACCAAGTCCACCATTTTTGTTTCACTTGTAGATATTTGTTAACCTAACCATTATACCTTAGCCATAGTTCATTCTCTACATGAGTTAGTGTATGACACTAACTCACACATGGTTGCCATTCTCACCTCATTAGTTTTCATCTTCATCTTCTTCTTCATTGAGAAAAAGCTTGCTAGCTTTCTTCTAAGTGAGAAAATATTGTGAGAAAAATAAATCTGATGTGAGCCCATTTCCTACTTCATCATCCTTTACTATATTAGACATTTAGTTTAGGGCGTTTGCTTCATTAATCTACCATTAGTGATGAGGTAGCATGAGCTTGAGTCTCCTCGACATAGATCATCTTCGGCCTCGAAGACTTCGAGCAAGCTTGTTCATTTCTTCATGTGAACCTTTACTAGAGTTCGGGTGTTCACTACTTGGAGCGAAGGGACTACTACACGGAGCTTTAGAAGTGAAAGACCGGTCTACAAATGTTGTATTCCTCATTCACTTTGTATGAAAAGTTGTTTGCATGTTGTATTGTTTAAATCTCTAGTTAAGATTCTAGGGTTTAGGTTGTTTAGAACGGCAAATTTTTGAAAACGGTATGGACGATGCCTCCCGAAACCTTGTTGCCGCGCTAAGTAACCCTACAGTGGTATCAGAGCCAAGCTAGAGATTTAAATGATGTTTGTTAGGATTACGAAACCGAAACAACTCCGAAATACCCGATACAAATTCCTAGTTTCTGTCGAATTTTAAATGGCCTCTAAAATTTTTTTTAGCAACTGCAAAATGTTGTATGTGATATAACACGAACACCATAGAAATTTGATGCATTTTTTCTAAAAGTGGCCGGACACATAGGCTTAAAAACCGAGCTCACTGGGTCTTCTGGCTCATTTTGGCTTCAAATTTTTAGGGTGTTCCAGTCTCTGGGTTTTGGTGTTTCAGGTGTTGCTTGTTTTTGCTAAATTTGCATGTGATGTTAACTTTCTGCAAAGGCAATTCGGAGTGTTTCATAATCGTAATTCTAACATCTATTCGGGTTATTTAGATGACGTTAAAAAGTTTGAATGGATATCAATAACCCATATTTTCCCTCGCTGGAAATTTTCTAAGAGTTGGATTTTTTTCAAGTTTAAAATCTTCAGAAAATCACGCAAGCGATTCTGTGGATCCTCTAGAAGAACGATACCCAAACTCGACTTTTTGGATCACGGAACCGCGGTCATACCTTAGGGTTTGCGGCAGTTCCATGGCGACATGAGTGAGGCATGGGTCAGCCCTTCTACGGATGGTTCATAGGAGCTGTGGCATGTTCTCGGTACTTTTTGAACTCCGCTCAAGTGTTGAGCTCTTTTAGGGAAATTTTGGGTGTTTTTTTATTCGATCGAAAAGTTTAACAACGTCTAGCTATCTGTGGTTATGATACAATATTTAGAATCCACATAATTATTTATGAGATAACTAGTTTGAATTTTTTAAATCTAAAAGTTTAGTCTCATTTGATCGGTTGCCACGGAATTTTGATGTGGATCAAAAGTCCGTCGCAATTATGTAGTATACGCGGATACTCGCCGGGTAACCTTACTGGATAGCCACGCCCAATAGCCCCGACCAAGTGATGGTAGGAGAACCTCGTCGCCATAAGCATCCGTTCGGGTGCTCGCGGCAGCGATGTTCCGCCTTAGTGCACTTCGTCGACGGCATCGGGGGTGCGACTGTCTTCTAAAGTTTCCGACGAGCATTCGATCAGGTTATCGCGAATCTTGTTGAATTACCCGGCAGGTTATTGGAAAGTGTTTTCAATATCGAGACTAAAATGCGGGGTTTATAATTGTTAGGCATGTGATGTATAAGGAATTCATTTGGTTGGGCATAAAATCCAAAGTATGTGATACATTAGTTTTATGATGTCTATGGTGGTTGCAGATTCCAATTATTATAGTTTTTCATTTTCTTTTCTGCGACCGTAAGCGTAATATGTGGTGTATCGCCGGTTTCGTTGCTATACGTCAACGATAATTGGGATACACATATTTATTTACGTTGATGACATGCGATGTTATGTGTTGCTGTGATATGTTATATTAGATCGTCGTGTTCTGAATAGCCGGGTTTATTTTTTATGTGAGATGAGAATTTTTTATTTTCATTCATGTAAAAGCTTGTATGTAATATTCTTTTATTGGGGCACTTCCGGGTTGAGGATCATGTCACCATTGATGTATATTATTTACTTTTCGGAATTGGGATAGACCCAAGGCGGGGAGCATAAGTAACCGGGTTCTAGGGTCCAGAGGGAGACCATCTCGAGCAATCGAGACCGGGTCTCCTAACTCTAGTATTGGTAGGGTTGCTTGCCGCACTTGTATGGGTCTAGGAATGTAGGTTTGGCTATTCATCGCGACCGTGGAACCCGCGTTTTTATTGGCTTAATTTAAACACGGAATTCCTAGTATATCCAATATTTCATATGTGTTCTTCTGCTGCTGATATTTTGTGATGTGATCACTTGATATGTTCTGAGACGAATGCTTATATTATATATATGATTTATAATAACTTTTATTGCTTTCGTTTCTTCTGTGATACTTAGGAAGCATATTTGATGGGACTTCATTAATGAGATTAATGAAATAAAAGAAACCTAAAGATGTTGTAGAAACTTGTTTAAAAACTGGTAGCTCTAGTTCTTGCTTTGCATAGCGGTATTCCTTGTAGAATATCCAGCACCTTATTCGATAAGGAAAGAGCCAAGATCCCTTCAACGGGAGTGACCTCTTTAGAGAAACTAGCAGATACTACAACCCACTCGGTTTGTCTTTTGATTGCTTCTATAGTTTTTGCTTTGCATAGTGGTATTTGTGAAATATTCTGCACCTTATTCGATAAGGAAAGAGCCGAGATCTCTTCACTGGGAGTGATGTCATGACCCGAAATTGGCACGTGACGGCTCTTAAACTACGCAATGTCCACATGCGTAACGCAATTTAAGTAAGCCGAAAACCCAGCAATTTAAACCATCAAAAGTAGTAAGAAATAAGAACATTTTTAAAACCTTTGAAATCGCAATCCAAATTCTTTAAAAAGCCCAACTTTATTTCCTTTAAAATTTTGGCAGCACCTCCTTTGTAAAATGTAACATATCAGAAAAATAAAATATTATTTTTGGGAATTTTTATAATTAAATAATAAATATAATGAATATTTTAATAGGGCGGTATAATTAAATATCGATAAATTAGGAAAAATTTGGAAAATTATGGAAATTACTGAAATGAGGGTGTTTTATGTGATTTAGGCGAATTATGAATTTTTACGATTTTTATTTGCACTTTTTACGCTAATCGCGATTAAATATCGCTAACCGCGTATTAAGCGTGTTTTGTGCACATGACATGCACCATATCAATTTTACACTTTTTACATTTTTCTATCATGGTCTTTTCTTCATTATCATGCATGGTTGTTGAATTTAGAATAGAAAAGAAAAGAAAAGGAAAAAGAAAGGAAATGATGAGAGAGGGGACACAATCATGACATGAGACAAAGCATGCTTGAGAGAGAGAGAGTGTGTAAGGGGTCAACCCTAGATCTTGGCCATTCCTTCTCTTCTCATCATCTTCATCACCTCTTTTTCTCTCCATCTTCACCATGGCAGACCCATCTCCCTCCTCCACTTCAAGCTTCAAAGCACCCCCAAAACAAACCCAAAAGCCCATCTCCACTTCACGAAATTTTTACACGAGCTCACAACAAGCATGGGGAACCAAGAAAAACTGGATTTTGATGATGTAAGGGGGTTCATGAGTTCCAAATGAGGTAATCCCTTCTCCATTGGTGTAGTTTTTCATACACTTCAGTATCCATACGTGTTTAGTTGTAATTTAGTGCGGTTTAGTGAACTTTGAAGATTTCTAGAAGAGGTTATGTGGGATTTTGAGTAGTGTTAGTGCAATTGGACTTTAGAGATGACCTTAAACCCCCCTATGAGGTTAGAAACCCAGATCTATTTGAAACAAACCAAGTTTACTGAAAACAGAAACTTTCCATGTCGGTTTGTGAGGAATTGGAGCGTGCAGGTGAATCTGGAATGAACTGGAACATTTACGAGATAAATAAACAACTTCAGAGACCTAGCTAGAGCCCTCCTAGACCACCCTACAAAGACGACACCCCAACTCCCTAGGAAAACCGAGGTGGCCGGTTTTGGCAAGGGAGTGGCCAGACACTTGGTGATGGGATGTGCCCAGGTTGTTCCAGTAGCTCATATATATCCAATACATCACCCCAGTGTTGTTTGCTTACTTTGTTTTCACCTGAGACAAAATCTGGGATCACTTTTCTAGGTTGCTGCCATGTGTTTCATGATGTTTATGGATTTAAGTTTTGATATTTGGTTTTGTATTCGATCACTTGACGTTTGTACGTCTATATCGAGGGTTATTTGGTTGAATTGCAAGATGTAGACCATGGGTTTTGACCTATGGGTGATTCGTGCGACATTTTGGTTTTCGTGTGTCGTTTTGGCTTTGATTTGGATTTTGATGCGATACGATACGTTGTGATGTGTAGGTACCGCCACGAAGACTTAGAGGCGATGAGCAAGCGCGTGGCGACATCGGCATCGGCAAGCAAAGGTGAGTAGATCTATATCTACCGGGGAAGTCGGGTGGATGGCGTATAACACCCCTGCAAAGTTTTGATGGAAACTGATTTATAGAATATGGTTATGAAAACCTAGATTTGGAAACTTGGGTTAAAGTTAATGATAGTCAGTGAAACCATATTAGAAACTAAGGGTAGTTAGAAATGATATAATACGGCTGATATGTGATGACGGGATTTGAGGATGATGTTTGACGATATTGCTGTTTAGGATACTATAGGACTAGATAGTCGACGTAGATGTGTCATCCGAACCATACATATTTCTAAACTGAAGAATCGTATGCATCTTTTAAACAGATACCTTGGGGGACGTTACGTATTTTCAAATGATATCTTTTCCTTAAAAACACCGTAACTCCTAATTTCAAAACTACGATTCGCTTATTTTAAAATCCGCTTGTATGGTTCGGGTGTGTATGTTAGATTATATACTTATACTTATAGTAGATATAGAATGTTTATGTAAACTCGGCTTGATGTGAGATATAAATGCGATGAAAGAATATAAGACGGATATGATGATATGATGATATGTTGGTATACGGATACGAGTCGATCGAGATGATTTATACCCTGCCGGTCCCCTGATATGAGATTATTGCGGATGTGACCTGGGACATAGGTCTATATATATATATAATGTTGTGAATCATGGATGATAGGCCGTACGTGATATTAGGCCGTACCCTCATTTGTCTTATAGGATGATATGATCCCTATTAGCTTAATGCCTCCGTACGATGATTTTCCGTGCGCCATGAGTTTGAATTGATGATTGATCCATATCCTTGACGAGAGGCTGTCGTACGATGTATTATACCGTACGTGATATTGTTAGGCTGGATGCCGATTGATAGATTCACCGACTCGATCATGTTAGATAGGTATACCTTATAGCTTCTAGCTGACGATTTATCCTTTGATGCATTCATGTTATTCACATTGTATTACTTATACCTGTGATAGTACACCTGCACCATTATTGATGATGCGTATGTTACACGTACACAGATTGTAGGCTCACACACTTCATCATCAATAAATGCCATATCACTACACAGTAGGATTGCTGCATCATGATATGACTCTTGCGTATATACATATTGTACACCATACTTGCGCGCACACATATTGTACACTATATTTGCGCACATACATATTGTATACTATATTTGCGCACATACACACTGTATATTCATATTGGCTCACATATACATTGATACATCCATATTTGCGCACAAACACACTGTATATTCATATTGGCGCACATATACATGGATACATCCATACTTACACACATACACATGGTATATTCATATTGGCGCACATATACATTGATACATCCATACTTGCGCACATACACATTGTATATTCATATTGGTGCACATATACATTGATACATCCATATCCGCGCACATACACATTGTATATTCATATTGATGCCCACATACATTGATACATCTATACTTACGCATATACCTATTGTGCCTACATAGATAACTGGTTTTATTGGGAAATTAGGAACCGCATATTATATTTTAAAAACTGTAATCATTTAAAAGTGCGGTTTTCCCTTAATACGTCATACCACTGTTCCATACTGCATGATACAAGGATATGCATACGTTTTTATCATATGTCGCACACATCATGCTTTATGATTTTACGCATTGAGATATGCTGTTTTTCATAAGATTTCTGGATTTGAGAACCGTGGCTATTTCAAAGGAAAGTATGTTCTGTTTTAAAAACCCAGTTTCTCTTGATATGATATTTCAGTGCGTCCACCATGTGTTTTCTCGGTTCTGAGAGCGACATGTGAAACCCGATTCGAGTAGGCAGATGAGGCCGATTGCGGGTACATGGTGGACCCGGTATGGTACCCCGGGACGCGAGAGAGATTTCGTGTGGATGGCGATGAGCCTAGCAGAGGGACTACTACCTACCGGTGATAGTATTTGGGCTCGGCGGATATCCGGAGGATACCGACCGGAATCGAGAGATGATTGGGGCCGATCCGGACTGACGGAGCCCGTGGGCCGATCCGGACTGACGGAGCCCGATATATGAGGATTTACGTGCCGATGCAGGACACGGTTTTCATGATATTTTCGAGTGTCGATGCTAGGCACTCAGGTTCCATGATTTGATGTGTCGCGAGGGACACCGTTGACTTATATTCTCATACTTTCTTGCCACTCTTTTATGATATTTACGTGCATACAGACATTAATTATATGGTTGGACGAGGCCCACATGCATACATACTTTGATTATGGTTCGACGAGATCCACATGCATACATACCTTGATTATGGTTGGACGAGACCCACATACATACATACCTTGATTATGGTTGGACGAGACGCACATGCATACATACCTTGATTATGGTTGTACGAGATCCATATATGTACATTGATTATATTGTTGGATGATATCCACTTGCTGATTGATATTGACTATCTTGTTGGCGCATATACAGACCCGGTCACCCTACATATCATAGTATTACCTTTATGATATAGTTGACCTAGGAGTCGTTGTTTATTCGATTTTTACTTGTAGATATTTTTCTACTCACGAGTTGGCAACTCATCCCCGTTGTGCCACAGTTCTTGCAGGTTGACCGCTTGGATCAATAGCGGCATCGCTGGCACACAACTTCATTGGGGTGTTTTGCATTGATAGGTGGGGAATTTGTATTGTACCCACTGTTGTATTTATATTTCATATTATATCTAGTTAACTCCATCAATCAAAATTAGTAAATTGTATAAGTAATGAGACTTAGTGAGACTTGTAGTTGCGAGACTTGAGCGATGGGTTTTGTATTCGCTTTTGGGGTATGTCTTGCTTATTTCTTTATCTTTTGTGGTGAACTTCGCCGTTGGGCGTCGTATACTTATGTATATATTATCTTGTGTGGTTGTGATCCGCCGTTTGGCGAAGAGCTAGCTCCCGCTTAGGGATGCCTTTATCATTATCTTGTATTTGCGGTTTTGGATCAAAATATACAAAGGAGGTGCTGCCCAAATTTTCAAAAAGACGAAACATGTTTTTAAACTTGCATATTCCACTTGCATTTTCATGTTCCTTTTCTATAAATTAAGAAAACTTGATTTCATTATACCTTTATTTCAAAACTTCACCTCCTTTATTTTCTTAAAAAGGTTTAGAGTTCTGGGTTTCAGCTTACTTGAATTCCGTTACGCCTTTGGACGTTGCGTGATTCAAGTGCTGGTCACGAGCTAATATTTCGGGTCGTGACAAAGTAGGTATCAGAGCGTTAGGTTTAACCTTTGTTCGAGTCTATGTTTGACTATGCGGAGTCTAGGGCGGGTATGTATTTCGGAACCTAGGCTTGACCTTACGGAACCTAGACTTGAACGGGGGTATTAGACCCGAACTTTCGTTTCATAGGTTGACCCTGATTGATGGAGTTGGTAGCTTGAGTAGAGTGACGTACCGTACGTATGTTCCACGGCATATTTATGATACGATACTCCACTTAAGAAACCTTAGGATGTACATATTTTGAGACCAGTGATTCTCTTCGTATCCATGATTATACATCCATTTGAGATCCTTGATTCTATTCGTTTCCTTGATCATACACTCATTGATGTTGTTCCTTCTTATGATCATGTATCCATTCTGGATCTGTCGTTTCCTCTCATGCCATTGATCTGCTTTCTTCGATACTCGATTGAGGTTCCTGTCACCATAGTTGAGCGCAGTTTGAGCTGCTGCTAGTGTTGCGGTCAGGACGAGCTCGTCTGGTACGAGGGCCGACCATTGTGTTTTCTGGTGACATGGGAACGTCTCGATGTAATGTTGTGTTGTGACCTCTTGTTGAGGCAAGTGTTTGGTTTTGCACCGGATGATCGGGACATTGTTAGAGTTGCCAGTTGCGAGAAGACTGTTGATGTACAGCCTACCTCAGAGATATGATGTCATCTACCGTGTGGACAGATGACCCAGTTGTTGCCGAGGCTGATGGGATGTCGCTTCCAGAGCTTACGAGATAAGATCGCCGGGGATTCCAGGCAGAAATGCGACAAATGATAGCTAGTTTATCTCGAGTTGAGAGATGAAGGTGGTTCGTCAGATTGATGCGCCGACGCAGGCCCAGTTGAGTTGAAGATTTCCAGTGTGGAGAGAATCTTACTCAGATCTAGAGCAGACCGATCTAGAGATGACCGCCGATGTATCGCCTTTTCTGGAGGATTGAGGCATTGTTTATCATGCGGGCGAAGAATATTCACATGTTGTATAGGTGAAGCTAAAAAGTTTGAACGAGTGTCAGAAACCTATTTTTCCCAAGTTTAAGGTGTTCGGAGGAACATGCAGGTAATTCTGTGGACCCTCTAGAAGAAGGAAACCCTAACTCGACATGATGACCATGGAACTGCTTTGAACCTATGGGTTTGTGGCAGTTTAGCGGTGCCATTAGTGAGGCTCGGGTTTGCCCTTCTACGGTTGGTCCAGAGGTACTGTGGTATGTACCAGATATTTTTAGACTGTGCTCAGGTGCTGAGCTTTCGGGAAATTTTGGGACCTCGATGACTCGATCGAAAAGTTTGACGTCGTCCAAATATCATGTGATAAGAGATCAGCAAGCTAACCAGCTTCAGATAGGGTACCTCACTCAGATGTGTTGGGAGTTGATCGAGAATGGACGAGTATTGAGTATTCCTCCGATGGTTGGGACGAGTTCCCGGGGACGAGTTCCCGGGGACGTGTTCGGCCAGATATCTTCTACAGAGTGATGAAGCTACAGAGTACGCGATTTCGAGTCCGTGTGAGAGACTTCGGATTGAACGTGGCCGAGAACAGTTGCAGTGCGCAGATAGCATGGTGTGACGTCATAGTGGACGACGATAAAGACAAGTGGAACCAGAGGTTCGTGCGGGGCGCTAACGAGCCGTTATTACTCCCCGTCGAGATCAGAGACCTGATATGCTTACAGAGGCATTGGGATACGGCCAGTTTCTGAGGAAATATGTACGGAACACGCAGATGTCCAGAAAACAAGAAAAGATTATGTAAGAGTACCAGCTTCCGTACAGTTCGGCATAGGCAAGATCGGAAGAGACCCTGAGCAGGATTCCTTCCAGGACACTGCTGCAATGAGATTTGTACCTATGATAAGAAGTGTCACGTGCATTTAGAGGACCAGAGGCCGAAGCCAGTAACGTGCTGCTTTACGAGTGGTTGTAATGATTGACCGAGAGATGACCAGAGAAGTGCTAGAGCGGAATTGTTCCTGTTAGCATATCTGACAGGGCCGATGAACCGATGGATTGCGGGATTGGTAATTCACAGAGAAGATAAGGACCCAGAGACAGAGGACGCCAGGCCGTGAGCAGGAGGCGAGCGGATGTTCTTGTTCTGCCGGTTTCAGGCGCACCGATTTATTTTTCGACATTGTAGGAGGTGTACCTCAATGTCCTTTGTTGCAATTTGCGTTTGTGATCTGAGTATCACGCTTATATCGCTTGGATTTGAGTTTTGATGATTGAGTTTCATGATATTGTTTTCGTGCACCATGGCTGCACCTGCTGGGTATTTACAGGTTTGCGCATAGTTATCGCACCTGATATATATTTTATACACCGTTGTGTTGACTTGCGATTTGTGCATGCCTATTGCGTTTGATGTCGATTTTGTACCTTCGTAGCATGTGTTTATGATTTCATGGATTTCATACAGATGATTTGATTTTTGCACTCAGTATAGCTTATGTGTGCTTGTAGTGCATTGATACGTGTTTTGTGCACCACAGTTGCACCTGACTTCGTTTTGATGTCATTTGAGATATTTATTGTGATTTCATGCCTAGGGCATGCATATGATTTGATTTATGCTTTCGACATAGTTTTCATGCACTTTTAGTATTTGATTGGTTTTTATGCATGCTGATGCACATGGTTGTGAGATTATATACCACGGTATACCTGACATGGATTTGGATTGGGATGTGTTGTATACCGTCGATTTCGACTTTGATACTCGATATTTGTTTTATGCACCTGATTGGATTCTTGCGCATCATCGACGCTTGATATTGTATTTCGTGATTTCATGCATGTTGGATGCACATGATTGAGATTTTCGTGCACAATAGATGCACCAGATATTGTTGCCATGCACACCCGTTGTAGTGGACAGATGCTTTTGTGCACACCCGTTGCACTTAGTTTTGCTTTGTGCGTATTGTGGCACCTGTTGTTTCCTGATTTAAAATCAGGAAAGCTTCTGGGAAAAGCTTCAGAGGAGAGTCACGTGCTTACACGTGACTAGCGGTCACGTGTTGGCACGTGACACCTTAAAAGCATCATCAAGTCGAGTTCAGCCTACTGACTACGCTGAAGAAAGTGGGCTTCAGAAAGAGTCACGTGCTCCCACGTGACCAGGGTCACGTGGTGACACGTGACATTTAAATGCAAGCGTCCAACACGCAAGTTCTCTGATCGAGTCAAGAAAAAGGGGTTCAGAAAGAGTCACGTGCTCCCACGTGACCAGGGTCACGTGTCGGCACGTGACGTTCAAGGCAGCAAGCGCGTTTCCAGAACAACCAAGGAAAGAGAGTTCAAACAAAGGGTCACGTGCTCACACGTGACCAGGGGTCACGTGGTAGCACGTGATGTTTAAGCAGCAATCAGAAGACACAGTGCAGAAGGCTCGTTCCAAAGGGGGTCACGTGCTCACACGTGACCATGGATCACGTGGTCACACGTGACCGGCTTTCAAAGCCCATGTTGACGACAGAATTAAATTCTGAAGGAAATTTAAATCTTTCCAAAGGAAAGTGATTATCTGGGACCAATCAAATTAAAGATTCAGAGACGATTAAAGATCATCTATCTATGGAAAATCTCGGCTTTGGGAAAGATTTCCCCCTTAAATCTAACCAAAATATCAAAGGAGAATCTCTGGATTTAAGATCCAATGGTGAATAAAATTCACCTAATAATCCAAAGGCCCAAAATGAATGATGGATGCAAATCAAATCTCCCAATGAAGATTCGTCAAAAACTGATTGATGCGGCTGCCTCTCCTATAAATAAGAGCCAAGAGACAAAAAAAAGGAGATATACATGCACAAAGAAGAAAAGAGAAGGGGAGAAGAGCTTTGATAAGACTCAGATCTTCTGCAAAAACCCTAGGTAAGAAAGGGAAGGCCTCTTGGAAAGAAGCAGAATTTAATTCTCAACAGAGTTTAACTCTGATAATATAAAAGCAGAAGAACTTATTTCTTCTCTCTTTGATAGAGGATCTGCAAAGTGCACATCTCCCCTTAAGGTTGAGAATTTAATTCTCAATGGGTTGAGATCCTGCCATGCAGATCCAAAACATAGAGAAGGAGTGCAAACTTGGGAATTTAATTCTCACAGAACTATAGGAATTTAATTCCTCCAAAATAAAAGTAGGGCTAGACCCTATATCATGGGAATTTAAACAGGGTTTAACCCTAATTAAAGAACTTAGTTCTGTTGAAACAACGGGAATTTAATTCCCTTAATCATCATTTCCTCAAAAACTTTTATTAGGGTTTAACCCTATTCAGCCCTGCACATAAACGAGGAATTGAATTCCCACAGAAGATTCAGAGTTAAACTCTATTCCAGAATACAAGTCTTCAAAAGGAAATAGGAATTTAATTCCTCTGAAATTGAAAGTTTCTGGAATTTAATTCCTGAAAAAGGAGTAACAAATTCTCTAAAAAACCACATTAAGGCAAGGTCACGTGTCACCACGTGACCCCCCTAAAAAGCCCTACAGAAAACCCCTTTGAGGCAGCACCCCACGTGACCCACGTGACTTTCAGCAGAAGCCTTAACACATAGGCATTTGAATGCCCGTCACGTGCTGACACGTGATGCTATCAAAGACGCAGTAATTTCAGCAGAACAAACGAAGGAAGGGCGCTCTCACGTGCTGCCACGTGACCCCTTTTGTCTTAGTGTTTAACACTAAATTGAAACTCTCGCACTCAGTGTTAAAATATTGTTGGGCCTTAGTGTTCAACAATAATTAAAAAGCTTTATCTGCAGTGTTCAACACTGATTACCTTAGTATTAAACACTAATCTGAGATCTTTATTTGCAGTGTTCAACACTGATCTGTTTTAGTGTTTAACACTAATTTGAGAAGCCTTATTGCTGGTTTTTAACACCAATTATTTCTTAGTGTTAAACACTAACTTGTTAACCGCATTCCCAGTGTTCAACACTGATTGCTTTGTAGTGTTTAACACTAGGCTTTGGCCCAATTGGCTAAATGGATAGAGGCAAAGCCTCTCCTTCAATGGACCAGCAAGAAGTCAATGTTTCAGACCTGACTGGACTTAGCCCAAGCTGGCCATAAGTCCTCAATTTGTGATTAACTGGGCTAGTGAGCTCATAACATAATTAAATCAGTCTCGACCCCCAAATTGGGTCAGGGACTATTCAATCCATTCCGGTTCTAGGGTACATCTCTTCACTCCTTTGAAACTTGGCATTGTAATCCCTCAATGTCTTCAAAGAGGTGACGGGTCCCGACGGCCACTCATGATATGGACTGTGGGGTCCTTAAACCCATGCCTAATGCAAAATTCCTGGTTACGTGGAACACGGATAATGTCACTCTTTGACCCCGTGGGAAACGTCCAGAGCGGATCCTGGTCCTCGCAGAGCACGGCAGTGAACCCGTGTGAAGCATCCAGAGCGGAGCCTGGTCCTCGCCTAACGCGGCAATGAACCCGTGTGAAGCATCCAGAGCACATACCGGACTGTGGGGTCCTTAAACCCACGGACTACGACGTCCTTAACCTTGACCGAGATGTCTTAAAACTAACAATGGACCGCAATGTCCTTAAACTACCCATGGACCGCAATGTCCTTAAACTACCCACGGACCGCAATGTCCTTAAACTACCCATGGACCGCAATGTCCTTAAACTACCCACGGACCGCAATGTCCTTAAACTACCCATGGACCGCAACGTCCTTAAACTACCCACGGACCGCAACGTCCCTAAACTAGAACAATTGAGCCCTCCATATGCTCTTTTGTCGGATCTAAACGGTCCCGTTTAAGTTGATCTTAGCCTCCAAAAATGGCTAACGCGTCCTTAAACCTTCAAACAGATTGGACTACGAATCCCCTAAATTAACTCCGGCTTGAGGGTACATCTCTGAACTCCTCTGACATCCGTCGTTGTAATCTTTCAACGTCGTCAGAGAGGTGATGGGTCCCGACGGCCATACATACGATGGACCACTACGTCCCTAAACTGGAACATCAGAGTCCAAACACTCTTTTGTCGGATCTAAACGATCCCGTTAAGTTGATCTTAGTCACAAAGTCAGACTAACGTATCCTTAACAAACGTTTGAGTTGATCTTAGCCTCAAGTGTGGCTGACGTATCCTCAAACCAAACCCCCAAACCCAAATTTAAGATAATGCGGATTTGGATTAGTCCACGCCCTACGGGTGACGACATAACCTAGTCTCCGTAAACAATCCACGGGCAATAAAACAAACACCCACGACACGAAGTGACCATCTGGAGAAGGAGAAAGTTGTTACCGCAACGCGGTAGCGTAATTAACTGCAGGGGCTTGCGCCTGCAGGGAAGAGCGTCCCCACAATCAAAAACCCCTCAAATGAGGGGGAATCTGACGAAGTCTGCTACATCGGACGCATCCGTCTAAACCTTCGATACATGGTGCCATAAATCAACTTGGCATCTTCGGAGGGATGGACGGATAGCAACAATTAGCATCTGCCCCGAACCCCAGGCATTCGGACGTCCCGACGTCCCGGCCGCCGTTCGGAGGGGAACAGATTCTGGCACGCCCGGTGGGACCTTTTCTTCTTTCCACTCCACACTTCGTGTGTCGTGATTCGCGAACCAATCGCGGTTCGCTAATAGTTGCCCTTGGGTCTCAAGGTACTGAGAATTGGCATCTTGCTTATTGCAGAAAGCAAAGGATCGATGGCTTTCATCCCTGCGAAATCCTCCAACTGCTCAGACGGCAACTGCAGCCGACGCTCTGCCTCGCCAGGAGGTATAGCCTATGGACCCCAAGCTGCTTCGCTGTTCACAATGCCGGTGGAACAGGTCACCCGCGCCACTACAGGATTGTTTTTTGGGACCATGATCCCGCCGACGAACTTTACCGCTCCAGTGCTGGCGAAGGAAACTCTCAAGAAGTCGGTCTTTGATCGTCTTACCCCTACCGCGGCTCCTCTCAACGAGTCGCCCAACGTCAACGCCTCGGTCTTCTCTAGACTGGGCCAGGAATCATGCGAGCTCATTACGGGGCCTACAATCTCAAAGAAGGCTGCTTCTAAGAAAGTGACCGCTCCCATCCCCGAAATCGCCAAGGCAACCTCTCCAGCCAAAAAGTCAGTCTTTACAAGATTGACGGCTCCGGCCTTTGCTCCCGCTTCCCCGAGGACATCGGTCTTCGATAGGTTAACGCCAACAACAACCCCCCGTCCACATAGGGAGCAAGATGAAACCATTCTTACCGCTAACCCTACACCGTCCGCTCGACACTCTCGACGTCGCCATTGGCGCCGAGTGAGGAAGGCTGGGGGCAACTCCCCCTCCGGATTGACCCCACCAGCCCCGGTGGTCGAAGTTAATGCCGCTGTTCCGACTGGGAACAGCTTCGAAATGCTAAGTAAGGTGCGAAGGAATTCCCCTACGGCAGTACTGAAGAAGTCTCCTCCCTTACTAAAAAAGGTTGTCCAAACAAAACCCGAACAGCCCCAATTTCCTCAACGGCTGTCTTCCAAAATCTATAAGGTTTGGCGGCAAGCCCGAGATTCGATCATCGATCCAAACTTCTCCCGCCAGCACAAGAGGCCGAAAATTCAATCGGAAGCTGGTCACCAGGCTAAACCCCAAAAGGCTGTTGATCAACTGACTCATAAAAGGAGGAGGCCAGAGAGGACCCCACAGCATGCAACGACGGCTAAAAACACTAGGCCTAGACGCCCTAAGTCTGGGGGCATGATGGTCCACACTGTATACATGGCCTCTGGAAAGGAGGAGAGCCGCACTTCTACAGGCCATCGACCACTAACCCGATCTGTAACGAAATCCCAGGAGCAGCAACAAAAGCTCCAAGAAATGATGAATGCTATGGCCGCGCTCACCGGGCCAAAGGATAGCCCAGAAACATCCTCAGACGCACGCCGAGAGGAGGAAACCGACGCTGAGTTCCTTCGCCGGACATTGGAGAAAAAGGACAAAGAGGCTGCGGAACAAGCGGCTAATATACAGCGCATGGGCCTTCTCTTCCAAGATATGATAGGAATGATGATCCAACAGGACCCACCCATTGAAGATCCCCCAATCGTTCTGGAAGATGACCGAGGAGAAACGTCAAATCCACCACCAGCCCTCTCAACGGTCAAGGAAGAGACAATCTCTAAGGCTGACTTGGCTGACTACATAGCCCAGCAAATCCGAGTTCATCACGCGACTGAGGCAGCTGGTCAAATCGTGAAAACGGGGCGGCCGTATCCGAGCTGGTACGACCAAATCAAATACCCGCAAGGCTATACGATACCAAAATTCCATGTGTATAAGGGGACCGGCAATCCTCATCAACACGTCGCCCAGTTCCGGGCCCTCTGCGGTAACACCGGCGGTGACGATAAATTGTTGCTTCGCCAGTTCGTGGGCAGCTTATCAGAAACAGCGTTCGAATGGTATTCAGAACTCCCGAACGATTCCATCAAAACGTTCGCTGAAATGGAGTTGTTGTTCACTCAGCGATTTGCAAGTGCCAGCGAACGCACTCCAATAACTGCACTTATTAACGCCAGGGTAAAACCGAGTGAAACCTGGGTCCAGTACGCTATACGCTGGCGGAACTTGTGGTCGAGATGTGAGCAGCGCATCGAGGAAGCACCTGCGGTGGGCATGTTCGTGGGAACTCTAGACCCTCACGCAACTATCTCCCAGTTTATGATGTTCTTTAAGCCAACCACATTCCAGGCTCTGATCGACAAGTTAGCTCAGATGGACCAGATGGGTCATAGACCACCTACACCGAAGTCGGAACCTCGGAATGACAAGGGTAAAGGGAGGGCAACCTTTGTTGCGAATGCCCAACAGCAACCTAATGCCCCGAAATCGACGGATCAACTGGAGGAAAGACGCCGGTACTATAATGAGAAAATGAAGCGTCCCTACTCGTTCCCACAAGACAAGACCAAGCGGTTATTCGAGTTGGCAATACGCAACAGACTTATAAACCTACCAAATCCAAGGCGACCGCCACAACCCACCGAGATGAATAACTCCAACTACTGCCCTTATCATCAGACGGTAAGTCATCCGATTGAAGATTGCTTCGTCTTCAAAGGATGGATCGAAGATCAATACCTCCAAGGGAAGTTTGTACTGTCCGAAAAATGGAAGGTGAACCCACCACAACCACATACTCCTAAAAAGGCCGATACACCGGGGGCAACCTGCTCCCTCATCGAAGAAGCTCCATGGGAGGTCGTGCTATCAACGAAGACTAAAAGAATGCTGAGAGACCTCCATGCATGCCCTGCGATCGAATGGAAGGACCCTCTTGAACCTCAAATTATCGAAGGGATGTTGAAGCCCCGCACCATTGCAAAGACTCGTGATGAGGGCCCACATACTCACGCCCAACCGTCAAAATCTTCAAAGAAAAAGAAGAAGAGATCCAAGAAGCCCGCGAAGCTTGGAGATCAGCGAACAAACTTGCAGAAGCAAATCGACGCGCTGGAAGAATACAATCAAAAGGCGCGAACTCCTGTCACACTGCGAGAGTTCCTTAGCCACGTCTTGCAAGATGGAGATGACGAAGAGAGCTCGTCGGATGAATCCGAAGAGTATACGGCGAGTTGCAATGTGATCTCCCACTCGTTTAACGACGATGAGAAAACTCCTAACACCAGGAAGTTGGAGACGGAGCCTGAGCCAGAGCGTGCGAGGCTGACAACCGATATGATCAATGCCTTCCTAGACGAGATTCGTCTAAAGAGTAAAGCGGATCAGGAGCGCGAAATGGCAACGCCAACGGGAACCAGAGGCGGGCGACTGGACGGAAGAGTGGAGTTACCCCTGCCAGAACAAAAGGCATCCGAAGTGGACAAGAAAATATTCAAGACAAGGAAAAGGTTCGCCAAAGCCATGTCAATGGGAATGATGCTACCACCTTCAGAAGCAACTACGCACGACGGGGCGGAGAGGCACCCTAACTATTGCGCATATCACCGGAAGATCTCACACCCCACGGAGGAGTGCGATGCCTTCAAAATATGGTGGCGAGGATATGTTATCCGTCAGCAACAGTTTAAGCGCATGAAACGCAAAAGCCGTCGGGAGCGAAGGAGTACTGTCGAAGGGCACAACAAGACTACTGGCAACTGTTACATGGTTAACGCCGGGGGGTCACAAGTTCTCACCTTCGGGAGCGACTCTGATGAAGAAATGGCTCTGGGCCCTCTCTTTACAGAATCCGTCCTAGGAAAAAAGGGGGAATCAGAGGCCTGCGAGAACATCCAGCTGCGCAATCGCACGCTCCCGGAGAAGAATCTCGGGCCCGTCGGCCGAAAAGATAAGGGAAAGGAAAAGGTCATTGAAGATATCACTTTAGATGACCAGGTCATAAAAGAGCTAACTAACAAAGACCCTCCCAAAAAGGGTAAGGTGGACTATAACATCCTCGCGCACTTAAGGAAGCTACCCTCTCAGCTTAGCATTCTTGATGCCCTTCTATTATCAAAAGAAGCGCGAGACTCACTCATTAAAGCGTTGCAAGAGCCTGAACAATTCCAGGCCTTTCTCGCCACTGAAAGGATGAAGGATGAACTGGAGGAAGTGCATACAGCCGATGTCACTTTCGGTGATGAAGACCTCCTTTTAGGAACGTGCGACCACAACCGCCCCCTATATGTCTCCGGATACTGCCACGACATCAAGATAGGCAAAATCCTGGTGGATAATGGATCCTCCGTCAACCTCCTTAATGTTCGGGTGTTGAAGGAAATCTGCATGAGTGTGCAACACCTCGCTCGTGACAAAATTACTATCTCCGGTTTTGACTCTCAATCGTCACGGACCCTCGGATCTGTAATACTGACGTTACGCTTCGGACTTCTCGTCACAGACATCAAATTCCATGTCATTGACGCCAAGACCTGCTACAACGCCTTGCTCGGCCGTCCTTGGCTACACGAGTACAACATCATCCCTTCTACACAACATCAGTGTATGAAATACTTCAAGGATGGTTTCGAGTACACTGTAACAGGCGAGTTAAACCCGTTTTCTGTGAACGAAGTTCGCAAATACGAAGATGCGAAATACTTTTTGCCAGATTTCGAGGATACAGAAAGGTGTCGCGACCCGGAGAACAAAACCGCCGCCACCATCCCTGTTTTCGGGAGCGATACCGAAGAAGAGGAAGAGATAGTGTATACGGGGCCATCCCAACGCAACAACCTGGGGGCACCCACCCCCATACCGGTCTTCGGGAGTGATTCGGAGGACGAGGTTAACGTCGTGTTCTCCAATCGGCTGTCAATACAGGCACCCCTTTGCGATGGCCATAGTCTGCAAATCACCATGGTACCGCAAGAACACTATAAGGATCTAGACGCGCTTCAAACCCACAGCGTGCAGGACCTGCAAACATTTTACGTCCCTCCCAGGCGAAGGGGTGAGAAGGTGATCCTATTCTACCAATCCTCAGAGTCGAAGGTGGAGAAAGAGATCTGGCACGGCGTGGATGTTACACTTGACAGGCTCCAACCCATCCGTCTGCCTAGATACTATACAAATGGATTGAAGAAGTTATTGAAGCGCCAAGGAGTACCCTTAAAACAGACTGTGCGGCAGGCTCGGTTCTACAACAGGATTTGGGATGTCCCTGGGACCCAACGCAAATTGCCCAACGGAAAAATAGAAACACTTGGGCTGGGGTACGCGAGAACCGGAAAACGGGAGCGAGCCCACGGCAGCTACGCCATATATACCTTTGATGAAGAAGAAGGCGCCATGTCAGGAGAGACCAACCCCTCATCAAAACTAGACCCTGCGATTGAAGCGCCAAGTCCGTCGTTTAAAGGACGAATGGGCAAACCTACCACGAAAGCGGATCAGAAAATTCGGGAAGATCACAACCACGAAGTGGCCATCTATGAGAAGGCCAGGACGCAACGTCTATTCCAACAGGCTGCACAGGCTGCAAAAGATAAAGATGTTCACCATCGTCAACCCGTCATACGAAAGGCTCGACGCAGGGACGGGAATAAATTAAGAAGCGAAAAAAGAAGCCGACAACAACGACGCAGGATTAGAGGGTTACGGGTATTGCGCGGCTCGGACTCGTCCCTCATGGAAAAGATGAGTCGAGCATACTCCTTCCCTCGAGACAAGACGGAACGGTTACTCAAGCTCGCCCTAAAACATCAGATGATCACGCTTCCAGAGTCTAGGCATCCTGAGCAAGCTAGCAAGGTTTCTCATCTGGGTTATTGCTCTTATCACCGAGCCATAGGACATCCGACCGAAGATTGCTTCACCTTCAAGAACTGGGTCGAGGACCAATACCGACGGGGTAGATTCGCTTTATCCGATGGTTGGAAAGTAACGCCGCCGCAAAGGCACGAGCCTAAAGCTACGAGAGCAGAACCGGATCCGCCTCAGTCCTGGGAGCGGATTCGTACCTGTTATACGATTACGATATTAAAAGAAGAGCCCGAGAACATAGATGACCTTCCCCGGTGCTTTGAGAACAGCGATGATGAGATGATCTCAGAATTTCCGCCAGCTCCAAAAGAACTGGAAGACGGTATACATACTACCGCAGATAACCTCAGAAAGATTGAGTTGGGATCGGCAGATGACCCGCGACCGACATTTGTCAGCGAGCTACTCTCTGAAGAAAAGGTGGCCGCGTTAAAAAACGTGCTACTACGGCATAAAGACTGCTTCGCGTGGAACTACTCTGAGATGCCAGGATTAGATCCGGAGGTCGCTGTGCACAGATTAGCAATATCCCCAGACATCAGGCCAGTCAAGCAGGCACCAAGAAGGATGCGGCTCGAGCTTGAGATGAGCATCAACGCCGAAGTCAAGAAACTGATCGATTCTGGATTTATTCAAGAAGTCCAATATCCCGATTGGATCGCCAATATCGTCCCGGTGATGAAGAAGAATGGGACGGTGCGTATATGCGTGGATTTCAGGGATCTCAATAAAGCATGCCCAAAGGACGATTTCCCGGTGCCGGTAACCGAGTTAATGATAGATAACACATCCACTCACGAGGTCTTCTCCTTTATGGATGGTTCATCAGGATACAATCAGATAAAAATGCATCCCGAAGACCAGAAGCACACCGCTTTCCGGACCCCTTTGGGTGTATTTTGCTACAGGGTTATGCCCTTCGGTCTAAAGAACGCCGGCGCTACCTATCAAAGGGCCATGACAAAGATCTTCGATGACCTCATACATGATATCGTCGAGTGCTATATCGACGACCTCGTAGTAAAGAGCATGTCATATGAAGATCACTTAAAGCACCTAGAGACTGTATTTCAACGCCTTCGGCAATATAATTTGAAGATGAATCCCCTCAAATGCGCGTTTGGAGTCTCCTCGGGAAAATTCTTGGGATTCGTCATCCGACACCGAGGTATTGAGATAGATCCGTCAAAGATTAAAGCGATCATGGAAATGCCCCCGCCAAGAACCCTCAAACAGTTGCGGTCTCTCCAAGGGAAGCTCGCATACATCCGGCGATTTATCGCAAATCTTTCAGGCAAATGCCGCCCCTACAGTCACCTGATGAAGAAGGGAACCCCATTCGTCTGGGATCAAAAATGCCAAGGCGCACTAGACGAGATCAAGCAGTACCTGCAGAACCCGCCGGTATTAGCTGCGCCGGTCAAGGGAAAACCCCTCATTCTTTATACAACCGCCCTCGAAGGTTCCTTGGGCGCACTATGGGCGCAAGAGAACGATCAGGGGAAAGAGAGAGCACTCTACTACTTAAGTCGAGTTCTACTGGGGGCAGAAAGCAATTACTCTCCCATTGAAAAACATTGCTTGGCGTTAATCTTCGCGATAACAAAGCTCAGGCACTATGCGTTGGCACACGAAGTCTGCCTCATCTCGAAAGTGGATCCTCTTAAATACTTAATGTCAAAAGCCATATTGACGGGACGACTCGCTAAATGGGCCTTGCTCTTAATGGAATTCTCGATAACATATCAACCTCTCAAGGCAGTGAAAGGCCAGGCTATTGCTGACTTCCTCGCTGAGCACCCGATACCGGCCGACTCTCCTCTAAACTGTGATTTGCCGGACGAGCATGCATTCGATGCGATTGGCGGCAAAAGCACCCGATGGGAACTCTATTTCGATGGAGCGTCCTCTATAAAGAAACAAAAGCAAGGTCTCCCGATGATCAAGTCAGGGATAGGCCTCATCTTTGCGACTCCACAAGGAGGGATAATGCGCTTCGCCTTCTCCTTAACAGAGCCGAGGACAAACAATGAAGCTGAATACGAAGCCCTGATAGCAGGTCTCGAGCTTGCCATTGACATGGGAATTGAAGACCTCCTTATATATGGGGATTCTCAGCTGGTCGTTAGCCAAGTTAATGGTGACTACCAAACGTGCAAACCGGAGTTGGTGAGATACGGCGAAAAGGTGCAACAATTGTTGGCCCAAATTCCCTCCTATACTTTGGAGAACATACCGCGCGCGGAAAACAGCAAAGCAGACGCGTTGGCCAAACTCGCTAAAGAACTGGCTGACGAGAACCTCGATGACGTCAGAATCGTGGTACAAAGCCGTCGAGTGCTCGCCCCGGCAGAAATATCTCCGGAATCATGCAAAGAAAAGGGAGCCATTGAGCAAGCGACTCTACAAATAAAAAACCATGAGAAGGCTGAGGACTGGAGGGAAGTCTTCATAGACTACTTTAAGTCCCACCGAATGCCCGAAGAAGCGTCCTCAAGACATCAGCTTATGAAACGAGCTCTATCCTTCGCTTTCGTCAACGATACCCTGTACAAGAGATCGTTTGATTTTCTATGGCTGAGATGCTTGGGACCTGACGAAGCGGAACGAGTCGTTCAAGAAGTTCACGACGGACTTTGCGGTTCTCACCAGGCAGGCCCAAAGATGAAGTTAAAAATTAAACGGATGGGTTACTATTGGCCCACGATGATCCAGGACTGCCTCGAGTATGCGAAGCAATGCCACTCATGCCAGATCCATGGAGACTTCATCCACCAACATCCGAATCCACTACACCCAACGGTGGCCAGCTGGCCATTCGAAATGTGGGGGACTGACATAGTCGGCCCCATAGAGCCGGCATCAGCCCGGGGACATCGTTTTATCCTAGCGACAACTGACTACTTCTCCAAATGGGCAGAAGCAGTACCACTGAGGGAAGTGAAGACGGAGAATATCCTCCATTTCTTCAAAACGCACGTCATCTATCGGTTTGGAACCCCACGGCGGATTATCTCCGATAACGGGCCAGCCTACAGGAGCCATAAGATTAGCCGCTTCGCGCAGCAGCACAATATAGACTGGAGGTATTCTTCAGTTTACAACCCGCGAGCCAACGGTCTGGCCGAGGCCTTCAATAAGACCTTGACGAAGATCATAAAAAAGACCGTCTCCCGGAATAAGAGAGACTGGCACGAGAGGCTGCAAGAAGCCCTTTGGGCTTATCGAACTACATTCAAGACGGCCACAAATACAACGCCATACGCGTTGGTATTTGGGACGGAAGCAGTACTCCCCCTCGAGATAGAGTTACCCTCTCTACGAGTAGCAGTCCACCACGAACTGACCGACGAGGAAAATGCCCACCTTCGACTTGAGGAGCTTGATGCCCTCGACGAAACCCGACTTATAGCGCAACAACATCTAGAAGCCTACAAAGCAAAGATGACGCGCTCGTACGAAAGATTGACCAGGCCGAGAACATTCCGCCAAGGCGAACTCGTACTAGTGGTCAAAAGACCTATGATCCCCAATCGCGCCAAGCGAGGAAAATTTGAGCCAAACTATGAAGGCCCGTACATCATAGACAAGGTCTACCAGGGTGGAGCCTATCTACTCATGGACATGCACGGTGAAAGACCTTTCAGGCCAATAAACGGTCGCTTCTTAAAGAAATACTATGCTTAATAAGCTGCAGCCTAGGTCAACGATAGATGACGACGACTATGTCCGCTCGCTATCTTCCCAGGCTCGGACTTTACAAGCAGCAGCCGGCCTTCCTATAACGACGGACCGAAACGTCCTTAAACTATCTAGGACCGAAACGTCCTTAAACTATCTACGGACCGAAACGTCCCTAAACTAATGCCGGACCGAAACGTCCCTAAACTAATGCCGGACCGAAACGTCCTTAAACTAACAATGGACCGAAATGTCCTTAAAACTAACGACGGACCGAAACGTCCATAAACTAACGACGGACCGAAACGTCCCTAAACTACTACCGCAGCATCCTTGGGCTGACGAGATAAAAAAAAAAAAGAAAAAAAAAAGAATAAGTATATAAAATAATGAAAACGGTATGTCCATAAGCAAAATGGACACGGATGAAAACCCGAAAGGGCTCCGTGAGTAAAAATAGCAGGACTGCCGGCGAGTGTTTGTGAAAACCCGAAAGGGCGCAACCTCGTTAAAAGACACTTATAGGGTCCTCTCGACCTTGTAAGGAGAAACCACCTGCGTGAGATCCTTACGACTCACAAAGGAGCTGCACACTTAGGGATCCTCACGATTCCTAAGGAGGAAACACACTTACGAGATCCTCACGACTCGTAAGGAGAATTCTCTTATGGGACCCTCACGGCTCATGAGATTTGAAAGTCTTAAGTTACAGAAACCTGAACCTGTTCTTAAGCAAATCCTCCACAACCTCCAATATTGCCCTACAAGCGGCTCCATACTGACCCTTGTATACAATCCACGGGCGCGAATAAACATTTTCCCCAACAAAGTCCAACCCTTATAGGTCCTCTCGACCCGTAATGAGAAAGTCCTCTTGTAGGGTCCTTACGACTTACAGAGGAGCACACACTTAGGAATCCTCACGATCCCTAAGGAGAAAACACACCTGCGAGATCCTCACGACTCGCGGAGAGAAATACCTTTGTGAGACCCTTACGGCTCATGAAGTCGAAAGCCTTGGTTAACAGGACCCTTAACCCTGTTTGCTGAGCAACCTTTGTTCATTATCGACAAAGGCAAATGATGATTCGCTCCTGGCAACATTCCAGTTGTAGCGATGCTGATGCCGAGATCGGTGCCTAAAATCCAAGCTTGCGGCGAGAAGGTCAGCAAGCCAAACATGCCTGCAAAATAGCCGAAATGATGGGGCAACTTGCAATAAAAAGCAGCAAGTAAAAATGAAGGCATAAAAAATAGCCGAAATGATGGGGCAACTCGCAATAAAAAGCAGCGAGCAGAAAATAAATAAATAGCCGAAATGATTGGGCACCGCGAAAAATAGCCGAAATGATTGGGCGATCGCGATTTTCGCGATATAAAAGCTGAAATGATAGAGCATCGCGGAAAAAGAAATAAAATAAAAATAAAATTTATGCCCTACAGGTGATATTCCATCACACCCTGTACACAATCCAAGGGCGTAAACAAAAAAGGGATCATACTTCTCCCCCAGGTTTCATCAGAAGGAAAAGCCAAGTCTCGACGGGCCACAAGCGGCCTAGAGATCATCCAAACACTCGTCTTGTAACGACAGACACAATATCAAGCAAAACGGAATAGCGGCAACCCCCAGTTCCATGACTCGGTGATATACACGTCACCAGGAGTCAAACCTCCATTCCGTGAAATGCGGATACAATCAACAAACTTCCTGGTTACGTGGAAAGCGGATAATGTCACTCTTTGACCCCGTGGAAAACGTCCAGAGCGGATCATGGTCCTCGCAGAGCATGGCAGTGAACCCATGTGAAGCATCCAGAGCGGAGCCTAGTCCTCGCCTAACGCGGCAGTGAACCCGTGTGAAGCATCTAGTGCAAACTTCCTGGTTACGTGGAAAGCGGATAATGTCACTCTTTGACCCCGTGGAAAACGTCCAGAGCGGATCCTGGTCCTCGCAGAGCATGGCAGTGAACCCATGTGAAGCATCCAGAGCGGAGCCTAGTCCTCGCCTAACGCGGCAGTGAACCCGTGTGAAGCATCTAGTGCAAACTTCCTGGTTACGTGGAAAACGGATAACGTCACTCTTTGACCCCGTGGAAAACGTCCAGAGCGGATCCTGGTCCTCGCAGAGCATGGCAGTGAACCCATGCGAAGCATCCAGAGCGGAGCCTAGTCCTCGCCTAACGCGGCAGTGAACCCGTGTGAAGCATCTAGTGCAAACTTCCTGGTTACGTGGAAAGCGGATAACGTCACTCTTTGACCCCGTGGAAAACGTCCAGAGCGGATCCTGGTCCTCGCAGAGCATGGCAGTGAACCCATGCGAAGCATCCAGAGCGGAGCCTAGTCCTCGCCTAACGCGGCAGTGAACCCGTGTGAAGCATCTAGTGCAAACTCCCTGGTTACGTGGAAAGCGGATAACGTCACTCTTTGACCCCGTGGAAAACGTCCAGAGCGGAGCCTAGTCCTCGCCTAACGCGGCAGTGAACCCGTGTGAAGCATCTAGTGCAAAATTCCTGGTTACGTGGAACGTGGATAACGTCACCCTTTGACCCCACGGAAAACGCCCAGAGCGGAGCCTAGTCCTCGCCTAACGCGGCAATGAACCCGTGTGAAGCATCTAGTGCAAACTTCCTGGTTACGTGGAAAGCGGATAACGTCACTCTTTGACCCCGTGGAAAACGTCCAGAGCGGAGCCTAGTCCTCGCCTAACGCGGCAGTGAACCCGTGTGAAGCATCTAGTGCAAAATTCCTGGTTACGTGGAACGTGGATAACGTCACCCTTTGACCCCACGGAAAACGCCCAGAGCGGAGCCTGGTCCTCGCCAAGCACGGCAGTGAACCCGTGTGAAGCATCCAGAGCAAACACCGGACTGTGGAGTCCTTAAAATCCACGGACTATGACGTCCTTAACCTCGACCGTGATGTCTTAAAACTAACGATCAACCACCCCGATTCCCTACGGATTTTGCCTTGGTTTAAGGGTACATCTCTTCACTCCTTTGATACCTGGCGTTGTAATTCTTCAACGTCTTCAGAGAGGTGACGGGTCCCTGCAACCGCACATCGGACTGTGGAGTCCCTAAATCCACGGACTATGAGGTCCTTAACCTTGACCGTGATGTCTTAAAACTAACATCGGACTGTGGGGTCCCTAAAATCCACGGACTATGAGGTCCTTAACCTTGACCGTGATGTCTTAAAACTAACATCGGACTGTGGAGTCCCTAAATCCACGGACTATGAGGTCCTTAACCTTGACCGTGACGTCTTAAAACTAGCATCGGACTGTGGAGTCCTTAAATCCACGGACTATGAGGTCCTTAACCTTGACCGTGATGTCTTAAAACTAACATCGGACTGTGGAGTCCTTAAACCCACGGACTATGAGGTCCTTAACCTTGACCGTGACGTCTTTAAACTACGATACCTGGAGAGATCCCTAACCCCGTGAAATACGGAAAAAGGTGATCACACCCGGCACTTGCAGGCCCTCACGACCTGTAAGGAAGAAAAACTCTCTTGAGATCCTTACGACTCTCAGGGGAAAACCCGCTTAAGGATCTTCACGATCTTTAAGAAGAACTCACACCTATGGGATCCTTTCGACCTATAAGGAGAAAAACTCCTTATGAGACCCTCGTGGCTCATAAGATGCAAAAGCCTTAGGAAACAGATCCTAACCCTGAATCCTAAGCCACGGCCGTCTTGCAAGAAGATTAAGATAGATTATCCGCAGAATGCATTCAATGAAAAGGAGACACGTCACTGAGAGGAAAATTGTATCTTTTATTCATGACCCAAAATGGATACAAAATACAATTCAAAACAAAAAGAAAAGATACTCTTATTCATGAGTATGTACAAAAAGAAAAAAAAAAAGAAAGAAAGATACAAGTCCTCAAGCCGGCGGGCGGTGCAATAATTTCACCAGCTCATCATTTTGTTGTTGAGCTATGGCTTCGTGACGCAAGATCTCCATAAGACGCGCCTCCGCCTGAGCTTGCTGGGCCTGATATGAAGCGAGCCGGGCTTCAAGCTCCTTTTCAGTGGCCTTGTGAGCCTCAACTCTCTCGCGAGTAAACGTGGCGGCTTTATCAAGAGCCACCACCTCTGTGATGGACTCCTGAAGCACCCGCCATAGCTCATATGCTTTGTTGGCCCTGGCTGTGAGATTGGCTCAGAGCTCGCTCAGCGTCTCAGGAGCTAGCTCCCCCTCTGAAAGCTTACGGCTGAACCCTCCTCTCGCACAATAATATGTTCGCTACGCGCCGCTCTACCAGGCCACGTAAGCTCGCTTTCGTAACCACGACCTTAGAAACCAGACACTTACAAGACCATATGAATGAGCTTCCGGTTGCCAGCATTAATCGGTCTGAAACAAGTTCATATCACCTGGTATGAAAAGCAACAATTTTTTTTCTTCTTTTTCCAACGTTTATCCTATCGAGCATGTGTTCGCGATTATATGGACATTCGGAAGAGAGATAAAATTCAAGGCTTTGATTCGCACGCAACATGACAACAGTATTGGTAATTGAAGAAAGTTTTCATAAAAAAGGAACACAAAGTTTACTCATGCAAGCGGAAACATACATACGAGTACCAAGCCTACAGGGAAGTTCAAAATAAAGCATGCAAAGAGGGGAGACCAAGTTATAAAAAAAGGGAATGTCCTACTCTAACGGAAAAGGTCGCCAAACACAGGATCAATGGCACAAGGGTTAGTGAAGCAAAGGACAAAATTCTCCATCTCTCTCTCTGCTTTCTCCAGCACATCGAAGCGACGGTTCTCACGAGGAGTCGCTCCCCATCGATTGGCGCCGTGTTCGTCCGCGAAAGCGGACATAATAGCTCGCCGGGCCTTGATCTGGCCCAGCAGATGAATTGAGCAATCCTTCAAAGCCTGAGTGATCAGGCACGCTTCATGAAAGCCCTCAAGCTTCTCTTCCGCCGCGTCAAGCATCGCCAGGGTCATCTCTGCTGGGTGAGGGGGGATGTCGGCAAGCACGGCCGCGAGGATCATCCGGAGCCAAAGAGAACCCATCGGGAGAGGAGACCCCCTACGGATCGAGAGTTCATGCATGGCTGAGTCGCATTCGTTGTCGGTAAGGAGGGGATCCACCAACCGAGCGGCAAAGCGAGGGATCATCTCCTCGATAGGCACTTCCCATGGCTGTCGACAAGCGTGTGGACGGTTACAGGCCATAGCGTTCAGATACTCCTCAAATTAAATCACGTCGATACGGGAATGAATTTCTCGGTGAAGAGAAAATAGGCCATGACCTCAAGAATATAAAGAAGTGCATTAAGTGCTATGCGCGGAAAATCTTGCATGCGAAAGATGTTTCCAAGGCCCAAAAAAGGAAAGGCATCGAAAATCAAGGAGAAATAACTATTTCCAAGGCTCCTTTTATGCATCTGATAATGCGCGCTAAAAATGCGGCATGGAAAGTTTTGTGAACAGTCCCATCAGATGATCTCACGTGTAGAACACGTGAGGCCCAAACCTAATGTGCATTTAAAAGAAAGAATATGGAGTAGTACCCTGCATATTAAAGCACAAACGATAATAGTAACAGAATAATAAGATTTCAGAGGAAAAGCATGCAAACACACAGAGACATAATAAAGCTTATCATCCAGACTTCAGGAAGGCGATACAAAATAAAAGAAAGAAACTTTTACAATGGTAAGGCCTCTGACACGGGGCATGGATTGAGAAAATTGAAATTAACTTTATCCAAGATCTTCCAAGCATTTCGAACCTCCCGAGTATGCTTTCTCTCACGGTCACAGGCATCGGGGTCCCCGCGGATGTCCTCTTCCCTCCGGTAGGCGCCCAGTATGGCTGATTGCTGAAAAATCTGATGAAGGAGATCAATGAGATCATCCCGCCTTCTCTTTGAGATCAAGCCCATAAGGTACACCGAATGCACCTTATCCTCGGCAATGTCCAAGTCCCCGAGCGGTATGCCGGCGCAAAAGAGAGGAAGTGCCTCCCGGACCGCCAGCACGATTAGCCTCAGAAGAGAAGAGCGGCGGGGGAGGAGCCTATGGTTGTACTCGTCGAAACGGCTCATGATCTCGGCACACTGAGCATCGGTGAACTCTTGGTTCTGACTGCGGCCCAGCGCACGAATGTTCCCATAGGAGATGATCTCGTCAAGTCTATACAGATGGGCATCCATGGTACCTACGATAGAAGTCAAGAGATCCATTACAAAGCCACCATTTCACTAATTGCAGAAGAACAGCCTTGGGCCAAGAGACCCCAAAGATTCTCTGTGTGAAGAAATCGAGTTCTTCGTTGGAATTCAATTCCTTATTAAGAAAAGGGAATTAAATTCCCAAAAAACATTTTGATGGAATTAAAGTCCAGGGAGTTGAAACGTTGTCATCATCTCCCCGAAGATCATCTAAACCTTAAAAGGATCTACAGTTTGAAGATTAAACAGTTTTATGTTCTCATGGAAAAATATGAAGAAAAAGGGTAAAAACCCTTGCTTTGGATTTAAAATCCAGAGAAATGTGAAGGTCCATCGGTGTCCAAGAACACTACCTGAGGAAAAAGGATCCTTGCCGAACAGAGTTAAACTCTGGGAAATGTTCAAGACAGAGAACTAAGCTCTGAAAAACGAGAATTAAATTCTCAAAGAAGAAGTTCTCAGGAGAAGAAGATGAACAAAGTGAAGGCTTCTATGAAGAGGCAGCTATTTATAGAAGACAATGAAAACGTTTCGTCTCCCCAGATCCCTAGAGGAATCCAACGGTCACAAGAGGTGACAGCGTTGCACTCACGTGCAGACACGTGAGAACAACGCTGTGGGGGCATTTGTTTCCTGATTTAAAATCAGGAAAGCTTCTGGGAAAAGCTTCAGAGGAGAGTCACGTGCTTACACGTGACTAGCGGTCACGTGTTGGCACGTGACACCTTAAAAGCATCATCAAGTCGAGTTCAGCCTACTGACTACGCTGAAGAAAGTGGGCTTTAGAAAGAGTCACGTGCTCCCACGTGACCAGGGTCACGTGGTGACACGTGACATTTAAATGCAAGCGTCCAACACGCAAGTTCTCTGATCGAGTCAAGAAAAAGGGGTTCAGAAAGAGTCACGTGCTCCCACGTGACCAGGGTCACGTGTCGGCACGTGACGTTCAAGGCAGCAAGCGCGTTTCCAGAACAACCAAGGAAAGAGAGTTCAAACAAAGGGTCACGTGCTCACACGTGACCAGGGGTCACGTGGTAGCACGTGATGTTTAAGCAGCAATCAGAAGACACAGTGCAGAAGGCTCGTTCCAAAGGGGGTCACGTGCTCACACGTGACCATGGATCACGTGGTCACACGTGACCGGCTTTCAAAGCCCATGTTGACGACAGAATTAAATTCTGAAGGAAATTTAAATCTTTCCAAAGGAAAGTGATTATCTGGGACCAATCAAATTAAAGATTCAGAGACGATTAAAGATCATCTATCTATGGAAAATCTCGGCTTTGGGAAAGATTTCCCCCTTAAATCTAACCAAAATATCAAAGGAGAATCTCTGGATTTAAGATCCAATGGTGAATAAAATTCACCTAATAATCCAAAGGCCCAAAATGAATGATGGATGCAAATCAAATCTCCCAATGAAGATTCGTCAAAAACTGATTGATGCGGCTGCCTCTCCTATAAATAGGAGCCAAGAGACAAAAAAAAAGGAGATATACATGCACAAAGAAGAAAAGAGAAGGGGAGAAGAGCTTTGATAAGACTCAGATCTTCTGCAAAAACCCTAGGTAAGAAAGGGAAGGCCTCTTGGAAAGAAGCAGAATTTAATTCTCAACAGAGTTTAACTCTGATAATATAAAAGCAGAAGAACTTATTTCTTCTCTCTTTGATAGAGGATCTGCAAAGTGCACATCTCCCCTTAAGGTTGAGAATTTAATTCTCAATGGGTTGAGATCCTGCCATGCAGATCCAAAACATAGAGAAGGAGTGCAAACTTGGGAATTTAATTCTCACAGAACTATAGAATTTAATTCCTCCAAAATAAAAGTAGGGCTAGACCCTATATCATGGGAATTTAAACAGGGTTTAACCCTAATTAAAGAACTTAGTTCTGTTGAAACAACGGGAATTTAATTCCCTTAATCATCATTTCCTCAAAAACTTTTATTAGGGTTTAACCCTATTCAGCCCTGCACATAAACGAGGAATTGAATTCCCACAGAAGATTCAGAGTTAAACTCTATTCCAGAATACAAGTCTTCAAAAGGAAATAGGAATTTAATTCCTCTGAAATTGAAAGTTTCTGGAATTTAATTCCTGAAAAAGGAGTAACAAATTCTCTAAAAAACCACATTAAGGCAAGGTCACGTGTCACCACGTGACCCCCCTAAAAAGCCCTACAGAAAACCCCTTTGAGGCAGCACCCCACGTGACCCACGTGACTTTCAGCTGAAGCCTTAACACATAGGCATTTGAATGCCCGTCACGTGCTGACACGTGATGCTATCAAAGACGCAGTAATTTCAGCAGAACAAACGAAGGAAGGGCGCTCTCACGTGCTGCCACGTGACCCCTTTTGTCTTAGTGTTTAACACTAAATTGAAACTCTCGCACTCAGTGTTAAAATATTGTTGGGCCTTAGTGTTCAACAATAATTAAAAAGCTTTATCTGCAGTGTTCAACACTGATTACCTTAGTATTAAACACTAATCTGAGATCTTTATTTGCAGTGTTCAACACTGATCTGTTTTAGTGTTTAACACTAATTTGAGAAGCCTTATTGCTGGTTTTTAACACCAATTATTTCTTAGTGTTAAACACTAACTTGTTAACCGCATTCCCAGTGTTCAACACTGATTGCTTTGTAGTGTTTAACACTAGGCTTTGGCCCAATTGGCTAAATGGATAGAGGCAAAGCCTCTCCTTCAATGGACCAGCAAGAAGTCAATGTTTCAGACCTGACTGGACTTAGCCCAAGCTGGCCATAAGTCCTCAATTTGTGATTAACTGGGCTAGTGAGCTCATAACATAATTAAATCAGTCTCGACCCCCAAATTGGGTCAGGGACTATTCAATCCATTCCGGTTCTAGGGTACATCTCTTCACTCCTTTGAAACTTGGCATTGTAATCCCTCAATGTCTTCAAAGAGGTGACGGGTCCCGACGGCCACTCATGATATGGACTGTGGGGTCCTTAAACCCATGCCTAATGCAAAATTCCTGGTTACGTGGAACACGGATAATGTCACTCTTTGACCCCGTGGGAAACGTCCAGAGCGGATCCTGGTCCTCGCAGAGCACGGCAGTGAACCCGTGTGAAGCATCCAGAGCGGAGCCTGGTCCTCGCCTAACGCGGCAATGAACCCGTGTGAAGCATCCAGAGCACATACCGGACTGTGGGGTCCTTAAACCCACGGACTACGACGTCCTTAACCTTGACCGAGATGTCTTAAAACTAACAATGGACCGCAATGTCCTTAAACTACCCATGGACCGCAATGTCCTTAAACTACCCACGGACCGCAATGTCCTTAAACTACCCATGGACCGCAATGTCCTTAAACTACCCATGGACCGCAATGTCCTTAAACTACCCACGGACCGCAATGTCCTTAAACTACCCACGGACCGCAATGTCCTTAAACTACCCATGGACCGCAACGTCCTTAAACTACCCACGGACCGCAACGTCCCTAAACTAGAACAATTGAGCCCTCCATATGCTCTTTTGTCGGATCTAAACGGTCCCGTTTAAGTTGATCTTAGCCTCCAAAAATGGCTAACGCGTCCTTAAACCTTCAAACAGATTGGACTACGAATCCCCTAAATTAACTCCGGCTTGAGGGTACATCTCTGAACTCCTCTGACATCCGTCGTTGTAATCTTTCAACGTCGTCAGAGAGGTGATGGGTCCCGACGGCCATACATACGATGGACCACTACGTCCCTAAACTGGAACATCAGAGTCCAAACACTCTTTTGTCGGATCTAAACGATCCCGTTAAGTTGATCTTAGTCACAAAGTCAGACTAACGTATCCTTAACAAACGTTTGAGTTGATCTTAGCCTCAAGTGTGGCTGACGTATCCTCAAACCAAACCCCCAAACCCAAATTTAAGATAATGCGGATTTGGATTAGTCCACGCCCTACGGGTGACGACATAACCTAGTCTCCGTAAACAATCCACGGGCAATAAAACAAACACCCACGACACGAAGTGACCATCTGGAGAAGGAGAAAGTTGTTACCGCAACGCGGTAGCGTAATTAACTGCAGGGGCTTGCGCCTGCAGGGAAGAGCGTCCCCACAATCAAAAACCCCTCAAATGAGGGGGAATCTGACGAAGTTTGCTACATCGGACGCATCCGTCTAAACCTTCGATACATGGTGCCATAAATCAACTTGGCATCTTCGGAGGGATGGACGGATAGCAACAATTAGCATCTGCCCCGAACCCCAGGCATTCGGACGTCCCGACGTCCCGGCCGCCGTTCGGAGGGGAACAGAAGTCAAGAGATCCATTACAAAGCCACCATTTCACTAATTGCAGAAGAACAGCCTTGGGCCAAGAGACCCCAAAGATTCTCTGTGTGAAGAAATCGAGTTCTTCGTTGGAATTCAATTCCTTATTAAGAAAAGGGAATTAAATTCCCAAAAAACATTTTGATGGAATTAAAGTCCAGGGAGTTGAAACGTTGTCATCATCTCCCCGAAGATCATCTAAACCCTAAAAGGATCTACAGTTTGAAGATTAAACAGTTTTATGTTCTCATGGAAAAATATGAAGAAAAAGGGTAAAAACCCTTGCTTTGGATTTAAAATCCAGAGAAATGTGAAGGTCCATCGGTGTCCAAGAACACTACCTGAGGAAAAAGGATCCTTGCCGAACAGAGTTAAACTCTGGGAAATGTTCAAGACAGAGAACTAAGCTCTGAAAAACGAGAATTAAATTCTCAAAGAAGAAGTTCTCAGGAGAAGAAGATGAACAAAGTGAAGGCTTCTATGAAGAGGCAGCTATTTATAGAAGACAATGAAAACGTTTCGTCTCCCCAGATCCCTAGAGGAATCCAACGGTCACAAGAGGTGACAGCGTTGCACTCACGTGCAGACACGTGAGAACAACGCTGTGGGGGCATTTGTTTCCTGATTTAAAATCAGGAAAGCTTCTGGGAAAAGCTTCAGAGGAGAGTCACGTGCTTACACGTGACTAGCGGTCACGTGTTGGCACGTGACACCTTAAAAGCATCATCAAGTCGAGTTCAGCCTACTGACTACGCTGAAGAAAATGGGCTTCAGAAAGAGTCACGTGCTCCCACGTGACCAGGGTCACGTGGTGACACGTGACATTTAAATGCAAGCGTCCAACACGCAAGTTCTCTGATCGAGTCAAGAAAAAGGGGTTCAGAAAGAGTCACGTGCTCCCACGTGACCAGAGTCACGTGCTCCCACGTGACCAGGGTCACGTGTCGGCACGTGACGTTCAAGGCAGCAAGCGCGTTTCCAGAACAACCAAGGAAAGAGAGTTCAAACAAAGGGTCACGTGCTCACACGTGACCAGGGGTCACGTGGTAGCACGTGATGTTTAAGCAGCAATCAGAAGACACAGTGCAGAAGGCTCGTTCCAAAGGGAGTCACGTGCTCACACGTGACCATGGATCACGTGGTCACACGTGACCGGCTTTCAAAGCCCATGTTGACGACAGAATTAAATTCTGAAGGAAATTTAAATCTTTCCAAAGGAAAGTGATTATCTGGGACCAATCAAATTAAAGATTCAGAGACGATTAAAGATCATCTATCTATGGAAAATCTCGGCTTTGGGAAAGATTTCCCCCTTAAATCTAACCAAAATATCAAAGGAGAATCTCTGGATTTAAGATCCAATGGTGAATAAAATTCACCTAATAATCCAAAGGCCCAAAATGAATGATGGATGCAAATCAAATCTCCCAATGAAGATTCGTCAAAAACTGATTGATGCGGCTGCCTCTCCTATAAATAGGAGCCAAGAGACAAAAAAAAAGGAGATATACATGCACAAAGAAGAAAAGAGAAGGGGAGAAGAGCTTTGATAAGACTCAGATCTTCTGCAAAAACCCTAGGTAAGAAAGGGAAGGCCTCTTGGAAAGAAGCAGAATTTAATTCTCAACAGAGTTTAACTCTGATAATATAAAAGCAGAAGAACTTATTTCTTCTCTCTTTGATAGAGGATCTGCAAAGTGCACATCTCCCCTTAAGGTTGAGAATTTAATTCTCAATGGGTTGAGATCCTGCCATGCAGATCCAAAACATAGAGAAGGAGTGCAAACTTGGGAATTTAATTCTCACAGAACTATAGGAATTTAGTTCCTCCAAAATAAAAGTAGGGCTAGACCCTATATCATGGGAATTTAAACAGGGTTTAACCCTAATTAAAGAACTTAGTTCTGTTGAAACAACGGGAATTTAATTCCCTTAATCATCATTTCCTCAAAAACTTTTATTAGGGTTTAACCCTATTCAGCCCTGCACATAAACGAGGAATTGAATTCCCACAGAAGATTCAGAGTTAAACTCTATTCCAGAATACAAGTCTTCAAAAGGAAATAGGAATTTAATTCCTCTGAAATTGAAAGTTTCTGGAATTTAATTCCTGAAAAAGGAGTAACAAATTCTCTAAAAAACCACATTAAGGCAAGGTCACGTGTCACCACGTGACCCCCCTAAAAAGCCCTACAGAAAACCCCTTTGAGGCAGCACCCCACGTGACCCACGTGACTTTCAGCAGAAGCCTTAACACATAGGCATTTGAATGCCCGTCACGTGCTGACACGTGATGCTATCAAAGACGCAGTAATTTCAGCAGAACAAACGAAGGAAGGGCGCTCTCACGTGCTGCCACGTGACCCCTTTTGTCTTAGTGTTTAACACTAAATTGAAACTCTCGCACTCAGTGTTAAAATATTGTTGGGCCTTAGTGTTCAACAATAATTAAAAAGCTTTATCTGCAGTGTTCAACACTGATTACCTTAGTATTAAACACTAATCTGAGATCTTTATTTGCAGTGTTCAACACTGATCTGTTTTAGTGTTTAACACTAATTTGAGAAGCCTTATTGCTGGTTTTTAACACCAATTATTTCTTAGTGTTAAACACTAACTTGTTAACCGCATTCCCAGTGTTCAACACTGATTGCTTTGTAGTGTTTAACACTAGGCTTTGGCCCAATTGGCTAAATGGATAGAGGCAAAGCCTCTCCTTCAATGGACCAGCAAGAAGTCAATGTTTCAGACCTGACTGGACTTAGCCCAAGCTGGCCATAAGTCCTCAATTTGTGATTAACTGGGCTAGTGAGCTCATAACATAATTAAATCAGTCTCGACCCCCAAATTGGGTCAGGGACTATTCAATCCATTCCGGTTCTAGGGTACATCTCTTCACTCCTTTGAAACTTGGCATTGTAATCCCTCAATGTCTTCAAAGAGGTGACGGGTCCCGACGGCCACTCATGATATGGACTGTGGGGTCCTTAAACCCATGCCTAATGCAAAATTCCTGGTTACGTGGAACACGGATAATGTCACTCTTTGACCCCGTGGGAAACGTCCAGAGCGGATCCTGGTCCTCGCAGAGCACGGCAGTGAACCCGTGTGAAGCATCCAGAGCGGAGCCTGGTCCTCGCCTAACGCGGCAATGAACCCGTGTGAAGCATCCAGAGCACATACCGGACTGTGGGGTCCTTAAACCCACGGACTACGACGTCCTTAACCTTGACCGAGATGTCTTAAAACTAACAACGGACCGCAATGTCCTTAAACTACCCATGGACCGCAATGTCCTTAAACTACCCACGGACCGCAATGTCCTTAAACTACCCACGGACCGCAATGTCCTTAAACTACCCATGGACCGCAACGTCCTTAAACTACCCACGGACCGCAACGTCCCTAAACTAGAACAATTGAGCCCTCCATATGCTCTTTTGTCGGATCTAAACGGTCCCGTTTAAGTTGATCTTAGCCTCCAAAAATGGCTAACGCGTCCTTAAACCTTCAAACAGATTGGACTACGAATCCCCTAAATTAACTCCGGCTTGAGGGTACATCTCTGAACTCCTCTGACATCCGTCGTTGTAATCTTTCAACGTCGTCAGAGAGGTGATGGGTCCCGACGGCCATACATACGATGGACCACTACGTCCCTAAACTGGAACATCAGAGTCCAAACACTCTTTTGTCGGATCTAAACGATCCCGTTAAGTTGATCTTAGTCACAAAGTCAGACTAACGTATCCTTAACAAACGTTTGAGTTGATCTTAGCCTCAAGTGTGGCTGACGTATCCTCAAACCAAACCCCCAAACCCAAATTTAAGATAATGCGGATTTGGATTAGTCCACGCCCTACGGGTGACGACATAACCTAGTTTCCGTAAACAATCCACGGGCAATAAAACAAACACCCACGACACGAAGTGACCATCTGGAGAAGGAGAAAGTTGTTACCGCAACGCGGTAGCGTAATTAACTGCAGGGGCTTGCGCCTGCAGGGAAGAGCGTCCCCACAATCAAAAACCCCTCAAATGAGGGGGAATCTGACGAAGTCTGCTACATCGGACGCATCCGTCTAAACCTTCGATACATGGTGCCATAAATCAACTTGGCATCTTCGGAGGGATGGACGGATAGCAACAATTAGCATCTGCCCCGAACCCCAGGCATTCGGACGTCCCGACGTCCCGGCCGCCGTTCGGAGGGGAACACCTGTATTTGGATTTGATTTCCATGCGCACCAGACGCATGTGATTATTGGATACGCCTTTTGAGGCTGATTTTGCTTTTGAGCACTTTGTTTTCATGTTGGGCACTATATGGTGTAGTAGCCAAACATGACTGATCCGAGGACAGTACTAGAGTACTTTGCATGCATTAGAAGTTTACCAAGAGGTTTTTGAAAAAGAGCTATAGTCTCGCTATTTCCTACGTGTCCGTGAGCGACACGAACTTTATAAAGGAAAACCTTTTGGGATAATTTGAAAACGACGGAACGTGCATTTAAGAAAACATATATAGACATATATTATTATTTTAAATTGAGCGTCCGACAGTTATGCCGTGAGTTACGCATTCACGCGGCGGTTTAGAAAAGATTTTTGCATGATTTTTATTCAGATTTTGAAGGTTTTTCCATATAAAAAAATACGTACTATACACGAATTACAGTATTTGACTAGTGTACATTGAATTTATGTAGTGGATTTCGAGATCTGTATCTCTATAGTAACTCCGAGGATATGCGTGCAATCCGACAATTTGCGTGACGTTTGACGGAGTTCGATTTTTGAGCTTTGTACTCGTTTTCAGGCGCACGCGATGTGCTGTGTTATTTCTGCATTTTCCATGATTTCGGAGCCCCGTTAATTTAAGTTGGCTATTGAAATGTTTTAGAATTTGGGGGTTTAAATTTAAATTCGGGGACCGAATTTCTTTAAGGGGGGAAGATTGTAACATTTCAGAAAAATAAAATATTATTTTTAGGAATTTTTATAATTAAATAATAAATATAATGAATATTTTAATAGGGCGGTATAATTAAATACCGATAAATTAGGAAAAATTTGGAAAATTATAGAAATTACTGAAATGATGGTGTTTTATGTGATTTAGGAGAATTATGAATTTTTACGATTTTTATTTGCACTTTTTACGCTAATCGCGATTAAATATCGCTAATCGCGTATTAAGCGTGTTTTGTGCACATGACATGCACCATATGATTTGACACTTGTTACATTTTTCTATCATGGTCTTTTATTTATTATCATGCATGGTTGTTGACTTTAGAAAAGAAAAGAAAAGAAAAAAGAAAGGAAATGATAAGAGAGGGGACACAATCATGTCATGAGACAAAGCATGCTTGAGAGAGAGAGAGAGAGTGTGAGGGGTCAACCCTAGATCTTGGCCATTCCTTCTCTTCTCATCATCTTCATCACCTCTTTTTCTCTCCCTCTTCACCATGGCAGCCCCATCTCCCTCCTCCACTTCAAGCTTCAAAGCACCCCCCAAAACAAACCCAAAACCCCATCTCCACTTCACAAAAATTTTACACGAGCTCACAACAAGCATGGGGAACCAAGAAAAACTGGATTTTGATGATCTAAAGGGGTTAATGAGTTCCAAATGAGGTAATCCCTTCGCCATTGGTGTAGTTTTTCATTCACTTCAGTATCCATACGTGTTTAGTTGTAATTTAGTGCGGTTTAGTGAACTTTGAAGATTTCTAGAAGAGGTTATGTGGGATTTTGAGTAGTGTTAGTGCAATTAGACTTTAGAGTTGACCTTATACCCCCTATGAGGTTAGAAACCCAGATCTATTTGAAACAAACCAAGTTTACTGAAAACAGAAACTTTCCATGTCGGTTTGTGAGGAATTGGAGCGTGCGGGTGAATCTGGAATGAACTGGAACATTTACGAGATAAATAAACAACTTAAGAGACCTAGCTAGAGCCCCCTAGACCATCCTACAAAGATGACACCCCAACTCCACAGGAAAACTGAGGAGGCCGGTTTTGGCAAGGGAGTGGCCGGCCACTTGGTGATGGGATGTGCCCAGGTTGTTCCAGTAGCTCATATGTATCCAATACATCATCCCAGAGTTGTTTGCTTACCTTGTTTTCACCTGAGACAAAATCTGGTATGACTTTTTGTTGGATATGTATGCCCTAGAGGCCATTATTGTATAGTACTAGTTTGTATAATACATTTTGGAAGTTTGGGATATGTACACGGGTTTACGACAGTCTTGCTCGATATAGTAGTATGCTACTTGGTTTGTATCTATCTTAATATGTGTATATGTTTCTTTTAACATATCGCTAAAAACATATTGATGGGGCCCTTATGATCTTTGCTTGACTACCGGCGTTGTGATGACGATCACACTAGTGGGGGCTGGGTACTCTATAAGCACATCCTTATTTTTGGTCCCTAGTCGAAGGATTATCGAGACATGGCATCGATACTCCAGAGTAGACTGGTGCATACGCTTCTCATCCCAGCAGGGGAGACGGTCTGTCCCACAGCCATCAGTACGTCGTACTGGAGATAGTATGCAGGTGCTCGTTAGGTTACGAGTACACTGGACGGGACTCGTCGGGAACTGTTAGTTGGTATTATACCTATCGTCAGTTAACAGTTCCCAGGTGACATGAGTACAGCTTAGTCCGTTGACTTGACACTGTCACTTCGTCTCAAGTGTGTTCCCACTGTTCTTAGATTACTACCCTACCACGGCTCTATTGAGTTGTGCAAATAGGTAGTAGTTGGGTGCAGCCCCGAAGCATTTGGAGGCAGTGACGGTTAGACAGGATTCGTCTCTCCCGGTATTGGGAGTTGATATCGCGCTGTGTCTAGGAGAGCCATTACACATAGTCGTCCCTGGCCAGGGCAAGCGAGAATTACTGGTAGTGTTTCCAGTAGTTTCTCAGGGTGTTCTGGGCTACACTCCGACACGACTTGTACCGCTATTAGGGGACTGACGTTTACCGCCCCCTAGGCCCGCCATGCGATACTCTCAGATGAACAGACCGGACTGTACGGAGATTGTCACATTCAGGCTCAGTAGGAGTTCAGATGGGTTCACCTCAGCGGTCTTCTTATCGGCATCTACCTAGGGACCGTTACGTACAGCTAGTACCGCTTGCGGCCTTTGGTTAAACCCACTGCCAGTGTAGTGTCGAGTCTTTAGAGTCCCACACAGAGGGTTATTCGCCTTTGGGCAAAACAGAGTAGAGGTCGCATGGTTTTGCGACGGGGTTCGTTCACATCCGCGCACTTGTGCACGTTTGGAGTCCGGGCAGTTATTACTAGCGGGCTTTGCTTTAAGACAGATCCTAGTATTTCTTTTAGGATTGGTTTTGTCTCATTGTATTCGTTTTCCTCGGAACACGGATGCGGGTGTGTATGCACAATTGACAGTGGCAGAGGGATCTCATTAGGGTTTTTGACAGTTGACTTTTTCTTAACCCTAATGAGAATGAGAAATATGATTAATGATATTAATTAAGGATAATTGTGCCATGGTTAGGTTGACCTTTTGACTTTGGTTGATCGGTTGACTTTTGTTGACCTTTTGACCATCATCATTTCACTTGCAAGATGCTTCTTGTTTCTTGCAAAATGCATTTATTGTGAAATGATAATGGTCATTCTAAACTAACCATCACAATTATCTTTATTATTATTATTATTATTATTATTATTATTTCATTTTATCTCATATGTGAGCATGGTTGTATAATTCTATTCTCATTCTATCATGCTCTTTCTCTCTCTTGAAAAAGCTCTCCCTCTTCCTCTCTCAAAGCTTAAGTGTTTCATGTGTTGAAAATCATAAGCTTTTGAGACTAAACCATCAAAACATCTTTCTAGGGTTCTTTGTCTAGAAAGCCAAGCACTCTAGTTACCTCTTGGTTGAGGTAGGAGCTCAAGGTAGAGGCCCTCGGGTGGATCTATCTTCGGTAAAGAGAAGACGACGAGGAGGAGCCGTCTATGCCACTACAAGGAGCAAGCAAGAAGGAGAACCATAACAAGAGGAGAAGGAGTTCAAGATATAGGTATAACCATTCAACATAGTAGCTAGAACTTTTTGTTTGTATGTTAGTTTTTGTTTAGCAAAGATCCTTCATGGTTGGTCCATGTTACCTTGTGAGAAAAATTTCATTTTTACCTGTTCCGCCTCCTCGAAAGAACCGGGGTGGGTAACGTGGACCTAACAGTGGTATCAGAGCCTAGCTAAACAACAACTAGCATGTTAGCAAAGTGTTTAGAACTTCGATCCGAGAAAAAATCGCCAAACGCACCGAAATCACATACTTTCTGCCGATTTTTAAAACAGCCCTAAAAATATTTCCACACACCTTAAAAATCTGTGCAGGGTATTTTAGGAACAACCAAGAAAAACGATCCCACGACTCGGTCAAAGCGTCGCGGAAGCGCGGCGAAACCAAGCGTTTCGCCGCGGATCCGCGGCCGAGTTGACTCGGTCGCGACTCGTTTTTCCTGCAGTGTTCTCAGTTTGATGTTTTGGGATTTTTAAGATACTTTGTTTCTGCCCAGATTATCCAGAGAACAATGTTGTGTTTGGGGCAGTTACAAATTGGTATTTTGATTGGAGTTCTACAAACTTTGGCTAATTGGTTATATCTGTAATGTGATATATGTACTGAACGTCGACTAATCCCTATACGTCGATTAGTGGGGGTTGTGCATATCTGTGATGTTGGATTATGTATATGGACTTGTTGGATTGTCGCGGATGAATAGCCAGGGTTGTGAGATGAGAGTTTCTTTATCTTTCATTTGATGTAAATTGTAAATTGATGTAATATTATTTTTATGGCCGCACATCCGGGATGAGGTTGTAGCCGCCATTGTATATTATTTCTTTTACTGTTTTTGCTCCTAGGATAGACCCAAGGTGGGGTGCACAAACTACCGGGTACTTTGAAGTGCTGAGTGGCCTACTCACGTTGTTGAGGGAGGATGCTTCACTTTGGGTACTTGGCGGGTAGTTTGCCGCACATGTAGGGGTCTAGGGTGGGGTTTGGCTATTCATCGCGACCGTGTAATCCATCTTTCGTTGCAGGCTCGAACGAAACGCGGATTCCTAGCATATCCAATGTGTTCATCTGTGATCTGGAATGGCTATCATTGCATCTGACGAATGTGTATATATCTATATATGATATCTAGTAGGCGGTGCTTATGTTTTGCATCCGCGCTAGTCCAGCCCCTGCTCTGTCGTTAGTTAAGTAACCTAACGGGTGATGACGGGCCCCGTAGCGAATGCGGACGGCATAAGCGTACGTCATATTTTCGTTGTTTTCTGCAATGGTAGGATTAACTGATGGGACGCATTATATTAATGCAAAGAAAAACAAACCTAAAAGACGTTGTTGGAACAATTTTCAAAAAAAAAAGCTGTTATTGCAAGGACGTTCTCTTTTGTTTTGCACAGAGGTATTCGGTTATGAATGCCCCGCACCTCATTCGACGAGGCAAGGGCCGAGATCCCTTCATCGGGAGTGACCCCTTGGACAGAAGTTTCCGTTAGGGTAATAACTTCACTATAGTCGATTATTCTTGCTTTGCATCGAGGTATTCAGTTTGGAATATCCTGCACCTCATTCGACGAGGAAAGAGACGAGATCCCTTCACATGGAGTGACCTCTTTAGCAAAAGGTTTTCGCCACTATATATTTTTAAAAGGCTATCAAGTTCCTTCAACGATATCAAGTTCATTACGTTAACGGGTTTTTCGCCAAAAACCCAGCCGTAGCCCTCCGTCATTTCTTATAAGTTATACTTAGTATTCGTGCTGCGTTTGTTGACTGTGTCAAGGCGCAGTGAAGGGTAGCTGAGTATTGCTTATCTGTAGCATATAATGTGATTGGTTAGGACAGTCGTGTAACCTTGTTGACTGTGTCAAGGGTTATGCGGGTGGGTTTAATGCAATCAAGATAATGACGGGTTGAACTTGATTAGGACTCTTTGATTTGTTGACTGTGTCAAGGTCACTTGGGTCCTAGGGGCAAAAACCACATCGGGAGTTTCAAACATACAGGAAACTTGCAGATTTAGCATACCTTCTGGAGTGTGGTGACCAGAGTAGATTCCATCTAGGTCATCACACAATGATAGTTGGATTTCGATCCCACTGATGAGTTGGATTACTCTCGGGAGATTATTTCACTTAACAATCAATGCTATAAACCAAGTTGGTGTCTAGAAAGGTATTAGCGGGGCTACGCCTCCAGGGAAAAGAAGTTATATAATTAAGGAACTTCGCGAAAGCGTTGGGAAACCTCCCTCGAAGTACCAACACTAGCCTGGCTGAAAGGTTAAGCAAGTATTGTGACGTGCGATTAATCCTGACTAGTTCTTCTTTTAGGGTTTGAAGAAGAATTTGAGGAAACAGTGGGAGCCATCCTGGTTAGATAAATTAATAAACCAATCTAATCTTTCAAGAGCGCATGCTGAGTGTTTCTTTTCTCTCTCTCTCCACGTAGCAACCATTTCACGCCCTAATCAAGATAATAAAATGTATCACTTGACCGATCCAAATTCTTATTCGGGGCTGGGGAACGTCGGTTCGGCTCTAACTTATGACAACAATCATGAGTATGAGCAATGGAAAGAGGATTGTATGGATTCCAAGGATACCCAGTTGAAGAAGAAGCATAGTTTTGCATCTACTTCAGGTGTTCTTGTAATTGAGAACTGCTTTACGGTCAGCCCTACCTCCTGGGTACTTGATACCGGATCAGGATCTCATATCTGTAATTTATTGCAGGGACTGAGAAAAATTAGGAAAGTTGCACCTGGTGATATGTCGCTCAGGGTAGCGAACAGAGCACAAGTTAATGCTGCAGCTGTCGGTGAATATCACCTAGTGTTGCCAAATGGCAATACTATGATTTTGAACGATTGCTACTATGTACCTTCTATGGTTTGCAACATCATATCTGTTTCTTTACTCGATAAAGATGGATATAACTTTGTTCTTGATAGAAATATCATGAACATTTACCTTGATAAGGTACTGGTTGCAGAAGGTACACTGTGTAATGGTATCTATGTTCTAAATCAGAATACAGTTCTCAATGTACAAAACACACGCAAGAGGAAGAATTCAGATACGAATGAATCCTACTTGTGGTATTGTAGACTTGGTCATATCGGAGAGAAAAGACTAAGTAAGTTGCATAAAGATGGACTCTTGAATACGTTCGAGTTTTCATCTTATGAAACTTATCAGTCTTGTCTCAAAGGAAAGATGACCAAATCTCCGTTCACCGGACATGGAGAAAGAGCAACAGAGCTCTTGGGACTCATACACAGTGATGTATGTAGTCCAATGTCTATACATGCAAGAGGTGGGTTCTCGTACTTCATCACATTCACTGACGATCTCTCTAGGTTCGGATATGTGTATCTGATGAAACACAAATCTGAAGCTTTTGAGAAATTCAGAGAATTCGGAAACGAAGTGGAGAACCAAATAGGCAAAAGTATCAAGATCCTCCAATCTGATAGAGGAGGAGAGTACTTAAGCACGGAATTCCTAGATTACTTAAAAGAGAATGGTATTCTCTCTCAGCTTACTCCTCCTTATACACCACAGCACAATGGTGTATCGCAGCGGAGGAATAGTACCCTATTGGATATGGTTCGCTCCATGATGAGTAGTGCCGAGTTGCCTCTTTCATTCTGGGGATATGCACTTCAAACAGCAGCACATCTATTGAATCAAGTTCCATCCAAATCCGTGTCTAAAACTCCGTATGAAATATGGAGTGGTAAGAGTTTGTATCTTAAACGTATTAAGATTTGGGGTTGCCCAGCTTATGTCAAAAAGCAGTACCCAGACAAACTTGAGGCACGGTCAGTTTTGTGTAAGTTTGTGGGATACCCAAAAGATTCTAGTGGGTATCTATTCTACCATGCAGAGGAACATAAGATAATTGTTTCCAGGAACGCCACATTTTTGGAAAAAGAATTTCTTGTTAAAAATATTAGTGGCAGCACGGTAGAACTGGATGAAATTCCAAAGACACAAACTATAACTGAAGATTTGGTGGAACCGCTAGATTCAGTTACACCCAACGAACCTCAGACACTCCGTAAATCTGGTAGGATTTCTCATTCGCCTGAGTGATACTACGGTTTTCTCATAGACGGGAATCGAGAGAATTGCATTTTGGAAGAAGATGACCTTACCAGTTTTAGGCAGGCCATTATCAGTAGGGACTCTGATAAGTGGCTGGATGCTATGCGATCCAAAATGGAGTCCATGTACACCAATAAAGTATGGACCTTAGATATTGCTCCACCTGGGGTAAAACCCGTTGGATGCAAATGGATCTACAAAAGGAAACTTGGTGTAGATGGGAAGGTGGAAACCTATAAGGCTAGACTCGTTGCAAAAGGTTTTCGTCAAAGACCTGGTGTGGACTATGACGAAACTTTTTCTCCAGTGGCTATGCTCAAATCCATTCGGATCCTACTTGCCATTGCTGCCTTCCATGACTATGAAATCTGGTAGATGGACGTAAAAACGGCTTTTCTAAACGGCTGTTTGGAAGAGTGCGTTTACATGGATCAACTAGAGGGTTTTGTAGATAGTGGGAGCAGCTGGAAGGTGTGCAAGTTGCTTAAATCCATTTATGGATTAAAGCAGGCATCGCGGAGCTGGAACATCTGTTTTGATGAGGCAATCAAGGAATTTGATTTCATCAAGAACGAAGATGAACCTTGTATCTATAAGAAAATTATAGGACGAACTGTCGTGTTCCTAGACTTGTATGTGGACGACATTCTTTTGATAGGAAATGACATTCCTATGCTAAAATCGGTCAAGCTATTCTTGTCACAACGGTTCTCCATGAAGGACCTGGGTGATGCCTCGTACATTCTGGGGATCAAGATCTACAGAGATAGATCCAAGAGACTACTGGGTCTTTCGCAGTCCAGGTACATAGAGACCATACTAAAGAGATTTAGTATGGAAGATTCCAAGCACGGTAATATACTCGCATTGCACGGAATCACCCTCTCCAAGAAGATGTCTCCTAAGACTGACGAGGAGAGGGTTCGCATGAGCACTATACCCTACGCTTCGGCGGTAGGATCTATAATGTATGCGATGCTATTTACAAGACCAGATGTAGCTTACGCGCTGAGCGTGGTGAGCCGGTATCAGTCAGACCCAGGTGAGAACCACTGGACGGCAGTGAAGAACATTCTCAAGTACCTGAGAAGGACTAAGGAGATATTCCTGGTTTACGGTAATGGAGACATCATGGTCGAGTCTTTTACCGATTCAAGCTTCCAGAGTGACAAAGATGACAACAAGTCTGTCTCGGGTTTTGTGTTTACCTTCAACGGAGGGGCGGTGTGTTGGAGGAGTTCCAAACAGGATACCGTCGCAGACTCGACGATGGAGGCTGAATACATTGCTGCAAGCGATGCCGCAAAAGAGACGGTCTGGATGAAGAAGTTCATTAGTTAACTTCAGGTGGTTCCGTCCATTATTGACCCAATACCTTTGTATTGAGATAACAATGGGGCTATAGCTTTAGCGAAGGAACCAAGTTCCCATCAGAAATCCAAACACATCTTAAGCCAGTATCACCTGATCAGGGAGAACATTGATCGCCAGGAGATCGAGGTACGGAGAGTGGACACAAAAGACAACACGGCGGATCCATTCACAAAGGCCCTTCCTCAAATATGCGATGCTATGTACAAGACCAGATGTAGCTTACGCGCTGAGCGTGGTGAGCCGGTATCAGTCAGACCCAGGTGAGAATCACTGGACGGCAGTGAAGAACATTCTCAAGTACCTGAGAAGGACTAAGGAGATATTCCTGGTTTACGGTAATGGAGACCTCAGGGTCGAGTCTTTTACCGATTCAAGCTTCCAGAGTGACAAAGATGAAAACAAGTCTGTCTCGGGTTTTGTGTTTACCCTCAACGGAGGGGCGGTGTGTTGGAGGAGTTCCAAACAGGATACCGTCGCAGACTTGACGATGGAGGCTGAATACATTGCTGCAAGCGATGCCGCAAAAGAGGCGGTCTGGATGAAGAAGTTCATTAGTTAACTTCAGGTGGTTCCGTCCATTATTGACCCAATACCTTTGTATTGAGATAACAATGGGGCTATAGCTTTAGCGAAGGAACCAAGTTCCCATCAGAAATCCAAACACATCTTAAGCCAGTATCACCTGATCAGGGAGAACATTGATCGCCAGGAGATCGAGGTACGGAGAGTGGACACAAAAGACAACACGACGGATCCATTCACAAAGGCCCTCCTCAAACACAGTTCGAGTGACTTTTTGAGCTATTGGGTATGCGGTATGCCAGCAGCTGGCCTTAGTGCAGACGTTGGGTATGCGGTACACCAATTACTGGCCTTTAGTGCAAGTGGAAGATTGTTGGATATGTATGCCCTAGAGGCCATTATTGTATAGTACTAGTTTATATAATACATTTTGGAAGCTTGGGATATATACACGGGTTTACGACAGTCTTGCTCGATATAGTAGTATGCTACTTGGTTCGTATCTATGTTAATATGTATATATGTTTCTTTTAACATATCGCTAAAAACATATTGATGGAGCCCTTAGGATCTTTGCTTGACTACCGGCGTTGTGATGGCGATCACACTAGTGGGGGCTGGGTAGTCTATAATCACATCCTTATTTTTGGTCCCTAGTGTAAGTCCACATTGCGACCCCCGGTTCTTACGGGGAGGCGGAAACGGTATAAAAATCAAATTTTAGTGCAAGAAGCAACATGGACTATGCAAGGTCGGGATCGTTGTCTAAACTAAAACTAGCAACCTAGCTAAAGAAGTTTAGCTACTCGGATGAAGATGGTTATACCTAGACTTGAACTCCTTCGTCTTCAAACTTTGTAGAGGTTGATGGTTCTCCTTTGTCGCCTTCTCCCGTCGAAGATGGATCCACCTCGAAGGCTCGACCTTTGGGCTCTTTCTCGTACTTGGAGTGAACTAGAATCGCCGGCTTGCTAGACCCTTGATCCTAGAGTGAGTAGAGAGTGTTTAGGGTTTGCTTTTGTTTTTCAAGAGAAGGATTCTCAACTCATGAGAAGGTTTCTCTTGACTAGAGGAAGAAGAAGATGAGAATGAAGAGAGAGAGTGAGAATGATAGAATGAGCCTTTCTTTTTCCTTTTGCAACCATAACAAAAGAAAAAAGAATAATCAAATAATAATAATAATCAAAATGAAAAAGGTTTGATGGATAGTTTAGAATGACTAATATCATTACAAGCATTAAATGAATAAAGCAAGAATGAAAAGGCATCTTGCATTTGTAATGATGGTAGTCAAATGTTCAACCATGGTCAACAAGTCAACCATGGTCAACAAGTCAACAAAAACTAACCATGACACAATTTCATTTTATTATATATTATTAAATGATATAATACAAATCCATTAGGGTTTGGAAAAAGACGACTGTCAACTGTGCATACGCACCCGTTCCGAAACCCTAATGGAAATCATCTTCCTCCTCCTCAAATAACTGTGCATACACACCTGGATTCTTGTTCCGAGGAACATGAATACTGAGAGATAAAAGCAACCCCAAATACTATACCAGTATCCGGCTCAAACCAGAGCCCGCTGGTAATATCTGTCCGGACTCCAAACGTGCACAAGTGCGCGGATGAGAACGAACCCTGTCGCAAAACCATGCGACCTCTACTCTGTTTTGCCCATAGGCGAATACCCTCTGTGTGGGACTCTAAAGACTCGACACTACGCTGGCAGTGGGTTTAACCACAGACCGCAAGCGGCACTAGCTGTGCGTAACGGTCCCCAGGTAGATGTCGACAAGAAGGCTGACGAGGTGAAACCCCATCGGTACTCCTACTGAGTCTGAATGTGACAGTCTCCGTACAGTCCGGTCTGTTCGTCTGATACATCGCATGGCGGGCCTAGGGGGCGGTAAACGTCAGTCCCCCAATAGCGGTACAAGTCGTGCCGGAGCGAAGCCCAAAACACCCTGAGATAACACTGGAAACCTACCAGTATATCTCGTTTGCCCTGGCCAGGGACTACTTGTGTAATGGCTCTCCTAGACACAGCGCGATGTCAACCCCCAATACCGGGAGAGACGAATCCTGTCTAACCGTCACTGCCTCCAAGTGCTTCGGGACTGCACCCAACCACCACCTGTTTGCACGACTCCTTTGAGCCGTGGTAGGGTAGTGATCAAAGTGCAGTGGGAACATACTCGAGGCGAAGTGCCAGTGTCAAGTCAGCGGACTAAGCTGTACTCATGTCACCTGGGAACTGATGACTGACGATAGGTATAATACCAACCTGTCAGTTCCCGACGAGTCCTGTCCAGTGTACTCGTAACCCAACGAGCACCCGTATACTATCTCCAGTACGACGTACTGATGGCTGTGGGACAGACCATCTCCCACACTGGGATGAGAAGCGCATACGCTAGTCTACTCCGGAGTATCGATGCCCTGTCTCGATAGTCCTGCGACTAGGGACCTGTATAAGGATGTGCTTATAGATTACCCAGCCCCCACTAGTGTGACTGCCATCACAACGCTGGTAATCAAGCAAAGATTCTAAGGGCTCTACTAATGCGTATAAGTGATATAGTAAAATAAACACAAGTACATATTGAAGTAGAGACAAACCAAGTAGCATACTACTATTTTGAGCAAGATTGTATATACAAGGTGAATATCCCAAGCATCCATTAAGTAATATACAAACTAGTATGATACAGTAATGGCCTCTAGGGCATATACACTAACAATCTCCCACTTGCACTAAGGCCATGTACTGGCGTATCGAAGACCTATCATCTCGATCAGCCGCTCGAACTGAGTCTGGGGCAGGGCCTTGGTGAATGGATCTGCAGTGTTGTCTTCTGAAGCAACTCTCCGAACCTCGATCTCCTTGCGATCCACGATCTCCCTGATCAGGTGATACCGCCTCAAGATGTGCCGGGATCTCTGATGGGACCTGGGTTCCTTCGCTAAAGCTATAGCCCCATTGTTGTCGCAATACAGAGGTATTGGATCAACAATGGACGGAACCACCTGAAGTTCTTTCAAGAACTTCCTCATCCAGACAGCTTCTTTTGCGGCATCAGATGCAGCGATGTATTCCGCTTCCATCGTCGAGTCTGCAACGGTTTCCTGTTTGGAACTCTTCCAACACACCGCCCCTCCATTGAGGGTAAAGACAAAGCCCGACATGGACTTGGAATCATCCTTGTCACTCTGGAAGCTGGAGTCAGCAAAGGCCTCGATCTGGAGGTCTTTTCCGCCATACACCAAGAATATCTCCTTAGTCCTTCTCAGGTACTTGAGAATGTTCTTTACCGCTATCCAGTATTTCTCCCCAGGGTTTGACTGATACCGGCTTACCACACTCAGTGCATAAGCTACATCCGGTCTGGTACACAACATCGCATACATTATAGAGCCCACCGCAGAAGCGTAGGGTATAATAGACATGCGATCCCTCTCCAAATCAGTCTTGGGAGACATCTCTTTTGAGAGGGTGATCCCGTGACAAGCCGGTAGGTTACCGCGCTTGGAATCTTCCATACTGAATCTCTTCAGTATGGTGTCGATGTACCTGGACTGTGAAAGTCCCAATATCCTCTTGGATCTATCACGATGGATCCGGATCCCCAGGATGTATGAGGCATCACCCAGGTCTTTCATGGAGAACCTGTGTGACAAGAACCCCTTGACAGATTGTAGCATAGGAATGTCATTTCCTATTAAGAGAATGTCATCCACGTATAAAACGAGGAATACTACAGTTCTCGCTACAAATCTACTATAGATGCATGGTTCATCTGGATTTTTGATAAAGCCAAATTCTTTGACCGTCTCATCAAAGCAGATGTTCCAACTCCGCGATGCCTGCTTTAGTCCATAGATGGACTTAAGCAACTTGCACACCTTTCCGCTGCTCCCACTCTGAATGAAGCCCTCTGGCTGGTCCATATAGACACACTCCTCTAAATTTCCATTTAGAAAAGCTGTCTTTACGTCCATTTGCCAGATCTCATAATCGTGGAAGGCAGCGATGGCAAGAAGGATCCGAATGGATTTCAGCATGGCTACTGGAGAAAAGGTTTCGTCATAGTCCAAGCCAGGTCTTTGACGGAAACCCTTTGCTACCAGCCTAGCTTTATAGGTCTCAACCTGTCCATCTACACCAATCTTCCTTTTGAAGATCCACTTGCATCCTACGGGTTTTACCCCGTCTGGAGCAATGTCCAACGTCCATACCTTGTTGGTGTACATGGACTCCATTTCGGTCCGCATTGCATCCAGCCATTTCACTGAGTCAACGCTCTGAACGGCCTGCTGGAAGCTAGTAGGCTCATCATAATCTATGATGCAATCCTCTCTATCCCCGTCTATGAGAAAACCGCAGTATCTCTCGGGCGGATGAGACTGCCTACTACTTCTGCGGAGTGGCGTAGGAATGTCCTGTTCTTCCGAACCCTCTGGTTCCACTAAACTTTCAGTAATAGTCCGTGGTTCTGGAATCTCTTCCAGTTCTACTGCGCTCCCACTTATTTCCTTTTCTATGAACTGGTGTTCTAGAAAGTGGGCATGACGAGAAACAAGAACTTTTTGTTCCTCTTCGCAGTAGAAGAAATATCCCTTGGAATTCTTTGGATATCCCACAAACTTGCACAGTACTGAGCGTGCCTCGAGTTTGTCCGCGTGCTGCTTTTTGACAAAAGCCGGACTTCCCCATATCTTAATGTGATTAAGATGGGGTCTCTTCCCACACCACATCTCAAATGGCGTAGTAGGCACAGTCTTAGTGGGAACTCGGTTCAAAAGGTATGCGGCTGATTCTAGCGCATATCCCCAGAATGATCGCGGCAACTCAGCGTTACTCATCATGGACCGAACCATATCCAATAGGGTTCGGTTCCGTCTCTCCGATACACCGTTATGTTGCGGAGTGTATGGAGGAGTAAGCTGAGAGAGAATACCATTCTCTTTTAAGTAATTCAGGAATTCGGCACTTAAGTATTCTCCACCTCGATCCGATCTTAGAATCTTAATACTTTTGCCGGTCTGTTTCTCTACTTCATTCTTATACTCCTGGAATTTTCCAAAGGCTTCGGACTTATGTTTCATCAAGAAAACATAACCGTACCTTGAGAAGTCATCCGTAAAAGTAATGAAGTAAGAATGTCCGCTTCGGGCATGTGTAGACATTGGACCGCACACGTCACTGTGTACGAGTCCCAAGAGCTCGCTCGCTCTTTCTCCATGTCCAGTAAACGGAGTCTTTGTCATCTTTCCCTTGAGATAGGATTGACAAGTGGCATACGACTGATATTCGAACGCATTCAAATACCCTTCTGTATGTAACTTCGTCAACCTTCTCTCATTGATGTGACCCAATCTACAATGCCATAAGAAAGTCTGGTTTATTTCTGGAGACTTTCTTTTGTGTGTATTCTGGACATTAAAAATCTGTGGTTGGTTCAATACGTATATACCATTACTCAAAGTACCTGACCCAATCAAAACTTGATTAAGGCGAATGTTTACAACATTACTTACAAACGCAAATTCATAACCTTCTTTAGAAACTAAAGATACAGAAATGATATTACAAGTTGCGTTGGGTACAAAAAAGCAATTACGCAAAACCAAAACATGTCCATCTGACATTCCCAGGTGATAGTCCCCCACGGCTTTAGCATCCATGCTAGCTCCGTTTGCAACTCTGAGGGTCATGTCACCTGCTTTCAAAACACTACGGTTTCTCAACGCCTGCAAAGAATTACAGATATGAGATCCTGATCCGGTATCCAATACCCAGGAAGTAGAGTTTATAGAAAGACAGTTTTCAATAACATACACACCTGAAGCTGAAGCTGCAACCTGCTTCAATTCCTGTGTTCTGGCCTTCCAGGCCCTGCAATCATTCTTCCAGTGTCCTTTCTTATGACAAAAGAAGCATTCTTCCTTATCCACAAGCTTCCCCGCTATCTTTGTTGCTTTTCCTTTTCCCTTCGTATCCACTTTACTAACACCGCCCCTTGGTTTGGCGGGGGCTTTCTTCTTCTTTCCCTTGGCTTTCGCCTTGGACCTAGAAGAAGATGATCCTCCTACAAACAAAGTGGATGTTTCCCTACCTTTCTGTAGGGTGCCCTCTGCGCTCCTCAGCAGGTTGAGGAGCTCTGAAAGTTCAACCTCCTTTTCTTGTAGGTTTAAATTCATTATAAACTGGGCGTAAGTGGAAGGAAGGGACTGGAGAACTATATCCGTATATAGCTCACTCTCCAATGTGATCCCCAGGTCAGCGAGCTCCTCAATGTAGCCGATCATCTTTAGCACGTGCTCGGCTACTGATGATCCGACGGCCATTCTTGTCGAAAACAACTTTTTCGACGCTTCGTATCTTGCGTTACGTGATTGCTCTCCATACAGTTCTTTTGTATGAAGCAATATGGACTCCATGTCCATATTCTCATGCCTCCTCTGATGTTCGTTGTCCATCGAGGCAAGCAGGAGGCACTTGGCCTTCGCGCTATCAATCTCCCAAGTCTTGCGGATTTCCTTATCCGCGACGCTGGAAGTTGGACCAGGGACAGGGGGAGCTTTGGTGGTAAGAAGATACCCCAGCTTGTCATAAGTGATTGCTATCTTGACATTCCTGAGCCAATCTTTGTAGTTTGGCCCTGTCAACTTGTTTTTATCTAGGAGTAACTTAAGTCCAGTCATGTTGATTGGTCGCTGCAATTAGGAGAGAGAAGAAGAAACACTCAGCATGATGCTCTTGCAAGTTTAGAGTGGTTTTTAGTTTGTCTAAACAGGATGGCTCCCACTGTTTCTCGAATCCCTCCTCAAACCATAAAGGAAGAATTAGTCAGGATCAATCCCACCGTACAATACTTGCTTAACCGTTCGGCCAGGCTGGTGTCGGTACTTCGAGGGAGGTTTTCCAACGCTTTCGCGAAGTTCCTTAATTAAAGAACCTCTTTTCCCTGGGGGCGTAGCCCCGCTAACACCTTTCTAGGCACCTACTAGGTTTATAGCATTGATCGTTAAGTGAGAAATTTCCCGAGGAGTAGCATATACTCACAGTAGGATCGGGATCCAAATATCATTGCGTGACGAAACTGAAGGAATCCTACCAGAATCACCACACTCCAAATGGTATGCAAATCTAGCAAGTTTCAGTACTTATGAAACTCCCGATGTGGATTTTTGCCCCATGCTCTTATGACCTTGACTTTGGCCAAAATATCATAAGTCACATGTCAAGTTCTACCCGTCATTATCCAGGTTAATTTGGATCCATCCGTATCTACCCTTGACTTTGGCCAAAATGGCAGTACGACTGTCCCAAACCAACGCATCTATCTATGCTACACATGAACACCCAACAGCTACCAATCACTGTGCCTTGACTTTGGCCAACATACACAGCTTGAATACTATTGACTATTCATGCGAAACGACGGAGGGCTACGGATGGTTTTGGCAAAACCGTGAACGTAGTGAACTTGATTTGGTCGATGGAACGAGATAGCTTTTAAATGGAGTGGCTCAAACTCCGCATTTTAAAAGTTAGTTTTGAAAAGAACCGAGTGGTTTTTCGAAAGTGTTCCAACGACTTTAACTTGGTTTATTATCTTGCATTAGTTCTTTTAATGCGTGATATTCTTGCATTAGTACTTTTAATGCGTCCCATCATTTAATCCTACCATTGCAGAAAACAACCAAAATATGACGTACGCTTATGCCATTCGCATTCGCCACTGGGCCCCGTCATTACCCGTTAGGTTACTTAACTAACGACAGAGCGGGGGCTGGGCTAGCGCGTCTGTAAAACATAAGCAACGCCTAAATAGTTATAGATATAGCAATAGTAGACATTACAGATCACAGATGAATGCATTGGATATACTAGCAATCCGCAATCCTTTCGAGCCTGAAACGAAAAGCGGATAACACGGTCGCGGTGAATAGCCAAATACCCCACCCAAGACCCTTACGGGTGCGGCAAACTACCCGCCAAGTACCCGAAGCGTAGCAACCTCCCTCATCTCCATGAGTAGGCCACTCGACACTTCGGCATACCCGGTAGTTTGTGCACCCCTCCATGGGTCTATCCTAGGAGCAAAAACAGTAAAAAGAATTATACAATGACGGCTACAACCCTGACCCGGTTGTGCGGCCAAACAAATAATATTATTACATCAATTTACATTTACAATGAATGAAAGAAAAACAAAAGCTCATCTCACATCCACCCCGGCTATTCACCCGCGACAGTCCAACACATTCATATACACATTCCAGCACATTACAGATCATGTATAACCCCGACTAATCGTCTTATAGCGATTAGCCGACGTTCAATACATGCAAACATCACAGATATAACCATCATAGTCAAAGTGCAGTGAAGTTCGGAAAAATACGGAATTATAGGACCCTAAAAGGAAATTTCTTTTCTGGAAAATCTGGGCACATATAATATATTTTAAAAATCCCAAAACCAACAAACAAACACACTGCACGAAAAACGATGCAGAGAAGACAACAAGTCGCGGCGGTTCCGCGGCGGCTAAGAAGGCTCACGCGGCGGAAGGGCGGCGGTTTAGACGAATCACTGTATCGTTTTTCTTGGGTGTTCACACAAAACCCTGAGCCGAATTTACAAGTATAAAGTTTTTCATTTTGAGCAGGAAAAATTTTAACAGAAACTCAGGTTTTGTAAAAGCTTGGTTTTTGGGTTTTTTTTTTCGGTTCCGAACTTCGTTACACTTCACTACCTAGCTAGTTTAAGTTTAGTTAGGCTCTGATACCACTGTAAGTCCACGTTGCGACCCCCGGTTCTTACGGGGAGGCGGAAACGGTATAAAAATCAAATTTTAGTGCAAGAGGCAACATGGACTATGCAAGGTCGGGATCGTTGTCTAAACTAAAACTAGCAACCTAGCTAAAGAAGTTTAGCTACTCGGATGAAGATGGTTATACCTAGACTTGAACTCCTTCGTCTTCAAACTTTGTAGAGGTTGATGGTTCTCCTTTGTCGCCTTCTCCCGTCGAAGATGGATCCACCTCGAAGGCTCGACCTTTGGGCTCTTTCTCGTACTTGGAGTGAACTAGAATCGCCGGCTTGCTAGACCCTTGATCCTAGAGTGAGTAGAGAGTGTTTAGGGTTTGCTTTTGTTTTTCAAGAGAAGGATTCTCAACTCATGAGAAGATTTCTCTTGACTAGAGGAAGAAGAAGATGAGAATGAAGAGAGAGAGTGAGAATGATAGAATGAGCCTTTCTTTTTCCTTTTGCAACCATAACAAAAGAAAAAAGAATAATCAAATAATAATAATAATCAAAATGAAAAAGGTTTGATGGATAGTTTAGAATGACTAATATCATTACAAGCATTAAATGAATAAAGCAAGAATGAAAAGGCATCTTGCATTTGTAATGATGGTAGTCAAATGTTCAACCATGGTCAACAAGTCAACCATGGTCAACAAGTCAACAAAAACTAACCATGACACAATTTCATTTTATTATATATTATTAAATGATATAATACAAATCCATTAGGGTTTGGAAAAAGACGACTGTCAACTGTGCATACGCACCCGTTCCGAAACCCTAATGGAAATCATCTTCCTCCTCCTCAAATAACTGTGCATACACACCTGCATTCTTGTTCCGAGGAACATGAATACTGAGAGATAAAAGCAACCCCAAATACTATACCAGTATCCGGCTCAAACCAGAGCCCGCTGGTAATATCTGTCCGGACTCCAAACGTGCACAAGTGCGCGGATGAGAACGAACCCTGTCGCAAAACCATGCGACCTCTACTCTGTTTTGCCCATAGGCGAATACCCTCTGTGTGGGACTCTAAAGACTCGACACTACGCTGGCAGTGGGTTTAACCACAGACCGCAAGCGGCACTAGCTGTGCGTAACGGTCCCCAGGTAGATGTCGACAAGAAGGCTGACGAGGTGAAACCCCATCGGTACTCCTACTGAGTCTGAATGTGACAGTCTCCGTACAGTCCGGTCTGTTCGTCTGATACATCGCATGGCGGGCCTAGGGGGCGGTAAACGTCAGTCCCCCAATAGCGGTACAAGTCGTGCCGGAGTGAAGCCCAAAACACCCTGAGATAACACTGGAAACCTACCAGTATATCTCGTTTGCCCTGGCCAGGGACTACTTGTGTAATGGCTCTCCTAGACACAGCGCGATGTCAACCCCCAATACCGGGAGAGACGAATCCTGTCTAACCGTCACTGCCTCCAAGTTCTTCGGGACTGCACCCAACCACCACCTGTTTGCACGACTCCTTTGAGCCGTGGTAGGGTAGTGATCAAAGTGCAGTGGGAACATACTCGAGGCGAAGTGCCAGTGTCAAGTCAGCGGACTAAGCTGTACTCATGTCACCTGGGAACTGATGACTGACGATAGGTATAATACCAACCTGTCAGTTCCCGACGAGTCCTGTCCAGTGTACTCGTAACCCAACGAGCACCCGTATACTATCTCCAGTAAGACGTACTGATGGCTGTGGGACAGACCATCTCCCACACTGGGATGAGAAGCGCATACGCTAGTCTACTCCGGAGTATCGATGCCCTGTCTCGATAGTCCTGCGACTAGGGACCTGTATAAGGATGTGCTTATAGATTACCCAGCCCCCACTAGTGTGACTGCCATCACAACGCTGGTAATCAAGCAAAGATCCTAAGGGCTCTACTAATGCGTATAAGTGATATAGTAAAATAAACACAAGTACACATTGAAGTAGAGACAAACCAAGTAGCATACTACTATTTTGAGCAAGATTGTATATACAAGGTGAATATCCCAAGCATCCATTAAGTAATATACAAACTAGTATGATACAGTAATGGCCTCTAGGGCATATACACTAACACCTAGTCGTAGGATTATCGAGACAGGGCATCGATACTCCAGAGTAGACTGGTGCATACGCTTCTCGTCCCAGCAGGGGAGATGGTCTGTCCCACAGCCATCGGCACGTCGTACTGGAGATAGTATGCAGGTGCTCGTTAGGTTACGAGTACACTGGACATGACTCATCGGGAACTGTTGGTTGGTATTATACCTATCGTCAGTTAACAGTTCCCAGGTGACATGAGTACAGCTTAGTCCGTTGACTTGACACTGTCACTTCGCCTCAAGTGTGTTCCCACTATTCTTAGATTACTACCTTACCACGGCTCTATTGAGTCGTGCAAATAGGTAGTAGTTGGGTGCAGTCCCGAAACACTTGGAGGCAGTGACGGTTAGACAGGATTTGTCTCTCCCGGTATTGGGAGTTGATATCGCGTTGTGTCTAGGAGAGCCATTACACATAGTCGTCCCTGGCCAGGGAAAGCGAGAATTACTAGTAGTGTTTCCAGTAGTTTCTCAGGGTGTTCTGGGCTACACTCCGACACGACTTGTACCGCTATTAGGGGACTGACGTTTACTGCCCTCTAGGTCCGCCATGCGATACTCTCAGACGAACAGACCGGACTGTACGGAGATTGTCACATTCAGGCTCAGTAGGAGTTTGGATGGGTTCACCTCATCGGTCTTTTTATTGGCATTGTTTATATCAGATTTTTGCATTTTTATACCACCCAATTTTTATCACATTGCTTATCGGTAGGTACTCTTGAGCCGTGTTTGCTAGTTAATTGCAGGATACAGGTTCTCAGCTCTAAACAATGAAATTCATGGAAAAGCACGACAAATTCCGGATTACTGCCAACCACAGATAAAACACGGGTCTCCGCTCTCTATCCGTATGTTGCCGCACACCAGTTTAAGGGACAAAATGGCAAATCGATGTCATTTTCATGCACAAAGCTCAATGTCAACACAAGATCCAACATATCTACGCGGTGCTCGAGGAAATCATGGCGAAAGATCCACATCACATCACCTTTTGTTCTGCTGAAATTCTGGAAAAATTGTGAAGAGTTTCTGAGAAAAAACATATACCACACTGCATACAACAACAAACAGGAGAAAACCACCAAGTTTCATGGCCTAACTCCACTAAAGGGCCGCGGTTCCGTGGCATAAGCATGCTTAGGCCGCGGAACCGCGGCCGTACGGGCTCCTCAGTGAACGATGTTTCAGGGGTATTTTGGTCATTCTATATGGAGGCAGTTTGTTGCCCTAGGTTTCCATTTCCCTGCCTATAAATAGTCCAGAACTTGCCAAAGCCAAGGGTCCTCATTCTTGTATTTAGATTTTAGAATACATGTGTTGTTCTTCTTCCTCTTCTCATCTCTTCTCCATTAAAAACTTGTAGTGAGCTTTTGTGAGTGAAGAATGAATAAAAGAGTTCTCTTTGTTATCATGCTTGTCTTGTTCTTTTGATTAATTATAATTGCTTGTAATTTTCATTTGCTTATCTAGTTGTTGTTATTTGTTGTTTGTTTCTTTCTTGTTCTCTTTTTCTTTATCCTTAAACAACTATGATGCTTAAGCTTGATCCTTGCCAAGGTGAGGTCTCAAATAGCTAGTTGTAATCTTCTAACCTCTTTCTTTCTATCTTCCTCCTTTGTTTTATTTTCTTTTCCTTATAATGGGTGAGTAGTTTTTATACTTGTTAGGGTAGGATAAGGAAAGTTTGAGAGAAGGAAATCTCTCTCACTCTTTTCTTGCCCAACATCTTTATTCGGACTCCCGTTAATTGAACCACAATCCGCTCCCTACGGCACTCTATCCTATATGATAGCGGTGATTCCTTAGTGAGACCGGTTGTGGTTTAATTAACCGGAGGTTAAGGCTAAGAGCCAAGAACGGACGGACAAGCACCAAAAGGAAGAACTTATGCGTTGGAAAGCCTAGCTTATACTCGCATGTTCCTTCCTAGTCATGCTAATCCCCGTTGTTGCCGATTACCGTAACACTGATATTAAGAGTGGCAACGAAAGAAGTGAGCGACTCCTAACTCAAACTAACCTAATCCTAACCCTAACAAGCTCTCTTTATATATCATTTTAGCACATAAGTAATCTAAAAACAAACCTGGACAATTGGACTTAACTCGTTAAAGCACATAGAAAAAGATTCCCATCTTCCTGCGGACGACCCGTCCTCAACCGGCTAGCCACAAGCGAAGCCGTCTTGATTGCGGTAATAAACTTAGCACGCAAAAACTCTACCAATCAAATGGCGCCGTTGCCGGGGAGACAGTAGTTTATTTCTTTGTGTAATTTCGGGTTAATTTGTGAATATAAATATAACCGAAAAACAAAAAAAAAATATATTGTAAAAGCCATCTTTTTATTTTTGATTAGTTTTTGTGCAAGTGTGTAGGAGAAAAAGAAAGGTCGAGTTCAGTGCCAAAGACGTGGGAAGTTAGACCCATATCTCACGGCTACACCGTGAGGGATCAAGACGGAACCAACGGTCTACTATAAAATTCTGGAGCAGATCCAGTGAGCATATCAAGATTTAGGAGCTCCAGACAAGAAGAGTACCCACCAGGAAGCACAAAAAAAAATTGGAAGCCCAATCTCTCTTTACTGCCGCGGAACCGCGGCCTAAGCACGTGTTTGGCCGCGGAACCACGGCCATTTGGGGCCTTCATGGTTTCAAAATTTTTGTGAGTTTTTCTGCCTTCTCCTCCACTCCTCTGAACTCCACTGAACTGTGTTTTCTGCAGCATTCTTTACGCAAACTCTCTTCCCCCTTCCAATAAATTTTTTTTGTGCAGGATTCTTTGCGCCGCGCTAAGAAATAAAAAATTGTTTGCAGTTGATTGTTACTGCTTTGCATATATTAATACGGACTTTAAGGGGCTTGAAACCAATCCAGATTGGGTGGGGATTTCATCACCCTTCCCAGGACCCCAGAAATCACAAAAAGCATATGCATTGACCATTACTTAAATTAAAAAATACTAGACTCAGCCCTAAGGACTTCGCGCTCAATAGGATAGAGGACTAGTTACAGGCATCGGCCGTTTATCCTATCCTGACTTTTGCGGTGTCTAGGCAAGTGTGTCCAAGGCAAGTGGTTACTTAATTAGGACCACTACTTACGTAGTGGGGAGCCTCCCACTTACCTGGCACTTACCTGACCGCAATTGTTGGAGAAGAGGCAGTTTGAGGTCCTATTTCTAGCCCTTTGGAACAGTTAGGAGCTGTCTAGCTGACCTAGGTGACCCTAGATCTAGGTGTGATTATGCATATCTTTTTTGTGATTGCTTGAAGACGTAAGCCCGTACATATTTCTGTAAATCTCTTTCTAAAAAAAGAAAAAAAAACACAAAACCAAAAACTTTTATAAAAACTTGCCCTTTGTCGCCAGAATCCATTTTTTCACCCACCACCCATCGTATTTCTCCATTGATGTTTTCTTACCCTCACCTTCTCCGCTTTGACTATAATAAACTCGTTTAGTGTATGTCCGCTTGGACTCGGGACACTAGCGCCCGTCTAGTCCGCGTTACGTTAGTCGCTACCGACTACGCGATCGAAACTCCGTCCACGCCTCTTTCACCCTTACCTTTGCCGGCCAACTCCGACGTTGACCGGAATTCTGTTCATACATCTTCACCTTCACCATCACCAACCTCTTCTTCCGCGATGTCAGGATTTAATCCAAACATCTCTTTGACTCCCCCGGGATTGACTCCACCTCCTATGGAGGCAAATAACCCACCACCATCGCCTGTTGTAGCGCCGCAGCGAATCGCGCTCCAGGATCGTTTCTATCCCACCCGTTCTGCACTTACCACCTGTCTTTCCCTTCCACCGGCCAATGGGGATAATTTTGAAATTAAGCCCCACTTCATTAACATGCTTCCGAAATTTCATGGGCTTGAATCTGAAGATGCCTATATCTTCATCAACAAGTTCCAAAATGTTTGTGCCATGATGAAAACCACCCAGCTGTCGGACGATGCTATACGGCTACGGGTCTTTCCGTTCACTTTATGCGATCTTGCTGAAAAATGGTTGTATAGCACCGCTTCCCACTCCATAACCAGTTGGGACGAGTTTGTGAAAGCGTTTCTCAAGAAATTCTATCCGAATCATAAAACCGCAAGGATCCGTAACGAAATCAACCAATTCTCTCAGCTTCCTACTGAACCCTTCTGGAAGTGCTTTGACCGGTATAAAGACCTTCTTGTTCAGTGCCCTCACCACGGTATTGAGAAATGACAACTTTGCCAAACCATATACGAGGGCCTGAACCCAGCAACCAAGCAGTTGTTGGAAACCATTTGTCAGGGCCACTTCCTATCGAAATCTGACGAGGAAGCGTGGCAATTCTTCGACGACCTTGCGGAACAGATGCTTCAATGGGAGAGCACTAGACCAACTACTTCTTCTTCTTCCTCCACTTCTACTGGTCAGTCTAGGGTAGGAATTCACCAACTCGATGTCTCTATTGCGATGAAAGCTGAAATGACTGCAATAACGAGAAAACTTGAAGCGATAGAGAGCAAATTTTCATCTCCTGCTCCTACCCCTGTTCTTCCCCTTCGTACCATTTGTGCTTGTTGTTCCGATCCTTCTCACTTAACCGAAGAGTGTCCTTATAATCCACCATCTCAAGGACATGATCAGATTAATGCTGCATTTCAGCAAAGACCGAGGAATGATCCATACTCTTCTACCTACAATCCCGGTTGGTGGAACCACCCCAATTTCGCCTGGAATCAGAATCAGCAACAATTCCAAGGCAACAATTTCCATAGGCCCCCTCCTCCGCAACAACAAGCGCAACAAAAAACTCAACATCAGTTTCAGCAGCCCTTCCAAACCCAACCTTTTCAAAATCAGACGAACAACTTTGCACCCAACAATTCTTTTCCACAAAACAACTTTGTTCCGTCAAACAACGATAAGGTTTCCTCGCTAGAACGAAGTATGGAGGCGTTCGTTAAACAATCGACACAATCCACCGCCAACATCCAGTCGTCTATTAAGTCTTTGGTGCAACTCACTGCTGCACACGGGCAAAGCATCAAGACCATCGAAGCCCAGATTGCACAGCTGAATGCGGCGTTAAGCGAGCGAGAAAAGGGGAAGCTTCCATCTCAACCACTCCTAAATCCCGGTCACCCACATAATGTACATGTTGCTCTTGAACAACAGAACCATAATGTGAGTGCCGTGACTACATTGAGATCGGGAAGGATGCTGCACAACAACATCGGCACAACAATTGAGGATAATGACACCCCGATCGCTTCTTCTTCTTCTTCTTCTTCTTCGTCTTCTGAGCCTATTCTCCATTCTTCAAAAGGCTCTTCTTCTTCTTCTGCTCTGAACGGACCCACTTCTCACTCCACGAAAACACCAACTCTGGGATCCGTTCCAACTCCACAATCTCCTCCACAAGCATTGGACTCAACCAATTTTAAAAACGTTCCATTTCCAAACCGGTTGAGGTCCAATAAACAAAATCCATAAATGGAGAAGATTCTGGAGTTGTTTAAGTAGGTTAACATCAACATTCCCCTTTTAGATGTTGTCCAACAAGTCCCGTCCTACGCGAAAATCTTAAAGGACTTGTGCACGAAAAAGAGGAAGTCTCAGGTACCCAAGAAAGTTTTCTTGGCTAGTGCTGTGAGTGATGCTCTTACCCAATCATTACCTCAAAAACGGAAGGACCCTGGCTGTCCTACGATTTTTATTACCATTGGGGATAAGAACATCAACCGCGCACTATTAGATCTTGGTGCCAGTGTTAACCTGCTTCCGTACTCAGTATATGAGCAACTAGGTGTAGAAGAGCTGAAACCCACACACTGCACTCTCCAAATGGCCGACCGATCGATCACCCATCCTAGGGGTGAGCTAGAGGATGTGTTAATCAAGGTTGGGGACTTCATATTCCCTGTTGACTTCATTGTTTTAGACACACAGCCTGTAGCTAACCCCCGGAATCAAATTCCGGTGATACTCGGTCGCCCATTCCTTGCAACCTCAAATGCTGTGATCAATTGTCGAAATGGTTCGATGACCCTATCTTTTGGAAACATGACAATTGAACTCAACATTTTTAGGTTGGGGAATCAGCCCACCGAACCTAATGCTCATATACTAGACGTTTGCTCAAACCAGGAGATCACCCCAGAAGAGTGTGAATTCGAGGAGTTTTTGTTCGATCACGATAACCTTAACGCCACTAGTGCGTTCCTCTTCGAACCTGCTGCTGTTTCTGCGCCCGACAATGACTACGAGTGTTTCACTTTCTCGAACGATCTTAGCCACTCTCCACCCGAGTTTGAATCCTTCGAATTTCCGGATGAGTTACCTGAACCATCCAACTCGGTCGCTTACACTCGTTTTGAACCTTTGCTGGAATCCTTCGAGTTCGAGACCTTTTCACCAATCTTGCCTTCAATCGTTTCACCTCCAACGCTCGAACTCAAGCCTTTTCCGTCTCACCTTAAGTACACTTACTTGGGTGAGAACGAGACCCTCCCTGTTATCATCTCGTCTTCTCTCGCTCCAGAGCAAGAGAAAGCCCTTCTTGCGGTCTTGCACAGCAATAGGCAAGCTTTTGGATGGTCCATGGCGGACATCAAGGGGATTAGTCCCCTGATCGTTGAACATCACATTCATCTGATGGATGATGCCAAACCATCCAGAGATCCACAAAGGCGACTCAATCTAGTCATGAAGGAGGCTGTGAAAACGGAAATCGTGAAGTGTCTGGATAGTGGTATCATTTACCCTATCTCTGATAGCCAGTGGGTTAGCCCCATTCACGTTGTCCCCAAGAAATCATGCATAACGGTCATTACTAACAAGGCAAATGAGTTAATCCCTACTCGCACCCAAACTGGGTGGCGAGTCTGCATCGATTACAGAAAACTCAATGCCGCAACGCGGAAAGACCACTTTCCGCTACCTTTCATTGACCAAATGCTTGAACGATTGGCCGGACATGAGTACTACTGCTTTCTTGATGTCTACTCCGGCTATAATCAGATTCCCATCGCCGAAAAAGACCAGGACAAGACCACATTCACTTGTCCTTTCGGCACGTTCGCATACCGTCGCATGCCCTTTGGGTTATGCAATGCGCCCGCTACCTTCCAGCGGTGTATGATGGGAATCTTCTCAGACATGGTGGAGAAATTCCTGGAGATCTTCATGGACGATTTCTCCATCTTCGGCGATTCCTTTAACGAGTGTTTGCTGCAACTTGACGCTGTCCTTACTCGATGTAAGGACAAGAACCTCACATTGAATTGGGAGAAGTGCCACTTCATGGTGCGTGAAGGTATTGTCTTAGGACATATCATTTCGCAAAATGGCATAGAGGTTGACAAAGCGAAGATTGAGGTCATTTCCAATCTCCCTCCTCCCAGATGCGTCCGAGACATCCGAGCTTTCCTTGGCCATGCCGGTTTCTATAGACGGTTCATCAAGGACTTTAGCAAGATTGCTAGGCCCTTGACTCTTCTACTGGCCAAGGACACGCCATTTGACTTCAACTCGAGCTGTGTGACTGCGTTCGAGTCATTAAAAAGCTCACTCACTTCTGCTCCCGTTCTTTCTTCACCTGACTGGACGCACCCATTTGAGATTATATGCGATGCATCCGACTTTGCCATTGGTGCTGTCCTTGGACAACACATCAACAAGATGCCGCATGTGATCTATTATGCTAGCCGAACCCTGAACGACACCCAACTTAATTATACAACAACTGAGAAGGAATTCTCTGTTGTATTTGCTTTAGAAAAGTTCAGGCCCTACCTCATCGGCTCTCCCGTCATTGTCTACACAGACCATGATGCTCTGCGCCATCTTTTTGCGAAGAAAGATGCAAAATCTCGACTGATACGTTGGATCCTCTTGCTTCAAGAGTTTGACCTTGTCATCAAGGACAAAAGAGGATGTGAAAACGTAGTCGCCGACCATCTCTCACGACTTCCTTCTTCGCCGTCGCTTCAACTTCCGATCAACGACGTTTTTCCAGATGAACAGCTCTTGACAGTATTTCGCGAACCCTGGTTCGCAGATATTGTGAACTATTTGGCCACATGGCTACTACCGACTGAATGGTCAAGTCAGGATAGACTTCGATTCTTATCCCAAGCAAAACACTTTTACTGGGACGAACCCTATCTGTTCAAGTACTGTCCCGACCAGATTATTCGTCGGTGTGTCCCTGATGATGAATTCAAGAGTGTGCTGTCATTTTGCCACGATCAAGCATGTGGCGGGCATTTTAGCCCCAGAAAGACAGCTGAGAAGATCTTGCAATGTGGTTTCTACTGGCCACAACTCTTCAAAGACGCTCATGACTATTGCAAGACTTGCTCCCGGTGCCAACACTTAGGCCGGATATCCCGGAGGAACGAGATGCCGCTCCAACTAATCTTGGTTGTGGAGATTTTTGACATTTGGGGGATAGATTTCATGGGGCCGTTTCCCAGCTCTTTCGGGAACTTGTACATCCTTCTCACTGTTGATTACGTCTCTAAGTGGGTCGAGGCTGTGCCCAGCCGGACTAACGACAACAAGGTTGTCGTTAGGTTTCTTAAAGAAAACATTTTCTCCCGGTTTGGGCACCCACGAGCGATCATCAGCGACAATGGAACTCATTTCTGCAATAAGACTTTCGAGGCCTTGATGCGGAAATATTCCATTAATCATAAGTTATCTACGCCCTACCACCCCCAAACCTGTGGGCAAGCTGAAGTTTCAAATCGGCAAATCAAGCGGATACTGGAGAAGGCGGTTTCCAAGAACCGAAAGGATTGGTCGTTGAAACTCACTGATGCCCTTTGGGCATTTCGAACGGCTTATAAAACCGATCTTGGCATGTCTCCCTATAGGCTTGTGTACGGAAAGGCTTGCCACCTCCCTGTCGAAATAGAGCATCGCGCATTTTGGGCGATAAAAGAGATGAATCTGTCTATCGAAGATGCGGGCAGCCATCGGAAGCTGCAGTTGAACGAATTGAGCGAGCTTAGGGATGAGGCTTACGATAACGCGGTTGTCGTTAAAAACCGAATGAAGGTGTTTCACGATAAACACCTTTTGCGCAAAACTTTCGTACCTGGTCAACGGGTACTGCTTTACGATACCCGACTACACTTCCATCCAGGAAAGCTCAGATCTCGCTGGAAAGGGCCATATTTTGTGCGGAATGTGTATCCACAGGGCGCTGTGGATTTGGAGAATCCAAAGGACGGTTCATTTTTCAAAGTAAACGGACACCGAATTAAACCGTACCTTAGCGCCGAACCAACAGAGGAGCTCCTGGTCTTACAGGAGCCGGTTTACCCTGCATAATCTTCCTCCGCCTACCACCAAACTTCGGTTATCCAGCCAAGATCGGTGGACACTGTTCCAAATAAGTTTGGGGGTATGTATATACCATTTTGTATTTATTTGTGGATATTCTTTTCCATTTTTACTCTTTAAAAACATAAAAAATAAATTGTGTATATCTAACCGACAATTTTGACCCTTCAAATGATCTCTTCATGCAATGACAGTGAGGACACTGTCCAGTTTAAGTTTGGGGGTACGCTCAGTACGCATTTCTAACCTTCGCATTCATATGTATATTTTGCATCTGCATATTAAAATCCATAAAATCCATAAAAATCAGAAATTTTTTTAAAAACATAAAAACTTTTCTGTCAAGTTAGCTAGTGGGAGAACTCTGATTCAACATTTCGACGGTTTTGTTTGATAAGATAAGAATAACTAAATTTTATTTTTAGATTTTGAAAACCTGAAAGATAACTCTCCTTTGAAATTAACTATAGCTGATATACGTCTTTACATCACACTACACGTATCGTGAGTTTTGGAAATTAGATGACAAGTCTTTTATGTCTAAAAAAACTTTTAAATGGATAAATGATTTTCTGAGGATCAAATAGGTTTGTTCTGAAATAAGTAATATCAAGAATAGTTTATGAAGTGAAGCGAATATGAAGGAATGTTATTGATGCCTTAATTGGAACTAATTCTGAAAAATAACCCATCTGAAACTTGATTGGAATGATTACACACCTAACCCACTGAACACGTCTTTTATCCAAAAAACAACTGAACTGCCGGTTATATCTCCGTTCGCATTGAATCATCATGATTTTCACGCTAAATTGTCTTTTGTTTTTGGGCCTAGGTAACTTGAGTAATTAAGTCCGCTGAGGTGTCTCTACACCTAATGCCCTAAAGCCAACTGGTTTGGGTGCATTGGCTCAAAACTCGTTAAGAAGCCTAGAAAGTCCAGATAAAAACAAAGTCAAGCAAGTGTTCTCTCCGAGTTAAAATTCCTAACGGTTCTTTGTGTGAGAATAATCTTGACAAAAGACAGGTTTTTATAAAAAAACTATTTCTAGCGGAGATATGAAGGTTTTATTCTATGATAAAGACTATTGCACATTCACAGAGGTGTGTATGAAATGAAAACAAGAAAAATGTGGAGTGAAAAATAAGACCTAGTTTCCTGTTGAGGAAGATAGAAATTCTGAAATTGAAACCTTACTGGAAAACGAAACTTGAAAAATGCTTAACTCTTTATCAAACTTATGTGATCCTTTTAAAAATTTTATCTAGGCTTTTATTGTGTGACATAATGACTTTAATCGATCCTTCTGGAACTTAACGACACTATTTGCACTGCACGTAAAGACATATAAAATCTTAAGTTAAATAAGAAGCGAGGTGTGAAAAATAAAGGTTCGATAGTCTAGACTCAGGATAATAGAATTGTTATTTTCTGAAACAAAACATTAGGGGTTTTGAATCGTGGTTATTTTGCAAAACTAGCTTGACAGGATTTTGTGGGTAGTATCCGCTGAAAACTCTCAGGAGACAACACTCCTCCTACTAGGGACACCTAGAGGTTTAACGGCTTGTTGCACATGCTCAGTGCAATCGCGTTCCCTGCGAAAGTGAGGTTAGGAATTTTTGTGAATAAATTGGCTTTGCTCGGGACGAGCAAATGATAAGTTTGGGGGTATTTGTTCATATCAGATTTTTGAATTTTTATACCGTCCAATTTTTATCACATTGCTTATCGGTAGGTACTCTTGAGCCGTGTTTTCTAGTTAATTGCAGGATACAGGTTCTCAGCTCTAAACAATGAAATTCATGGAAAAGCACGACAAATTCCGGATTTCTGCCAACCACAGATAAAACACGGGTCTCCGCTCTCTATCCGTATGTTGCCGCACACCAGTTTAAGGGACAAAATGGCAAATCGATGTCATTTTCATGCACAAAGCTCAATGTCAACATAAGATCCAACATATCTACGCGGTGCTCGAGGAAATCATGGCAAAAGATCCACATCACATCACCTTTTGTTCTGCTGAAATTCTGGAAAAATTGTGAAGAGTTTCTGAGAAAAAACATATACCACACTGCATACAACAACAAACAGGAGAAAACCACCAAGTTTCATGGCCTAACTCCACTTAAGGGCCGCGGATCCGCGGCATAAGCATGCTTAGGCCGCGGAACCACGGCCGTACGGGCTCCTCAGTGAACGATGTTTCAGGGGTATTTTGGTCATTCTATATGGAGGCAGTTTGTTGCCCTAGGTTTCCATTTCCCTGCCTATAAATAGTTCAGAACTTGCCAAAGCCAAGGGTCCTCATTCTTGTATTTAGATTTTAGAATACATGTGTTGTTCTTCTTCCTCTTCTCATCTCTTCTCCATTAAAAACTTGTAGTGAGCTTTTGTGAGTGAAGAATGAATAAAAGAGTTCTCTTTGTTATCATGCTTGTCTTGTTCTTTTGATTAATTATAATTGCTTGTAATTTTCATTTGCTAATCTAGTTGTTGTTATTTGTGGTTTGTTTCTTTCTTGTTCTCTTTTTCTTTATCCTTAAACAACTATGATGCTTAAGCTTGATCCTTGCCAAGGTGAGGTCTCAAATAGCTAGTTGTAATCTTCTAACCTCTTTCTTTCTATCTTCCTCCTTTGTTTTATTTTCTTTTCCTTATAATGGGTGAGTAGTTTTTATACTTGTTAGGATAGGATAAGGAAAGTTTGAGAGAAGGAAATCTCTCTCACTCTTTTCTTACCCAACATCTTAATTCGGACTCCCGTTAATTGAACCACAATCCGCTCCCTACGGCACTCTATCCTACATGATAGCGGTGATTCTTTAGTGAGACCGGTTGTGGTTGAATTAACCGGAGGTTAAGGCTAAGAACCAAGAACGGACGGACAAGCACGAAAAGGAAGAACTTATGCGTTGGAAAGCCTAGCTTATACTCGCAAGTTCCTTCCTAGTCATGCTAATCCCCGTTGTTGCCGATTACCGTAACACCGATATTAAGAGTGGCAACGAAAGAAGTGAGCGACTCCTAACTCAAACTAACATAATCCTAACCCTAACAAGCTCTCTTTATATATCATTTTAGCACATAAGTAATCTAAAAACAAACCTGGACAATTGGACTTAACTCGTTAAAGCACATAGAAAAAGATTCCCATCTCCCTGCGGACGACCCGTACTCAACCGGCTAGCCACAAGCGAAACCGTCTTGATTGCGGTAATAAACTTAGCACGCAAAAACTCTACCAATCAGGCATCTACCTGGGGACCGTTACGTACAGCTAGTACCGCTTGCGTCCTGTGGTTAAACCCACTGTCAGCGTAGTGTCGAGTCTTTAGAGTCCCACACAGATGGTTATTCGCCTTTGGGCAAAACAGAGTAGAGGTCACATGGTTTTGCGACGGGGTTCGTTCACATCCGCGCACTTGTGCACGTTTGGTGTCCGGGCAGTTATTACTAGCGGGCTTTGCTTTAAGCCAGATCTTAGTATTTTTTTTGGGATTGGTTTTGTCTCATTGTATTTGTGTTCTTCGGAACACGGATGCGAGTGTATATGCACAGTTGACAGAGGCAGAGGGATCTCATTAGGGTTTTTGACAGTTGACTTTTTCTTAACCCTAATGAGAATGAGAAATATGATTAATGATATTAATTAAGGATAATTGTGCCATGGTTAGGTTGACCATTTGACTTTTGTTGACCTTTTGACTTTGGTTGACCGGTTGACTTTTGTTGATGTAACATTCCAAAATAATAAAATATTATTTTTGGGAATTTGTATAATTTAATATTATTTTATTGAATATTTTAATATTTAGGTATAATTAAATACAGAAAAATTGGAAAAAATTATGGAAAATTCTAAAATAGGGTAAATTAGAGAATTATGCCATTTCTAAGTTTTTATGATTAGTTATATGCTACTTTAGTGCTAATCGCGATTAAAAATCGCTAATCGGTTTTTGGCATTTTTGTGCAAAACATGCACATATCATTTCCTACACTTGTGTTGCATTTTCTTGCCATGGTTTTATTTTGGGGTTCACTATTTGAGTGAGAAGGAATTTGAGGGAAAAGAAAAGAAAGGAAAAAGGAAAAGGATTATAATATGGTGGCAGGTGGATGGGAGAGAGAAAAGAGAGGGGGTAGCTTTGACTTAGCCATTTCCCTTCACTTCCTCAACTCACTTTCTCTCTCCCTCTTCCCCTTCAGCTGCTGCTGCTTCCCCTCATCTCCCTCCCCTCTTCATTAGCCACAAATCACCATGAAAACTACACCAACACCCCATCTTCATTTCACAAAAAATGTGCACAAGCTCGAGATCTACACATAGGACCAAGAAAGCAAAGATTTTGGCCACTAGGGGCAACTCAAGAAAATTCTTGAGTTGCCAAATGAGGTATTTACTGAAACCTTAGCTTAGTTTTAGTATTACTTATACCCCGTGTTTAGTTTAGAACCGATATTGTGTGTTTTGTGGATTTGAGAAAAACCTAGTCAGGGTTTGAGGGAATTTTGGGTTGTAATGTGAAATTAAGCTCAGTTGAGGTTAGATAAATACCCTAGTGCATGAATTGAGACCCTAACCTGAGATTTAAGGCCCGTAATACGGATTTAGAAGCCGATATCGGAAAGTTTGTGGAATCTGTGAAGGTTATTTGAGATCTGCTATCACCTGAGACATCCTAAAATAAAATTGATTGGACAGTGAGATGTGCAGGCACCCAGGAAACTAACCCCAAGACCCTAGCCCCTAACTCCTAGACCCGGCCGCAGATTTATCCTGTTTGGCCGCAATTTGCGGCCAGACCTGCCCCATTTTGGTTCGTGTGGGTTTTGGTGTTCCCTCATCAGTAGATTAGGCCCCTGGTATGTGTAGATTTGTCTAGTTTGACCTAGGGTGAAATCTGGAGCCTATTTCCTTAGTTGCTGTTTTGGATTCGTGTTTCCGTATTCCGTATTTTTAGTTCTGAAATTGTGTATTGTGTTTTACCTCGACTATTTGGCGTTTATACGACGATATCGAGGATTGATTGATGGTTGTGAAGGTGTTGTCCATAGGTTTTAACCTATAGATCATAGCGTATCGTTTTAGGATTCGTATGCCGTTTTAGCTTTGATTTGGTTTTAATACGCATTTTGCGATACGTTGATGTGTAGGTACCCCATGAAGACTTCGGGACGACAAGCAAGCGCGTGGCGACGTCTACAAATGAAGACGCAAGGTGAGTAGATTATATCTACAGGGGGAAGTCGGGTGGATGGCGTATAGCACCCCCGCAGTCTGTAGTTGATATCATATATATATAATTGTTATAGTGTGTCGTGGATATTGTGTTAGGTGTATTATGGATAGTTTCGGGTTAGAAGCAACTAGTGTAGTTCATAGTCGTGAACCCTAGAATAGATTTACACCTACACGTACACCCTTGCACGTTCATTATACTTGCACTGTTTTTGATGATATTGGACGATATTGGAGGTGAGTCGATGATTTGGGCATTGTGCCGCGAGATCGGTTATTTGATATGATTCGTATGTGGGATACGACATGTGATCTCTAGCGGGCCTTGGAACGTGTGTTTACACACGCAGTCATACTGATGGTATCAGTTGTACTAGACTTAGATCAGTACCCCAGATGATGGATATGATGATGAGGATACCGATTAATTGATGAGCTGATTGTGATAATTGACCCGTACCCAGCTATTGGGATGCCGTACGACGATGTACCTTATGTTGGAGATAATGCCCTCAGAGTCAATTATTGGATCACAGGCACGTGATTGCGATGATTGAGGGAGGACCTATCCCGGTAAGACAGTCTTACTCGAGATGATAGTATGCTATCTGGTTTACCTTTATCATCGTGTACTGCTTTAGTTGACCTGACTGGTCGCTATTGCACGTTGATAGAGCCCCTAGGATTCTTGCTTGACTACCGGCAGTATGAGGGCGATCATATACGTGGGAGCTGGTAGTCTATAAGCACATCCTTAAAAGGTCCCTAGTCGTGGGAGATTCGAGACAGGGCATCGATTCTCCAGAATAGACTAGTGTATACAGTCGAGACCCCGACGAGGGGCGGTGGCCGGTCTCACAAGCCACTGGTGTCAGTTGGTTCACCTAAGATGTATACAGGTGCTCATTGGGTTATGAGTACACCGGACAGGACTCGCCGGGAACATGCTAGTTGGTCTTATACCTGACGTCAGATAGCAGTTCCCTGGTGACATGTGTACAGGTTAGTTCATCGACCTGGGGATCGTCATTTGTCTCGTGTGAGTTCCCACTGTACTTTGATTACTACCTTACCACGGCTCAAAAGAGTCGTGCAAACAGGTTTTAGTTGGGTACAGTCCCGAGCCACATGGAGGCAGTGAGCGGATCTTCGGGGGTTTCGTCTCTCCCGGTATTGGGGGTGAGGTCGCGCTGTGTCTAGGAGAGCCATTACACGAAGACCTTGGCCAAGGCAGGAGATTTACTGGTAGGTATTCCAGTAGTATCTCAGGGTGTTCTGGGCTACACTCCGACACGACTTGTACCGCTTTTGGGGGTCTGACTTTTACCAACCCCCTAGGCCCGCCATGCGATGCTCATAGACGAACGGACCGGACTGTACGGATATTGTCACTGACAGGCTCAGTAGGGTGTCAGGATGAGTTCGCTCATCGACGTCCCTTTTAGTCAATAGCTGGTGGCCCGTTACGTATTGGCTTATACCTCTGACGTGCTAGTGGTTAAATCCACAGCCATAGTATTGACGAGTCTTTAGAGTCCACCACACTTTCAGTTACTCAAGCTTTCGGGCGAAACGCTGTAGAGGTCGTATGGAGATATGGCAGGGTCCGATCAGATACGTGCGGTATTGCACGGATCAGGATCGGACAGTTTTGTACTAGTGGCCGTATGGATATATGGCAGGGTTCGATCAGATACGTGCGGTATTGCACGGATCAGGATCGGACGGATATTACTAGCCGGCTTTGGCTTAAGCCGGTCCTAGTTTAGTACAGTGTAGATTTTGTCTCATTGCATTTGTATCCGGACGGAATACAGATGCGGGTGTGTATGCACAGTATGGGGTTTTCCTGTAATTTATTACGGGACCAGTTTTCTGGAGTTGCCAGTTTGCATTCCGTTCCGGCCGATTTTCCTTTGTTCTTTCCCGGCCGGACTTTTCTGATGGAGGGGGTAATTTGCAGTTTTGCAAATTACATTAGTGGAGGGGGTTTCATGCATTATGAGTGATTATGATGATATCTTTTATTTTCCACCATTACTTGCATTAAATGAGATTTGAAAGGTTAAGGTGTGAGAAGTATGGTTGATGTTTTCTTGCTTTTGATATGGTCACCTCTTCTATTCTCCTACACTCACCTCCCTTGGTATTAGTCTTCATTCCCTCCACCATTCTCATAAAGTAGAGGGGCCGGCCACAATTTCATGAGGAGGGAAAAATGAGAGGTTTCACTTTGGTGTGGGAAATTAATCATCCATCTCATTTTCATTGCTACCATAAAACCCCAAGTTGATATCTTGTTGATTCCTCCATCAAGGCAACTCCAAACCCCAAATGAGACTAGCATGTCCTACACTACAACCTACAGCACATCTTGAGCATGTCGAGTTGCCGGCTTCATGCCCGAGTTGCCTCGGTATAGAGGCGGGATCCCGTAAAAGATGCAGGCGACGTGGTGCCCTTCCGGCGAGGAGGCGACGACCGGAGATCCCGCGAGGAGATCGGAGTGGAGATGAAGACCGGCCCTTCCGCCGCGCACTATTCACATCACTTCACCAAATTTTTTCAGAGGCCTTATGGGCTTAAAATATGGGTTTTGGAATATTAAAATTGGGTCCAGGATTTCTGTGAGTGCTACAGTTTTGATTAAGGACCCACTTGTTAATTTTTGATCGATCGGATATTTTAAACACATTTTTCATAGTATTTACATTATATCTGCGACCGTGAATGTCACTCGATCGGTAAATCCGATCTAACTGCTATAGCCCGGTTAGACGGATTTGCGAACGTGACTTTCACGTTGATGTTCTATGTATTTGCTGTGATGTTGCGGATCGGTCGTTGGGGATAGCCTGGATGCAATGCTAGTACTGTGCTGTTGTATTATGTACATTTGATATTGCGGGGCGAGCGTCCGACATGTGGACTGCCGTCACTGCCTGATTGTATTATTATTTTGGGGCACGACCTGGTTGCGGTCGATGTACCCGTTGTATGTATTTTTACTTTCTGTACTAAGATTACCCCGCGGTGGGGTGCACGGATAGCCGGGTTCTAGAGGGCAACAAGCCCGCATCTCATGGCATTGGGACGGAGGGGGCTTCACTCTGGGATTGGCGGGCTATTCGCTGCACTCGTAGGGGGTACAGGTTGACCCAGGAGGGGTGCCCAAGTTGCCGGATTCCGTGGAGTGCTGGGTGGTCCATTCACGGAGCTGAAGGGGGCTGCCTCGCTTCAGGTTTTGGCGGGTGACTTGCCGCGCCCGTAGGGGTCTAGGATTTCATTGCACAGGCTATCCACACGACCAGGGGAACGTCGGGTTTTCAGTAGTGGCTCTGTGAAACCCGGGGATCCCAGATATCTGTATTGTTCTGTGATGCTGTACATTTCTATGATGTTGCATTTCTTTTCACGCCTTGAGCGAAATATAATATATTGGTATATATATTAGTAGATGTTGTATATGTTTTTCACCCGCGCTAGTCCAGTCCCCGCTCTGCCGTTAGTAAGCTAACCTAACGGGTGATGACGGGACCCAGTGGCGAATGCGGATGGCATATACGTACGTCAGTATATTTTCGTTCTTTGTGGTGTGATCAATTGATGGGACTGCGTTGATTCGGATCAATGCAAGTTAAACAAACCTATTCTGATGTTGTTGGAACACTTTTCAAAAAGCTGTTATTGCAAGGACGTTCTCTTTTGTTTTGCATCGTGGTATTCAGTTTGAATATCCTGCTCCTCAGTCGACGAGGCAAGGGCCGAGATCCCTTCACCGGGAGTGACCCCTTGGACAGAAGTTTGCGTCAGGGCATTAACTTCACTATAGCCGATTACTTTTGCTTTGCATCGTGGTATTCAGTTGGAATATCCTGCACCCCATTCTACGGGGAAAGAGCCGAGATCCCTTCACCGGGAGTGACCTCTTTAGTAAAGGTTTTCGTCACTATATTTTCTAAAAAGCTATCCGTTCCTTCAACGAGATCAAGTTCATTACATTAAAGGTTTTCGCCAGAAACCATTCGTAGCCCTCCGTCGTTTCATATGGGTAGTCAATAGTATTCAAGCTGTGTTTGTTGGCCTTAGTCAAGGCACAGTGTTTGGTAGCTATTGGATATTCATATGCTGCATAGGTAGATGCGTTGGTTTGGGACAGTCGTATAGCCTTGTTGGCCCTAGTCAAGGGCTTGTATGGGTGGGTTCAAATCAACCTGGACAATGACGGGTAGAACTTGACATGTGACTTATGATTTGTTGGCCTTAGTCAAGGTCATAAGAGCATGGGGCAGAAATCACATCGGGAGTTTCAAAAGAACTGAAACTTGCCAGATATGCGCATACCTTCTGGAGTGTGATACCGTGAGCGGATTCCGTCACGTTATCATGCGATGATAGTTGGATCCCGATTCCTACTGATGAGTTGGTTTACTCCTCGGGTGACCCCGACTAATTCTTCTTTCGGGTTTGGAGGAGAGTTTGAGGTACAGTGGGAGGTTTCCAGATTAGATAAATTGGTAACCATTCTGATCTAGGTTAGAGTGCACGCTGAGTGTTTCTTTTCTCTCTCTCTGGCAGCGACCATTGACCCGACCCTAGACTATGACTCAGTGACCAAGTTGACCGAACCTTCTTAACACTGGCTTTTGGATTGTCAGAGTTGCAGACCTCATTGCCACTCCTACTTTTACCCTTTTCTCCAGGACACCCCGTATTACTACGAACGTCCACTTCCATTGGACAAAACCATCGTATGGTTAGATACGAACTCGAAGGAATTCGAGGATGGTTTATGGTTCTGGAGAAAACGGATAGGATTATTCAGTTGTCTTTTCTTTTCACCCTCTCTCAGGTTGCGAGTACTCCTTAGTTTAGGAGTAGTACACCTATTACGCAAATTGGATAGTCTTCTTCCAAACCATAGGCTGGTGCCGACCGGTAGGGAATGAAGAAAACTAATTAGCCTAAATGGTGTACAGAAGGTATTGAGTTAAGACAAAGAAAGGGATTAGTAAGAGGGCAAAGTAAGTTGCGACTGCTATTCACGACCAAACCAAGTATTTCTTCGCCAATCTTAAATCACCTTTGTATTTCTCCAGGACACTCCGTATCACTACGAAGATCCACAGTTTATTGGATACTCCATCGTATGGTTATATACGAACTCGAAAGGAACTTGTTCCAGTTCGGGGATGGATTCTGGTCCAGGAGAAATAGGAATAAAGTACATTCAGTTGTCTTTTATCTTCACCTTCTCTCGCGTTGCGAGTGCTCCTAGGATTAGGACAGTACACCCTTTATGCTTATTGGATAGTCTTCTTCCAAACCATAGGCTGGTGCCGAACGGTAGGGAAGGAAGAAAACCAATTGGCCTAAAGGGGTGTGCAGAAGGTAATGACTAAAGACATATGATGGGATTTAGAGAGGTGGCAAAGAATTATACGGTTATAGTTGTGAATCTGGATAATGGAAGAGGCATTACTAGGAATACCAGGATACCCCACCGAAACATTTCAATGTTTCAGTTTCACTGTGTACTGTTAAATGAAAACTGATTTCTCGATTAGACACTTGCTTCAGGGTATGTATTTACCAGGTATGATTCTCACATCTGTATGGTTTTACAGATGATGAGTGGGAGTAAGTCATTGGGAATTGGGTGATCATCCTCATTATATCGGGATTCATTGTAATCGGTGATATTTGAGGAGATCACCTGGGATGTTTGCCGGTCGGCAAATATTTGGTTTTGAATATCCGCTGTTGTGCACCAATTTCAAATTGATATATCTGTACGTCTATTTTAATAGAGTGAGATATACCTTTTGATATTATGTCGATGACATTTACCTATATCAGTGGATGGTTAGGTAAGGAGCATTAAACAGCGGTGTAATTCTTCTTAACCATAAGTACAGTTTTCAACCTACGACATACAATGAAAGAGTTGTTAGACTCAGCGGACTTATACAGAGTATTGTATGTTGTCCAGTGTCCATTAGGACAGAGGTTTTGGTCCTCATACTATATTCTGTTTACTTTTGACTTCTCTAGTTCTTAGACATGTGTTTCGTAGAAACACAGGGTCTAAGTTTTGAGGAGTTATAGGTATTTGAATAGAGTAGAGAACCAGGTGTAGCAAGTATCGGGATTCTTCAAAGTGATCGAAGATGTAGATACTTGTGTATGGTATTCAGTTGATAGTAATGATAAAGAGAAATTGCTTCTCTTTCAGGTTACTCATAATTGGAAGCATTCCTAAGTTGAGTAACGCTGATCGGCCTCCTTCCATTTAGTTGACATGCACTGGAGATAGCTGCATGATTTGAATCTGGTTCAATTAAATCAGTGCCTCTGGTTCTATATTGGATGTAGAACAGTTCATATCTTAACGTTGTTAAGGTACGGGGAGTTGTCCGGCTTATGCTTAAAACCAGACACTGGACAACTCAAGGCACGTTTCTGTAATGGCTGTTTGTGGGTTGACCCAGGCTATGACGCGGGTTGACTTTCTACCATCTGGATGAACAATAGCAATATTGTTCTAGACTCGCCACAGTTTTATTAAAAATGGATTTTTTCAAAAACAGCAGTGGGAGTATGGTAGAACTGGAAGTGATTCCAGAACCGCAAACGATTACTGAAGATTTGATAAGGAACCTGAAGATTCAATCTGATTTGACATTCCATTGGCCACTCCGCAGATAAGGTGGGTAACTTCAGGCACCCGAGAGGTACTCCGGTAGCCTCAAGGACGGTGACAGGGAAGTTCTTATTTACCCACACTTGCCATTGTTGTTGTTCCAGGCTGCGAGACCCGGCAGGAGGATGAGTATAGCGTCGTTCTAAACTTGCTTTAGAAATGCACGTCTATATGACTCTGCCAGAGGGTTGTCGTAGTCAGTGGGAGCAGCGGAAGCATTGGTGGACATCAGGCTTATGTCTATAGACTAAAGCAGATGTAGCGGAGATAGATCATCTATTTCTGATGTGACAGTCATAGGTTTGACGTCATCAGAATAGGAGATGGATCTGTTGAGAAGGTAGTAGGAAGTGATATTCCTATACTTTGATCGGTTATACTTCGGTCGTCACACAGTGTTTTCTCCACATAGGACTTGGACATTATATCAGACATATTGGTTACTAGATCTATGTTTTTAGATCTAGATTTGGGTGGTTTCCCAATCAGGGTACCTTGACAGCATTCTAAGAGTATTTAGAATGGACGACTCCTGTCACGGTAGTGTACCTGCAGGTGATGGAGTCACCCTCTCTAAAGGTGTCTTACAGACTAAAGGGGAGAGGGATGTGCATGATTGGCAGATCACTTGCTTAGGCAATTGAGTCAATCATGAGATGTCAAGTACCACACCAGATGTTGTTCTTGCACTAGATGCAATAAGTTGATCCAATCCTGGAGGAACAGTCGGAAGCAGTTTTAGAACATAAGTGGATGTTCTAGGGATATGATAACGAAAGCCTCCTTCGGGAGACAATTATCATTCCAGGCTTCCAAGGTGACATGGACGACAAGGAGGTTGTCAGAGTTATAGTTTTCCTTCTGACGAGGGGCAGTATTTTGGACAGGTGGTCCAAGGCAATACTGAGGGAGGCATGGCGCAGGATACTGATTAAATTCAGTTGACGATACAGTCTAAGAAGTTTGGATTTGGAGTTCATTTATGAGCTAGGTCCCATCAGACATCCAGACACTCTAAGACAGGTATTGCTCATTTCGGGAGATGGTTTTCTCCGCGAATTTGAGATATAGAGAGAAATAGAAAGAAACATCAGAGCGAATCCACTCACTGAGGCTATTCCTCGAACGCAATAGTTTCGCAAACGAGTTTTGTGAGACTGACAAGTAGAGGAGTTGGGTGTTCGGTATCACACAGGCTGTGAGTATGCGACATCGCAATAATTAGCCTTGAGTGCTAGTGGGAGATTGTTGGAGATAATGCCCTCAGAGTCAATTATTGGATCACAGGCACGTGATTGCGATGATTGAGGGAGGACCTATCCCGGTAAGACAGTCTTACTCGAGATGATAGTATGCTATCTGGTTTACCTTTATCATCGTGTACTGCTTTAGGTGACCTGACTGGTCGCTATTGCACGTTGATAGAGCCCCTAGGATTCTTGCTTGACTACCGGCAGTATGAGGGCGATCATATACGTGGGAGCTGGTAGTCTATAAGCACATCCTTAAAAGGTCCCTAGTCGTGGGAGATTCGAGACAGGGCATCGATTCTCCAGAATAGACTAGTGTATACAGTCGAGACCCCGACGAGGGGCGGTGGCCGGTCTCACAAGCCACTGGTGTCAGTTGGTTCACCTAAGATGTATACAGGTGCTCATTGGGTTATGAGTACACCGGACAGGACTCGCCGGGAACATGCTAGTTGGTCTTATACCTGACGTCAGATAGCAGTTCCCTGGTGACATGTGTACAGGTTAGTTCATCGACCTGGGGATCGTCATTTGTCTCGTGTGAGTTCCCACTGTACTTTGATTACTACCCTACCACGGCTCAAAGGAGTCGTGCAAACAGGTTTTAGTTGGGTACAGTCCCGAGCCACATGGAGGCAGTGAGCGGATCTTCGGGGGTTTCGTCTCTCCCGGTATTGGGGGTGAGGTCGCGCTGTGTCTAGGAGAGCCATTACACGAAGACCTTGGCCAAGGCAGGAGATTTACTGGTAGGTATTCCAGTAGTATCTCAGGGTGTTCTGGGCTACACTCCGACACGACTTGTACCGCTTTTGGGGGTCTGACTTTTACCAACCCCCTAGGCCCGCCATGCGATGCTCATAGACGAACGGACCGGACTGTACGGATATTGTCACTGACAGGCTCAGTAGGATGTCAGGATGAGTTCGCTCATCGACGTCCCTTTTAGTCAATAGCTGGTGGCCCGTTACGTATTGGCTTATACCTCTGACGTGCTAGTGGTTAAATCCACAGCCATAGTATTGACGAGTCTTTAGAGTCCACCACACTTTCAGTTACTCAAGCTTTCGGGCGAAACGCTGTAGAGGCCGTATGGAGATATGGCAGGGTCCGATCAGATACGTGCGGTATTGCACGGATCAGGATCGGACAGTTTTGTACTAGTGGCCGTATGGATATATGGCAGGGTTCGATCAGATACGTGCGGTATTGCACGGATCAGGATCGGACGGATATTACTAGCCGGCTTTGGCTTAAGCCGGTCCTAGTTTAGTACAGTGTAGATTTTGTCTCATTGCATTTGTATCCGGACGGAATACAGATGCGGGTGTGTATGCACAGTATGGGGTTTTCCTGTAATTTATTACGGGACCAGTTTTCTGGAGTTGCCAGTTTGCATTCCGTTCCGGCCGATTTTCCTTTGTTCTTTCCCGGCCGGACTTTTCTGATGGAGGGGGTAATTTGCAGTTTTGCAAATTACATTAGTGGAGGGGGTTTCATGCATTATGAGTGATTATGATGATATCTTTTATTTTCCACCATTACTTGCATTAAATGAGATTTGAAAGGTTATGGTGTGAGAAGTATGGTTGATGTTTTCTTGCTTTTGATATGGTCACCTCTTCTATTCTCCTACACTCACCTCCCTTGGTATTAGTCTTCATTCCCTCCACCATTCTCATAAAGTAGAGGGGCCGGCCACAATTTCATGAGGAGGGAAAAATGAGAGGTTTCACTTTGGTGTGGGAAATTAATCATCCATCTCATTTTCATTGCTACCATAAAACCCCAAGTTGATATCTTGTTGATTCCTCCATCAAGGCAACTCCAAACCCCAAATGAGACTAGCATGTCCTACACTACAACCTACAGCACATCTTGAGCATGTCGAGTTGCCGGCTTCATGCCCGAGTTGCCTCGGTATAGAGGCGGGAGCCCGTAAAAGATGCAGGCGACGTGGTGCCCTTCCGGCGAGGAGGCGACGACCGGAGATCCCGCGAGGAGATCGGAGTGGAGATGAAGACCGGAGGACTCGGATCAGTCGGAATATCTCTAACTCCTTCTCTTGTTTGCTAGAATTAGTTTAATGGCACGATCCGGGTGTTTAGTGCGCGGGGGTGCCGGTTTGCAAAGTCCGCAAAATTAAAGTTTTTCACCGCTTCCGCGTTTGGCCGTCGGATTGACGGCCGGGGCGCCGCCGTGCACTTACACCTTACGAGCTTTATATTGATGATAGATCTGCACTCATGACTTGAGGATTGTCATATGATATACTGTTTTGTACGCGATACTATTGAGGCGGGATCACCGACTATTATATGTATATATATTTATATCAACTCAAATTTAGGTGGATTCCATACCCCTCCCAGTTGACTTGATACTTAGATCTGTAGTTTGCATAGTGGATGTTGGACTAGAGCCAAGTCATACCTATTTCAACAACTAACGAATCGGGGGTATCTTAAAAACATTGTAGCCCTTATTTTACAAAGACCCCGATTTGTCTTATTTCAAATGGCAAGCTGCATTACTATTCATTTACCATTTATTCTACGGCTCGCATTGCATTGCATTCTTATAAGCTATTGATTAATATTCCTTGAGCATATGCCTTTACATAGTTCCATGCTCATATTAGTGTTTCATGTTGCATGTATTATAATTCATGGATTTCGCACTGTGATATGGTGGCATATGATGATTCTGGATTGTTTTACTCCTGCGTATATATATCAGTGGTATGGGACGCTGAAATATATATGTATACCCATAGTATATATATATTAGTGGTATGGAACGCCGATATATATATACACCTACTTGATACATCATCATGATGATCTATGCAAACTTATATATATGCATTTCGGTATATGAGAGTGGGGGCTGACCCGGACTGACGGATGCCTGATATATGAGAGTGGGGGCTGACCCGGACTGACGGATGCCCGATATATGAGAGTGGGGGCTGACCCGGACTGACGGATGCCCGATATATGAGAGTGGGGGCTGACCCGGACTGACGGATGCCCAATATATGAAAGGAGCCTATGTGCTCGGAGCCTATGTGCTCGATATGAAAGGAGCCTATGTGCTCGATGTGAGAGGAGCCTTTATGGTCGATGGTATATTATATCTCCCCTGTCCCATATTTATTTTATATCCATTGCATCATGTATTAGTAGTACCTGATAGAGTACCTTCATGGATATTGCTCACATATCGGATACATGATATATGGGATTTATTTGATATTGAGATATGTACTTGTGTCGATGCTCGACACTGATTTTCTGATGACTTCATTCGTGATACCTTTTGCTTTCATTTCACCGCATACATACATCATATTTATGATATGTTATTACGTGAGGCACTGGCACGAGTTCTTGGCAATACACTTATGTTCAGATGTTACATTGCCACTTTACCATGCTTCAGACTTATTCATTTGAGGTTTATATTATATCTGATCGTTTTGACTAAGGATTATGTCATGCTTCAATTTCTGCTTGTAGATATTTTCTATTCATGAGTTGGCAACTCACCCCCGTTGTGCCACAGTTCTTGCAGGTTTTCCGTACAGGTTCCATAGCGGCATTTCTGGCACACTGCTTTCCTTTGCGGGTGATTTGCTTGGTAGGTGGGTTCTTTGTATCAGAACCGCCGTTGTACATGTATTATTCATTGTATCTAGAAATTCCATCAACCAAAAACTTGTATATTGTTTTAGACTTAGACACTAGTGATGTATTATTTCGACCTTAGAGTCGCGCTCAGTAGTATTACGATTTTCTTGCTTATTGGAGATTCTCTTGGGTTTTGATCCTCGACCTTCGGCGTTGTATATTATATTGCTTGTGTGGGTTATGCTCTTTGTTTATACGTAGTAAGTGTTTGATAAAATGCCTCAATGGAAAGTAATTTACAAAATATGTTTCTTTACTCTTAAAATGGTTTTAGATTTCTGGGCTTTTGGCTTACTTGGATCAGATGGAGTCCTATAGACTTCATATGGTTCAAGGGCCAGTCACGTGCTTTTTCGGGTCGTGACAAAGTTGGTATCAGAGCGCTAGGTTAACCATGGTTCGAGTCTAAGTTTGACTATGTGGAGCCTATGGCGTCTATATATATACGGAACTTAGGCTTGACCTTACGGAACTTAGACTTAGTCGAGGGGGTATTAGACCCGAACTTTCGTCACGTAGGATGACCCTTGGTTGATGGAATAGGTGACTAAAGTAGAGTGACGTACCGTGGGTATGTTCCGCGGCATACTTACGATACGCTCCGCTTAAGGAACCTTAGGATGTACATATTTTCGAGATCAGTGATTCTCTTCATATCTATGATTATACATCCATTTGAGATCCTCGATTCTATTAGTTCCATGATCATACTATCATTGATGTTGTTCCTTATTATGATCATGTATCCATTCTAGATCTGTTGTTTCTTTCTTGCCATTGATATGCTCTCTTCGATACTCGATTAAGGTTCCTGTCGCCATTGTTTGAGCGCAGTGAGCTGCTGCTAGTGCTACGGTCAGGGCGATCTCGTCTGGTACGAGGGCTGACCATTGTGTTTTCTGGCGACATCGGAACGTCTCGAGTTAGTATTGATGATTGTGACCTCTTGTGGAGGCGAGTGCTTGGTTTTACCCAGGATGATCGGGCCGTTGTTAGAGCTGCCAGTTGAGTGAGGACTGTTGATGTACAGCATACCTCAGAGATTATGATGTCACCTACCGTGCAGACAGATGAACCAGCTATTGCTAAGATTGACAGGATATCGCTTCCGGAGCTTACGAGCTGAGATCGCCGGAGCTTCCAGGCAGATATGAGACAGATGATAGCATGTCTACCCGATTTGAGAGACGAAGGTGATTCGTCTGATTTATGCGCCGGAGCAGGCCCAGTTGAGTTGAATATTTCCAGTGTGGAGAGTCTTACTCAGATCTAGAGCAGACCGATTTAGAGAGGACCGCCAATGTATTGCCTTTCTTGGAGGATTGAGGCGCTGTTCAGCGTACAGACGAATGAGCCAGTTGTTGCTGCAAATGACGAGATATCGCCCAGATGATTGGAGCTACTGCAGCATGAGTATACACTTAGAGATATGATGGAAGGTCGCTAGTCACTAAGGATGAAGGACTAGGACGCGTGGTTCGTTCGCTTACCGATGCGAGGTCATCAGATAGATTGCTTCCAGCTAGAGACGACTTCACGCGGAGACGTTGAGAGTCGACAGAGATGATCGAATGTCAGAAACCTGCTATTCCAAGTTTAAAGTATTCGGAAAGACATGCTGCCGATTCTATGGACCCTCTAGAAGAATGAAACCCTAACTCGACATAATGACCGTGTGAAAGCCTTTGAACCTTAGGCTTTGCGGCAGTTCTGCGGCGCCATTAGTGAAGCTTGGGTTTGCCCTTCTACGGCTGGATCATTGATGCTGTGGTATGTACTCGATGCTGTTAAACTGTACCCAAGATGTTGAGCTCTTGGGGGATTAAGAGGTTTTGACGAATCGATCGAATGGTTCGACTTCCTTCGGATGCTAAGTGGTGAGATGCATTTCTTGGGAGACTCCTGATACGAGGATAGCCGTTGGAGCGCAGTCCGCGCAGCCATGATGAGACGAGTCCGAAGCAGTCGACATTGAAGCAGAGTGAAGTAAAGAGTTCGCAAGAGATTTGACGAGGTGACGTTCTACTCCGCTGACATCAAAGATGCGATACGCATGCAGAGGCGTAGTTTAGGGATATACCTTCCAGAAGGAGTCGCGAGGGGTATGCAGCCGTTCCGGAACAAGGATTAGCTTCAGTAAAGGACGATGACTTCCGAGCAATTCGGCAGGAATGAGATTTGAGAGAGACCTCGACAGGATCTTTCTGGAATACTATACGAGAAGACCAGGACCCAAGAGGGGTCATATTGAGCACACTCAGCAGGCCAGAGATCGACATCATCGACGAGGTAGTTGACCAGGTTCGGATAAAGGACCTTACCCAGATGCGTTGCGAGTTGATCGAGGACGGACGGGTATTGAGTATTCATCCGATAGTTGGGACGTGTTCCCGAGGACCTGTTCGGCCAGACATTTTCTACAGAATGATGAAGCTACAGAGTACGCGATTTTGAGTCCGTGTGAGAGACTTTGGATTGACCATGGCCGAGAACAGTGAAGTGCGTAGATAGCATGATGTGACGTCATAGTGGACAACGATAGAGACAACTGGAACCAGAGGTTCGTGTGAGACGCTGACGAGCCGTCGTTACTTCCCGTCGAGACCAGAGACCTGATATGCTTACAGAGGCGTTGGGATGCGACCAGTTTCTGAGAAAATGCTGTGCTGAAGACACAGATGTCCATCGAGTGAGAAGAGATTATGCAAGAGAGTCAGCCTCCGTACAGTTCGGCATAGGCAAGATCGGAATAGACCTTGAGCGGGATTCCTTCCAGGACACTGCTGCAATGATATTTGCACCCAGGATCGGATGTGTGATGTGCGTTCAGAAAGCCAGAGGCCGACGCTAGTGACATGCTGCTTTACAAGTGGTCGTGAGGATTAACCAAGAGATGACCAGAGAAGTGCCAGAACGGAATCGTCCCCGTTAGCATACCTGACAGGGCCGATGAGCCGATTGTTTGGAGATTGGTAATCCGCAGAGGAGATAAGGACCCAGAGACAGAAGACGTCAGACCGTGAGCAAGAGGCAAGTACATATCTTGCGCTGCTAGCATTGGATGCACCCTTAGTGTTTTGAGGTACGATTTTGGTGCACACCAGATGCACTAAATCGGGTTTCCTTGTGCATGTCAGATGCACCTGGTTTTGCTGTCAGGCACACACGTTGCCTATGACAGATGTTGTGTGCACACCCGTTGCACCTGAATGGTACTTATGTGGATTCTGTTTTCCGTGCGCACCTGACGCACGGGGTAATTCTTATATACGCCTTAGGATTGATGTTTGTGGAGACCCGACAATTTGGATTTTTGCTGAAATGTTTTAGTACTTGGGGGTTTAAATTTAAATTCGCGGACCGAATTTATTTAAGGGGGGTAGATTGTAACATTCCAAAATAATAAAATATTATTTTTGGGAATTTGTATAATTTAATATTATTTTATTGAATATTTTAATATTTAGGTATAATTAAATACAGAAAAATTGGAAAAAATTATGGAAAATTCTAAAATAGGGTAAATTAGAGAATTATGACATTTCTAAGTTTTTATGATTAGTTATATGCTACTTTAGTGCTAATCGCGATTAAAAATCGCTAATCGGTTTTTGGCATTTTTGTGCAAAACATGCACATATCATTTCCTACACTTGTGTTGCATTTTCTTGCCATGGTTTTATTTTGGGGTTCACTATTTGAGTGAGAAGGAATTTGAGGGAAAATAAAAGAAAGGAAAAAGGAAAAGGATTATAATATGGTGGTAGGTGGATGAGAGAGAGAAAAGAGAGGGGGTAGCTTTGACTTAGCCATTTCCCTTCACTTCCTCAACTCACTTTCTCTTTCCCTCTTCCCCTTCAGCTGCTGCTGCTGCCCCTCATCTCCCTCCCCTCTTCATTAGCCCCAAATCACCATGAAAACTACACCAACACCCTATCTTCATTTCACAAAAAATGTGCACAAGATCGAGATCTACACATAGGACCAAGAAAGCAAAGATTTTGGCCACTAGGGGCAACTCAAGAAAATTCTTGATTTGCCAAATGAGGTATTTACTGAACCCTTAGCTTAGTTTTAGTATTACTTATACCCCATGTTTAGTTTAGAACCGATATTGTGTGTTTTTGTGGATTTGAGAAAAACCTAGTTAGGGTTTGAGGGAATTTTGGATTGTAATGTGAAATTGAGCTCAGTTGAGGTTACATAAACACCCTAGTGCATGAATTGAGACCCTAACCTGAGACTTAAGGCCCGAAATACGGATTTTGAAACCGATATCGGAAAGTTTGTGGAATCTGTGAAGGTTATTTGAGATCTGCTATCACCTGAGACATCCTAAAATAAAATTGATTGGACAGTGAGATGTGCAGGCACCCAGGAAGCTAACCCCAAGACCCTATCCCCTAACTCCTAGACCCGGCCGCAGATTTATCCTGTTTGGCCGCAATTTGCGGCCAGACCTACCCCATTTTGGTTTGTGTGGGTTTTGGTGTTCCCTCATCAGTAGATTAGGCTCCTGGTATGTGTAGATTTGTCTAGTTTGACCTAGGGTGAAATCTGGAGCCTATTTCCTTAGTTGCTGTTTTGGATTCGTGTTTCCGTATTCCGTATTTTTAGTTCTGAAATTGTGTATTGTGTTTTACCTCGACTATTTGGCGTTTATACGACGATATCGAGGATTGATTGATGGTTGTGAATGTGTTGTCCATAGGTTCTAACCTATAGATCATAGCGTATCGTTTTGGGATTCGTATGCCGTTTTAGCTTTGATTTGGTTTTAATACGCATTTTGCGATACGTTGATGTGTAGGTACCCCATGAAGACTTCGGGACGACAAGCAAGCGCGTGGCGATGTCCACAAATGAAGACGCAAGGTGAGTAGATTATATCTACAGGGGGAAGTCGGGTGGATGGCCTATAGCACCCCCGCAGTCCGTAGTTGATATCATATATATATGATAGTTATAGTGTGTCGTGGATATTGTGTTAGGTGTATTATGGATAGTTTCGGGTTAGAAGCAACTAGTGTAGTTCATAGTCGCGAACCCTAGAATAGATTTACACCTACACGTACACCCTTGCACATTCATTATACTTGCACTGTTTTTGATGATATTGGACGATATTGGAGGTGAGTCGATGATTTGGGCATTGTGCCGCGAGATCGGTGATTTGATATGATTCGTATGTGGGATACGGCATGTGATCTCTAGCGGGCCTTGGAACGTGTGTTTACACACGCAGTCATATTGATGGTATCAGTTGTACTAGACTTAGATCAGTACCACAGATGATGGATATGATGATGAGGATACCGATTAATTGATGAGCTGATTGTGATAATTGACCCGTACCCAGCTATTGGGATGACGTACGACGATGTACCGTACGAGCTTTATATTGATGATAGATCTGCACTCATGACTTGAGGATTGTCATATGATATACTGTTTTGTACGCGATACTATTGAGGCGGGATCACCGACTATTATATGTATATATATTTATATCGACTCAGATTTAGGTGGATTCTATACCCCTTCCAGTTGACTTGATACTTAGATCTGTAGTTTGCATAGTGGATGTTGGACTAGACCCAAGTCATACCTATTTCAACAACTAACGAATCGGGGGTATCTTAAAAACATTGTAGCCCTTATTTTACAAAGACCCCGATTTGTCTTATTTCAAATGGCAAGCTGCATTACTATTCATTTACCATTTATTCTACGGCTCGCATTGCATTGCATTCTTATATGCTATTGATTCATATTCCTTGTGCATATGCCTTTACATAGTTCCATGCTCATATTAGTGTTTCATGTTGCATGTATTATAATTCATGGATTTCGCACTGTGATATGGTGGCATATGATGATTCTGGATTGTTTTACTCCTGCGTATATATATCAGTGGTATGGGACGCTGAAATATATATGTATACCCATAGTATATATATATTAGTGGTATGGGACGCCGATATATTTATATACACCTACTTGATACATTATCATGATGATCCATGCAAACTTATATATATGCATTTCGGTATATGTGAGTGGGGGCTGACTCGGACTGACGGATGCCCGATATATGAGAGTGGGGGCTGACCCGGACTGACGGATGCCCGATATATGAAAGGAGCCTATGTGCTCGATGTGAGAGGAGCCTTTATGGTCGATCGTATATTATATCTCCCCTACCCCATATTTATTTTATATCCATTGCATCATGTATTAGTAGTACCTGATAGAGTACCTTCATGGATGTTGCACACATATCGGATACATGATATATGGGATTTATTTGATATTGAGATATGTATTTGTGTTGATTCTCGACACAGATTTTCTGATGACTTCATTCGTGATACCTTTTGCTTTCATTTCACCGCATACATACATCATATTTATGATATGTTATTACGTGAGGCACTGGCACGAGTTCTTGGCAATACACTTATGTTCAGATGTTACATTGCCACTTTACCATGCTTCAGACTTATTCATTTGAGGTTTATATTATATCTGATTGTTTTGACTAAGGATTATGTCATACTTCAATTTTTGCTTGTAGATATTTTCTATTCACGAGTTGGCAACTCACCCCCGTTGTGCCACAGTTCTTGCAGGTTTGCCGTACAGGTTCCATAGCGGCATTTCTGGCAAACTGCTTTCCTTTGCGGGTGATTTGCTTGGTAGGTGGGTTCTTTGTATCAGAACCGCCGTTGTACATGTATTATTCATTGTATCTAGAAATTCCATCAACCAAAAACTTGTATATTTTTTCAGACTTAGACACTAGTGATGTATTATTTCGACCTTAGAGTCGCTCTCAGTAGTATTACGATTTTCTTGATTATTGGAGATTCTGTTGGGTTTTGATCCTCGACCTTCGGCGTTGTATATTATATTGCTTGTGTGGGTTATGCTCTTTGTTTATACGTAGTAAGTGTTTGATACAATGCCTCAATGGAAAATAATTTACAAAATATGTTTCTTTACTCTTAAAATGGTTTTAGATTTCTGGGCTTTTGGCTTACTTGGATCAGATGGAGTCCTATAGACTTCATATGGTTCAAGGGCCAGTCACGTGCTCTTTCGGGTCGTGACAGTTGACCTTTTGACCATCATCATTTCACTTGCAAGATACTTCTTGTTTCTTGCAAAATTCATTTATTGTGAAATGATAATGGTCATTCTAAACTAACCATCACAATTATCTTCATTATTATTATTATTATTTCATTTTATCTCATATGTGAGCATGGTTGTAGAATTCTATTCTCATTCTATCATGCTCTTTCTCTCTCTTGAAAAAGCTCTCCCTCTTCCTCTCTCAAAGCTTAAGTGTTTCATGTGTTGAAAATCATAAGCTTTTGAGACTAAACCATCAAAACATCTCTCTACTCTTTCTAGGGTTCTTTGTCTAGCAAACCAAGCACTCTAGTTACCTCTTGGTTGAGGTAGGAGCTCAAGGTAGAGGCCCTCGGGTGGATCTATCTTCGGCAAAGAGAAGACGACGAGGAGGAGCCGTCTACGCCACTACAAGGGGCAAGTAAGAAGGAGAACCACAACAAGAAGAGAAGGAGTTCAAGATCTAGGTATAACCATTCAACATAGTATCTAGAACTTGTTGTTTGTATGTTAGTTTTTGTTTAGAAAAGATCCTTCATGGTTGGTCCATGTTACCTTATGAGAAAAATTTGATTTTACCTGTTCCGCCTCCCGAAAGAACAGAGGTGGGTAACGTGGTCCTAACACTTTTCTAGGTTGTTGTCATATGTTTCATGATGTTTATGGATTTAAGTTTTGATATTTGGTTTTGTATTCGATCACTTGACATTTTTAGGTCTATATCGAGGGTTATTTGGTTGAATTTCAAGATGTAGACCATGGGTTTTGACCTATGGATGATTCGTGCGACATTTTGGTTTTCGTGTGTCGTTTTGGCTTTGATTTGGATTTTGATGCGATACGATACGTTGTGATGTGTAGGTACCCCCACGAAGACTTAGAGGCGACGAGCAAGCGCGTGACGACATCGGCATTAGCAAGCAAAGGTGAGTAGATCTATATCTACCGGGGAAGTCGGGTGGATGGCGTATAGCACCCCCGCAAAGTTTTGATGGAAACTGATTTATAGAATATGGTTAAGGAAACCTAGATTTGGAAACTAGGGTTAGAGTTAATGATAGTTAGTGAAACCATATTTGAAACTAAGGATAGTTACAAATGATATAATACGGCTGATACGTGATGACGGGATTTGAGGATGATGTTTGACGATATTGCCGTTTAGGATAGTATAGGACTAGATAGTCATTGTTACACCTTAGGATGTGATTAGTGGCTAATTATACTTTAATATTTGGTTTTTAATAAAAAGTTTACCAAATTGATTTTCAAATATTTTATCAAATTTAATGAATATTTTATTGGAATTTTTCTAGCCTTGCATACACTTGTGCATGTAAACTAGGGTTAAAATTAGGGTTAAACCATGTTTAGCAACCATGGTAGACTAACCCTTTCTTATTAAGCTAAATTGATTTTAATTAAGGGTATTTTTTTAAAAAATAAAATGAATTGTGTTATGGTTGACTTGGAGAGAGAGAGAGGGAGAGAGTGCATGATGACCATGCCCATGCTTGCATTAAATGAAGAGAGAGAGGGTGTTGACTCTTTTGTTCTCTCATTTCTTTTTTGTGTTAACTCTTTCTCACTTCTCTCTCACTCATACACACACACACTCACAACAATAGCAGCAGCAGCAGAAGACACACAGCAGCAGCACCCAGCAGCAGCAGCTGAAGCAATAGCAGCAGCACCAGCTTCAGCAACAGCAACAGCATCAGCTCCAGCAGCATCAGCAGCAACAGCACCTCATCTTCTTCTTCTCCTCCTTCTCCTGCTTCCTAGGGTCTATTGGGGTATATTTCTTAAACCCAACTCCTTTTTGCTAAGCTTGTATATTAAATAGCTTCGGTTAGTGTTAATTGTGCGTTTTAGTACTAAAATGGTGATTAGTGTGGACTTTTGGTTAAGAGATGATTTTGGTGGTTAGATTAACTCAGTTAAGTGTTATTAGGGCCACATAAACCTAACTTTAACCCAGATTTCACCAAAATACCCTAGGTTTTCATTTTGTGCAAAATATAACGTTTTTAAACAAAACTTTGCCTTTCTGTGTTCTGCTTTAGACCCGGTTACTTCAGAGAAAATTGAGGAAACTGGAGCTTGTACACTAGATCTAGACTACACAGACAAAGAACGAACCCCTACCTCCACTGTTTGGCCGCCAGTTTATTCGTTCTGGCCGCAAATTGCGGCCAGATAGGGGTTCTAGGTGCTGGGGGTTTTGGCTAGGGTAGTCTATTGCATATTCCAGTATTTTGGCATATGAAATTTTGTAAGTTTTCACCTTAGTAAAAATCTGGGACGATATATCGTTTTTCCAATACGTTTTGTTTGCGTGACACGTGTGATACGTGTGTGGGTTCTGTGTTCCAGCGTATCGTGACGTGTTGGGGTAGTTTTAGACGTGCATACACACGATCTAGCGTATCGGACACACGCGCGTTTAGTTCGCGGCACGAGTTTCTCGTTCGATCTCGATATCGCGTTTTTGCGAGATATTTGCTTATGTGTATTTTCTATGTGTAAATGCTAGGTTCGCAGGTGGGTACGTCGGACACCGCAAAGAAAGAGAAGCAGGTGGTCGGCTACGCTTAGCACGCGACCAGGTGAGTGGATTTAACATCTATGGGGAAATCGCCCGTATGGCGTTAAGCGTCAGGGCGCGATAGGAAATTTAGTCGTAGATGTTTATATGTACTATTGTAGCATACCTTCCTTATTGCATATAGAAATGGTAGATATAGAATACTGCACTGTCACTAACGGTTCAAGCTGCACGAGCACAATTGGTATGTTACACTCACACCGTTAGTGATTGCCATGACACTCGCACTATAGGATTGCTACGAATTATATATATCGTCTTGATTACCGCTTCATTGATGATTGTCATGACTTGTCGTATATCAGTGCACACATATACTGATATCTTCATACTTGCGCACCTGCACACCGTATATTCATACCAGTGCACATATATATTGATATTTTCATACTTGCGCACCTGCACACCGTATATTCATACCAGTGCACACATATATTGATATCTTCATACTTGCGCACCTGCACACCGTATTTTCATACCAGTGCACACATAAATTGATATCTTCATACTTGCGCACCTGCACACCGTATATTTATACCAGTGCACATATATATTGATATCTTCATACTTGCGTACCTTCACACCGTATATTCATACCGGTACACACATATATTGATATCTTCATACTTGCGCACCTCCATACCGTAGATTCATACCAGTGCACACATATATTGATATCTTCATACTTGCGCACCCGCACACCGTACATTCATACCAGTGCACACATATATTGATATTTTCATACTTGCGCACCTGCACACCGTATATTCATACCAGTGCACATATATATTGATATCTTCATAATTGCGCACCTGCACACCGTATATTCATACCAGTGCACACATATATTGATATCTTCATATTTGCTCACCTGCATGCCGTATATTCATATTAGTGCACACATATATCGATATCTTCATACGTACGCACATGCACACTGTATATTCATACCAGTGCACACATATATTGATATCTTCATACTTGCGCACATGCACACTGTATTTCCATAGTAGTGCTACACTCGTATTCGCGTATATATCCATTTGCACATCCATACCTACATACATATATATGTTACATACATGGATGATATTGACTTGATTTCAAGAAAATAAGGACCGCATGAGATATTTTAAAAACTGGATTCTTATTAAAAAGACCGGTTTTCCCTTTTTACTCTTAGTGTCATACGACACATTGCATGGATTTACGCATTGAGTTTGGATTTATTGGATTTCTGGATTTGAGAACCGTGGTATTATTTTAAGAAAATACGCACTGTTTTAAAAACCCAGTTTCTCTTGATATGATATTATAGTGCGTCCACCATGAGTTTTCTCGGTTCCAGAGAGCTTGTGTGAGTATACCCGATTCGAGGAGTGGTAGGCACCGATTGCGGGTACATGGTGGACCCGGTATGGTACCCCGGGGCAAGAAAACACGTATTGTTAGACGGTGAGCCCAGCAGAGGGACTACTACCTACCGGTGATTGGTTGGACCTGGCGGTTATCTGGATGATACCGACCAGAGTCGATAGATGGATACAGGACGACACGTACTGCCTGGGCCGAGTGCTGATTCCGCAGACGGAGCCCGTGGGCCGATCCGGATTGACGGAGCCCGCTACTTGAGGTTTTGCGTGTCGATGCTAGACATGATTATTTTATGATATTTGGAGTGCCGATGTTGGGCACTCACGATTCTATGAGATTTACAGGATTTGAGGGTCGATGAGGATGACGACGCCTGAGTTTTACTGGGATTCGGGTGTATTGATGGACACTGGTTTTTCCACGTTGACATGCCGTGTAGATGTTATTTATTCCCCTGCTCAGCATTTAGTGTTATACATCTCATCCTGTATCTGTAGTACCTGATCGAGTACACTTGCTCTGCACGCTTATTGCATACCCTGCTCATCCTATATAGATGTTATTAGACTGCACATGCTATGCACGATTATTGCATACCCTGCTCATCCTATATAGATGTTATTAGACTGCACATGCTATGCACGATTATTGCATACCCTGCTCATCATATAGAGATGTTATTAGATCGCACTTGTTACATGATTATTACGCATCCAGCTCATCATATAGATGTTATCTATTGGCATAAGTTAGAGTATCGCAGTACGTGCATACTCGCGATTACCTTTATATGTTATCTACTATTCACGAGTTGGAAACTCACCCCCGTTGTGCCACAGTGTTTGCAGGTTGCCCCTCAGAGTAGTCGCGGCAGGCTGTTTTATTGCATCTTTTGATACAGATACCACTGCAGTTGGCGTGCGAGCCATTTTGCTGATAGGTGGGTTTTTGTGCGGTATCTGTCTATTTTCCAGTTGTATACACTGTTGTATCTAGTACTCTCCATCTACTATCCATGTATTGACTTAGAGACCAGTTGTGAGGACGATGTATATTATTTGTACTCTGGTGTCGAGCTCGTTGTGAGCCGACTTTATTTATGCAATTTTATATTTCATGTTGTCTTCACTTATTTTTGCTCATTCTTCGCTACGGCGTCGTATACTTATATTTGTGGTGGTTGTTCCGCCGTTGGGCGTGATTGCTCCCGTTTGGGATGCTTTATTCTAACTATATATCATTTTACTCATATATTGCCTTGTACCCGATTTCGGGGATAGTTTTTACAAAGGAAATGCTACCAAAATTTTTAAGATAATAACTTGATTTTAAAGAATTTTACTAAACAACTTAATCTTTTTTAAACGTTTTAACAAATGTTTCTATTAAAATGTTTTAACACTCATTACTTTTAATGGTTTTGATTTCTGGGTTTCGTCTTACTTAGTCGCGTTACGCCTGTAGACGTTACGTGGTTAAGTGCCGGTCACGGGCCGAACTTTGGGTCGTGACAAAGTTGGTATCTGAGCGTAGGTTTTACCTTCGGAGTATAGGATGACCCTGGTATGATGGAGTAGGTAGCTGAAGCAGAGTGGCATAGCATGCGTATGTTCCGCTGTATACTCACGATCCGGTACTCCGCCTAAGCGACCTTAGGACTTATTGATTGAAATTAATTCATTATTGTGATTCGATTTCCGTATCCTTATCGAATCCTATTTCTTTTCAGCCACTATGCCGTCGAAGACTACGAGGGCACAGAGAGCGGCTGCGAGAGCCGAGATTCGAGTAGACTCATCCGAGACGAGGTCCGATCCGGGTAGTACACCTGTTGTACCAGAGCAGACTGTTCCTCCTACGACAGATCAGATCGCCATGCTTGGGGCCGGTATGCAGGAGATGCGCCAGATGATAGGATCGCTAGTTAAGACGCTTCGAGCGTAGCGACCAGAGGTAGTTCCACCCGTTATGGGGACCGTGATGGTACCTATAGTACAGATAGTTGCCCCTGCAGCTACAGAGGTCATCACAGTATCGCTATCAGAGTTTATGAGGCCGAAGCCTCTGGTCTTCACAGGCACTGATGCAGCCGAAGACCCACAGTCTTTCATTGATAGGATGGCCCGGATATGTCGTTCACTTAGATGCTCAGATGCGAGATGGGTAGAGTTCGCGAGCTTCCGTCTGGAGCGTCTTGCGTAGAAATGGTGCGAATCGGTCGAGAAGGGCAGAGCAGCAGGTCTTCCTCCTATGACCTGGGCCGAGTTTGTGACGGTATTTCTAGCCCATTTCCTTCCCCAGAGTATCAGGGATGCCCGAGCGCGCAGGTTCGAGTCCTTACGCCAGACACCAGAGATGACAGTGGCAGAGTACGATGTGCTGTTTACTGAGCTATCAGTTTATGCTCTATACTTAGAGGCTACTGAGGAGATGCGAGTCAAGAGGTTTGTTCGAGGCTTGCTTACCCCACTGTTCCTCACGATCAGCGCGCAGCATTACGAGACCTATGCAGCAGCTGTAGACGCAGCCATGTTGGTCGAGGAGCGCCTTGTAGAGACTTCGGTAGTTCCAAGGCCGAAGAGGGTTCGTACTGATACAGCAGCACAGAGACTTCCATTCGGACGCCGTGATAGACGTCGTGCAGGTGGCAGAGACTCGGGGAGAGGTCAGATGTTTAGCTCTTATCCCCAGGAGGGTCAGCAGTCGTCGCGTTGATGCTTTGGGTGTGGTAGTCCCCGTCACCGCGTCAGAAATTGTATGGAGATACGCCGGAGGGAAGCAGCAATACCACATGTCACACTTCCACCTTCCCCACCCCAGAGGGAGTTGCCTATTGTACCTACTGTTGCTCCACGCCAGACTCATGCACAGAGAGGTCGTGGTCGTGGAGGGTTTACTCATAGAGGACAAGGTGGCCGAGGCAGAGGACAGCCAGCTGCCGGCAGAGTACATCCAGTTGCTAGTAGGGGACCGCCAGTTGCAGGCAGAGGACAGGCATGGGTTTTCGCGTTGACGCATCAGGATGCGCAAGCATCGAACGCAGTAGTCTCAGGTACCCTATCAGTATGTTCTGTTGATGCACACGTGTTTTTTGATCCCGGATCCACGCACTCGTACGTTTCCACACACTTCGTGCCGAGTTTGGGTAGAGAGTCTGGTTTGCTTGATCAGTCGCTTGTTGTGACCACTCCTGTGGAAGAGTCGTTTGTTGCTAGGCACGTGTTCCGATCCTGTGTTGTCCGTATTGGCGAGAGAGAGTTGCCTGTCGACTTGATCCTTCTTGAGATGTTGGACTTCGACGTTACTTTGGGCATGGATTGGTTAGCCATGTGCTATGCGTCTGTGCACTGCCGCGAGAAGACAGTTAGGTTTTGTTTTCCCGGAGAGTCGGCTTTTGTTGTGAAGGGGGACTGTTGTGCCTCCCCTCACCGTTTGATTTCTTCTCTTCGCGCTGGACAACTTTTGAGGAAGGGATGTCAGGGATTTCTAGCTTATGTTTGTGATACTAAGTCTACAGAGGTTCCATTGGACCAGGTTCCGATTGTTTGTGAGTTCCCTGATGTATTCCCTGACGAGCTTCCTGGGCTACCGCCTGAGCGTGATATTGTTTTCTGTATTGATTTGATTCCCGGCACGGGGCCTATTTCTATACCGCCTTATTGGATGGCCCTAACAGAGCTTACTGAGTTGAAGGGTCAGTTGCAAGATTTGCTGGATAAGGGACTTATTCGACCCAGTGTGTCTCCTTGGGGTGGTCCGGTCTTTTTTGTCAAGAAGAAGGACTGCAGTTTGCGTTTGTGTATCGACTACCGCCAGCTGAACAGGGTTACCGTGCGGAACAGATATCCTTTGCCACGCATCGACGACTTGTTCGACCAGCTTCAGGGGGCAGGATATTTTTCGAGGACCGACTTGCGATCAGGATACCATCAGCTGCGGGTTCGACAGGAGGATATACCGAGGACAGCTTTCCGCACGCGCTACGGCCATTATGAGTTTTTGGTGATGTCGTTCGGACTCACCAATGCCCCAGCAGCATTCATGGATTTGATGAACCGTATATTCAGTCCGTATCTTGACTTGTTCATCATCGTATTCATTGAAGATATTTTGGTGTATTCCTGGAACCGAGAGGAGCACGAGCCGCACCTGCGGATCACACTACAGACCTTGAGGGAGCACCAGCTATTCGCAAAATTCTCCAAGTGCGCATTCTGGCTTGACAGCGTAGACTTCTTGGGTCACGTGATTACACGAGATGGTATATGTGTTGAGCCGAGGAAGATTGAGGCCGTTCAGAGTTGGCCCAGACCCGCATCAGTTACGGAGATCCGCAGCTTTCTAGGACTAGCCGGCTATTACAAGCGATTTGTACAGGACTTCTCCCGCATTGCTGCACCTTTGACCAGGTTGACCCGGAAGGGAGTTCCTTTCGATTGGACGGAGAAGTGCGAGCATAGCTTTCAGCAGCTACGGACTTGTTTGACTACAGCGCCGGTGTTATCATTGCCTTCAGGATCGGGCGGATTTGTGGTCTATTGTGACGATTCTCGAGTGGGGTTAGGGTGCGTATTGATGCAGCATGATAGGGTGATCGCGTATGCTTCACAACATTTGAGGAAACATGAACAGAACTACCCCACTCATGATTTGGAGATAGCTGCAGTGGTCTTTGCACTTAAGATCTGGCGACATTACCTATACGGCGAGTCGTGCCAGATATTCACTGATCACAAGAGCTTAAAGTATATATTTCAGCAGCGAGACCTGAATCTCAGACAGCGCCGTTGGATGGAGCTAGTAAAAGACTACGATTGTGAGATCTTGTATCACCCGGGCAAGGCGAATGTAGTGGCGGATGCCTTGAGCAGAAGGCCCGGGGGTAGTCTATCTTGTTTGAGTGCAGTGCAGAGGCAGTCGTCGACAGATTGGCAGACTTTATGCGACAGCCGAGTGCAGTTCGAGTTCACGCCGATCGGTGGAAAGCTTGCGCATGTTCGTGCACACCCACAGTTGCTTGACCGTATACATGAGGCACAGTACAGTGATGACCGTTGTTCAGAGATCATGGCACAGATTGGACATGGAAGATTCTCCGAGTTCGTGATTGATGATTAGGGGATACTGCGATTTAGGACTAGACTGTGCGTACCAGATGCTGAGGGACTGCGGCGTGAGATTCTTGAGGAGGCCATCGATCGGTGTATAGTGTTCATCCGGGTTCCACCAAGATGTACCATGATATGAGGGATGTTTACTGGTAGGACGGAATGAAGAGGGACATCACAGACTTTGTGTCGAGATGCCTGACTTGTCAGCAAGTCAAGGCCGAGCACCAGAGGCCAGCGGGAGAGCTACAGCCGTTACCCATTCCGGAGTGGAAATGGGAACAGATTTCTATGGATTTCATTGTGGGTCGACCCAGTACTAGGCGAGGGTATGACTCCATCTGGGTGATCGTGGATCGTTTGACGAAAGCAGCGCACTTCCTGCCGGTGAAGACGACTTTCGGAATTTCTCAGTATGCCCAGATTTACATCGACGAGGTTGTACGACTGCATGGAGTCCCGACGTGTATCGTGTCCGACCGAGGCGCCCAGTTTACCAGCCGACTATGGCAGAGGCTTCAGGAAGCGTTGGGCACCCGCTTGAGTTTCAGCACAGCATTTCATTCGCAGATCGACGGCCAGTCAGGGTGAACTATTCAGACTCTCGAGGACATGCTCCGAGCGTGTGTTTTAGACTTTGGTGGTAGCTGGGATCATCATTTACCCTTGGTGGAGTTCTCCTACAACAATAGTTTCCAGGATACTATTCAGATGGCACCTTTCGAGGCCTTGTATGGGAGGAGATGTAGATCGCCTGTCTGTTGGACAGAGCTCAGTGAGAGCAGTATTTTAGGGCCACAGATCGTACATGAGACGACCGAAAAGATTCTGCTGATTCGAGACAGGATGAGGACAGCTCAGAGCAGGCAGAAATCGTATGCTGACAGACGCCGCCGCAAATTAGAGTTCGCAGTTGGCGATCACGTTTTTCTGAGGGCCTCTCCGATGAAGGGAGTGATGAGGTTTGGACGGAAGGGGAAGCTTAGCCCCAGATTCATAGGTCCCTTCGAGATCCTCGAGCGTGTGGGCGCAGTAGCATATCGTTTGGCTCTTCCACCCGACTTCCGAGATGTTCACCCCGTATTCCACGTGTCGATGCTTAGCAGATATCTACATGACCCTTCGCACATGATTCAGCATCAGACCGTTCAGCTCGAGCGCGATCTTTCATTCACCGAGCAGCCAGTCGTGATATTGGACCGGCAGGTGAAGAAACTTTGATCGAAGGTCTTGCCATCTGTGAAGGTGCTTTGGCACAGCCCGAATGGTGAAGATATCACTTGGGAGGCCGAGGGCGAGATGCGGAAGAAGTTCCCTCATCTCTTTCAAGGTATGAGTAGCTTTATATTTTTAAAATTCGGGGACGAATTTCTTTAAAGGGGGAAGATTGTAACACCTCAGGATGTGATTAGTGGCTAATTATACTTTAATATGTGGTTTTTAATAAAAAGTTTACCAAATTGATTTTCAAATATTTTATCAAATTTAATGAATATTTTATTGGAATTTTTCTAGCCTTGCATACACTTGTGCATATAAACTAGGGTTAAAATTAGGGTTAAACCATGTTTAGCAACCATGGTAGACTAACCCTTTCTTATTAAGCTAAATTGATTTTAATTAAGGGTATTTTTTTTTTAAAAAGATAATGAATTGTGTTATGGTTGACTTGGAGAGAGAGAGGGAGAGAGTGCATGATGGCCATGCCCATGCTTGCTTTAACTGAAGAGAGAGAGAGGGTGTTGACTCTTTTGTTCTCTCATTTCTTTTTTGTGTTAACTCTTTCTCACTTCTCTCTCACTCATACACACACACTCACAACAATAGTAGCAGCAGCAGAAGACACAGCAGCAGCAGCACCTAGTAGCAGCAGCTGAAGCAATAGCAGCAGCACCAGCTTCAGCAACAGCAACAACATTAGCTCCAGCAGCATCAGCAACAGCTCCAGCAGCAGCAACACCTCATCTTCTTCTTCTCCTCCTTCTCCTGCTTCCTAGGGTCTACTAGGGTATATTTCTTAAACCCAACTCCTTTTTGCTAAGCTTGTGTGTTAAATAGCTTCGGTTAGTGTTAATTGTGCGTTTTAGTACTAAAATGGTGATTAGTGTTAAAATGGTGATTAGTGTGGACTTTTGGTTAAGACATGATTTTGGTGGTTAGATTAACTCAGTTAAGTGTTATTAGGGCCACATAAACCTAGCTTTAACCCAGATTTCACCAAAATACCCTAGGTTTTCATTTTGTGAAAAATATAACGTTTTTAAAGCAAAACTTGGCCTTTCTGTGATCTGCTTTAGACCCGGTTACTTCAGAGAAAAATTGAGGAAACTAGAGCATGTACACTAGGTCTAGACTACACACACAGAGCACGAACCCCTACCTCCACTGTTTGACCGCCAGTTTATTCATTCTGGCCGTAAATTGCGGCCAGATAGGGGTTCTGGGTGCTGGGGTTTTGGCTAGGGTCGTCTGCTGCATATTCCAGTGTTTTGGCATGTGCAATTTTGTAAGTTTTCACCTGAGTAAAAATCTGGGGCGATATATCGTTTTTCCAATACGTTTTGTTTGCGCGACACGTGTGATACGTGAGTGGGTTCTGTGTTCCAGCGTATCGCGACGTGTCGGGGTAGTTTTAGACGCGTATACACACGATCTAGCGTATCGGACACACGCGCGTTTAGTTCGCGACGCGAGTTTCTCGTTTGATCTCGATATCGCATTTTTGCGAGATATTTGTTTATGTGGATTTTCTATGTGTAAATGCTAGGTTCGCAGGCGGGTACGTCGGACGCCGCAAAGAAAGGGAAGCAGGTGGTCGGCTACGCTTAGCACGCGACCAGGTGAGTAGATTTAACATCTACGGGGAAATCGCCCGTATGGCGTTATGCGTCAGGGCGCGATAGGATATTTAGTCATAGATGTTTATATGTACTATTGTAGCATACCTTCCTTCTTGCATATAGAAATGGTTGATATAGAACACTGCACTGTCACTAACGGTTCAAGCTGCACGAGCACTATTGGTATGTTACACTCACAACGTTAGTGATTGCCATGACACTCGCACTATAAGATAGCTGCGAATTATATATATCGTCTTGATTACCACTTCATTGATGATTGTCATGACTTGTCGTATATCAGTGCACACATATATTGATATCTTCATACTTGCGCACCTGCACACCGTATATTCATACCAGTGCACACATATATTGATATCTTCATACTTGTGCACCTGCACACCGTATATTCATACCTGTGCACACATATATTGATATCTTTATACTTGCACACCTGCACACTGTATATTCATACATGTGCACACATATATTGATATCTTCATACTTGCGTACCTGCACACTGTATATTTGTAAGTCCACGTTGCCCACCCCGGTGCTTACGGGGAGGCGGAAAACATAATAAAAATCGGATTTTTATCAACTATAGGCAACATGGACTATGCTTTAAGGATCTTTACTAAACAAAAACTTGCTAAAGCTAACTTGAAAGTAGCTAAGTGGTAGAAAGGTTATACCTTTGGTCTCTTAGTCCTTCTCTCCTTGCTCCTTGGAGTAGTGGAAGAAGGTCACCTTGCTCGTTTCCTCACGCCGAAGAAAGATCCACCCGAAAGTCTCAACCTTTGGCTTCAACTCCAAGCTAGAAGTAACTAGGGTTCAAGAAGTGCTAGTCCTTCAACCCTAGATGAGAGTAGAGAAGATCAAGAGAGGGTTTTTCTCAAGCTCAAGTGTTTCTCAACACATGAGAGGGAGAGAGCTTGAAGAAGAGGAAGAACAAGAGAGAGAAAGGATATGATAGAATGAGAAATAATTGAGCCATTCTCACTAATATGTGTGCATTATTTTAATTGAATAATTAGCTAGATAATTGCCATGGTTAATCATGACATGACCATTATCATTTCAATTTGCAAAGATCAAAAAGCATCTTCCAAAAGAAATGATGATGGTCAAAGTGTCAACCTAGGTCAACAAGTCAAAGAAGTCAAATGGTCAACAACCATAACCATGGACAATTATTAAACTAATTATTAATTAACAATAATACACACATAAACATTAGGGTTAATAAAATGACAATAGCCATTAACCCTAATCAAGGTCCTCTCCCTCAATCTCAAGCAACTGTGCATACGCACCCGCATTCGTGATCCGAGGAACACGAATACACTGAGAAAAACCAATCTCAAATCATATACTAGGATCCGGCTTAAACCAAAGCCCGCTAGTATAAACTGTCCGGACAGCAAACGTGCACAAGTGTGCGAATGTGAACGAACCCTGTCGCAAAACCATGCGACCTCTACTCATTTTGCCTAAAGGCGAATAGCTCTCTGTGTGGGACTCTAAAGACTCGACACTACGCTGGCAGTGGGTTTAACCACAGACCGCAAGCGGCACTAGCTGTACGTAACGGTCCCCAGGTAGATGTCGATAAGAAGACTGACGAGGTGAACCCCATCTGAACTCCTACTGAGCCTGTATGTGACAATCTCCGTACAGTCCGGTCTGTTCGTCTGATACATCATATGGCGGGCCTAGGGGGGCGGTGAACGTCAGTCCCCTAATAGAGGTACAAGTCGTGCCGGAGTGAAACCCAGAACACCCTGAGATAACACTGGAAACCTACCAGTATATCTCGCTTGCCCTGGCCAGGGACTACTCGTGTAATGGCTCTCCTGGACACAGCGCGATGTCAACCCCCAATACCGGGAGAGACGAATCCTGTCTAACCGTCACTGCCTCCAAGTGCTTCGGGACTGCACCCAAAAACTACCTGTTTGCACGACTCCTTTGAGCCGTGGTAGGGTAGTAATCAAAGTGCAGTGGGAACACACTCGAGGCGAAGTGACAGTGTCAAGTCAACGGACTAAGCTTTACTCATGTCACCTGGGAACTGATAACTGACAATAGGTATAATACCAGCCAACAGTCCCCGACGAGTCCTGTCCAGTGTACTCGTAACCCAACGAGCACCCGTATACTATCTCAAGTACGACGTACTGACGGCTGTGGGACAGACCGTCTCCCACACTGGGATGAGAAGCGCATACGCTAGTCTACTTCGGAGTATCGATGCCCTGTCTCGATAGTCCAACGACTAGGGACCTGTATAAGGATGTGCTTATAGATCACCCAGCTCCCACGAGTGCGAGCGCCATCACAACGCTGGTAATCAAGCAAAGATCCTAAGGGCTCTACTAATATGTATATCAGCAATATGCTAAAAGAAACACATGCACATATTAAAGCAGAGACAAACCAAGTAGCATACTACCATTTCGAGCAAGATTGTATATACAACTGTGAATATCCCAAGCTCCCATCAAGTAATATACAAACTAGTATGATACAGTAATGGCCTCTAGGGCATATACACTAACAATCTCCCACTTGCACTAAGGCCATGTACTGGCGTATTGAAGACCTATCATCTCGATCAGCCGCTCGAACTGAGTCTGGGGTAGGGCCTTCGTGAGTGGATCTGCAGTGTTGTTCTCCGTATTAACTCTCTTCACCTCGATCTTGTTGCGCCACGGCAGCGCCCCGGCCTCGTACTCGAGGCCAAAATGCGGAATCAAAAATTTTCCTTACTCGGAAACCGGCGCTACCGCGGACAATGAAAACCCGGATCGTTTACCATTAACCTAATGCTAGCAATCAAGAGATAAGGTGAGAAGTATACCGAGTGATCCGAGTCCTCCGGTCTTCTCGTCATCGTCCCGATCTCCCGCGGAAAGTGTAGTCTCCATATCGTCGCCTCCTCGCCGGAAAGGGCACCACATCACCTGCGTCTTTTACGGGCTCCCGCCTCGATACCGAGGCAACTCGGGCATGAAGCCGGCAACTCGACATGCTCAAGATTTGCTGTAGAATGTAGTGTAGATGATGCTAGTCTCATTTGGGGTTTGTAGTTGCCTTGATGGAGGAATGGGGTTAGGAAAAATGGTGATTTCATTTTTCCAAAACAAGAAGAAGGAGTGAAGAATTCCTCACAAATCAAAGATGAACTCTCTCATTCTTTTCTTTCTCTCATTGTTCTCTTTCTCTCATTGTTCTTTCTTTCATCAAGTGAGAATGATAATGATGGTGGAGGAATGAGAATACCCACCATAAGAAGGGAGGTGAGTGTAGGAGATAGACAGAGGTGACCACATCCAAAGACAAGAAAACATCAACCATGCTTACACCTCTAATCACATAAATGCACCATCATGAAAGAATAAGATGCATATCCTATCATAATCAACACAAATAGCAAGAAACCCCTTCCACAAATGTTATTTGCACAATTGCAAATAAGCCCCTCCATCGGAAAAGTCCGGCCGGGAAAGAACAAAGGAGAACCGGCCGGGACGGAATGCAAACTGGCAACTCCAGAAAACTGGTCCCATAATAAATTATAGGAAAACCCCGATACTGTGCATACACACCCGCATCTGTATTCCGTCCGGATACAAATGCAATGAGACAAAATCTACACTGTACTAAACTAGGACCGGCTTAAACAAAAGCCGGCTAGTAATATCCGTCCGATTCTGATCCGTGCAATACCACACGTATCAGATCGAACCCTGCCATATAACTATACGGCCACTAGTACAAAACTGTCCGATCCTGATCCGTGCAATACCGCACGTATCTGATCGGACCCTGCCATATCTCCATACGGTCTCTACAGCGTTTCGCCCGAAAGCTTGAGTAATTGAAAGTGTGGTGGATTCTAAAGACTCGTCAATACTATGGCTGTGGATTTAACCACTAGCACGTCAGAGGTATTAGCCAATACGTGACGGGCCACCAGCTATTGACCAAAAGGGACGTCGATGAGCGAACTCATCCTGACACCCTACTGAGCCTGTCAGTGACAATATCCGTACAGTCCGGTCCGTTCGTCTATGAGCATCGCATGTCGGGCCTAGGGGGTTGGTAAAAGTCAGACCCCCAAAAGAGGTACAAGTCGTGTCGGAGTGTAGCCCAGAACGCCCTGAGATACTACTGGAATACCTACCAGTAAATCTCCTGCCTCGGCCGAGGGCTTTGCGTAATGGCTCTCCTAGACACAGCGCGACCTCACCCCCAATACCGGGAGAGACGAACCCCTGCAGATCCGCTCACTGCCTCCATGTGGCTCGGGACTGTACCCAACTAAAACCTGTTTGCACGACTCCTTTGAGCCGTGGTAGGGTAGTAATCAAAGCACAGTGGGAACTCACACGAGACAAATGATGATCTCAGGTCGATGAACTAACCTGTACACATGTCACAAGGGAACTGCTATCTGACGTCAGGTATAAGACCAACTAGCAAGTTCCCGGCGAGTCCTGTCCGGTGTACTTATAACCCAATGAGCACCTGTATACATCTTAGGTGAACCAACTGACACCAGTGGCTTATGAGACCGGCCACCGCCCCTCGTCGGGGTCTCGACTGTATACACTCTCTGGAGAATCGATGCCCTGTCTCGAAACTCCCACGACTAGGGACCTTTTAAGGATGTGCTTATAGACCACCAGCTCTCATGTATATGATCGCCATCATACTGCTGGTAGTCAAGCAAGAATCCCAGGGGCTCTATCAACGTGTAATAGCAACTTGTCAGGTCACCTAAAGCAGTACACGATGATAAAGATAAACCAGATAGCATACTATCATCTCGAGTAAGACTGTCCTACCGGGATAGGTCCTCCCTCAATCATTGCAATCACGTGCCTGTGATCCAATAATTGACTCTGAGGGCACTATCTCCAACAATCTCCCACTTGCACTCAAGGCTAATTATTGCGATGTCGCATACTCACAGCCCGTGTGATACCGAACACCCAACTCCTCTACTAGTCAGTCTCACAAAACCCGTTTGCGAAACTATTGCGTTCGAGGAATAGCCTCAGTGAGTGGATCCGCTGTGATGTTTCTTTCTATGTCTCTCTATATCTCAAGTTCGCGGAGAAAGCCATCTCCCGAAATGAGCAATACCTGTCTTAGAATGTCTGGATGTCTGATGGGACCTAGCTCATAAATGAACTCCAAATCCAAACTTCTTAGACTGTATCGTCAACTGAACTTAATCAGTATCCTGTGCGATGCCACCCTCAGTATTGCCTTGGACCACTTGTCCAAAATACTGCCCCTCGTCAGAAGGAAAACTATAACTCTGACAACCTCCTTGTCGTCCATGTCACCTTGCAAGCCTGGAATGATAACTGTCTCCCAAATGAGGCTGTCGTTATCATATCCCTAGAACATCCACTTATGTTCTAAAACTGCTTCCGACTGTTTCTCCAGGATTGGATCAATGTCAACTTATTGCATCTAGTGCAAGAACAACATCTGGTGTGGTACTTGACATCTCATGATTGACTCAATTGCCTAAGCAAGTGATCTGCCAATCATGAACATCCCTCTCCCCTTTAGTCTGTAAGAAACCTTTAGAGAGGGTGACTCCATTACCTGCAGGTGTACTACCGTGCCAGGAGTCGTCCATTCCAAATACTCATAGAATGCTGTCAAGGTACCCAGATTGGGAAATCACCCAAATCTAGATCTAATACCATAGATCTAGTAACCAGTATGTCAGATATTATGTCCAAGTCCCATGTGGAGAAACCACTGTGTGACGACCAAAGTATAACCGATCGTAGTATAGGAGTATCACTTCCTACTACCTTCTCAACAGATCCATCCCCTATTCTGATGACGTCAAACCTATGACTGTCACATCAGAAATAGATGATCTATCTCCGCTACATCTGCTTTAGTCTATAAATAGACATAAGCCTGATGTCCACCAATGCTTCTGCTGCTCCCACTGACTACGACAACCCTCTGGCAGAGTCATATAGACGTGCACTTCTAAAACTAGTTTAGAACGACGCTATACTCATCCTCCTACCGGGTCTCGCAGCCTGGAACAACAACAATGGCAAGTGTGGGTAAACAAGAACTTCCCTGTCACCGTCCTTGAGGCTACCGGAGTACCTCTCGGGTGCCTGAAGTTACCCACCTTATCTGCGGAGTGGCCAATGGAATGTCAAGCCAGATTGAATCTTTAGGTTCTTATGAAATCTTCAGTAATCGTTTGCGGTTCTGGAATCGCTTCCAGTTCTACCATACTCCCACTACTGTTTTCTGAAAAATCCATTTCTTTTAAAAATGTGGCGAGTTAAGAACAATATCACTATTGGTCTTCCAGATGGTAGAAAGTCAACCCTCGTCATAGCCTGGGTCAACCCACAAACAGCCATTACAGAAACGTGCCTTGAGTTGTCCAGTGTCTGGTTTTAAGCATAAGCCAGACAACTCCCCGTACCTTAACAATGTCAAGATATGAACTGTTCTATATCCAATATAGAAACAGAGGCACTGATTTAATTTAACCAGATTCAAATCATGCAGCTGTCACCAGTGCATGTCAACTAAATGGAAGGAGGCCGATCAGCGTTACTCGACTTAGGAATGCTTCCAATTATGAGTAACCTGAAAGAGAAGCTAGTTCTCTTAATCATTACTATCAACTGAACACCATACACAAGTATCTACATCTTCGATCACCTTGAAAAATCCCGATACTTGCTACACCTGGTTCTCTACTCTATTCAAATACCTATAACTCCTCAAAACTTAGACCCTGTGTTTCTACGAAACACATGTCTAAGAACTAGTGAAGTTAAAAGTAAACAGAATATAGTATGAAGACCAACCCCTCTGTCCTAATGGACACTGGACAACATACAATATTCTGTATAAGTCCGCTGAGTCCAACAACTCTTTCACTGTGTGTCGTAGGTTGAAAACTGTACTTATGGTTAAGAAGAATTACACCGCTGTTTAATGCTCCTTACCTAACCATCCACTGATATAGGTAAATGTCATCGACATAATATCAAAAGGTATATCTCACTCTATGAAAATAGACGTACAGATATATCAATTTGAAATTGGTGCATAACAGCGGATATTCAAAACCAAATAATTGCCGTCCGGCAAACTACCCAGGTGACTTCCTCAAATATCACCGATTACAACGAATCCCGATATAATGAGGATGATCACCCAATTCCCAATAACTTACTCCCACTCATCATCTGTAAAACCATACAGATGTGAGAATCATACCTGGTAAATACATACCCTGGAGTAAGTGTCTAATCGGGAAATCAGTTTTCTATTAACAGTACACAGTGAAACTGAAACATTGAAATGTTTCGTTGGGGTATCTTGGTATTCCTAGTAATGCCTCTACCATTATCCAGATTCACAACTATAACCGTATAAGTCTTTGCCACCTCTCCAAATCCATTTATATGTCTTTAGTCATTATCTTCTGCACACCCCTTTAGGCCAATTAGTTTTCTTCCTTCCCTACCGTTCGGCACCAGCCTATGGTTTGGAAGAAGACTATCCAATAAGCATAATGGGTGTACTGTCCTAATCCTAGGAGCACCCGCAAAGCGAGAGAAGGTGAAGATAAAAGACACCTGAATGTACTTTATTCTTATTTCTCCTGAACCAGAATCCATCCCCGAACTGGAACAAGTTCCTTTCGAGTTCGTATATAACCATACGATGGAGCATCCAATAAACTGTGGATCTTCGTAGTGATACGGAGTGTCCTGGAGAAATACAAAGGTGATTTAGGATTGGCAAAGAAATACTTGGTTTGGTCGTGAATATCAGTCGCAATTTACTTTGCCCTCTTACTAATCCCTTGCTTTGTCTTAACTTAATACCTTCTGCACACCATCGTTATGCTAATTGGTTTTCTTCATTCCCTACCGGTCGGCACCAGCCTAAGGTTTGGAAGAAGACTATCCAATTTGCGTAATAGGTGTACTATCTCCTAAACCAAGGAGTACTCGCAATGAGAGAAGGTGAAAAAGAAAAGACAACTGAATAATCCTATTTGTTTTCTCCAGAACCAGAAACCATCCTCGAAGTCCTTCGAGTTCGTATATAACCATACGATGGTTTTGTCCAATGGAAGTGGACGTTCGCAGTAATACGGGGTGTCCTGGAGAAAAGGGTAAAAGTAGGAGTGGCAATGAGGTCTGCAACTCTGACAATCCAAAAGCCTGTGTTAAGAAAGTTCGGTCAACTTGGTCACTGAGTCATAGTCCAGGGTCGGGTCAATGGTCGCTGCCAGAGAGAGAGAGAAAAGAAACACTCAGCGTGCACTCTAACCTAGATCAGAATGGTTATCACTTTGTCTAATCTGGAAACCTCCCACTGTACCTCAAATTCTCCTCCAAACCTGAAAGAAGAATTAGTCGGGATCACCCGAGGAGTAAACCAACTCATCAGTGGGAATCGGGATCCAACTCTCATCGCATGATAACGTGACGGAATCCACTCACGTCACCACACTCCAGAAGGTATGCGCATGCATGGTAAGTTTCAGTTCTTTTGAAACTCCCGATGTGATTTTTACCCCTAGGACCCAAGTGACCTTGACTGAGCCAACATATCAAAGGATCCTAGTCAAGTTCAACCCGTCATTATCTTGATTGCATTAGACCCACCCGCACGAGTCCTTGACTGAGCCAAAATGACCGTACGACTGTCCTAACCAATCACATATCCATGCAACAGAAAAGCACTACATAGCTACCGAACACTACGCCTCGGCTAAGCACGACATACGCAGCACGAATACTAAGTAATACTAATCTGAAATGACGGAGGGCTACGACTGATTTTTGGCGAAAAACCTTTAACGTAATGAACTTGATATCGTTGAAGGAACTGCACAACTTTTTATAAAATATAGTGACGAAAACCTTTACTAAAGAGGTCACTCCCGGTGAAGGGATCTCGACTCTTTCCCCGTAGAATGAGGTGCAGGATATTCCAAATGAATACCACGATGCAAAGCAAAAGTAATCGGCTATAGTGAAGTTAATGCCCTGACGCAAACTTTTTGTCCAAGAGGTCACTCCCGGTGAAGGGATCTCGGCCCTTGCCTCGTCGACTGAGGAGCAGGATATTCCAAATGAATACCACGATGCAAAACAAAAGATAACGTCCTTGCAATAACAGCTTTTTGAAAAGTGTTCCAACAACATCAGAATATGTTTGTTTAGCTTGCATTGATCCGAATCAATGCAGTCCCATCATATGATCACACCAATAAAGAACGAAAATATACTGATGTACGTATATGCCATCCGCATTCGCTACTGGGTCCCTTCATCACCCGTTAGGTTACTTAACTAACGACAGAGAGACTAGCGCGGATGCAAAACATATACAACATCTACTAATATATATACCAATATATTATATTTCGCTCAAGGCGTGATAAAATGCAACATCACAGAAATGTACAGCATCACAGAACAATACAGATATCTGGAAGCCCCGGGTTTCACAGAGCCGCTGCTGAAACCCGACGTTCCCCTGGTCGTGTGGATAGCCTGTGCAATGAAAACCTAGACCCCTACGGGCACGGCAAGTCACCCGCCAAAACCTGAAGCGAGGCAGCCCCCTTCAGCACCGTGAATGGACCACCCGGCACTTCACGGAATCCGGCAACTTGGGCACCCCTCCTGGGTCAACCTGTACCCCCTACGAGTGCGGCGAATAGCCCGCCAATCCTAGAGTGAAGCCCCTTCCGTCTCAATGCCATGAGATGCGGGCCCGTTGCCCTCTAGAATCCGGCTATCCGTGCACCCCTCCGCGGGGTAATCCTAGTACAGAAAGTAAAATATACATACACCGGGTACATCGACCGCAACCAGGCCGTGCCCCAAAAGAATAATACAAACAGGCAGTGACGGCAGTCCACATGTCGGACGCTCGTCCCGCAATATCAAATGTACATAATACAACAAAACTGTACTAGCATTGCATCCAGGCTATCCCCCACGACCGATCCGCAACATCACAGCATAAACATAGAACATCAACGTGAAAATCACGTTCGCAAATCCGTCTAACCGGGCTATAGCAGTTAGACCGGATTCACCGATCAAGTGATATTCACGGTCGCAGATATAATGTAAATACTGTGAAATAATGTGTTTAAAATATCCGATCGATCAAACAATTAACAAGTGGGCCCCCAACCAATACTGTAGCAGTTACAGAAAACCTGGGCCCAAAATTAATATTCCAAAACCCACAAAATTAGCCTAAAAGACCACTGTAAAATTTTGACAAGGTGAGCACAGTAGAGTGCGGCGGAACCGCGGCCCCATGGGGGGTTTGGCCGCGGTTCCGCGCTCCACTGTTCGACTGACACTGTCGAATTTTTACAGATATCTTAGAATGTCATGTACAGCAGTTTTCTACAACCTGAAAAATTTTTTGACACCAAAAAATTCCAACAGAAAACTGATGCAAAGGAAAATGTGGTTTTTGGGATTTTCGGTCGATCAGATAAGCAAAACACATTAGAACAAGCTAGGTAAGGTTAATGGCGTGGCTCTGATACCATGTTGCGCCACGGCAGCGCCCCGGCCTCGTACTCGAGGCCAAAATGCGGAATCAAAAATTTTCCTTACTCGGAAACCGGCGCTACCGCGGACAATGAAAACCCGGATCGTTTACCATTAACCTAATGCTAGCAATCAAGAGATAGGGTGAGAAGTATACCGAGTGATCCGAGTCCTCCGGTCTTCTCGTCATCGTCCCGATCTCCCGCGGAAAGTGTAGTCTCCATATCGTCGCCTCCTCGCCGGAAAGGGCACCACATCGCCTGCGTCTTTTACGGGCTCCGGCCTCGATACCGAGGCAACTCGGGCATGAAGCCGGCAACTCGACATGCTCAAGATTTGCTGTAGAATGTAGTGTAGATGATGCTAGTCTCATTTGGGGTTTGTAGTTGCCTTGATGGAGGAATGGGGTTAGGAAAAATGGTGCTTTCATTTTTCCAAAACAAGAAGAAGAAGGAGATGAAGAATTCCTCACAAATCAAAGATGAACTCTCTCATTCTTTTCTTTCTCTCATTGTTATCTTTCTCTCATTGTTCTTTCTTTCATCAAGTGAGAATGATAATGATGGTGGAGGAATGAGAATACCCACCATAAGAAGGGAGGTGAGTGTAGGAGATAGAAAGAGGTGACCACATCCAAAGACAAGAAAACATCAACCATGCTTACACCTCCAATCACATAAATGCACCATCATGAAAGAATAAGATGCATATCCTATCATAATCAACACAATAGCAAGAAACCCCTTCCACAAATGTTATTTGCACAATTGCAAATAAGCCCCTCCATCGGAAAAGTCCGGCCGGGAAAGAACAAAGGAGAACCGGCCGGGACGGAATGCAAACTGGCAACTCCAGAAAACTGGTCCCATAATAAATTACAGGAAAACCCCGATACTGTGCATACACACCCGCATCTGTATTCCGTCCGGATACAAATGCAATGAGACAAAATCTACACTGTACTAAACTAGGACCGGCTTAAACCAAAGCCGGCTAGTAATATCCGTCCGATCCTGATCCTTGCAATACCGCACGTATCAGATCGAACCCTGCCATATAACTATACGGCCACTAGTACAAAACTGTCCGATCCTGATCCGTGCAATACCGCACGTATCTGATCGGACCCTGCCATATCTCCATACGGTCTCTACAGCGTTTCGCCCGAAAGCTTGAGTAACTGAAAGTGTGGTTGACTCTAAAGACTCGTCAATACTATGGTTGTGGATTTAACCACTAGCACGTCAGAGGTATTAGCCAATACGTGACTGGCCACCAGCTATTGACCAAAAGGGACGTCGATGAGCGAACTCATCCTGACACCCTACTGAGCCTGTCAGTGACAATATCCGTACAGTCCGGTCCGTTCGTCTATGAGCATCGCATGTCGGGCCTAGGGGGTTGGTAAAAGTCAGACCCCCAAAAGCGGTACATGTCGTGTCGGAGTGTAGCCCAGAACGCCCTGAGATACTACTGGAATACCTACCAGTAAATCTCCTGCCTCGGCCGAGGGCTTTGCGTAATGGCTCTCCTAGACACAGCGCGACCTCACCCCCAATACCGGGAGAGACGAACCCCTGCAGATCCGCTCACTGCCTCCATGTGGCTCGGGACTGTACCCAACTAAAACCTGTTTGCACGACTCCTTTGAGCCGTGGTAGGGTAGTAATCAAAGCACAGTGGAAACTCACACGAGACAAATGACGATCTCAGGTCGATGAACTAACCTGTACACATGTCACAAGGGAACTGCTATCTGACGTCAGGTATAAGACCAACTAGCAAGTTCCCGGCGAGTCCTGTCCGGTGTACTCATAACCCAATGAGCACCTGTATACATCTTAGGTGAACCAACTGACACCAGTGGCTTATGAGACCGGCCACCGCCCCTCGTCGGGGTCTCGACTGTATACACTAGTCTACTCTGGAGAATCGATGCCCTGTCTCGAAACTCCCATGACTAGGGACCTTTTAAGGATGTGCTTATAGACCACCAGCTCTCATGTATATGATCGCCATCATACTGCTGGTAGTCAAGCAAGAATCCCAGGGGCTCTATCAACGTGTAATAGCAACATGTCAGGTCACCTAAAGCAGTACACGATGATAAAGATAAACCAGATAGCATACTATCATCTCGAGTAAGACTGTCCTACCGGGATAGGTCCTCCCTCAATCATTGCAATCACGTGCCTGTGATCCAATAATTGACTCTGAGGGCACTATCTCCAACAGATCTCCTGGCGATCTATGATCTCCCTGATCTGGTGATACCGCCTCAAAATGTGCCTGGACTTCTGATGGGACCTGTGTTCCTTCGCTAAAGCTATAGCTCCGTTGTTGTCGCAATACAGCGGTATTGGATCAACAATGGTAGGAACCACCTGAAGTTCCGTGAGGAACTTCTTCATCCAAACAGCTTCCTTTGCGGCATCGCAAGCAGCTATGTACTCCGCTTCCATAGTTGAGTCAGCAACGGTCTCTTGCTTGGAACTCTTCCAACAAAACGCCCCTCCATTGAGGGTAAAGACATGACCCGACATGGACTTGGAGTCATCCTTGTCACTCTGGAAGCTGGAGTCAGCAAAGGCTTCAAGCTGGAGGTCTTTTCCGCCATACACCAAGAACATCTCCTTAGTCCTTCTCAGGTACTTGAGAATGTTCTTTACCGCTATCCAGTGTTTCTCCCCTGGGTTCGACTGATACCGGCTTACAACGTTCAATGCGTATGCTACATCTGGTCTGGTACACAACATCGCATACATTATAGAGCCTACCGCAGAAGCGTAAGGTATAATAGACATGCGATCCCTCTCCAAATCAGTCTTGGAAGACATCTCTTTGGAGAGGGTGATCCCGTGACAAGCCGGTAGATTACCGCGCTTGGAATCTTCCATACTGAATCTTTTCAGTATGGTGTCGATGTACCTTGACTGTGAGAGTCCCAACATCCTCTTAGATCTATCACGATAGATCTGGATCCCCAGAATGTAGTTGGCATCGCCCAGGTCCTTCATGGAGAACCTCTGCGACAAGAATCCTTTGACTGACTGTAGCATAGGAATATCATTTCCTATTAGGAGAATGTCATCCACGTACAAGACGAGGAATACCACAGTTCTCCCTACAATATTCTGTAAATGCATGGTTCATCTGGGTTTTTGATAAAGTCGAATTCTTTGACAGTATCATCAAAGCAGATGTTCCAACTCCGCGATGCCTGCTTAAGTCCATAGATGGACTTTAGCAACTTGCACACTCTACCGCTGCTCCCACTCTGATTGAATCCCTCCGGCTGATCCATATAGACGCACTCTTCCAAATGACCATTTAGGAAAGCCGTCTTTACGTCCATCTGCCAGATTTCATAATCGTGGAAGGCAGCAATGGCAAGAAGGATCCGAATGGATTTCAGCATAGCCACTGGAGAAAAGGTCTCGTCATAGTCCAAACCAGGTCTTTGACGAAAACCCTTTGCAACAAGTCTAGCTTTATAGGTCTCAACCTGCCCATCTACACCAATCTTCTTTCTGAAGATCCATTTGCAGCCTACGGGTTTTACCCCTTCTGGAGCAAAGTCCAAAGTCCAAACTTTGTTGGTGTACATGGACTCCATCTCGGCCCGCATTGCATCCAGCCATTTTACCGAGTCGCCGCTCTGGATGGCTTGCTGGAAGCTAGTAGGCTCACCATAATCCATGGTGCAATCCTCTCTATCCCCGTCAATGAGAAAACCGTAGTATCTCTCGGGCGGATGAGACTGCCTACTACTCCTGCGGAGTGGCGCTGGGATGTCCTGTTCTTTCGAACCCTCTGGTTCTACCAAGCTTTCAGTAATAGCTTGTGGTTCTGGAATTTCTTCCAGTTCTACCGCGCTCCCACTTATCTGATTTTCTAAAAATTCAGTTTCCAAGAAGCAGGCATGGCGAGAAACAAAAACCTTTTGTTCCTCTGCGTAATAGAAAAGATACCCCTTGGAGTTCTTTGGGTATCCCATAAACTTACACTGTACCGAACGTGCCTCGATCTTGTCCGCATGCTGCTTTTTTACAAAAGCTGGACACCCCCATGTCTTAAAGTGTTTAAGAATGGGTTTCTTCCCACTCCACATCTGATATGGTGTGGTAGGCACTGACTTAGTAGGAACTTGGTTCAAAAGATATGCAGTTGTTTCTAGTGCATAACTCCAGAAGGATCGCGGTAACTCAGCCTTGCTCATCATGGAACGAACCATATCCAATAGGGTTCGATTCCTTCTTTCCGATACACCGTTGTGTTGTGGTGTGTATGGAGGAGTAAGCTGAGAGAGAATTCCATTCTCTTTTAAGAAGCCCAGAAACTCGGCACTCAAGTATTCACCACCTCGATCAGATCTCAGTGTCTTGATACTTTTGCCTGTTTGTTTTTCAACTTCATTCTTGTATTCCCGAAATTTCTCAAAGGCTTCTGATTTGTGCTTCATTAAGAAGACATGCCCAAACCTAGAGAAATCATCTGTGAAAGTAATGAAGTATGAATAACCACTTCGCGCATGTGTAGACATTGGACCACGCACATCACTGTGTATGAGTCCCAAGAGCTCGCTCGCTCTTTCTCCGTGTCCAGTGAACGGAGCCTTTGTCATCTTTCCCATGAGACAAGATTTACAAGTGGCATAAGACTGGTACTCGAACGGATCTAAGTATCCTTCTTTATGTAACTTTGTCAACCGTGTCTCATTAATGTGACCCAGTCTACAATGCCATAAGAAATCCTGATTTGTTTCCGGAGACTTTCTTTTAAGTGTGTTCTGGACACTGAAGACCTGAGCTTGATTCAAAACGTATATACCGTATTTTAATGTACCTGACCCAATCAGTACTTGATTTAGGTAGATGTTCACTACATCGCTTACAAAAGTAAAATCATATCCTTCCTCAGAAAGTAAGGATACAGATATGATATTACAAGTTGCACCTGGTACATAAAAACAGTCACGCAGAATCAATATCTGCCCAGTTGTCAGTCCTAGATGATATTCCCCTACGGATACAACATACATGCTCATTCCGTTAGCAACCTTGAGAGTCATATCACCTTTCCTGATAACCCTACGGTTTCTCAAAGCCTGTAACGAATTACAGATATGAGATCCTGATCCGGTATCCAATACCCAGGAAGTAGGGTTAACTGACATACAGTTCTCTATCACAAACACACCCGAAGCCGAAGCCATAACATGCTTCGAATTCTGGCTACTGGCTTTACAAGCCCTGCAATCCTTCTGCCCATGTTCATTCCCGTAACAATAGGAACATCCCTCTTTTACTACATCTGTTCCTGAAACTTCTGCCATTCCCTTTCTTTCTACTTCCCTAGTTTTTCTTTAGGGTAGTAGGTAGAGACTGTTGAACTGAGTCAGCATATGACCCGTTCTTCAACGTGGTCTTCAGGTCTGAGAGCTCAAAAGAGCTGGTCTCTGCAAGGACGTTGCCCCCTACAGATGACCCGATAGCCAACCTCGCTGGAAGCAATTCGTTCGAGGTCTCATATCTTGCGATACGAGATTGCTCTCCATATAAAACTTTGTTATGGAGGAAGATAGAAGCGGAGTCTATCTTCTCGTGCTGCCTCCATTATACACCATCAACTGAGGCTAACACGAGGCACTTGGCTTTCGCACAGTCTTCTTCCGATGTCCTACGAATATCAATATCCGCGACAGGGGAAACTGGACCTGAGACGGCAGGTGTTGGATCAGTTAAGAGGTGTCCCAGCTTGTCCTGGGCAATGGACATCTGGACAGACCTTTGCCAGTCGTAACAGTCAGATTCAGTCATCTTATTATCTAGATGTAACCTAGGTGCGGACATTGGGTCGCTGCAGTTAAGAGAGAGAGAAGAAAACACTTAGCATGATGCTCTTGCAAGTTTAGATTGGTTTTTAATTTATCTAAACAGGATGGCTCCCACTGTCTCTCGAATCCCTTCTCAAACCGTAAAGAAAGGATTAGTCAGGATCAATCCCACCGTACAATACTTGCTTAACCGTTCAGCCAGGCCAGTGTCGGTACTTCGAGGGAGGTTTTCCAACGCTTTCGCGAAGTTCCTTAATTAATTAACCTCTTTTCCCTGTCGGCGTAGCCCCGCTAACACCTTTCTAGGCACCTACTAAGTTTATAGCATTGATCGTTAAGTGAGATTTTTCCCGAGGAGTAGCATATACTCACAGTAGGATCGGGATCCAAATATCTTCGCGTGATAAAACCGAAGGAATCCTACCAGAATCATCACACTCCAAATGGTATGCAGCGCTAGCAAGTTTCAGTGCTTATGAAACTCCCGATGTGGATTTTTGCCCCATGCTCTTATGACCTTGACTAAGGCCAACAAATCATAAGTCACATGTCAAGTTCTACCCGTCGTTATCCAGGTTAATTTGAACCCACCCGTATGTACCCTTGACTATGGCCAACAAAGCAATACGACTGTCCCAAACCAACGCATTCTATCTATTGAACATATGAATACCCACCAGCTACCAAATACTGTGCCTTGACTAAGGCCAACAAACACAGCTTGGATACTGTTGAACATTCATATGAAACGATGGAGGGCTACGGATGGTTTTGGCGAAACCGTGAACGTAGTGAACTTGATCTAATCGATGGAACGAGATAGATTTTAAAAGGAGTGGTTCAAGCTCCGCGTTTAAAAGTTTGGTTTTGAAAAGAACCGAGTGGTTTTCAAAGTGTTCCAATCGACTTTTACTTGGTTTATTTTCTTGCATTAGTTCTTTTAATGCGTCCCATCATTTAATCCTACCATTGCAGAAAACAACCAAAATATGACGTACGCTTATGCCATTCGCATTCGCCACGGGGCCCCGTCATCACCCGTTAGGTTACTTAACTAACGACAGAGCGGGGGCTGGGCTAGCGCGGCTGTAAAACATAAGCAACGCCTAAATAGTTATCATATATAAATATATAGCAATGATAGACATTACAGATCACAGATGAATACATTGGATATACTAGGAATCCGCAATCCGTTCGAGCCTGCAACGAAAAGCGGATTACACGGTCGCGGTGAATAGCCAAATACCCCACCCAAGACCCCTACGGGTGCGGCAAACTACCCGCTAAGTACCCGAAGCGAAGCAACCTCCCTCACCACCGTGAGTAGGCCACTCGGTACTTCGAGATACCCGGTAGTTTGTGTACCCCCTCCATGGGTCTATCCTAGGAGCAAAAACAGTAAAAAGAATTATACAATGACGGCTACAACCCCGACCCGGTTGTGCGGCAAAACAAATAATAATATTACATCAATTTACATATTACAAATGAATGAAAGAAAAGCAACACTCATCTCACATCCACCCCGGCTATTCACCCGCGACGATCCAACCCATTCATATACACAAAACAATATCAAACACAGATCACAGATATGTATAACCCTGACTAATCGACATATAGCGATTAGCCGACGTTCAATACATGCAAACATCACAGATATAACCTTCATAGTCAAAGTGTAGTGAAGTTCGGAAAAAATACGGAATTATAGGCCCCCAAAAATAAATTTCTATTCTGGAAAATCTGGGCACATATAATATATCTTAAAAATCCTAAAACCAAGCCAGAGATACACTGCACCAAACTCGACCCAGTGAGGAGTCCAAACGGCGGCGGTTCCGCGGCAATAGCTTGTTATTGCCGCGGAAACGCGGCAGTTTAGTCGACTCACTGGACCGGGTTTTGTGGTTATCTTTAAAAAACCCTGAGATGATTTTAGGTGTATGACAAATTTTGTTTTGACCAGAAAATTTTTTAACAGAAACTAGGGTTTTTAAAAACTCGGTTTTTGGATTTTTCGGTCTCGAACTTCGTTACACTTCACTACCTAGCTAGTTTATGTTTAGTTAGGCTCTGATACCACTGTAAGTCCACGTTGCCCACCCCGGTGCTTACGGGGAGGCGGAAAACATAATAAAAATCGGATTTTTATCAACTATAGGCAACATGGACTATGCTTTAAGGATCTTTACTAAACAAAAAATTGCTAAAGCTAACTTGAAAGTAGCTAAGTGGTAGAAAGGTTATACCTTTGGTCTCTTAGTCCTTCTCTCCTTGCTCCTTGGAGTAGTGGAAGGAGATCACCTTGCTCGTCTCCTCACGCCGAAGAAAGATCCACCCGAAAGCCTCAACCTTTGGCTTCAACTCCAAGCTAGAAGTAACTAGGGTTCAAGAAGTGCTAGTCCTTCAACCCTAGATGAGAGTAGAGAAGATCAAGAGAGGGTTTTTCTCAAGCTCAAGTGTTTCTCAACACATGAGAGGGAGAGAGCTTGAGGGAGAGGAAGAACAAGAGAGAGAAAGGATATGATAGAATGAGAAATAATTGAGCCATTCTCACTAATATGTGTGCATTATTTTAATTGAATAATTAGCTAGATAATTGCCATGGTTAATCATGACATGACCATTATCATTTCAATTTGCAAAGATCAAAAAGCATCTTCCAAAAGAAATGATGATGGTCAAAGTGTCAACCTAGGTCAACAAGTCAAAGAAGTCAAATGGTCAACAACCAAAACCATGGACAATTATTAAACTAATTATTAATTAACAATAATACACACATAAACATTAGGGTTAATAAAATGACAATAGCAATTAACCCTAATCAAGGTCCTCTCCCTCAATCTCAAGCAACTGTGCATACGCACCCGTATTCGTGATCCGAGGAACACGAATACACTAAGAAAAACCAATCTCAAATCATATACTAGGATCCGGCTTAAACCAAAGCCCGCTAGTATAAACTGTCCGGACAGCAAACGTGCACAAGTGCGCGAATGTGAACGAACCCTGTCGCAAAACCATGCGACCTCTACTCATTTTGCCTAAAGGCGAATAGCTCTCTGTGTGGGACTCTAAAGACTCGACACTACGCTGGCAGTGGGTTTAACCACAGACCGCAAGCGGCACTAGTTGTACGTAACGGTCCCCAGGTAGATGTCGATAAGAAGACTGACAAGGTGAACCCTATCTGAACTCCTACTGAGCCTGTATGTGACAATCTCCATACAGTCTGGTCTGTTCGTCTGATACATCGCATGGCGGGCCTAGGGGGCGGTGAACGTCAGTCCCCTAATAGCGGTACAAGTCGTGCCGGAGTGAAGCCCAGAACACCCTGAGATAACACTGGAAACCTACCAGTATATCTCGCTTGCCCTGGCCAGGGACTACTCGTGTAATGGCTCTCCTGGACACAGCGCGATGTCAACCCCCAATACCGGGAGAGACGAATCCTGTCTAACCGTCACTGCCTCCAAGTGCTTCGAGACTGCACCCAAAAACTACCTGTTTGCACGACTCCTTTGAGCCGTGGTAGGGTAGTAATCAAAGTGCAGTGGGAACACACTCGAGGCGAAGTGACAGTGTCAAGTCAACGGACTAAGCTGTACTCATGTCACCTGGGAACTGATAACTGACGATAGGTATAATACCAACCAACAGTCCCCGACGAGTCCTGTCCAGTGTACTCGTAACCCAACGAGCACCCGTATACTATCTCAAGTACGACGTACTGACGGCTGTGGGACAGACCGTCTCCCACACTGGGATGAGAAGCGCATATGCTAGTCTACTCCGGAGTATCGATGCCCTGTCTCGATAGTCCAACGACTAGGGACCTGTATAAGGATGTGCTTATAGATCACCCAGCTCCCCCGAGTGCGAGCGCCATCATAACGCTGGTAATCAAGCAAAGATCCTAAGGGCTCTACTAATATGTATATCAGCAATATGCTAAAAGAAACACATGCACATATTAAAGCAGAGACAAACCAAGTAGCATACTACCATTTCGAGCAAGATTGTATATACAACTGTGAATATCCCAAGCTTCCATCAAGTAATATACAAACTAGTATGATACAGTAATGGCCTCTAGGGCATATACACTAACAATATTCATACCAGTGCACACATATATTGATATCTTCATACTTGCGCACCTGCACACTGTATATTCATACCAGTGCACACATATATTGATATCTTCATACTTGCGCACCTGCACACTGTATATTCATACCAGTGCACACATATATTGATATCTTCATACTTGCTCACCTGCACACTGTATATTCATACCAGTGCACACATATATTGATATCTTCATACTTGCGCACATGCACACTGTATTTCCATAGTAGTGCCACACTCATATTCGTGTATATATTCATTTGCACATCCATACCAACATACATATATATGTTACATACATGGATGATATGTAGGGTTGCTAGGCACGCTCACAAGGTTCTACGAGGCATCAACCTTGCCCGATTAAAATTTTAGCCGTGCCGAACAGCCCAAAGCCGGAACTTTAAACTAGGGTTTAGGCGAAAACAAGTATGTTAAACAGTTTAACACTAAGTGAGAAGGATTACAACCTTTGTAGATCCGGTCCTTCACTTCAATAGCTCCGTGTAGTTGTCCCCTTCGCTACGATCGTGAACTCCGGACTCTAGAGAAGCTTCACAAGAAGAACGAACGTGCTTGCTTCGTTGACTTCGAGGCCGAAGATGATCTACGTCGGGGAGACACAAAATCAAGCTATTCCTTCACTAGGTCTTGAACTTTGTGAAGAGAACACACTCTACTACATGGCAAGTGGTAGAGGATGAAGAAGTAGGAGGTGGGCTCACTTTAGAATTGATTTTCTCACTCTTTTTCTCATAGCACCATTAGAGCTTGAAAGCCTTTTCAAGGAGCTTGATGAAGAAGAAGAAGAAGAAAAAATAATCTTATCATATGAATTATTATCCCCTCAATAATGTAACCATGGGTGAGTTAAGCTATCATGCTTAACTCATGTAGAGAATTAACCAAAGCATGAGGTTAAGGGTTGGGTTAACTATATATCCAAAAGAATGACAAAAGAGTTGACTTTGTCAATGTTTCCACAAGCTTCATGAAAGCTTGAGAACTTTGACAAAGTCTTTCTCTTTTGTTATTCTTAAGATATAAACAAAACCCTAATCTTTACCCTAATCTTGGTATAAGTCTTATACACCCATCTTTGATGTATCATCAAGCATGACACAATCATTTGTACACAAATATATATCACATATACACTTATGCACAATCAAGTGTGAAAATAAATCTTAAGTGAGCTAATACTAGTTAATGTAATGTTATATATCAAATATATAATTATACATTAAATTATTAAATCAACTCTTGATTTAATAACCCGGCTATAACTGACTAATATCATGTGTAACAACTTATCGAATCAACACTTGATCCGATAACCCGGCTATATCGCATACAGTCGATCAATGTCACGAATCGCGAGAATAGAATACGGTATCTCATATCGTATTAATCTCGGTCCCGCACATATCACATATGTGCTCCTACTCCATTTCGCTTGAGCCAGGAAACCCCTGTGTAGGACTCTAAAGACTCGTCAATACGCCGGCAGTAGGTGATGATCATATCAAACACCCACAAGCCGCAAGCGGTCTGCTAAATGTAACGGCCACCCGGGTATTGAGCGATCAGAAGATCAACAAGCAAGCCCGCTAGTACTATTGCGAATCCAATCAGTAACACTTCCGTACAGTCCGGTCTCGTCGTCTGATATGTCGCATATCTCGCCTAGGGGTGGTAAACGTCAGACCCCAGTAGCTTGATAAGTCGTGTCGATATGAGGTCTATAACAGTTCGAGAAACTACTGATAACACTTACCAGTAAATCTCAGCAACCCTGGCCAGGGATTTCCGGTTATAGCCAATCGAATACAGCGCAACATCAACTCCCTATACCGGGAGAGATGAATCCCCTCCTATCGTTCATTGCCTCCATGTGATTCGGGACTGTACCCAAAAGACACCTTTTTGCACGCCCTCTTGGACGTGGTATGATGGAAATCAAAGCACAGTGGGAATCACATAAGACTCTATGACGATCTCGGGTCAACAGACTAAGCAGTACCAGTGTCACCAGAGAACTGCCATCTGACGTAAGGTATAATACCATCTGGGAGTTCTCGGCGAGTCCGTCCAGTGTATCCAGTCTCCACTGAGCACCCATATACCATCCTTGATGTCAAACACCGATGGATATGGGATCATCCATCGCCCATCATATGGGTCAAGATGCGTATACGCTTGTCTACTCTGGTGCATCGATGCCCTGTCTCGATACACCCTCGACTAGGAACAGTTATAGGATGTACTCGTCTACTACCGTGGCCCCACTAGTATGATCTCATCATAGTCCCAGTAGTCGAGTACATATCCTAAGGGCTTTATCAACATGTAACATAGAGACAATCAGAGTACATGTTAAGATAAAGTGCAACCAGATAGCATACTATCATGTCGAGCAAGAAAGTCCTCCCTATATATGTCCTAGCATCCACTACAATATACATCGTATGTACAGTAATGGCCTCTAGGGCATACATATAACTAACAATCTCCCACTTGCACTAGGGCCATCTTTTGTGGTATCACATACCCATCAATTAGCTGTGGTTGAAGTATCTCATACTCAACTATCCCATAAAAGTCTCTACTAGGAAAAAGGCCTTTGTGAGTGGATCCGCGCTGTTGTCCTCTGTGTCTACTCACCTAACCTCGATCTCCCTGGAGATCAACCATCTCCATGATCAGGTGATACTGCCTAAGAATTATATCTGGATTTCTGATGGGACGGTAGTTCCTTGGCTGAAGCCACAACTCCATTGTCACACAATGGTAGGAACGAAGTTCATCTCATGAACTTATATATATCCAGACCGCCTCTTTGGTAGCATCCTTGGTAACGATGTATCTTGCCTTTAATCGTTTAGTATGTCGCGGTATCTAGCTTGGAACTCTTCCAACATACCGTCCCTCCACTGAGGGTAAAGACAATGCCTGCGACTGACATTCAGTCGTCCTTATCACCCTGGAACCTTTCCAGTGATTCTCCCCAGGATCGATTGATACCATCTCACTACAACTAGTGAGTATCCTAACATACAATTAGATCTATCTCATAGATCCAAAATCCAGGATTCAGGAGGTATCACTATGATCCTATATGGAGAATCCTTGTGATAAGCGGAGATTGACCGAGCATAGCATAGGAAAATCCTTCCCTATCAAGAGTATGTCATCCACGTACTCTACGAGGATCACCACCATACTCCCAACTACCTTTTTGTATATACAAGGTTCATCTACTATTTTGATGAAGTCAAACTCTTTGACTACCACATCAAACAGATGTTCCAATTCCGCGATGCCTGCTTTATCATATAAAACATCTTGCACACGTTTCCGCTGCTCCCACTGTCTACGAAGCCCTCTGGCTGTGTACTTATAGACTCTCTCTTCTAAAACATCATTTAGAAAAGCAGTCATGACACCCAACCACCAGATATCGTAATCATGGTATGTAGCCGTGGCAAGTAGGATCTGGATGGACTTAAGCATAGCTTTGAAAGTCTCAACTTTTCCATGTACACCAAGTAATCTTCTCAAGATATACTTGCTCCTGATGGGGATTTAACCCTTCAGATAAAGCAACCAAAGTCCATACTTTGTTGGTGTATAAGGATTCCATCTCAGATCGATAAGCATCCAGCCATTCTTACAGAGTCTCACTCCTGATGGCCAGCTCGAAACTAGTTGGGTCGTCATCTCATGATGCAATCCCCGCTCCCACTGTCATAGAGAAACCGAAGTATCTCTCACGTGGGTGAGAAACCCTACTAGATCGGCGGAGAGGCTGAGGTTCGTTAGTTATTATTGAATCCTCTGGTTCTGCCAAATCATCTGATGTAGTTGTATAGCTGGAACTTCTTCCAGTTCTACATAACAGACCTTGCATCGAGCTTGTCCGGATTTTGCTTTTAGACATAGTCCGGACAACCCCAAATCTTAACAAACTTAAGATATGGGCTCTTCCCTTTCCATATCACATATGAAGTGGTAGGCAACTGATTTGATTTGAACCCTATTCAATAGGTATGCAGCTCCTCAAGTGCATAACTCCCAAAAGGAAATAGGAAACTCAGTAGTACTCATCATAGAGCACACCATATCACATAGGGTGCTATTGCTCTGCCCCGATACACCGACGTGCTGTGGTGTATATGGAGGAGTAATGCTGAGAGAGAATCTCATTCTCCTTTAGAATAGTCCAGGAATTCCGTGCTCAAGTATTCTCCTCCTTGATCACATCAAAGGACATAATACTTTTACCCGTATTTTGGTTCTCTACTTCTACCTTATATTCTGTGAATATCTCAAAAGGTTCGGACTTGTGTTTCAACAGGAACATTTGTCTGAATCTTGAGAGATCAACAGAGAATATAATGAAGTATAAAGAACCGGTCTTGGCATGTGTAGACTGGGGACCTTCATACATCAACATGTATCATCCCAAGAGTTCACTAACTCTTTCTCTGTTTCCAATAAACAGAGCTATGGTCATCTTATCTTTGTGACATGACCGGCAAGTTTCACAAGATGTAAATTCAAACTAATTTAAATATGTATCTATATGTAAGTTCAGCTAGTCGGGTCGCATTGATATGACCTAGTCTACAATACCTCAAGAAGGATTCTTTCATTTATGAAATCTTCCTCTTGTGTGTGTTCTATATACTAAGAACTGTAGTTTGATTTAGAACGTCAATGCTTTTAGATAACGTGCCTGATCCAATCAACTCTTTATATAGGAAATGTTCAAAACATTATCCAACAATACAAAATTATATCCTTTCTTTACTAATAAAAAGACTGATATGATGTTGTATATCAGGTTCGGTATCTAATAACATTCGTTCAGAATCAATGTATTCTGGTAATACAGGGTGATAGTGACCAACAAACTTGCTGCAACACTTGCACCGTTTTCTGTCTCATGAAACTTATCGCCCGTTCTCAGTTCTCTACCTTTCTGTAGCCCATGTAACAGATTACATATGCGGGATCCTGATCCGGTATCTCATACCCAGGATGTAAAGGATACTGAGAAACAGTTCTATGTAATGAACACATCCGAAGATGATGCATCAGCATGCACTTTCTTCGTTTGGGCGGCACGGGAAATCTGGTATTCCCCAATTTCCTGTTCTGTCTTATAACAATTATAAGTTGGAGCGGGACCAACGTTCCCTAGCGCAGTATAACAAGCGGGTTCGGTCAATTCATCCGTATTATTATCTTGATTAAGGCGTGATATGATCGCTACCTGGAGAGAGAGAGAAGAAAACACTCAGCGTATGCACTTGCAAGATTAGATTTGTTATCTAATATATCTAATCAGGTTGTCTCCCACTGTTTTAATCAAATCTTCCTTCAAACCCTAAAAGGAAAGACTAACCGGGATTAATTACACGCTACAAGTTCGCCAATCTTTCAGCCAGGCCAGTTTCGGTACTTTGAGAGAGGTTCCCTGTGCTTCCGCACGGACCTAATTAAAGTAAACCTCTTTTTCCAAGAGGCGTAACCCCGTTGACACCTTTCTAGACACCTACTTGATCGGCTAATTGTAATGTGTAAAACTCTCCCAGGAGTAACTCTTACTCGCAGCGGGTATCGGGATCCAACTATCTCAAAGAAGGTATGCAATCTCATTGCAAATTTCAACACTTGAAATTCCCGATAATATTTTACCCCTAGCGTCCCATGACCTTGACGCAGGCCAACAAACCACAGTGCGCTAGTCAAGTTCAACCCGTCATTTCTTGATTGAATTAAACCCACCCGCACGACCCTTGACGCAGGCCAACAAAGTCGCACGACTACCCTAATCCAATCTGCATCATATACATAAACAGATAAATACTAGTTAGCTACCGCACACTACGCCTTGACGCATGCCAACAAACGTAGCACGAATACTAAGTAGGACTTATCTGAAATGACGGAAGGCTACGACAGGTTTTTATGAAAACCCTTTGCGTAATGAACTTGATATCGTTGTCGAATCGAGTGATTTTAAATGGAGTGTTTTTGACGCTTTTCTAGTTTTGCTAAAGGGGTCACTCCCGGTGAAGGGATCGTCGGCCCTTTCCTCATCGAATAAGGTGCAGGATATATCATATATATCACTATGCAAAGGAAAAACTCCAAAAGCAATCAAAAGACAAACCGAGGGGTGTAGCATCTGCCAGTCATTGCTAAAGGGGTCACTCCCGGTGAAGGGATCTCGGCCCTTTCCTTATCGAATAAGGTGCAGGATGTTCTACAAGGAACACCGCGATGCAAAGCAAGAACCGTAGCTACCTGTTTTTGAAAATTCGATTCCACATCTTTTAGGTTTCTTTTCTTTCATTAATCATATTAATGAAGTCCCATCATTTAATTCACTTAAACATCACAGATAAATACGACGTACACTTATGCCATCCGCATTCGCCTCGATGTCCCCTCATGCACCGTTAGGTTAGGTAACTAACGGCAGAGCGGGGCAGGGCTAGTGCGGGTGTAAAACATAAGTAACGTCTATATAATATATCGTATATACTATATACAGTATCTATCACAACATATCAAATGATCACATCACAGATATCGCAGCAGAAGAAACATATATGAAATATTGGATATACTAGGACGTCCGTGTTTTCAATACGAGCCTGTATAAAACACGGATTCCACGGTTGCGATGAATAGCCAAACCCACATCCCTAGACCCCTACAAGAGCGGCAAGCAACACTGCCAATTCAAGGGTTAGGAGACCCGGTCTCGACTCCTCGAGATGGTCTCCTACTGGACCCTAGAACCCGGTTACTTGTGCTCCCCGCCTTGGGTCTACCTAAAGCGGAAAAGTAAATAATATACAACGGTGACATCATCCTCAGCCTGGAAGTGCCCCAATAAAAGAATATTACATACAATTGAATTTTACATGAATGAAAAAGAAAAACTCTCATCTCACATAAAACCCCCGACTATTCAAAACGCGACGATCTAATATAATATATCACAGCAACACATAATATCTCATATCATCAACGTAAGCAAGTATGCGTATCCCGATTGTCGTTGATGTATAGCAACGAAGCCGGCAATACACCACATACTACGCTTAAGGTCACAGAAAAGAAAGTGTAAAACTACAACAGTTGGAATCCGCAACCTCCTTAGACATCGCATGCCTAACCAAATGAATTCCTTAGACATCGCATGCCAAACAATTATAAACCCCGCATTTTAGTCTCATTATCGAAAACTCTTTTCAATATCAAGTCGGGCAATTCAACAAGATTCCCGACATCCTGATCGAATACTCGTCGCAAACTTTAGTAGACGGCCGCACCCCCGATGCCGTCGACGAAGTGCACTAAGGCGGAACACCGCTGCCGCGAGCACTCAAACGGATGCTTTTGGCGACGGGGTTCTCCTACAGTCACTTAGTCGGGGCTATGGGGCATGGTTGTCTATTAAGTTTACCCGGCGAGTATCCACGTACGCTACGTGATTGCGACGGACTTTTGATCACATCAAAATTCCGAGGCAACCGATCATCTGAGACTAAACTGCTATGTTTATAACATTCAAATTAGTTATCTCATAACTACTTGTGGATTCCAAATATTGTATCACATTCCAGATAAATAAACAATGTTAAACTTTCTGATCGAATAATCAAACACCCAAGATTTCCCCAATATATCTCAACACTTGAAATCAGTTTAAAAACATCCATCACATGCCACAGTACCAATGGTCCAGCCGTAGAAGGGTCAAGCCAACGCCTCACATGTGGCACGCCGTACTGCCACAAACCCTAAGGTTCAGAAGGCAGTTCAAGACGGTCACATAATCGAGTTAAGGTTTGTTGTCTTCTAGAGGGTCTACCGCGTTACTTGCAAGACTTAGAATGTTCTTAAACTCGAGAAAAAAATCCAACTTTTGAAAAATTTTCCGACAGGGGAAAAAGTGAGTTATTGATATCCGTTCGAACTTTTTAACAGCTTCTAAAATTATCCGGACAAACTAAACAAAGTTAAATTATCCGATCGAATCAACGAGTCCCCAATACAACACTAGAAAACTCAACACTTGAATGGAATTAAAAAATTCCCAGAAAAAATTGCCAAGAAAGGACCTAAGAATAAATAGATGAAATTCTAGGGACTAATTCACAATTTTGGCCACGGAACCGCTGCCAAACCCTTGGTTTGGCCGCGGTTCCGCGGTCATCTGAGCGCATTACAGGTCCGTACTTCACAGTAATTCTTAGTTTTTCCTGCTTAATTTTCTGAGCATTTTTAATTCATAAAAAATCACATTTTTAGAAAATGTACAGAGAGGGGTATACTCGGGTGTGTCGGAGTTCGATTGGACTTTAAACTTCGTCTAGACTTCGCCTACAGCTCTAGCTTGGCTCTGATACCACTGTAGGGTTGCTAGGCATGCTCACAAGGTTCTACGAGGCATCAACCATGCCCGATTAAAATTTTAGCCGTGCCGAACAACCCAAAGCCGGATCTTTAAACTAGGGTTTAGGCGAAAAGAAGTATGTTAAACAGTTTAACACTAAGTGAGAGGGATTACAACCTTTGTAGATCTGGTCCTTCACTTCAATAGCTCCGTGTAGATGTCCCCTTCGCTGCGATCGTGAACTCCGGACTCTAGAGAAGCTCCACAAGAAGAACGGACGTGCTTGCTTCGGTGACTTCGAGGCCGAAGATGATCTACGTCGGGAAGACACTAAATCAAGCTATTCCTTCACTAGGTCATGAACTTTGTGAAGAGAACACACTCTACTACATGGCAAGTGGTAGAGGATGAAGAATTAGGAGGTGGGCTCACTTTAGAATTGATTTTCTCACTCTTTTTCTCATAGCACCATTAGAGCTTGAAAGCTTTTTTAAGGAGCTTGATGAAGAAGAAGAAGAAGAAAGAATAATCTTATCATATGAATTATTATCCCCTCAATAATGTAACTATGGGTGAGTTAAGCTATCATGCTTAACTCATGTAGAGAATTAACCAAAGAATGAGGTTAAGGGTTGGGTTAACTATATATCCATAAGAATGACAAAAGAGTTGACGTTGTCAATGTTTCCACAAGCTTCATGAAAGCTTGAGAACTTTGACAAAATCTTTCTCTTTTGTTATTCTTAAGATATAAACAAAACCCTAATCTTTACCCTAATCTTGGTATAAGTCTCATACAACCATCTTTGATGTATCATCAAGCATGACACAATCATTTGTACACAAATATATATCACATATACACTTATGCACAATCAGGTGAGAAAATAAATCTTAAGTGAGCTAATACTAGTTAATGTAATGTAATATATCAAATATATAATTATGCATTAAATTATTAAATCAACTCTTGATTTAATAACCCGGCTATAACCGATTAATATCATGTGTAACAACTTATCGAATCAACACTTGATCCGAGAACCCGGCTATATCGCATACAACCGATCAATGTCACGAATCACGAGAATAGAATATGGTATCTCAGATCTTATTAATCTCGGTCCCGTACATATCACATATGTGTTCCTACTCCGTTTCGCTTGAGCCAGGAAACCCCTGTGTAGGACTCTAAAGACTCGTCAATACGCCGGCAGTAGGTGATGATCATATCAAACACCCACAAGCCGCAAGCGGTCTGCTAAACGTAACGGCCACCCGGGTATTGAGCGATCAGAAGATCAACAAGCAAGCCCGCTAGTAATCCTGCGAATCCAATCAGTAACACTCCTGTACAGTTCGGTCTCGTCGTCTGATATGTCGCATATCTCGCCTAGGGGTGGTAAACGTCAGACCCCAGTAGCTTGATAAGTCGTGTCGATATGAGGTCTATAACAGTTCGAGAAACTACTGATAACACTTACCAGTAAATCTCAGCAACCCTGGTCAGGGATTTCCGGTTATAGCCAATCGAACACAGCGCAACATCAACTCCCTATACCGGGTGAGACGAATCCCCTCCTATCGTTCATTGCCTCCAGGTGATTCGGGACTGTACCCAAAAGCCACCTTTTTGCACGCCCTCTTGGATGTGGTATGATGGAAATCAAAGCACAGCGGGAATCACACAAGACTCTATGACGATCTCGGGTCAACAGACTAAGCTGTACTAGTGTCACCAGAGAACTGCCATCTGACGTAAGGTATAATACCATCTGGGAGTTCTCGGCGAGTCCGTCCAGTGTACCCAGTCTCCACTGAGCACCCATACACCATCCTTGATGTCAAACACCGATGGATATGGGATCATCCATCGCCCATCATATGGGTCAAGATGCGTATACGCTAGTCTACTCTGGTGCATCGATGCCCTGTCTCGTTACACCCTCGACTAGGAACAGTTATAGGATGTACTCGTCGACTACCGTGGCCCCACTAGTATGATCTCATCATAGTCCCAGTAGTCGAGTACATATCCTAAGGGCTTTATCAACATGTAACATAGAGACAATCAGAGTACATGTTAAGATAAAGTGCAACCAGATAGCATACTATCATGTCGAGCAAGAAAGTCCTCCCTATATATGTCCTAGCATCCACTACAATATACATCGTATGTACAGTAATGGCCTCTAGGGCATACATATAACTAACATGATATTGACTTGATTTCGAGAAAATAAGGACCGCATGAGATATTTTCAAAACTGGATTCTTATTAAAAAGACCGGTTTTCCCTTTTTACTCTTAGTGTCATACGACACATTGCATGGATTTACGCATTGAGTTTGGATTTATGAGATTTCTGGATTTGAGAACCGTGGTATTATTTTAAGAAAATACGCACTGTTTTAAAAACCCGGTTTCTCTTGATATGATATTTCAGTGCGTCCACCATGAGTTTTCTCGGTTCCATAGAGCTTGTGTGAGTATACCCGATTCGAGGAGTGGTAGGCACCAATTGCTGGTACATGGTGGACCCGATATGGTACCCCGGGGCAAGAAGACTCGTATGGTTAGATGGTGAGCTCGGCGGAGGGACTACTACCTACCGGTGATTGGTTGGACCTGGCGGTTATCCGGAGGATACCGACCAGAGTCGATAGATGGATACGGGACTACGCGTACTGCCGAGGCTGATGGCCGATTCCGCAGACGGAGCCCGTGGGCCGATCCGGACTGACGGAGCCCGCTACTTGAGGTTTTGCGTGTCGATGCTAGACACGATTATTTTATGATATTTCGAGTGCTGATTTTGGGCACTCACAATTCTATGAGATTTACAGGATTTGAGGGCCGATGAGGATGACGGCGCCTGAATTTTACTGGGATTCAGGTGTATTGATGGACACCGGTTATTTTCCACGTTGACATGCCGTGTAGATGTTATTTATTCCCATGCTCAGCATTCAGTGTTATACATCTCATCCTGTATCTGTAGTACCTGATAGAGTACACTTTCTATGCACGATTATTGCATACCCTGCTCATCCTATATAGATGTTATTAGAATGCATATGCTATGCACGATTATTGCATACCCTGCTCATCCTATATAGATGTTATTAGACTGCACATGCTATGAACGATTATTGCATACCCTGCTCATCATATAGAGATGTTATTAGATCGCACTTGTTGCATGATTATTACGTATCCAGCTCATCATATAGATGTTATCTGTTGGCATAGGTTAGAGTATCGCAGTACGTGCATACTCGCGATTAACTTTATATGTTATCTACTATTTACGAGTTAGCAACTCACCCCCGTTGTGCCACAGTGTTTGCAGGTTGCCCCTCAGAGTAGTCGCGGCAGGCTGTTTTATTGCAACTTTTGATACAGATACCACTGCAGTTGGCGTGCGAGCCCTTTTGCTGATAGGTGGGTTTTTGTGCGGTATCTGTCTATTTTCCAGTTGTATAGACTATTGTATCTAGTACTCTCCATCTACTATCCATGTATTGATTTAGAGACCAGTTTTGAGGACGATGTATATTATTTGTACTCTGGTGTCGAGCTCGTTGTGAGCCGACTTTATTTATGCAGTTTTATATTTCATGTTGTCTTCACTTATTTTTGCTCATTCTTCGCTACGGCGTCGTATACTTATATTTATGGTGGTTGTTCCGCCGTTGGGCGTGATTGCTCTCGTTTGGGATGCTTTGTTCTTACTATTTATCATTTTACTCATATATTGCCTTGTACGCGATTTCGGGGCTAGTTTTTACAAAGGAAATGCTGCCAAAATTTTTAAGATAATAACTTGACTTTAAAGAATTTTACTAAACAACTTAAGCTTTTTTAAACGTTTTAACAAATGTTTCTATTAAAATGTTTTAACACTTATTACTTTTAATGGTTTTGATTTCTGGGTTTCGGCTTACATAGTCGCGTTATGCCTGTAGATGTTACGTGGTTAAGTGCCGGTCACCGGCCGAACTTTGGGTCGTGACAATAGTCGACGTAGATGTGTCATCCGAACCATACATATTTCTAAACTGAAGAATCGTATGCATCTTTTAAACAGATACCTTGGGGGACGTTACGGATTTTCAAATGATATCTTTTCCTTAAAAACACCGTAACTCCTATTTTCAAAACTACGATACGCTTCTATTAAAATCCGCTTGTATGGTTCGGGTGTGTATGTTAGATTAGATACTTATACTTATAGTAGAGATAGAATGTTTATGTAAACTCGGCTTGATGTGAGATATAAATGCGATGAAAGAATATAAGACGGATATGATGATACGATGATATGATGATATGTTAGTATACGGATGCGAGTCGATTGAGATGATTTATACCCTGCCGGTCCCCTGATATGAGATTATTGCGGATGTGACCTGGGACATAGGTACACACACACACACACACATATATAGAATGTTGTGAATCATGGATGATAGGCCGTACGTGATATTAGGCCGTACCCTCATTTGTCTTATAGGATGATAGGATCCCTATTAGCTTAATACCGCCGTATGATGATTTTCCGTGCGTGATGAGTTTGACTTGATGATTGATCCATATCCTTGACTAGAGGCTGCTGTAGGATGTATTATACCGTACGCGATGTTGTTAGGCTGGATGCCGATTGATAGATTCACCGACTCGATCATGTTAGATAGGTATACCTTATAGCTTCTAGCTGACGATTTATCCTTTGATGCATTCATGTTATTCACATTGTATTACTTATACTTGTGATAGTACACCTACACCATTATCGATGATGCGTATGTTACACGTACACAGATTGTAGGCTCACACACTTCATCATCGATAAATGCCATGTCACTACACAGTAGGATTACCGCATCATGATATGACTCTTGCGTATATACATATTGTACACCATACTTGCGCACACACATATTGTACACTATATTTGTGCACATACATATTGTATACTATATTTGCGCACATACACACTGTATATTCATATTGGCGCACATATACATTGATACATCTATATTTGCGCACATACACACTGTATATTCTTATTGGCGCACATATACATTGATACATCCATACTTGCGCACATATACATGGTATATTCATATTGACGCACATATACATTGATACATCCATACTTGCGCACATACCATTGTATATTCATATTGGTGCACATATACATTGATACATCCATATCTGCGCACATACACATTGTATATTCATATTGATGCCCATATACATTGATACATCTATATTTGCGCATATACCTATTGTGCCTACATAGATAACTGGTTTTATTGGAAAATTGGGAACCGCATATTATATTTTAAAAACTGGAATCATTTAAAAGAGCGGTTTTCCCTTAATACGTCATACCACTATTCCATACTGCATGATACACGGATATGCATACGTTTTTATCATATGTCGCATAAATCATGCTTTATGATTTTACGCATTGAGATATGCTGTTTTTCATGAGATTTCTGGATTTGAGAACCGTGGCTATTTCAAAGGAAAGTATGTACTGTTTTAAAAACCCGGTTTCTCTTGATATGATATTTCAATGCGTCCATCATGTGTTTTCTCGGTTCTGAGAGCGACATGTGAAACCCGATTCGAGGAGGCGGATGAGGCCGATTGCGGGTACATGGTGGACCCAGTATGGTACCCCGGGGCAAGAGAGAGATTTCGTGTAGATGACGATGAGCCTGGCAGAGGGACTACTACCTACCGGTGATAGTATTTGGGCTCGGTGGATATCCGGAGGATATCGACCGGAGTTGAGAGATGATAGGGGCCGATCCGGACTGACGGAGCCCGTGGGCCGATCCGGACTGACGGAGCCAGATATATGAGGATTTACTTGCCGATGCTGGGCATGGTTTTCATGATGTTTTCGAGTTTCGATGCTAGTCACTCAGGTTCCATGATTTGATGTGTCGCGAGGGACACCGTTGACTTATATCCTCATACTTTCATGCACACTCTTTTATGATATTTACGTGCATACAGATATTGATTATATGGTTGGACGAGACCCACATGCATACATACCTTGATTATGGTTGGATAAGATCCATATACATACATTGATTATATTGTTGGATGATATCCACATGCTGATTGATATTGACTACCTTGTTGGCACATATACATACTCGGTCACCCTAGATATTATAGTATTACCTTTATGATATAGTTTACCTAGGAGTCCTTGTTTATTCGATTTCTACTTGTAGATGTTTTTTCTACCCACGAGTTGGAAACTCACCCCCGTTGTGCTACAGTTCTTGCAGGTTGACCGCTTGGATCAGTAGCGGCATCGCTGGCACACAGCTTCATTGGGGTGTTTTGCATTGATAGGTGGGGAATTTGTATCGTACCCACTATTGTATTTATATTTCATATTGTATCTAGTTAACTCCATCAATCAAAATTAGTAAATTGTATAAGTAATGAGACTTAGTGAGACTTGTAGTTGCGAGACTTGAGCGATGGGTTTTGTATTCGCTTTTGGTGTTATGTCTTGCTTATTTCTTTATCTTTTGTGGTGAAAGTCGCCGTTGGGCGTCGTATACTTATGTATATATTATCTTGCATGGTTGTGATCCGCCGTTTGGCGAAGAGCTAGCTCCTGCTTGGGGATGCCTTTATCATTATTTTGTATTTGTGTTTTTGGATCAAAATATACAAAGGAGGTGCTGCCCAAATTTTCAAAAAGACGAAACATGTTTTTAAACTTGCATATTCCACTTGCATTTTCATGTTCCTTTTCTATACATTAAGAAAACTTGATTTCATTATACCTTTATTTCAAAACTTCACCTTCTTTATTTTCTTAAAAAGGTTTAGAGTTCTGGGTTTCAGCTTACTTGAATTCCGTTACGCCTTTGGACGTTGCGTGATTCAAGTGCTGGTCACGAGCTAATATTTCGGGTCGTGACATAAAAACTAGCCCCAAAAGTGAGTTCAACATAAATAAAAGTAAAGCATCCCCAAACGGGAGAAAAATCACGCCCAAAGGCGGAAAACAACCACCACAACAGATATACGATGCCGTGGCGAAGAAGTCAAAGACGATAAAAAGGAAACTGTATAAAAGACAACCAAGTCACAAAATAATATACAATATCGTCCTCACCAAGTCTCTAAGTCAACATGAAAATAGTAGATGGAGAGTACAGGGATATAACGAATATACAATACAACAACGAAAAACCATAAAACCCACCTAAAGCAAAACTGCACACTGTGAGCTGATGCGGTATCCGCAGCAAAAGATGATAAGATAGATGAATAGCCTGTCTCGACTACTCTGGGGAACACCCTGAAAAACAACTGTGGCACAACGGGGGTGAGTTGCCAACTCGTGAATAGTAAATAAAATATCCAGGTAATCGCAAGTATGCACGTGCAGCGCGAATCTAACATATGCAATTAATAGCAATAAAAGATCATAAGAATGCAATAATCATGAAAGGTAAACTAAAGGTTACTACAAATACATGAAGCAATAATATGACAATCGGTATGCAATAATCATGCAATAATGATATGAAAAGGTATATATGCAACAGTCATGAAAGGTACACTAACAGGTACAACTAACACATGAAATAATGCAAATAAAATAAGTATGTAAATGTAACAGTCATGAAAGGTACTCTATCATGTACAACTAATACATGAAGCAGTGCATAAACAATAAATGTGGAGTATGGAATGAAATATGTCATTTCCACGAAAAATTGACATCGTGGTAGGATCAAAATCCATCAAGACAATCCAAATCCCAATTTCCTCAAATCAGCCCCCAAATTGACTCTCATATCATATAAGTCTCACAAATCCTGAATGTACAATATCGAATAAATCTCATATATCCTGAATGTACAAAATCAGCAATCTCATATATATATATATATATATATATATATATATCCCGTATCCAATCTCAAATAAATCTCCTATATCCCAAGTCTAATATTAAGTAAATCTCTAATATCCTAAGTAAAATTTGCATGAATAAATATGATGATGTATATGAATTTATATGTATACCTATACATTAGCATCTCATTCCACTAATATATATATGCATATATAACAGCGTCCCATTCCACTGTTATATATACTTAGGAGTAAAATATCATGAAAACAATGTGTCAAGCATCGACACAGAAATGCTGATCTATCAGGTGCTGTCACCACGACTTGCACCCTGATAGGTACGTATCATATGCTATACCGAAAGCTCGTGTGCCTAGCTCTGACCCTCGCCTCTCGACGTATCCATACGTACAAGACTCCCGTCGGTATTCCCACGATAACCGCCGAGTCATTGGTAATGTCACCGAAAAGTATGGTTCCCCCACTAACTCATCGTCTACTCTACGACTCTTGCCCCGGGGTACCTCCGGGCCCCACCATGTACCCGCACTCGGACCCCTCCTTTCCTCGCGTGGGGTATTTATATATCAGAACCGATAAATCTCATGGTGGATGCTGAAATATCATATCAAGGGAAACCGGGTTTTTCAAATAATGCATAATTTCATGAAACTACCACGGTCCCCAAATCCAGAAAACATCATGAAAAATCCATATCTCAATGCGAAAATCCATGAATATAATATACGTAACAGAAAACTGTAAAGTAAGCATATAAACGAAAAGCCGCTAATTAACCGCAACAAGTTAATATAAAATATCATGCGGTACCTATTTTTTCCAATTCTAAATAACATCAAGTAAAGGTAAACATGTAGCTATAACCAGATAAATGTGTAAACATAAAGATATAGCAAAGTATAAGTATCTACCTATCAGTAATGATATAATATACCCTTCAGGTATAAGTGTAAATATGTATGCAAGGTATACCAGTAGCTATGTCATTAGGTGTATATGTACTTATCGCTAATGGTACAATAATCTATAGGTATACAGGTAACTAGCATGTAAGTATGTGAAGGCATATATGTAAGCATGTAGGTATACAGGTATGCTATATGTCATATGCGTAAAGAAATATGAATTAATGTCTTAATGTCACTAACCAAGCAATATCATATCTATAAGTGGGTTGTGCGTATCATGGCAATTATTAACGGTGTGTGTGGCATACAATCAGTGCTTGTGCGTGTCACGACCCAAAGTTCGGCCAGTGACCGGCACTTAACCACGTAACGTCTACAGGCATAACGCGACTGAGTAAGCCGAAACCCAGAAATCAAAACTATTGTAAACGTGAGTGAAAAGAAAACTAGTTTAAAATATTTAGAAAACCTTAAGTAGTTTAGTAAAATTCTTTAAAATTCAAGTTATTATCTTAAAAATTTTGGCAGCATTTCTTTTGTAAAAACTAGCCCCGAAATCGGGTACAAGACAAGATCTGAGTAAAATGATATACAATAAGAATAAAGCATCCCAAACGGGAGCAATCATGCCCAACGGCGGAAATAATCATCACAATGATAATATACGACGTCGTAGCGAAGAAATGAGCAATATAAGTGAAAGCAAGTATCATGAAAGATAAAACTACAAAAATAAAGTCGGCTCACAATGAGCTCGACACCAGAGTACAAAATAATATACATCATCCTCACAACTGGTCTCTAAGTCAATACATAAATAGTAGATGGAGAGTACTAGATACAACAATGTATACAACTGGAAAAAAAACGGATACCGCAAAAATCCACCTATCAGCAAAAGGGCTCACACGCCAACTGCAGTGGTATCCGTATCAAAAGATGCAAGAAAGCAGCCTGCCGCGACTACTCTGGGGGGCAACCTGCAACACTGTGGCACAACGGGGGTGAGTTTCCAACTCATGAATAGTAGATAACATATAAAGGTAATCGCGAGTATGCACATACTGCGATACTCTAACCTATGCCAACAGATAACATCTATATGATGAGCTGGATGCGCAATAATCATGCAACAAGTGCGATATAATAACATCTCTATATGATGAGCATGGTATGCGATAATCGTGCATAGTATGTGCAATCTAATAACATCTATATAGGAAGAGCAAGGTAAGCAATAATCGTGCAAAAGTACTCTATCAGGTACTACAGATACAGGATGAGATGCAAAACACGGAATGCCGAGCATGGGAATAAATAACATCTACACGGAATGTCAACGTGGAAAAAAAACCGGTGTCCATCAATACACATAAAATCCTAGTAACAATTCATGCGCCGTTACTCTAATCGGCCCTCGAATCCTGTAAATCTCATAGAATCGTGAGTGCCCAACATCTGCACTCGAAATATCATAAAATCATCGTCTCTAGCATCGACACGCAAATCCTCATGTATCGGGCTCCGTCAGTCCCGATCGGCCCACGGGCTCCGTCTGTGGAATCGGCCCTCGTCCCCGGCAGTACGGGTCGGCCCGTATCCATCTATCAGCTCTAGTCAGTATCCTCCGGATGACCGCCAGGTCCAACCAATCACCGGTAGGTAGTTGTCCCTCTGCCGGGCTCACAGTTTAACAATACGAGTCTTCTTGCCCCGGGGTACCATACCGGGTCCACCATGTACCCGCAATCGGTGCCTACCACTCCTCGAATCGGGAATACTCACACAAGCTCTCTGAAACCGAGAAAACTCATGGTGGATGCACTGAAATATCATATCAAGAGAAACCGGGTTTTTAAAACAGTGCGTATTTTCTTAAAATAATACTACGGTTCTCAAATCCAGAAATCCCATAAATCCAAACTCAATGCGTAAATCCATGCAATGTGTCGTATGACAGTAAGAGTAAAAAGGGAAAGCCGTTCTTTTAAAAAGGATCCAGTTTTGAAAATATTTAATGCGGTCCTTATATTTTTGAAACAATTTAATATCTTCCATGTATGTAACATATGTATGTATATTGGTATGGATGTGCAACTGGATATATACGCGAATATGGTGTGCCAATGTATATGTGCACTAGTATGAATATACAGTGTGCATGTGCGTAAGTATGGAGATATCTATATATGTGTGCACTAGTAAGAATATACAGTGTGCATGTGCGCAAATATGAAGATATCAATATATGTGTGCACGAGTATGAATATACAGTGGGCATGTGCGCATGTATGAAGATATCAATATATATGTGCACTAGTATGAATATACAGTGTGCATGTGCGCAAGTATGAAGATATCAGTATATGTGTCCACCAGTATGAATATACAGTGTGCATGTGCGCAAGTATGAAGATATCAGTATATGTGTGCACCAGTATGAATATACAATGTGCATGTGCGCAAGTATGAAGATATCAATATATGTGTGCACCAGTATGGATATACATTGTGCATGTACGCAAGTATGAAGATATCAATATATGTGTGCACCGGTATGGATATACATTGTGCATGTGCGCAAGTATGAAGATATCAGTATATGTGTGCACCAGTATGAATATACAGTGTGCATGTACGCAAGTATGAAGATATCAATATATGTGTGCACCGGTATGAATATACAGTGTGCATGTGCGCAAGTATGAAGATATCAATATATGTGTGCACCAGTATGAATATACAGTGTGCATGTGCGCAAGTATGAAGATATCAATATAGGTATATATATGCCGATATGAGACAAAGTCATGACAATCATCAATGATGCGGTAATCAAAACGATATATAATTCGTAGCAATCCTATAGTGCGAGTGTCATGGCAATCACTAATGGTGTGAGTGTAACATACAAATAGTGCTCATGCACCTTCAACCGTTAGTGACAGAGCAGTGTTATATAACTACCATTCTATATGCAACAGAAAATGGTATGCTACAATAGCACATATAAATATATACGACTAAAATGTCCTATCACGCCCTGACACTTAACGCCATACGGGCGATTTCCCCATAGATGTTAAATCTACTAACCTGGTCTCTTGCTAAGCGTAGCCGATCACTTGCTTCCCCTTCTTTGAGGCGTCCGACGTACCCGCCTGCGAACCTTGAATTTACACGAAGAATCCACATAAGTAAAAATCCTACGAAAACACGATATCGAAATCAAACGAGAAACTCGCGTCGCGAACTAAACGCGCATGTGTCCGATACGCTAAAACGTGTGTATACGCGTCTGAAACTACCCCGACACGTCGCGACACGCTGGAACACAGAACCCACTCTCGTATCACACGTGTCGCGCAAACTAAACGTATTGGAAAAACGATATATCGCTCCAGATTTTGACTCGGGCATAAAAGTGAAAAGTTGCATATGCCAAACTATTTAAATACAAAGCAGACTACCTTAGACCCAACATCAGAACCTAACTCCCATATCTGGCTGCAAATTGCAGCCATAACGAATAAATTGGCGGCCCGGGTGTGGAATTAGGGGTTCGTGCTTTGTGTGTGTGGTCTAGGTCTAGTGTACATGCCCTAGTTTTCTCAGTTTTTCTCTGAAGTAACCGGGTCAACAACAGATTACAGAAAGGTCTAATTTTACATTAAAACGTTGTATTTTGCACTAAATGAAACCCTATGGTATTTTAGTGAAATCTGGGTTTAAACCTTAGTTAAAAGGGCCTAATAACACTTAGTTAAGCTAGGCTAACTACCAAAATCATCACTTGGCCAAAACTCCACATAAATCACCATTTCTAGCACTAAATCTCCTATTTACACTAATCGAAGCTAATTAACACATAAGTCTAGCAAGGAAAAGAAAGTTGGCCAAGAATTATACCTCACTCTCTTGGTCTTAGTGTGCAGGAAGAAGAGGAAGAAGAGGAGGAGGAGGAGGTGTTGCACTGCTGCTGCTTCTGATAATGGTGCTGATGCTGCTGCTTCTTCTTTTTCTTGTTGTTGTTGCTTGCTGCTGCTGCTTTTTTTTCTTCTGCTGCTAGTTGTGTGTGTGAGTGAGAGTGAGAGAGATGTGAGAAAAAATTGAGTGAGGCAAAAGAAAACAAGGCAATGAGAGGTATGAGAGAGTCAGCCCCCTCTTTCTCTCTCCTCGTTAAATGAGAGCATGGCTCAAGCCATGATGCCCTCTCTCTCTCTCTCTCTCTCTCTCTCTCTCTCCAAGTCAAACCAACAATAATCATTTTCCATTTTAAAAAAAAAAAACCAAACCCAAAACACATAATTAAAATTTTAACTTAGCTTAATACAAATGGTTAGTCCACCATGGTTGCTAATCATGGTCTAACCCTAATTTAACCCTTGTTTACATGCACATGTGTGTGCAAGCCTAAATAAATTCTAATAAAATATTCATTAATTTTGATAAAATGTTTGAAAATCGTTTTGGTAAACTTTTTATTAAAAACCACATATTAAAGTGTAATTAGCCACTAATCACATGCTAAGGTGTTACAATCTTCCCCCCTTAAAGAAATTCGTCCCCGAATTTAAAAATATATTGCTACGCATACCTTCAAAGAGATGAGGGAATTTCTTCCGTATCTCGCCCTCGGCCTCCCAAGTGATCTCTTCACCATTTGGGCTGCACCAAAACACCTTCAAAGATGGCAAGACCTTCGATCGAAGTTTCTTCACCTGCCGGTCCAATATCACGACTGGCTGCTCGGTAAACGAAAGATCGCGCTCGAGCTAAACGGTCTGTTGCTGAATCATGCGAGAAGGGTCATGTAGGTATCTGCGAAGTATCGACACGTGGAATACGGGGTGAACATCTGGGAAGTCGGGTGGAAGAGCCAAACGATAAGCTACCGCGCCCACACGCTCGAGGATCTCGAAGGGACCTATGAATCTGAGGCTAAGCTTTCCCTTCCATCTAAACCTCATCACTCCCTTCATCGGAGAGACCCTCAGAAAAACGTGATCGCCAACTGCGAACTCTAATCTGCGGAGGCGTCTGTCAGCATACGATTTCTGCCCGCTCTGAGCTGTCCTCATCCTATCTCGAATCAGCTGTATCTTCTCAGTCGTCTCCTATACGATCTGCGGCCCCAAAATATGCTCTCACCGAGCTCTGTCCAACAGACGGGCGATCTACATCTCCTCCCATACAAGGCCTCGAAAGTTGCCATCTGAATAGTATCCTGGAAACTATTGTTGTAGGAGAACTCCACCAAGGGTAAATGATGATCCCAGCTGCCACCAAAGTCTAAAACGCACGCTCGGAGCATGTCCTCGAGAGTCTGAATAGTCCGCTCTGACTGGCCGTCGGTCTGCGGATGAAATGTTGTGTTGAAACTCAAGCGGGTGCCTAAGGCCTCCTGATGCCTCTGCCATAGTCGGCTGGTAAACTGGGTGCCTCGGTCGGACACAATACATGTCAGGACTCCATACAGTCGTACAATCTCGTCGATGTATATCTGGGCATACTGAGCAAATCTGAAAGTGGTCTTCACTGGAAGGAAGTGAGCCGCTTTCGTCAATCGATCCACGATCACCCAAATGGAGTCATACCCTCGACTAGTCCTGGGTAGACCCACAATGATGTCCATAGAAATCTGTTCCCATTTCCACTCCGGAATGGGTAACGGCTATAGCTCTCCCGCTGGCCTCTGGTGCTCGGCCTTGACTTGCTAACAAGTCAGGCATCTCGACACGAAGTTTGTGATGTCCCTCTTCATCCCGTCCCACCAGTAAACATCTCTCATATCATGGTACATCTTGGTGGAACCCAGATGAACACTATACATCGATCGATGTGCCTCCTCAAGAATCTCACGCCGCAGTCCCTCAGCAACTGGTACACACAGTCTAGTCCCAAATCACAGTATCCCCTGATCATCAATCATGAACTCGGAAAATCTTCCCTATCCAATCTGTGCCATGATCTCTGAACAACGGTCATCACTTTACTGTGCCTCATGTATACGGTCAAACAACTGTGGGCATGCACAAACATGCGCAAGCTGTCCCCCGATCGGCGTGAACTCGAACTGCACTCGGCTGTCGCATAAAATCTGCCAATCTGCCGATGACTGCCTCTGCACTGCGCTCAAACAAGATAGACTACCCTTGGGCCTCCTGCTCAAAGCAACCGCCACTACATTCGCCTTGCCCGGGTGATACAAGATCTCGCAATCGTAGTCCTTTACTAGTTCCATCCAACGGCGCTGTCTAAGATTCAGGTCTCACTACTGAAATATATACTTTAAGCTCTTATGATCAGTGAATATCTGAAACGACTCGCCGTATAGGTAATGTCACCAGATCTTGAGTGCAAAGACCACTGCAGCCATCTCTAAATCGTGTGTGGGGTAGTTCTGTTCATGTTTCTTCAACTGCCTTAAAGCTACGCGATCACCCTGTCGTGCTGCATCAATACGCACCCTAGCCCCACTCGAGAAGCGTCACAATAGACCATAAATCCGCTTGATCCTGAAGGCAATGATAACACCGGCACCGTAGTCAAACAAGTCTGTAGCTGTTGAAAGCTATGCTCGCACTCCTCCGTCCAATCGAAAGGAACTCCCTTCCGGGTCAACCCGGTCAAAGGTGCGGCAATACATGAGAAATCCTGTACAAATCTCCTGTAGTAGCTGGCCAGTCCTAGAAAGCTACGGATCTCCATAACTGATGCGTGTCTGGGTCAACTCTGAACGGCCTCGATCTTCTTCGGGTCCACACATATACCATATCGTGTAATTATGTGACCCAAGAAGTCTATGCTGTCAAGCCAGAATGCGCACTTGGAGAATTTTGCAAATAGCTGGTGCTCCCTCAAAGTCTGCAATGTGATCCGCAGGTGCTGCTCGTGCTCTTCTCGGCTCCGGGAATACACCAAAATATCGTCAATGAATACGATGATGAACATATCAAGATACGGCCTGAAAATACGGTTCATCAAGTCCATAAATGCTGCTGGGGCATTGGTGATTTCGAACGACATCACCAAAAAATCATAATGGCTGTAACGTGTGCTGAAAGCTGTCCTCGGAATATCCTCTTGTCGAACCAGCAGCTGATGGTAGCCTGATCGATCCTTGAAAAGTATCCTGCACCCTGAAGCTGGTCAAACAAGTCGTCGATGCGTGGCAAAGGATATCTGTTCTGCACGGTAACCCTGTTCAGCTGGCGGTAGTCGATACACAAACGTAAGCTGCCGTCCTTCTTCTTGACAAACAGGACCGGAGCACCCCAAGAAGACACACTGGGTCAAATAAGTCCCTTATCCAGCAAATCTTGCAACTGACCTTTCAACTCTCTAAGCTCCACCGGGGCCATCCGATAAGGCGGTATAGAAATTGGCCCCGTGCCGGGAATCAAATCAATACAGAAAGCAATATCGTGCTCAGGCGGTAGCCTAGGAAGCTCATCAGGGAAAATATCAGGGAACTCATAAACAATCGGAACCTGTTCCAACGGAACATCTGTAGCTCTAGTATCGCAAACGTAGGCTAGAAATCCCTGACATCCTTTCCTCAAAAGCTGTCCAGCGCGAAGAGAAGAAATCAAACTGTGAGGGGCGACACAACAGTCCCCCTGCACAACAAAAGCCGACTTGCCGGGAAAATAAAACCTAACTGTCTTCTCGCGGCAGTCCACAGACGCATAGCACATGGCTAACCAATCCATGCCCAAAAGAACGTCGAAGTCCAACATCTCAAGAAGGATCAAGTCGACAGGCAACTCTCTCTCTCCAATACATACAACACAGGATCGGAACACATGTCTAGCAACAAACGACTCTCCCACAGGAGTGGTCACAACAAGCGGCTGATCAAGCAAACCGGACTCTCTACCCAAACTCGGCACGAAGTGTGTGGAAATGTACGAGTGCGTGGATTCGGGATCAAACAACACGTGTGCGTCAACAGAACATACTGATAGGGTACCTGAGACCACTGCATTGGATGCCTGCGCGTCCTGATGCGTCAACACGAAAACCCGTGCATGTCCTCCACCTGCGACTGGCGGTCCCCTACTAGCAACTGGCTGTACTCTACTGGTAGCTGGCTGTCCTCTGCCTCGGCCACCTCGTCCTCTATGAGCAAACCCTCCGCGACCACGACCTCTCTATGCATGAGTCTGACGCGGAGCAATAGTAGGTATAATAGGCAACGTCCTCTGGGGTGGGAAGGTCGAAGTGTGACATGCGGTACTGCTGCCTCCCTCCGGCGTATCTCGGTACAATCTCTGATGCGGTGACGGGGACTACCACACCCAAAGCATCCACACGATGACTGCCGACCCTCCTGGGGATAAGAGCTAAACATATTACATAGCCCCGAGTCTCTGCCACCTGTACGACATCTATCATGGCGTCCGAATGGGAGTCTCCGTGCTGCTGTATCAGTACAAACCCTCTTCGGCCCTGGAACTACCGAAGTCTCTGCAAGGCGCTCCTTGATTAATAGGGCTGCGTCTATAGCTGCTGCATATGTCTCGCAATGCTGTGCGCTGATCGCAAGGAACAGTGAGGTAAGTAAGCTTCGAACAAATCTCTTGACTCGCATCTCCTCAGTAGCCACTAGGTATGGGGTATAAACAGATTGCTCGGTGAATAGTACATCTTACTCTGCCACTGTCATCTCCGGCGTCTGGCGTAAAGACTCGAACCTGCGCGCTCGGGCATCCCTGACACTCTGGGGAAGGAAACGGGCTAGAAATACCATCACAAACTTGGTCCAGGTCATAGGAGGAAGACCTGCTGCTCTGCACTTCTCAACCGATTCACACCATTTCTGCGCAAGTCCTTCCTGGCGAAAGCTCGCGAACTCTACCCATCTCGCATCTGAGCATCTGAGTGAACGACATATCCGGGCCATCCTATCAATGAAAGACTGTGGGTCCTCGGCTGCATCGGTGCCTGTGAAGACCGGAGGCTTCAGCCTCATAAACTCTGATAGCGATACTGTAATAACCTCCGTGGCTGCAGGGGCAACTGCCTGTACTGTAGGTACCATCTCGGTCCCCGTAACGGGTGGAACTACCTCTGGTCGCTGCGCTCGAAGCGTCTCGACTAACGACCCTATCATCTGGCGCATCTCCTACATACCGGACCCTATCATAGCGATCTGATCTTTCGAAGGATGAACAGTCTGCTCTGGTACAATGGGTGTACTACCCGGGTCAGTCCTCGTCTCAGACGAGTCAACTCGAATCTCGGCTCTCGCGGCCGCTTTTTGTGCCCTCGTAGCCTTTGGCGGCATAATGGCTGAAAATAAAGTAGGATTCGATGAGGATACGGAAATCAAATCACAAGAATATATATAATCATGAAGGAATTTCGATCAATAAATCCTAAGGTCGCTTAGGCAGAGTACCGTGTCGTGAGTATGCCGCGGAACATACACACGCTACGCCACTGTGCTTCAGTTACCTACTCCATCATACCAGGGTTATCCTACACTCCGAAGGTAAAACCAACGCTCTGATACCAACTTTGTCAAGACCCAAAGTTCGGCCCGTGACTGGCACTTAACCACGTAACGTCTACAGGCGTAACGCGACTAAGTAAGCCGAAACCCAGAAATCAAAACCATTGTAAAAGTGAGTGAAAAGAACATTAGTTTAAAATATTTAGAAAACCTTAAGTAGTTTAGTAAAAAAATTTAAAGTTCAAGTTATTATCATAAAAATTTTGGCAGCATTTTCTTTGTAAAAACTAGCCCCAAAATCGGGTACATGACAAGATCTGAGTAAAATGATATACAATAAGAATAAAGCATCCCAAACGGGAGCAATCACGCCCAACGGCGGAAACAATCACCACAATGATAATATACGACGCCGTGGTGAAGAAATGAGCAATATAAGTGAAAACAAGTATCATGAAAGATAAAACTACATAAATAAAGTCGGCTCACAACGAGCTCGACACTAGAGTACAAAATAATATACATCGTCCTCACAACTGGTCTCTAAGTTAATGCATGAATAGTAGATGGAGAGTACTAGATACAACAGTGTATACAACTGGAAAATAAACAGATACCGCAAAAACCCACCTATCAGCAAAAGGGCTCACACGCCAACTCCAGTGGTATCCGTATCAAAAGATGCAAGAAAGCAGTCTGCCGCGACTACTCTTGGGGGAAACCTGCAACACTGTGGCACAACGGGGGTGAGTTGCCAACTCGTGAATAGTAGATAACATATAAAGGTAATCGCGAGTATGCACGTACTGCGATACTCTAACCTATGCCAACAGATAACATCTATATGATGAGCTGGATGCGCAATAATCATGCAACAAGTGCGATCTAATAACATCTCTATATGATGAGCAGGGTATGCGATAATCATGCATAGCATGTGCAATCTAATAACATCTATATAGGATGAGCAAGGTATGCAATAATCATGCAAAAGTACTCTGCCAGGTACTACAGATACAGGATGAGATGCAAAACAGTGAATGCTGAGCATGGGAATAAATAACATCTACACGGAATTTCAGCGTGGAAAAATAACCGGTATCCATCAATACACCCAAAATCCCAGTAACAACTCAGGCGACGTCACTCTAATCGGCCCTCGAATCCTATAAATCTCATAGAATCGTAAATGCCCAACATCGGCACTCGAAATATCATAAAATCATCGTGTCTAGCATCGACACGTAAATCCTCATGTATCGGGCTCCGTCAGTCCGGATCGGCCCACGGGCTCCGTCTGCGGAATCGACCCTCGGCCCCGACAGTACGGGTCGGCCCATATCCATCTCTCAGCTCTGGTCAGTATCCTCCAGATGACTGCCAGGTCCAACCAATCACCGGTAGGTAGTAGTCCCTCTGCCGGGCTCACCGTCTAACAATACGAGTCTTCTTGCCCCGGGGTACCATACTGGGTCCACCATGTACCCGCAATCGGTGCCTACCACTCCTCGAATCGGGTATACTCACACAAGCTCTCTGGAACAGAGAAAACTCATGGTGGACGCACTGAAATATCATATCAAGAGAAACCGGGTTTTTAAAAAAGTACGTATTTTCTTAAAATAATACCACGGTTCTTAAATCCAGAAATCCCATAAATCCAAACTCAATGCGTAAATCCATGCAATGTGTCGTATGACACTAAGAGTAAAAAGGGAAGACCGCTCTTTTAAAAAGGATCCAGTTTTGAAAATATGCCGTGCGGTCCTTATATTTTTGAAACAAGTCAATATCATCCATGTATGTAACATATGTATGTATATAGGTATGGATGTGAAAATGGATATATACGCGAATATGAGTGTGCCAATGTATATGTGCACTAGTATGAATATACAGTGCGCATGTGCGCAAGTATGGAGATATCAATATATGTGTGCACTAGTATGAATATACAGTGTGCATGTGCGCAAGTATGAAGATATCAATATATGTATGCACGAGTATGAATATACAGTGTGCATGTGCGCTAGTATGAAGATATCAATATATGTGTGCACCCGTATGAATATATAGTGTGCATGTGTGCAAGTATGAAGATATCATTATATGTGTGCACCGGTATGAATATACTGTTTGCATGTGCGCAAGTATGAAGATATCAATATATGTGTGCACCAGTATGAATATACAGTGTGCATGTGCGCAAGTATGAAGATATCAATATATGTGTGCACCATTATGAATATACAGTGTGCATGTGCGCAAATATGAAGATATCAATATATGTGTGCACCAATATGAATATATAGTGTGCATGTGCGCAAGTATGAAGATATCAATATATGTGTGCACCAGTATGAATATATAGTATGCATGTGCGCAAGTATGAAGATATCAATATATGTGTGCACTATTATAAATATACAGTGTGCATGTGCGCAAGTATGAAGATATCAATATAGGTATATAAATGCCGCTATGCGACAAAGTCATGACAATCATCAATGATGTGGTAATCAAAATGATATATAATTCGTAGCAATCCAATAGTGCGAGTGTCACGGCAATCACTAACGGTGTGAGTGTAACATACAAATAGCGCTCGTGTAGCTTAAGCCGTTAGTGACAGTGCAGTGTTATATAACTACCATTCTATATGCAACAGAAGCTGGTATGCTACAATAGTACATATAAATATATACGACTAAAATGTCCTATCACGCCCTGACGCTTAACGGCATACGGGCGATTTCCCCGTAGATGTTAAATCTACTCACCTGGTCTCGTGTTAAGCGTAGCCGACCACCTGCTTCCCCTTCTTTGCGACGTCCGACGTGCCCTCCTGCGAACCTAGAATTTACACAAAGAATCCACCTAAGCAAAAATCCTACGAAAACGCTATATCGAAATCAAACGAGAAACTCGCGTCGCGAACTATACGCGCATGGTCCGATACGCTAAAACGTGTGTATACGCGTCTGAAACTACCCCGACACGTCGCGACACGCTGGAAGACAGAACCCACTCACGTATCACACGTGTCGCGCAAACTAAACGTATTGGAAAAACGATATATCGCTCCAGATTTTGACTAGGGCACAAAAGTGTAAAGTTGCATATGCCAAACTACATAAATACACAGCAGACTACCCTAGACCCAACCCCAGAACCTAACTCCCATATCTGGCCTCAAATTGTGGCCATAACGAATAAATTGGCGGCTGGGTGTGGAATTAGGGGTTCGTTCTTTGTGTGTGTGGTCTAGGTCTAGTGTACATGCCCCAGTTTTCTCATTTATTCTCTGAAGTAACCGGATCAACAGCAGATTACAGAAAGGTTTAATTTTACATTAAAACGTTATATTTTGGACTAAATGAAATCCTATGGTATTTTAGTGAAATCTGGGTTTAAACCTCAGTTAAAAGGGCATAATAACACTTAGTTAAGCTAGGCTAACCACCAAAATCATCACTTGGCCAAAACTCCACATAAATCACCATTTCTAGCACTGAATCTCCTATTTAAACTAATCGAAGCTAATTAACACATAAGTCTAGAAAGGAAAAGAAAGTTGGCCAAGAATTATACCCCACTATCTTGGTCTTAGTGTGCAGGAAGAAGAGGAAGAAGAAGAGGTGGAGGAGGTGTTGCACTGCTGCTGCTGCTGCTGCTTGTTGTTGTTGTTATTGTTGCTTGCTGCTGCTGCTGAGGCTCCTGCTGCTGCTGCTTCTTCTTCTGCTGCTAGTTGTGTGTGTGAGTGAGAGTGAGAGAGATGTGAGAAAAAATTGAGTGAGGCGAAAGAAAACAAGGCAATGAGAGGTATGAGACAGTCAACCCCCCTCTCTCTCCCCATTAAATGAGAGCATGGCTCAAGCCATGATGCCCGCTCTCTTTCTCTCTCTCTCCAAGTCAACCCAACACTAATCATTTTCCATTTTAAAAAAACAAACCCAAAACACTTAATTAAAATTTTAACTTAGCTTAATACAAATGGTTAGTCCACCATGGTAGCTAATCATGTTCTAACCCTAATTTAACCCTAGTTTACATGCACACGTGTGTGGAAGCCTAAATAAATTCTAGTAAAATATTCATTAATTTTGATAAAATGTTTGAAAATCGTTTTGGTAAACTTTTTATTAAAAACCACATATTAAAGTGTAATTACCCACCAATCACATCCTAAAGTGTTACAGTGCAACACGAGCCGTCAATAATAGTGTAGTGTCCTAAGGATACTAGTCCAAGCACAACAATTAACTAAGCAGTAGGTTGAATGCGCAATTTTAAATATGAAATAGAATATGCGACAAGTCAAGTCATCACTAGCCCAGACGCATAACGCCATGTACAGTCCGGTCTCTTCTTTTGATATGTCGTATATCGAGTCTGGGGGTTGAATTGTCAGACCCCAATAACTTGATAAGTCATGCCGATGTGTGGCTTATAACCTTTCGAGAAACTACTGATAACACTTATCAGTAAATCTCATCAGCCCTGGCCAGGGACTTGCTGTTATAGCCAATCGAGCATAGCGCAACATCAACTCCCAATACCGGAGAGACGAAACCCCTCCTATCGCTCACTTCTTCCATGTGACTCGGGACTGTACCCAAAATCCACCTATTTGCATGACTCCTTTGAGCCGTGGTAGGGAGGAAATCAAAGCACAGTGGGAACCACACAAGACACTATAATGATCTTGGGTCTACAGACTAACCTGTATAAACGTCACTTGAGAACTACTATCTGACGATAGACATGGTACCATCTAGGAGTTCTCGGCGAGTCCTGTTCGGTGTACCCATTCTCTAATGAGCACTTGTGTACAATCTTTGATGTCAAACACCAATGGTTATGGGATCAACCATCGCTCTACATAGGGCCAAGAAACATACACACTAGTCTACTCTAGAATATCGATGCCCTGTATCGATACTCCCTCGACTAGGAACTGTTAAAGGATGTGCATGCGGACTACACAAGCCCCCACTAGTATGATCTGCATCATAGTCCTGGAAGTCAAGCCAACATCCTAAGGGCTTTATCAACATGTATCAATGAGATAGTAAATTAAAACAAGTGTACATGTTAAGATAAAGAGCAACCAGATAGTATACTATCATGTCGAGCAAGAAAGTCCTCTATATATATGTCCAAGCATCCACCATAATATACAGTAATGGCCTGTAGGGCATACATATTCCTAACAGGTTAAACGACTGTCCTAACCAATCACATCAACATGCAAGCAGGAAGACATCACTTAGCTACCATACATTATGCCTTGACATAGTCAACAAATGTAGCATAAATATTAAATACTCTACTTCCTGAAATGACAGAGGGCTACGGTTGATTTTGAATAAAACCATCAACGCAATGAACTTGATCTCAATGTAGGAACCGAATAGTTTTCAAAGTTTATAGTCGCGTAGACTTTTGCTCAAGAATGAAATCCCCGTGAAGGGATCTAGACTCTTTCCTCATCGAATGAGGTGTAGGATATTCCTAACCGGATATCATGACGCAAAGCAAAAGAATATGGCTACAAAAACAATTTTAGTGACACAAACTTTTACCCAAGAGCAAAGTCCCAGTGACGGGATCAAGGCTCTTTCTTCATCTAATGAGGTGCAGGACATTCCTATCCGAATACCACGATGCAAAGTAAAAGAATCGACTAAAATTTCCTTTTTAGAAAAATTTGGTTCCTACAACGTATAGGTTTATTTTACTTTGTATTAATCCAATTAATACAATCCCATCATTAGATAATCACATTATCTAGAATTATCCTTCTCACACTAACATTACAGAAAAAGTATGAAAAGGAAAAATAGAATGCATATATATGCCCTCCGCATTCGCCATGGGCTCCGGGTCTTCACCATAAGGTTACTTAATTTACGGCAGGGCGGGGGCAGGGCGGGCGCGGATGCAAAACATATATAGCATTTATTATATATACTATATATCACATATATAAATATATCATCACACGCAAATAATCACACTACAGCATGCAGAAAAACAACATCACAGAGTTGGAATTGTCGGATTACCTAGAAATCTCACGTTTCGTTCAAGCCACAAACGATACAAGAAATTCTCTGGTCACATGAATAGCTCGTGCGTAGCCAAAAGCAGACCCCTACGAGTGCGTCAAATAATTCGCCAATCCAAGAAACGAGGCAACCCAGCATCATCACCATGATGGGGCCACCCGGCACTTTCTCGAATCTGATGACTTGAGCACTCCTCCGCGGGTCTATCATAACCCCCTTCAAACGCGACAAGCAGCCCGCCAATTCTAGAATCTAGTGACCCGGTCTCAACTCTTTGAGATGGTCACCCACTGCAATCTAGAACGTGGCTTCATGTGTGCTTCTCCGTGAGGTAATCCTAAAACCTGTATTAATAAAATGTTAACATCGATCGCAACCAGATCGAGTCCTGACAAATAATAATACAATAAGCGGAAACGACGACCACATGTCAACCGCTCGTCCCGAATAAAAGAAAATACATTTGGCTATAAAATAAATGAAATGAAAACCACATCACACAGCATGCACGAGGCTATTCATTCACGACAATCTAATCCACTCCAAATAAACTTTAACATAGAACATATCAGACTCACATGTGCAACCCCGTCGAACTGATTACATCAATTCAGCAATGTTAAACACTGCATATCACATAAGCAATCGCATTAATAAGGTTAAATGCTTTAACCGTGTCAATACGGAACCCATGGCCAACAACTTCCAAAACCCACAAAGCCGAAATCGAATTTCCAAAAACTGAAATTCAAGATCAGCCCCGTCCCCAAAACACCACCATTTCTTACATGAATCGAAATCCAAACGACCTAAAAACTTCCCGAGACATCGGGGGGGGGGGGATCTAGAGCATGACCCATGAGGCCCCGGGGACATTTGGTGGGGGCTCCAACCTATGGCTACGAAATTATGGCCATGGGTTGGCTGCTGGGACAGCAAGCACACAGCTGCACGCTTGATGTCCTAGTGCCACACCCGAGACCATTTCGTGATGTTCTCGGGTGTGGGAGCCCATCCAAGCCCCTAGGGAAAACCCTGGGCTCACTCCCGCGCCACCACGGGGCTCTCGGTCTGAACCGAGAGCCCCGGGACGTGAGTTATTTGCAAAAAATAGTTACTAGTTTGGGACAGTTTTTCAACAGAAACTGTTTTGTTTTGTAATAAAGTTTTGGAAATTCAAATGACTACAAAACCAATTGCAATTATTTGATTTGTCACTGATATCATGTAAGTGGATAGGGGTTAGGGTCGTGACAATCACAGCCGCGGAGGAATTTGAAAAACAGCAATTTTACAAAGTATAACCCTAATCTATCACTAAGATCATCAAATACAATACAATGTGGAAACAAGAAAAGAATAAAGAGAAAAGTCAAGGGAGCTACAACCTTTGTAGCATGTCTGGATGATCCCAGAAGATCCCGTCTAGACTCCGTGAGCTCCCAGATGCGTCAGATTGCCGACCAGCTCACCGTAGATGATTCGCGTTGAAAGCGAGCTGCCCGAACTCCAACTCCTTCACCGGTCGGAGAAACTTCTTCCAGAGGCTTGCTAAGCACAGGGGAAACCAATGCGATTATTGGGTACTCTCTACTTTTTCCACTATCTCACCAAGGAAACACTTGCCATTTTCAAGAGAGCTCAAGCTTTCTTTACAGGAGGAAGAAGATGATGTTTTTGATGGTTTGTTAAAAATGAATTAATCTCCTTATCCACTTTTATCCACCCATGTCATAATAATATGACATGAGTCACTCTCCTACTCCCTCTCTCACGTGTGTGTCAAAAACATAAGAGAGAGGGTGGGGCCCACCATAAATTAAGTATAATAAATAATACACACACACACACACATTTACATACATACATATGCGCGCGCGCGCGCATTTATTTACACATAATATAAAATGGTAGGAATATATATATATATATATATATATATATATATATATATATATAGGTATTAGCACATGTATCCCATACATGTACACATCATGTATCACATATACAAAATGCGATCAATATCTTCTCAGTATCATATACTGTCGAGAGTGCGTGTATTATATACACTATACTAGAAACCGCATCATCTATACGGTTATCAAGTCAACACTTGACTTGATATTCTGGCTATTAAACCGGCTGGTATAATATGTTATAGTTCCGAGCGTCCTTGCCGCTACAAGCGCGGCCTATGCGGACTGAAAAACGAAAATTCGAGAGGTGCTAGAAACTTAAACCCTAGAATCTTAACCAAACACTTAAACTAGAAAACTACTAATATATTTTAGCTGCTATGAAAAAGATTATACCAATGAGATCAAGTCCTTCGGGTCTTCTAATCCTCCTCTTTAGCTCCTTGAGGCGGCAGGATCGAGCTTGTAGCCGGTCTTCCCTTTGTCGAAGATGATCCACGGGAGGGATTTGGTTCAAGGATCTAGCTCTACACAAACAATCATATGGAGCAACTAATGACCTTAGGTTGCTAATCTAGAGTGCTTAGAGATGTGGTGAAGTGTTCAAGTTGTTAGTGATATATGCCCTAGAGGCCATTATTGTATCATACTGAATTGTATATTACTTAATGGGAGCTTGGGATATACACGGATATAGTAAAGTCTTACTCGAAATGGTAGTATGCTACCTGGTTTGTTTCTACCTCAATGTGTGCATGTGTTTTCTTAGCATATCGCTTATACATATTGGTAGAGACCTTAGGATCTTTGCTTGATTACCACCATTGTGATGGTAGTCACACAAGTAGGGGCTGGGTAATCTATAAGCACATCCTATACAGATCCCAAGTCGTAGGATTATCGAGAGGGGCATCGATACTCCACAGTAGACTATTGTATACACTTCTCATCCCAGCAGGAGAGATGGTCTGTCCCATAGCCATTAGTACGTAATACTGGAGATAGTTTGAAGGTGCTCATTAGGTTATGAGTATACTGGACATGACTCGTCGTGAACTGTTGGTAAGTATTATACCTATCGTCGGGTAGCAGTTCCCAGGTGACATGAGTACAACTTAGTCCGTCGACTTGACACTGCTACTTCGCCTCGAGTGTGTTCCCACTGTACTTTGATTACTACCCTACCTGGCTCAAAGGAGTCGTGCAAACAAGTAGTAGTTGGGTGCAGTCCTGAAGCACTTGGAGGCAGTGGCGGTTAGATAGGATTCGTCTCTCCCGGTATTGGGGGTTGATATCGCGCTGTGTTCGGAAGGCCATTACACAAAGTCCTTGGCCAAGGCAAGCGAGATTTACTTATAGGTACTCCAGTAGTTTCTCAGGGTGTTTTGGGCTATATTCCGACACGACTTATTGCGCTATTAGGGGTCTGATGATTACCGCCCCCTAGGCCCGATATGTGATACTCTTAGACGAACAGAACGGACTATACGGAGATTTTCACATACAGGCTCAGTAGGAGTTCGGATGAGTTACCTCATCAGCCTTCTTATTGACACATACCTGGGTAGCCGTTACGTGCAGCTAATACCGCATGCGTCTTGCAGTTAAATCCACCGCCAGCATAGTGTCGAGTCATTAGAGTCCCACATAGAGGGTTTCCCTGCATCGGGCAAAAGGTGTAGAGGCCGTATGGTTTTATGGCAGGGCTTCGATCACGTAAGTGCACTTGTGCGCGTGTGATGATCGGGCGGATAATACTAGTGGGCTTTGGTTTAAGCTGGATCCTATTATTATATTGATGGATTATTTCTTCTCTTTGTATTCGTGTACTTCGGAATGCGGATGTGGGTATGTATATACGGATGATGGGCATTCTCGTAATTATCTCGAAAAGCTTCTAGAATAAGGTAACCTAATTAGGGTTTTGATTCTTTAATGGATTAAAACAATTAGGTGGAGGAAATGAGGTGTTTACTTGACAAAAGAATAGCACATGGCTCTTAGTGACTCATGGCATGACTCATGCCATGACTCATGGTGTGATCATTACACTAGATATTTTGAATCAAGCATGCTTGATATTTTTATTTGAATGCTTGATATTTTATTAAGTGTGGTTATTATTCACAAGTTATGAGCCAAGTCTTTTCTTTAGTTAAGCTAGAACACTCTCTCTTCTTCAAGTGACCTTCTTCCTCTAAACCCTAATCCTCTCATGTGTTGAGAATCCTAGGGTTCCAAGAGACAAATAACTCCATCTTCTCACTCTACACCATCTAGGACTTCTACTTTAGCGAACTAGAAGTCGTAGTTATCTCAAATTCGAGATAGGAGCTCGGACTATAGACTCTCGGGTGGATCGTCTTTGACTCGAGGAGACCGTTGAGGTTGCTGCGATCCGTTTCGATCCTTGGAGCTGACGATGAGGTGGAGGACAGCAATGAAGACCCGAAGGACTTGGTATCGTGAGGTATAACTTCTATCCGAGTAGTTAAACCTCATAGTGGTTAGTTAGCTACGGTTTAGCATCGATCCTGGAGTTCAAGACAGTGTTGCAAGCTTTGAAATATCGTTTTTTGCATATTCCGCCTCCCCGCAAACACGCGGGGTGTGCGATATCGACTTACAGTGGTATCAGAACCTACTAAACCATAGCTAACAGTTTAGACGAAGTGTAAAACTACGAAACCGAAATAACTCCGAAACATCGAAATCTAAATCCAAGTTTCTGTCAAATTTTCCCGAGCCTCTAAATTTTTTTTAAACAATTGCAGAGTGCTCTACTTCTTGTGAGATGAACACACACAAAAAATTAGGCTCTTTCACCTGTTATGGACCGGCAACATTAGCAAAAAACTGGGTGTCACCTTTTTTTTGTGGTGAAATGCTTTGAATTTTGGTCTGTGTTCTAGTTTCTTGGATCTAAGGTCTCAGGTGTTGTTTATTTTTGCCAATTTTGGATATACTATTATCTTTTTACTGTGGCAATACGGAGTGTTTCGAAGTCGTAGTTTTAACGTCATTTAAATTTTTAAGTTGTGATATATGTGTTTGGAAACATCGACTAATTTCTATACGTCGATTAGTCGGGGTTGCACATATCTGTGTTGCTGTTCTTGTTGGTTTGTGTATATGAACTTTATTGGATCGTCATGGATGAATAGCCGGGGGATGTGAGATGAGGGTTTTTCATTCTTTCATTCAATGTAAATATGTAAAGTGATGTAATATTATTTTGCGGGGCACATCCGGGTTGAGATTGTAGCCACCATTGTATTATTTCTTTTACTGTTTTCTGCTCCTAGGATAGACCCAAGGTGGGGTGGAAAAACTACCGGCTACTTTGAAGTGCCGAGTGGCCTACTCACTTTGATGAGGGAGGTTGGTTCACTTCGGGTATTTGGCGAGTAGTTTGCCGCACCCGTAGAGGTCTGGGGTAGGGTTTGGCTATTCATCATGACCGTGGAATCCGTCTTTCGTTACAGGCTTAAACGAAACACGGAATTCCTAGTATATCCAATAAGTTCATCTGTGATCTGGAATGCCTATTATTGCGTTAGACGAATGTTTATTATATATATGCAATACAGTAGATGTTACTTATGTTTTGCATCCGCGCTAGTCCAGCCCTCGCTCTGGCGTTAGTTAAGTAACCTAACGGTGTTAGACGGGGCCCAGTGGCGAATGTGGATGACATAAGTGGACGTGGTATTTTCGTCTTTTTCTGTGGTAATAGGTGTTAATGACGGGACCGCATTACATTAATTCAAAGCAAACAAACAAAAGCTGAACCATTGGAAAAAAATTTCAAAACCACTCGGTTCTTTTAAAACAGGAGACTTTTAAATGCTGAGCTTAAACCACTCCTTTTAAATGTTAACAGATTCCTTCGATTATATCAAGTTCACTACGTTCATGGTTTCGCCAAAACAATTCATAGCCCTCCGTCATTTCAGTTGAATATTCAGTAGTATTCAAGCTATGTATTTTGACCTTCGCCATGGCATAGTGATTGGTAGCAGCTGGGTATTCATCTATAGCTTAGATGTAAGACTACGCCAGCACCCCGGCCATCAATCCGAGGCCAAACGCGGAACAAAAACTTTTAAAAATGGCGCTAACATAACCCTAAATCCCGTATCGTGCCATTAACCCTATATTAGTAAACTGTAAAATGGTTTAAGAGATTATATCGATCGATCCGTATCCTTCGGTCTTCAATCTCCGACCCAAGCTTGTCGCGGCTGCCCTAACGAAGTTCGCTCTCTGGTCTCCCTCGTCGAAGAGGATCCACGTCGAGGGTTCTTTATACGGGCTCCCGCTTCTAAACCAAAGCAACTCGGGCATCAAATTTGCTAGCCTAGATGCCCAAGGTGAAGTAGAGAGAGTGTGTGATCAACTTGTCTCAATACACTCAATGATTCTCAACATATGAGATGGAATGAGTAGAGGTGAAGAAGTTGCCAAGTGAAGAAAATGAGTGAGCTCAAGTTTTGGCACAAGAAAAACCAACCAAGAAAACATCTGTTGTTTTTCCTTTTAAGTGAGTTGTGAGTGTTGTGCTTGTGTTTGATTTGAGCAAGTGAAGAAAATCTATAGCACAAAAATATCTCCCACTTTCATCAAGCCATCAATGCACACAAGACCCCATACCATGAGTCACAACTGAGCACATGCACCATCAATGCACAAAACCAAAACTCACACTCACAAACCAAAACTTATCTTCACACATTTTAACATATAATAAACATTAACTAAAATGTTTAATGAAAAAGAGAATGACATCTTCAAAATAAACACGTAATCGATTACAAGAATACCCCTCATCTGTATATACATACCTGCATCCGTATTCCGACTGATTACGAATACAACGAGACGAAAATAATCCAACAATATAATACAAGGATCCGGCATAAACTAAAGCCCACTAGTATTATCCGTCCGATCATGATCCATGCACAAGTGCACGTATATGATCGAACCTTGCCATAAAACCATATGGCCTCTACAGCGTTTCGCCCAAACTTAGGAAACTCTCTGTGTGGGACTCTAAAGACTCGTCGATACGCCGACAGTGGGTTTAACCAAAAGCACGTCAGTGGCACTAGCTGTACGTAACGGCTGCCCAGATATTGAGCGAAAGGGATGCCGACGAGCGAACTCATCCTGGAACCCTACTGAGCCTGACAGTGACAATATCCGTACAGTCTGGTCCATTCGTCTATGAGTATCGCATATCGGGCTGGTAAACGTCAGTCCCCTAATAGCGGTATAAGTCGTGTCGGAGTGTAGCCTAGAACACCCTGAGAAACTATTGGAATACCTACCAGTAAATCTCACTTTCCTTGGCCAAGGACTTTGTGTAATGGCTCTCCAAACACAGGGCGATATCAACCCCCAATACCGGGAGAGACGAATCCCCTGACGATCAGCTCACTGCCTTCATATGGCTCGGGACTGTACCCAACTAAAACCTGTTTGCATGACTCCTTTGAGCGGTGGTAGGGTAGTAATCAAAGCACAGTGGGAACTTACACGAGACAAATGACGATCTCAGGTCGATAGACTAACCTGTACACATGTCATCAGGGAACTGCTATCTGACAATAGGTATAATACCAACTAGCATGTTCCCGGCGAGTCTGTCCGGTGTACTCATAACCCAATGAGCACCTGTATACTATCTTAGGTGAACCAACTGACACTAATGGCTTGTGAGACCGGCCATCGCCCCTCGTCGGGGGCTCGATCCGTATACACTAGTCTAATCATGGAGTATCGATGCCCAGACTCGAAACTCCCATGACTAGGGACACTTTAAGGATGTGATTATAGACCACCCAACTCTCACGTATATGATCGCCAACATACTGCTGGTAGTCAAGCAAGAATCCTATGGGATCTATCAACATGTAATAGTGATATGTAATGTCACCTGAAGCATGTACACGATGATAAAGACAAACCAAATAGCATACTATCATCTCGAGTAAGACTGTTCTACCGGTATAGGCCCCCCTTCAATCATTGCAATCACGTGCCTGCGATCCAATAATTGACTTGAGGGCACTATAGTGAACAATCTCCCACTTGCACTTAAGGCAAATTATTGCGATGTCGCATACTCACAGCCCGTGTGATACTGAACACCCAACTTCTCTACTGATCAGTCTCACAAAGCCTGTTTGTGAAACTCTTGCGTTCGAGAAATAGCCTCAGTGAGTGGATCCACTCTGATGTTTCTTTCTATGTCTCTCTTTATCTCAAGTTCGCGGAGAAAGCCATCTCCGGAAATGAGCAATACCTGTCTTAGAATATGTCTGGATATCTGATGGGACCCAGGTCACAAATGAACTCAAAATCCATCAAACTTCTTAGACTGTATCGTCAACTGAATTTAATCAGTATCCTGTGTCCTGCCTCCCTCAGTATCCGCTTAGACCACATGTCCAAACTACCGCCCCTTGTCAGAGGGAAAACTATAACTCTGACAATCACTCTGTCATCCAGGTCACCTTGGAAGCCTGAAATGATAACCGTCTCCTGAAGGAGGTTGCCGTTATCAAATCCCTAGAACATCCACTTATGTTCATAAACTGCTTCCGAACGTTTCTCTAGGATTGGATCAATATATGAACTTATTGCATCTTATGCAAAAATAACATCTGGTGTGGTACTTGACATCTCATGATTGACTCAATTGCCTAAGCAAATAATATGCCAATCATGCACCTCCCTCTCCTCTTTAGTCTGTAAGACACCTTTAGAGAGGGTGACTCCTTCACCTGCAGGTACACCACCATTCCAGGAGCCATCCATTCTAAAATACTTTTAGAATACTGTCTAAGTACCCAGATTGGGACACTACCCAAATCTAGATCTAAAACCATAGATCTAGTAATCAGAATGCATAATATAATATCCATATCCTATATGGAGAAACCATTGTGTGACAACCACAGTATAACCGATCGTAGTATAGGAATTTCACTTCCTACAAAGTGTATGTCATCTAAATACCAGGACATACCACCCTACTACCTTCTTAACAGATCCATCTTCTATTCTGATGAAGTCAAAGCCCATGACTGTCACATAAAAAATAGATGATCTATCTCCTCTATATCTGCTTTAGTCTATAAATAGACGTAAGCTACTTGTCCACTATGCTTCCGCTGCTCCCACTGACTATGACAACCCTCTGCAGAGTCATATACACATGCACTTCTAAAACTAGTTTAGAACGACGCTATACTCATCCTCCTGCCGGGTCTCATAGCTTGGAAAAACAGTAGTGTCAAGTCTGGGTAAACAAGAACCTCCCTGTCACCGTCTTTGAGAATACCGAAGTACCTCTCGGGCGCCTGAGGTTACCAACCATATCTGCGGAGTGGCTAATGGAATGTCAAACCAGATTATATCTTTTTGTCCTATTAAATTTTCAGTGATCGTTTGTGGTTCTGGAATCTCTTCCAGTTCTTCCATACTCCCACTACTGTTTTCTGAAAAAGTCCATTTTACTGTGGCGAGTCAAGAACAATATTTCTATTGATCTTCCATATGGTAGAAAGTTAACCCTCGTTATAGCTTGGGAAAACCCAAAAACTACCATTACTGAAACGTGCCTTGAGTTATCCAGAGTCTGGTTTTATGCATAATCCGTACAACTCCATATACCTTAACATCGTTAAGATATGAACCATTTTATATACAATATAGAAACAGAGCACTGATTTAATTGAAACCAGATTCAAATCATGCAGCTGTCTCCAGTGCATGTCAATCAAATGGTAAGAGCCCGATCAGCATTACTCAACTTGGAGAGAATCTAGATATGAGTAACCTGAAAGAGAAACAAGTTTCTCAAAACCATTACTATCAACTGAATACCAAACACAAGTATCTACATCTTCGATCACCTTCAACAATCCTGATACTTGCAACACGTGGTTCTCTACTTTACTCTTGTACCTAGAACGTCTCAAAAAATGGACCTTGTATTTCTAAGAAATACTTCTCTAAAACTGGAGAAGTCACAAGTAAACAGAATATAGTATGAGGACCAACCCCTCTGTCCTAATGAACACTGGACAACATACAATACTTTGTACAAGTCCCATGCATTGAATAACACAAACCCTATGCGTCGTAGATTGAAAAATGTACTATGGTTAAGAAGAATTACACCGCTGTTTAATTCTCCTTACCTAACCATCAACTAATACAGGTAAATGTCATGGAAATAGTTTCAAACAGTTATATCTCACTTTATAAAATAAACGTACAGATATATCAGTTTGAAATTGGTGCATAACAACGGATATTCAAAACCAAAAATTTGCCGTCAGGCAAAACCCTAGGTGATTTCCTTAAATATCACCAATTACAACGAATTCTGATATAATGACGATGATCATCTAATTCCCAATAACTTGCTCCCACTATTCATCTGTAAAACCATACAGATGTGAGAATCAAACCTGATAAATACATACCCTGAAGTAAGGATCTAATTGGGAAATTTGTTTTCAATTGACAACGGAGAGTAAAACTGAAACATTAAAATGTTTCGAAAGGGTATCCGGGTATTCTTAGTAATGCCCCTTCCATTAACCAGATTCATGATTGTAATCGTATATTTCCTTGCCATCTCTCCAAATCCCTTTATTTGTCTTTAGTCATTACCTTCTGTACACCACTCTTAGGCTAAATGGTTTTCTTCCTTCTGTAGGGTTACTAGGCACTCTAACAAAGGTCTATAAGGCATCAACCATGCCCGATTTAAAATTTAGACGTGCCGAACAACCTTAACCAAGATCTTTAAACTAGAGATTAGGCGAAACAAAGCATGTTAAACACTTTAACACTAAGAGTTTGGGATTACAACCTTTATAGTCCGGTCCTTCACTTCTAAAGCTCTGTGTTGAGGTCCCTTCACTGCGATCATCGAGTACCCGGACTCCAGAGAGGCACCACGAAGAGAAAGATGCAAGCTTGCTTCCGATCTTCGATAACAAAGATGATCTACCTTGAAGTTTCTTTAACACATGCTCTCACTCACTAATGAAGTGAACACCCTAATCTAAATGGCTAGGATAGATTAGAATGATGAAGTAGGATTTTAGCTCTCATTTGTTTTCTTAATCTCACGCAAAATCATCACTAATGAAAAAGCTAGAAAGCTTTTCCATTGAAAAAGAGAAGGAAGAAGAAGAACCATTTCTTTTGTGATGAATAATGAATAACTCAAGTGTGAGGTTAGAAATGCAACCATGGTATATGTAACCCTTGTAGAGATTTAACTAAGGTTAAAGGGTTGGGTTGAGTTAAGGAAATATCTTGCAAAATATCATAACAAATATCTTTGCAAGAAACAAAAGCAAAGCTTCTAGAAACTTCTAGAAAAGATTAACCCAAATCAAACCCTAACTATGTTTAATCTCCACTAAACATGTTGCATTAATAACCCTAACATGTTACAATATTATATATCACATATACAATATTTATTGTAACAAAATAAAATAATACAATTAACATATATCGCATATATATCAATGTATTACCCGAGTGAGAAAAAGAATCTTGTAGTGAGCTTATATTAGTTAATGTAATTTAATATATCAAATATATAATTATAAATTAAATTATCAAATCAACACTTGATCCGATAATCCGTCTATTTCACAAATAACCGACTAATATAATCTGTATCAGTTCATCGAATCAACACTTGATCCGATGACCCGGCTATATCATATATACCCGTCCAATATCTCATATCGCGAGAATCTAATGCGGTATCACATACACGTATTTTTCTCGGTCCCGCACATATCATATATGTGCTCCTACTCCGTTTTGCCTGAGTCAAGAAACCTCTGTGTAGGACTCTAAAGAATCGTCAATACGCCGGCAGTAGGTGATGATCATATCAAACATCCACAAGCTGCAAGCGGTCAGCTAAACGTAACAGCCACCCAGGTATTGAGCGATCAGAAGATCAACAAGCAAGCCTGTACATTCTCCTGTGAATCCAGTCAGTAAAACTCCCGTACAGTCCGGTCTCTTCGTCTGATATGTCGCATATCTCTCCTAGGGGTGGTAAACGTCAGACCCCAGTAGCTTGATAGGTCGTGTCGATATGAGGTCCATAACAGTTCGAGAAACTACTAATAACACTTACCAGTAAATCTCAGCAACCCTGGTCAGGGATTTCTAGTTATAGCCAATCGAACACCGCACAACATCAACTCCCTATACCGGGAGAGACGAATCCCCTCCTATCGCTCATTGCCTCCATGTGATTCAAGACTATACCCAAAAGCCACCTTTTTGCATGCCCTCTTGGACATGGTATGATGGAAATCAAAGCACAGTGGGAATCACACAAGACTCTATGACGATCTCAGGTCTACAGACTAACCTGTACCAGTGTCACCAGAGAACTGCCATCTGACGTGAGGTATAATAGCATCTGGGAGTTCTCGGCGAGTCCGTCCAGTGTACCCAGTCTCCACTGAGCACCCGTACACCATCCATGATTTCAAACACCGATGGATATGGGATCGTCCATCGCCCATCATATGGGTCAAGATGCGTATACGCTAGTTTACTCTGGTGTATCGATGCCCTGTCTCGATACACCCTCGACTAGGAACAGTTATAGGATGTACTCGTCGACTACCGTGGCCCCACTAGTATGATCTCATCATAGTCCCAGTAGTCGAGTACATATCCTAAGGGCTTTATCAACATGTAACATAGAGACAATCAGAGTACACGTTAAGATAAAGTACAACAAGATAGCATACTATCATGTCGAGCAAGAAAGTCCTCCCTATATATGTCCAAGCATCCATTACAATATACATTATATGTACAATAATAGCCTATAGGGCATACATATAACTAACAATCTCCCACTTGCACTAGGGCCATCTGTTGTGGTATCACATACCCAACAATTAGTTTTGGTTGAAGTATCTCATACTCAACTATCCCATAAAAGTCTCTACTGGGAAGAAGGCCTTTGTGAGTGGATCTACGCTGTTGTCCTCTGTGTCTACTCTCCTAACCTCAATCTCCCTGGAAATCAACCATCTCCATGATCAGGTGATACTGCCTAAGAATTATATCTGGATTTCTGATGGGACGGGCGTTCCTAGGCTAAAGCCATAACTCCATTGTCACACAATGGTTGGAACGAAGTTCATCTCATGAACTTATATATATATCCAGATTGCCTCTTTGGTAGCATCCTTGGTAACGATGTATCTTTCCTTTAATCGTCTAGTATGTCACGGTATCTAGTTTGGAACTCTTCCAACATACCGTCCCTCCACTGAGGGTAAAGACAATGCTTGCGACTGACATTCAGTCGTCCTTATCACCCTGGAACTTTTCCAGTGATTCTCCCCAGGATCGATTGATACCATCTCACTACAACTAGTGAGAATCCAAACATCGAATTAGATCTATCCCATAGATCCATAACACAGGATTTAGGAGGTATCACCTTGATCCTATATGGAGAATCATTGTGATAAGAGGAGATTGACCGAGCGTAGCATTGGAAACTCCTTCCCTATCAAGAGTATGTGATCCTCGTACTTTACGAGAATCACCACTATACTCTCTACTACCTTTTTGTATATACAAGGTTCATCTACCATTTTGATGAAGTCAAACTCTTTGACTACCAAATCAAAACAGACGTTCCAACTCCGCGATGCCTGATTTATTACATAAAACATCTTGCTCACGTTTCCGCTACTCCCACTGTCTACGAAGCCCTCTGGATGTGTACTTATAGACGCTCTCTTCCAAATCATCATTTAGAAAAGCAGTCATGACACCCAACCACCAGATATCGTAGTCATGGTATGTAGCCGTGGCAAGTAGGATCTGGATAGACTTAAGCATAGCTTTGAAAGTCTCAACTTTTCCATGTACACCAAGTAATCTTCTCAAGATATACTTGCTCCTGATTGGGATTTAACCCTTCAGATAAAGCAACCAAAGTCCATACTTTGTTGGTGTATAAGGATTCCATATCAGATCATTAAGCATCCAGCCATTCTTACAGAGTCTCACTCCTGATGGCCTGCTCGAAACTAGTTGGGTCATCATCTCATGATGCAATCCTCGCTCCCACTGTCATAGAGAAACCGAAGTATCTCTCAGGTGGGTGAGGAACCCTACCAGATCGGCGGAGAGGATGAGGTTCTTTGGTTACTATTGAATCCTTTGGTTCTACCAAATCATCAGCTGCAGTTTGTATAGCTGGAACTCTTTCCAGTTCTACCTCATGACCACTAATTTTTTTTTACAAGAAATTCCTTTTCACAAAGGTGGCAAGTTGAGAAACAAAACATCTTTTGTTCCTCGGTTAGGTAGAAGATATTCCCTTGCGTATGCTTGGGATATCCAACAAACTTCCACAGATCTGACTTTACCTCGAGCTTGTCCGGATTATGCCTTTAGACATAGGTCAGACAACCCCAAATCTTAACTTACTTAAGATATAGGCTCTTCCCATTCCATATCACATATGAAGTGGTAGGCAACTGATTTGATTGGAACCCTATTCAATAGGTATGCAGCTTCACAAGTGCATAACTCCCAAAAGGAAATAGGAAACTCAGTAGTACTCATCATAGAGCGTACCATATCAAATAGGGTGTAATTGCTCCGTCCCGATATACCGATGTGCTGTGGTGTATACGGAGGAGTAATGCTGAGAGAGAATCTCATTCTCCTTTAGAAAAGTCCAGGAATTCCGTGCTCAAGTATTCTCCTCCTTGATCTCATCAAAGGACATAATACTTATACCCGTTTTTATTTCTCTACTTCTAACTTATATTCATTGAATTTCTCAAATGGTTCAGACTTGTGTTTCAACAGGAACACATGTGCGAATCTTGAGAGACTATCAGTGAATATAATAAAGTACAAAGAACTAGTCTTGGCATGTGTAGACATGGGACCTTACATACATCATCATGTATCAATCCCAAGAGTTCACTAACTCTTTCTCTGTTTCCAATAAACAGAGCTATGGTCATCTTATCTTTGTGACATGACCGAAAAGTTTCACAAGATGTAAATTCAAACTAATTTAAATATGCATCTAAATGTAACTTCAGCTAGTCGGGTCACATTGATATGACCTAGTCTACAATGACTCAAGAAGGATTCGTTCATTTCTGAACTCTTCCTCTTGTGTGTGTTCTTTATACTAAGAACTGTAGTTTGATTTAGAACGTCAATGCTTTTAGATAACGTGCCTGAACCGATCAACTCTTGATATAGGAAATGTTCAAAACATTATCCAACAATACAAAATTATATCCTTCTTTACAAATAAAGAGACTGATATGATGTTATATATCAGGTTCGGTATCTAATAACATTCGTTCAGAATCAATGTATTCTGATAATACAGGGTGATAACTGCCAACAGACTTGGCTGCAACACTTGCATCATTTCCAACTCTTGAAACTTATCACCCGTTCTCAGTTCTCTACCTATCTGTAGCCCATGTAACAAATTACATTTGCGGGATCCTGATCCGTGTCACGACCCAAAGTTTGGCCCGTGACCGGCACTTAACCACGTAACGTCTACAGGCGTAACGTGACTAAGTAAGCCGAAAACCCAGAAATCAAACCAGTAAAAGTATAGAGTGATTTAAGCAATTAATAGAACCAATTACTAAGATAACAATATACGACGCCGTAGCGAAGAAAATGAGCAACAAGTGGGAAACATCACAGATAGAATAAACTGCATAAGTAAAGTCGGCTCACAACGAGCTCGACGCCAGAATACAAAATAAAATACATCGTCCTCACAACTGGTCTCTAAGTCAATACATAAGTGGTAGATGGAGAGTACTAGATACAATAATGTACATAACTGAAAGATAACCAGATACCGCACAAAACCCACCTATCAGCAAAAGAGATAGTACACCAACTGTAGGGGTATCTGTGTCAAAAGAAGCAAGAATGCAGCCTGCCGCGACTACTCCGAAGGGCAACCTGCAAACACTGTGGCACAACGGGAATGAGTTGCCAACTCGTGAATAGAAGATAACATATAAAGGTAATCGCGAGTATGCACGTGCTACGATACTCTAACCTATATCAACAGATAACATCTATATGATGAACTGGATTCTTAAACATGCAACAAGTGCGATCTAATAACATCTCCATGTGATGAGCAAGAAATGTGATGATCAGGTATAGCAATGCAATCTAACCACCCTATATAGAATGAACAGGGTATGCAATGATCAGGTATAGCAATGCAATCTATCAACCCTATATAGAATGAACAGGGTATGCAATGATCAGGTATAGCAATGCAATCTAACAACCCTATATAGAATGAACAGGGTATGCAGTGATCAGGTATAACAATGTGTACTATATCAGGTGTAATAGATACATGATGAGATATCAATTACTACATACTGAGCATGGGAAATATAACATCTACACGAAATGTCATCGTGGAAAGTATAATCGGTACTCATCAATGTACCCAAATCCAAATACTACTCAGGCGTCGTCATCCTCCTCGATCCTCCAATCTGGTAAATCTCATATAACCGTGAGTGCCCAACATCGGCACCCAAAATATCAAGAAATACTCATGCCAAGCATCGACATGCAAATCCTCCTGTATAGGGCATCCGTCAGTCCGGATCAGCCCACGGGCTCTGTCTGCGGTATCGGCACTCGGCCCCGGCAGTACGAGTCGTCCCGTATCCATCTATCGACCCTGGTCGGTATCCTCCGGACAACCGCCAGGTCCAACCAATCACCGGTATGTAGTAGTCCCTCAGCCAGGCTCACCGTCTACTACACAGCGAAACCATTCTCGCCCCGGGGTACCATACCGGGTCCACCATTTACCCGTAGTCGGCCTCATCCAACTCCTCGATTCGGGTTCACATATATCACTCTAGTACCGAGAAAACACATGGTGGACGCACCGAAATATCATATCAAGGGAAACCGGGTTTTTAAATAATTAACTATTCTCTTTGAATTATCCACGGTTCCCCAAATCCAGAATTAACATGGAAACAACATATCTCAATGCGTAATCTAAGCAAGTATGAAGATATCAATATATGTGTGCACTGGCATGAATGTACAGTGTGCATGTGCGCAGGTATGAAGATATCAATATATGTGTGCACTGGCATGAATATACAGTGTGCATGTGCGCAGGTATGAAGATATCAATATATGTGTGCACTGGCATGAATATACAGTGTGCATGTGCGCAGGTATGAAGATATCAATATATATGTGCACTGGCATGAATATACAGTGTGCATGTGCGCAGGTATGAAAATATCAATATATGTGTGCACTGGCATGAATATACAGTGTGCATATAGTACCAGTATGGGTATGTGATGCATATGTGCCCAAATGTGGATATAACATATGCTATTATGCGGCAAATCATGACAACATCAATAAGGTAGAATCAGTATGATATATGATTTATAGCAATCCTATAATGTGAGTGTCATGGCAATCACTAACGGTGTGAGTGTAGCATATCAATCGTGCTCGTGCGACTTGAACCGTTAGTGACAGTGCAGTGTCCTATGCTATCATTTCTATATGCAACAATAAGGTATAGTACTACAGTCCATATGAACATCTACAATCTAATATCCTGACTCGCCCTGACGCTTAACGCCATACGTGCGATTTCCCCGTAGATGTTAAATCTACTCACCTGGTCGTGCGCTACTCGTAGCCGACCACCTGCTTCCCTTTCTTAGCTTCGTCCGACGTACCCGCCTGCGAACCTGGAATTACACAAGAATCCATATATAAGCAACTATCTCGCAAAACGCGATATCAAAGTCAAACGATACGCTCGCGTCGCGAACTAAACGCGCGTGTGTACGATACGCTAAACGTGTGCACGCATCTAAAACTAACCGCGATACGCCACGATACGCTGAATCATGAAACCCTCTCGCGTATCGCGCGAACCAAAGTACTAGAAATACGATATAACATCCCAGATTCTACCCAGGCTAACAACTTACAAAACTATACATACCACTGGCCTAGAAATAACATCAGACTCCTACCCATCCAAACATCACCCAAAAATTCCCCTATCTGGCCGCAAATTGCGGCCAGAAAGATTAAACCGGCGGCCTCGCTATGGGATGGGGGTCTCGGGCTCTGGTGGTGTGGTCTATACCTTATATACAAGCTCCAGTTAACTCAATTTCAACCTGAACTACTCGGGCCTATAGCAGATCACAGAAATCCAAAAAGTTCACTTAAAAACACTAAATTTGCACAATTAGAAATCCTATGGTATTTTGGTGTAATCTGGGGTCTAACTAGGTTTACATGGCCTTATTAACACCTAATTAGGCTAGATTAACTAACACTAACTGCACTAAACCATAAGTTCACACAAATCACCATTTCAAGCACAAAATCTCACTTTTTACACAAACCGAAGCTAAACTACACATACGTTAAGCGAACAAGAAGTTGGGCTCAGATTCTATACCTTACAAGACCCTAGGTGCAAGGAGAAAGGAGGTGGAGAAGATGGGAAGTGCTGTTGGGGGCTGCTGTTGATGTTGTTGCTGCCGCCACTGCCTGCTGCTGTTGTCACTGCTTGTTGCTGCTGTTGTTATTGCTGCTGCTGCTTCTCATGGTGCTGGGGCTGCTGCTGCTGCTAGGTGAGTGTGTGTGTGTGTGAGAGAGAGTTGTGAGAATGAGAATGAGGAGGGAAATGAGAGCACTAGTCAAAGACCCCCCCTCTCTCTTTCTTCATTTAATGAGCATGGCTCAACCATGAAGCCCATACTCCTTCTTTCTCACCAAGTCAGCAAGGTCCACATCATTTCTCATAAAAGAAAAGAACAACACACATAAATAAAAACTCAACTAAAGCCCAAAACACTTAATACAAATAGGTTAACCCACCATGGTTGCTAATCATGGTTTTAACCCCAAATCTAAACCCTAGTTAACATGCACAAGTGTGTGTGTGCCTAGAAAAATCCTAATAAAATATTCATTAATTAGAATATATTATCTGAAACTTAATTTGGTAAACTTTTTACCAAAAACTATCTAGTAAAATATAATTAACCCCTAAACACGACCTAAGGTGTTACAATCTTCCCCCCTTAAAGAAAATTCGTCCCCGAATTTTAAAATACAAAGCTACGCATTCCTTTAGAGGGATGAGGGAACTCCTTCCACATCTCGCCCTCAGCCTCCCAAGTGATCTCTTTACCGTTTGGGATGCACCAAAATACCTTCACTGATGGCAAGACCTTCGATCGAAGTTTCTTCACCTGCCGGTCCAAAATTACAACTGGCTGTTGGGTGAACGAAGGGTCACGCTCGAACTAAATGGTCTGGCGTTGAATCCAATAAGAAAGGTCATGAAGGTAATTGCAAAGTATCTACATAGGGAATACGGGGTGAATACTCAATAATCTGGGTGGAAGTGCCCAACTTAAGGCAACGAACCAATTCGCCTTAGGGATCCTAAAAAGACTTACTATCCTGGAAAGCTTCCCAAAACTCAACACGTCATTTATCTAAAATTTCCGTAGGAATACATGATCTGCCATTGCGAGCTCGAATTTGCGACCCTCTTGGTCAGCATCTGATCTCTATCCGCAATATACCGTTCTCATCCTGACCCAAAACAACCGAGTCATTTCCGAAATTTCTGAACTAGCTGAGGTCCAATAATCCTATAACACGGAGTTAGGAAAAACAGACTGGTGATCGACATGACCTAACCTCTAATCCTAAAGGTTACCAATTGGAGTGTCTCCTGATAACTGCTATCAAAGGAGAACCCTATTGATGGCAAACGACGATCACCAACTGCCGACAACAATTTCTACATACGCACAACTTAACAAGAACAACTGAGTATCACCGGATGACAAACATCCGAAAGGAGTCACATTTTAACTAAACCTGGGTGGACACCATAACAAATTTCGGGAAGATCTGCTCTCGTTCCCTCTTCGGAACGGTTAAAGGTTGCAACTCTCCAGCCGGTCTCAGTTGCCCAACTCAAGCACACAACAAGACAGACACCTTGAAACGAATCCCAAGACTTCTTTTTCTATCCCTGCCCACCCGTAACTACCTTACAAGTCACGTTAACAGTTGGTGGGGCTTGAATGAGTACAGAGAGTTGACTGATGTGCTTGCCCTAGGATTCCACGTCTCTTCCCCATAACATTAGGTACACAAGTGTCTCTCTAGCCTAGCACACCCTTGCCACAAGTCAAGGATTCCAAAATCATTACCCAGCCGAGTAGGCTCCAATATCTCTGACGAACGAGCGTCGGCGGGCAGTGTCTCACGAAAGTGATTTAAGAAAATTGGTCGGGCGCTGACACGAGCAAGCTGTCTCCTCAGTAGAGACGAACTTAAGCTGCACTCAACGATCGCACAAGAACTGTGAATCTACGGAGGACTATCACAATAATCAAATTCCGCCGCAGGAAGATGTACATTTAACTCTGGTGGTCCGTGAAAATCTGACATGACTCTCAAACAAGTGGTGTCTCTAATTTCCAACGCAAAACCATCGCGGCCATCTCCAGATCATGGGTGGGATATCCTTCTCGTACTTCCTCTAAATGTAAAGAAGCAAAATCGATAACTCCATTGTGTCACCTCAGTACACATTCGAGTCCTACTCACGAAACATCACAGTTAAACCACAAGGTTGCCCGAACCACAAAAAGCAAGGAAAGGGCTGAAGCAGTTGTTAACCGAGTCTTCAACTGCGGAAACTCCGCATACAAGCCTCAGTCCAAAGAACAGAAACCTCCATTCCAGTCAATTTAGTCAACGGGTAAGCATTACACTAGCAATCCTGGAAGAAACGGCAGTAAAAACCTACTAAGCCCAAAAATCTACGGACGTCCGTTCTGCTCGCAAGTCTGGGTCCAAGCTGTACGCCCACGATCTTCCTCGGAACCATACAAAGTCGTCTCGGTAACTACAAAACCTAGGAGTCAACACAACAAGCTTAAAGGGAACACTCTGAGAATCTAGCAAACCGCTGGGGCTCTCCCAGTATCCATAAAACAGATCCTCGAGTGCTACTCCTATCCCTCAAGACACACTAAAAAGACTAGAATGTCGTAAATAACACAACAATAACTAGTCGAGGAACGGCCCGAAGAAAACCAGTTCATCACACCTACGAATGCTGCTAGAGAATTGGTGTGTCCAGTGACACACCCAAAACATACAAAGCCCGTAGCACGCACAAGGCAGTCTTCGGAATGTCATCACTCCGGACCTGCAACAATGATGACCCGACCCCAAACGAACCTAGACAAAGTCTCGTACTCTGGTGCTGATCGAAGAAATCGTCAATGCGAGGTACATGATACTTATCCGCACCGTAAGCCGATTCAAGTGACGATCCATCAATACACAACCTCAATCTGTCATTTTCCTCCTGGACGAACAGAAATAGGAGCTTCCTAAATGCGAAACACTCAGACGCACAACTCCCTCAACAACCACTCTGCAGCAGATCCTTAGCTCCTTAAGCTTCGCCGGCTCATCTTGGAATGACGTCGGAAAAATTCTCGCACGAAAGAAAACCGGTCCAACAAACCAACTGTGGCTACAGCATCACGAAAAATGCCAAGAATCAACGACATCTCCTCAGTGCCGACTAGCGAACAAGGCTGAATTCAAGCGGTAAGAGGCGGCACCACTATCCACCTGCTCAACAAGAACCGACTTGCCCGGGAAAAACAAAACCTAACTGTTTCCTCACGGTAGCCCACAACGCCTAGCACGTAGCTAACCAGTCCGTGCCCAGGAGATCGCCAAATCCAACATCTTTAGGAGGTTCAAAATGACAGACGAATCTCTATCTCCTATCCGATGGTCACACGACCGAATTACGTGTCGCGCAACAAAAAGATTGCTGACAGAAGTTAACACAACAAACGGCTGATCTACCTAGCACGACTCTCATCCTAAACTCGGCACGAAAAGTGGAACAAAAGGACATACTGAAAGAGTACCTGAAACCACAGCATTGGACGCCCACGCGTCCCGATGAGTCGAAGCGAAAACTTGTGCATGTCCTTTATCTGCGACTGATCGAACTCCTCCTCTACTAGCCTGACCCCTCTATGCGAACCCTCCGTGTCCACGACGTCTCAGAATACGACCCTGACGTGCTGTGAAGGAACACTGCCTGATGAGGTGTTGAAGGCTTCCACATCGTAAACACCTACGTGCCGAATGCTGTCCTGCCTGGGGATGGAAGCCAAACGACTGTCCTCGTCCTAAGCCTCTGCTCTAGGCTGATACACCAGTACGATTCCACAACTGTTCCGGAACTCTCACGGTCTCTGGAAGACGTGTCTCGTAAACTGGGGCTGCCTCCACTGGTGCTATGTAGGGGACAGAATACTGCATGATGATAGCAAGGAACAACTGGGTAACAGGGGTGACAACCATCTGTCGCTGCGCTCGAACGACCTCTACCAATGAGCTCATCGTCGGGCGCAAGCTCTGCATCTCTGCCACTAGTCTAGCGATCTGATCTGTCGTAGGAGAAACAATCTGTCCTGGTACAACATGGGTACTACTCGGATCAGTCCTGGTCTCAGATAAATCAACTCGAACCTCGGCTCTCCCGGCCTCTCTCTGCACCCTCGTAGTCCTTGGCGGCATAATGGCTGAAAAGAAGGTAGGATTCGATGAGGATACGAAAATCGAATCACAAGGATGTATACAATCCTGAAGGAAATTCAATCAATAAGTCCTAAGGTCGCTTAGGTGGAGTACCGTGTCGTGAGTATGCCGCGGAACATACGCACGCTACGCCATTCTGCTGCGGCTACCTACTCCATCATACCAGGGTCATCCTACACTCCGAAGGTAAAACCTACGCTCTGATACCAACTTTGTCATGACCCAAAGTTTGGCCCGTGACCGGCACTTAACCACGTAACGTCTACAGGCGTAACGCGACTAAGTAAGCCGAAAACCCAGAAATCAAACCAGTAAAAGTACAGAGTGATTTAAGCAATTAATAGAACCAATTACTAAGATAACAATATACGACGTCGTAGCGAAGAAAATGAGCAACAAGTGGGAAACATTACAGATAGAATAAACTGCATAAGTAAAGTCGGCTCACAACGAGCTCGACGCCAGAATACAAAATAAAATACATCGTCCTCACAACTGGTCTTTAAGTCAATACATAAGTGGTAGATGGAGAGTACTAGATACAATAATGTACATAACTGAAAGATAACCAGATACCACACAAAACCCACCTATCAGCAAAAGAGCTAGTACACCAACTGTAGGGGTATCTGTGTCAAAAGATGCAAGAATGCAGTCTGCCGCGACAACTCCGAAGGGCAACCTGCAAACACTGTAGCACAACGGGGGTGAGTTTCCAAGTCGTGAATAGAAGATAACATATAAAGGTAATCGCGTGTCACGACCCGAAAGTACGGAACATGACCGGCACTTAAACTACGAACGTCTTGAGGCGTACGTAATCTAAGTAAACCGAAAACCCAGAAATCCAAACCAAGAAAGATGTAGAGTGCAGGAAAAACCAACTTAAAGCAAGTAGTTTCAATAGCATAAGCCAAATTAGGCGGTTTTAAAAACATCAAAAATTTCCCGAAAATTTCGGCAGAGTCTCCTTTGTAAATACTGGCCCCCAAATGGGATACAACATGAATAGTATACAAAATCAATAAAATGGCATTCCCAAGCGAGAGCTAGCTCTTCGTCAATCGACGGTCACAACCACACAAGCAATATAATATACAACGCCAAGGGCGAGGATCGAAATTCAAAAGGAAACTCAAAAAACCACAAGAAAACCACAGAAATACAACGCGCGACTCTAAGGTCGAAAGAATAAATATCACTGGTCTCTATCTCAAATAAATACATGTTTGGTTGATGGAACTTCTAGATACAACAGAATAATAATATACAAGATATAAAATGGGGGTACGATACAAGTAAACCCACCTACTAGCAAATCACCCGATGGAAACTATGCCCGCAAGCCGTAAAGAAACCTGTACGGCAAACGTGCAAGAAACTGGGGCACAACGGGGGTGAGTTGCCAACTCGTGAATAGAAAAATATCTACGCACAGAAATCGCATAAATAACGCTACCTAGGTCAATGTGTAGGGTTCCTAGGCACCCCAAGGAGGTCTCACAAGGCATCAACCATGCCAATTTCAAAAATACGGTGCCGAGAAACCCTAGACTACGGATCGTTGGCTAGATTTGTAGGCGACAAAGCAAACTAGTTAACACTTAACTACTAGAATACGGAAATACAACCTTTGTAGATCCGGTGCTCCACCTCCATAGCTCCGCAATGAAGTCTCCTCGCTGTCCAAGTCGAACCCCGGGCTCTAGCGTCGGCTTCATCGGAGAATGGACGGGCTAGGTCATCGACGACGATGCCGAAGATGATCTACGTCGAGGCATCACTAGATCAAGCTCCAACTTCACCAAGTCAAGAAACTTGTGAAGAAAACACACTCTACTACTTGGCAAGAGGTAGAGGATGAAGAAATAGGAAGTGGGTAGACTTTAGAATTGGATTTCTCACTTGTTTCATCAATCCACCATTGATGAAGTCAAGCTTCTTCATGGAAGAAGAAGATGAAGAAGAAGAAGAAAGAATATCATAAGTATATCCAAAATGAATAATAAAATGAATACTTATCATATCCTAACCTTGGTTAGGTGTAGAGAATAGACTAGGGTTAAATGGAGTGGTTAGGGTTAAGCATGAGACAAAATGGTCACTTTGGTCAAATGTTCAAGAAGCTTCAAACTAGAAAACAAATTTAGCAACCATTTTCTCTTTATGCTTTTCTATTTCCAAAATGAATAAATAGATAAATAAATGAGAAAAGGAAATGAAACCCTAACCACTTAAGTAACCATGGTTTAATTCCTTACACAAAACCCAAACTAGCATGTATCATCAAACATGATACAATCTTGTGTACAAAAGTATATCACATATACAATGTGCACATACCAAGTGAGAAAATCCATTTAAAGTGAACCAATACTAGTTAATGCAAAGTAATATATGAAATATATAATTATACATTAAATCATTAAATCAACACTTGATTCAATGATCCGGTCATGTCGCACATAACCGACCAGTATCCAATGTATCGGCTTATCGAATCAATCCCCGATTCGATAACTAGGTTATATCGCATACAACCATTCGATACATTTATCGCGAGAATGGAAAACGGTATCACATACACGCATTATTCTCGGTCCCGCACATATCTCATATGCGCTCCTATTTCGTTTCGCTTGAGCCAGGAAACCTCTGTGTAGGACTCTAAAGACTCGTCAATACGCCGGCAGCAGGTGATGATCATATCAAACACCCACAAGCCGCAAGCGGTCTGCTAAACGTAACGGCCACCCGGGTATTGAGCGATTAGAAGATCGACGAGCAAGCCCGCTCACACTCCAGTGAATCTAACCAGTAACACTACCGTACAGTCCGGTCTCGTCGTCTGATATGTCGCATATCTTGCCTAGGGGTGGTAAACGTCAGACCCCAATAGCTCGATAAGTCGTGTCGATATGAGGTCTATAACAATTCAAGAAACTACTGGTAACACTTACCAGTAAATCTCAGCAATCCTGGCCAGGGATTTCCGGTTATAGCCAATCGAACACAGTGCAACATCAACTCCCTATACCGGGAGAGACGAATCCCCTCCTATCGCTCATTACCTCCATGTGACTCGAGACTGTACCCAAAAACCACCGTTTTGCACGCCCTCTTGGACGTGGTAAGATGGAAATCAAAGCACAGTGGGAACCACACAAGACTCTATAACGATCTCGGGTCAACAGACTACTCTGTACCAGTGTCACCTGAGAACTGCCATCTGACGTAAGGTATAATACCATCTGGGAGTTCTCGGCGAGTCCGTCCAGTGTACCCAGTCTCTACTGAGCACCCGTATATCATCTCTGATGTCAAACACCAATGGATATAGGATCATCCATCGCCCATCTGTATGGGTCGAGAAGGTATACGCTAGTCTACTCTGGTATATCGATGCCCCATCTCGATACACCCACGACTAGGGACTTTCAAGGATGTACTTATGGACTACCATGTCCCCACTAGTATGATCCGCATCATAGTCCAGGTAGTCAAGTACACATCCTAAGGGCTTTACCAACATGTAACAGAGAGACAATCAGTATACACGTTAAAGTAAAGAGCAACCAGATAGCATACTATCATGTCGAGCAAGAAAGTCCTCCCTATATATGTCCCAGCATCCACTACAATATACATCCTATGTACAGTAATGGCCTCTAGGGCACACATATAACTAACAATCTCCCACTTGCACTAGGGCCATCTGTAGCAGTGGTTGTAGTATCTCATACTCAACCATCCCATAAAAGTCTCTCTCTGGGAATAGGCCTTCGTGAGTGGATCCGCCGTGTTGTCCTCTGAGTCTACTCTCCTTACCTCGATCCCCTTGCAGATCAACCATCTCCATGATCAGGTGATACTGCCTTAGAATATGTCTGGATCACTGATGGGACCGGCGTTCCTTGGCATAAGCCAGAACTCTATTGTCATACAATGGAAGGAACATAGTTCATCTCATGAACCATTAAACACCCAAACAGCCTCTTTGGTAGCATCTTAAGTAGCGATGTATCCTGCCTTTATCGTCTAGTATGTCACGGTATCTAGCTTGGAACTCTTCCAACATACCGTCCCTTTTCTGAGGGTAAAGACAATGCCTGTGACTGACATTCAGTCGTCTTTATCACCCTGGAACCCTTCCAGTGATTCTCCCCAGGATCGATTGATACCATCTCACTACAGCTAGTGAGTATTCTAACATCCATTTAGATCTATCTCATAGATCCAAAACCCAGGATTTAGTAGGTATCACTTTGATCATATGTGGAGAATCATTGTGATAAGCGGAGATTGATCGAGCGCAGCATAGGAAACTCTTTCCCTATCAAGAGTATGTCATCCACGTACTATACGAGGATCACCACCATACTCCCTACTACCTTTTTGTTTATACAAGGTTCATCTACCATTTTGATGATGTCAAACTGTTTGACTAACTCATCAAAACAGATGTTCCAACTCCGCGATGCCTGCTTTATCCTATAAAGCATCTTGCACGCGTTTCCGCTGCTCCCACTGTTTACGAAGCCCTCTGGCTGTGTACTTATAGACGCACTCTTCTAAAACATCATTTAGAAAAGCTGTCATGACCCCCAACCACCAGATATCGTAGTCATGGTATGTAGCCGTGGCAAGTAGGATCTGGATGGACTTAAGCATAGCTACTTGAAGAGGTTTCACCACTATCCACGCCTGGTTGATGATGAAAACCTTTAACAAGTCTAGCTTTGAAAGTCTCAACCTTTCCATGTACACCAAGTAATCTTCTCAAGATATACTTGCTCCTGATGGGGATTTAACCCTTCAGATATAGCAACTAAAGTCCATACTTTGTTGGTGTATAAGGATTCCATCTCAGATCGCTAAGCATCCAGCCATTCTTACAGAGTCCCATTCCTGATGGCCAGTTCGAAACTAGTTGGGTCATCATCTCATGATGCAATCCTCGCTCCCACTGTCATAGAGCAACCAAAGTATCTCTCAGGTGGGTGAGGAACCCTACTAGATCGGCGGAGAGGCTGAGGTTCGTTGGAATCTACTGAATCCTTTGGTTTTATCAAATCATCGGCTGCAAATTGTATAGCTGGAACCTTTCCAGTTGTACATTACAGACCTTGCCTCGAGCTTGTCCGGATTTTGCTTTTAGACATAGGCCAGACAACCCTAAATCTTAACTAACTTAAGATATGGGCTCTTCCCATTCCATATCACATATGAAGCGGTAGGCAACTGATTTGATTGGAACCCTATTCAATAGGTATGCAGCTTCTCAAGTGCATAACTCCCAAAAGGAAATAGGTAACTCAGTAGTATTCATCATATAGCACACCATATCAAATAGGGTGTATCTGCTCCGCCCCGATATACCATCGTGTTATGGTGTATTCAGAGGAGTAATGCTGAGAGAGAATCTCATTCTCCTTTAGAAAAGTCCAAGAATTCCGTGCTCAAGTATTCTCCTCCTTGATCTCATCAAAGGACATAATATTTTTACCCGTATTTTGGTTCTCTACTTCTCGCTTATATTCTATGAATATCTCAAAAGGTTCGGACTCATGTTTCAACAGGAACATATGACTGAATCTTGAGAGATTATCAGAGAATGTAATGAAGTACAAAGAACCAGTCCTGGCATGTGTAGACAGGAGACCTTACATACATCATCATGTATCAGTCCCAAGAGTTCACTAACTCTTTCTCTGTTTCCAATAAACAGAGCTATGGTCATCTTATCTTTGTGACATGACTGGCGAGTTTCGCAAGATGTAAATTCAAACTAATTTAAATATGCATCTTTATGTAACTCTAGCTAGTCGGGTCACATTGATCTGACCTAGTCTACAATACCTCAAGAAGAATTCGTTCATTTCTGAACTCTTCCTCTTGTGTGTGTTCCGTATACTAAGAACTGTAGTTTGATTTAGAACATTAATGCTTTTAGATAACGTGCCTGAACCGATCAACTTTTGATATAGGAAATGTTCAAAACATTATCCAACAATACAAAATTTTATCATTTCTTTTCTAATAAAGAGACTGATATGATTTTGTATATCAGGTTCGGTATCTAATAACATTCGTTCAGAATCAATGTATTGGTAATACAGGGTGACAGTGACCGACAGACTTGGCTGCAACTCTTGCCCCGTTCTCTGCCTCATGAAACTTATCACCCGTTCTCAGTTTTTCTACCCTTTTGTAGCCCTATGTAACTGATTACATATCTGAGATCCTGATCTGGTATCATATACCAAGGATACGGAGGATACTGAGAAACAATTCTGTATAATGAACACACCCGAAGATGATGCATCAGCATGCACTCTCTTTGTTTGGGCGGCACGGGAAATCTGGCATTCCCCTATTTCCTGCTCTGTCTTATAACAATTATAAGTTGGAGCGGGACCAACGTTCCCCAGCACAGTATAACAAGCGGGTTCGGTCAATATTCCGTTTTATTATCTTGATTAAGGCGTGACATGGTCGCTACCAGGAGAGAGAGAGAAGAAAACACTCAGCGTGCGCTCTAGCAAAAATAGATTGGTTATTATTTTATCTAATCAGGATGGCTCCCACTGCTTTTTATCAAATCTTTCTTCAAACCCTAAAAGGAAAGACTAGCCGGGATTAATTACACACTACAAGTTCGCCAATCTTTCAGCCAGGCCAGTGTCGGTACTTTGAGGGAGGTCCCCCGTGCTTTCGCACGAACCTAATTAATGTAAACCTCGTTTTCCCAGAGGCGTAACCTCGTTAACACCTTTCTAGACACCTACTTGATCGACTAATTGTAATGTATAAAACTCTCTCAGGAGTAACAATTACTCGCAGCGGGTATCGGGATCCATCTATCTCATAGAAGGTATGCAATCTCATTGCAAATTTCAACACTTGAAATTCCCGATAATATTTTGCCCCTAACCTCCTATGACCTTGACAAAGGCCAACAAACCATATGATGCTAGTCAAGTTCAACCCATCATTTCCTGATTGAATTAAACCCACCCGCACGGCCCTTGACAAAGGCCAACAAGGTCGCACGACTACCCTAACTCAATCTGCATCATATGCATAAGCAGATAAGCACCAGTCAGCTACCGCACACTACGCCTTGACAAAGGCCAACAAACGCAGCACGAATACTAACTACTACTTATCTGAAATGACGGAGGGCTACGACAGGTTTTTCTGAAAACCTATTGCGTAATGAACTTGATATCGTTGTAGGATCGAATGAATTTTGAAATGGAGTGTTTTTTAGGCTTTTCTAGTTTTGCTAAAGGAGTCACTCCCGGTGAAGGGATCGTCGGTCCTTTCCTCGTCGAATGAGGTGCGGGATATATCATATATATCGCTGTGCAAAGAAAAAACACTTAAAAGCTATCAAAAGACAAACCGAGTGTGTAGCATCTGCCAGTTATTGCTAAAGGAGTCACTCCCGGTGAAGGGATCTCGGTCCTTTCCTTATCGAATAAGGTGCAGGATATATCATATATACCTCTGTGCAAAGCAAGAACTGTAGCTACCTGTTTTATTTTGAAATTCGATTCTACAACATCTTAGGTTTCTTTTATTTCATTAATCACATTAATGAAGTCCCATCATTTAAGTACCTAAACATCACAGATAAATACGACGTACGCTTATGCCATCCGCATTCGCCTCGATGTCCCCTCGTGCACCGTTAGGTTAGGTAACTAACGGTAGAGCAGGGCAGGGCTAGCGCGGGTGTAAAACATACGTAACGTCTATATAATATATCATATATACTATATACTGTATCTATCACAGAACATCACATGATCACATCACAAATATCGCAGCAGAAGAATCATATGAAATATTGGATATACTAGGACATCCGTGTTTTCAATACGAGCCAGTATAAAACACGGATTCCACGGTCGCGATGAATAGCCAAATCCACACCCCTAGACCCCTACGAGAGCGGCAAGCAACCCTACCAATTCTAGAGTTAGGAGACCCGGACTCGACTCCTCGAGATGGTCTCCCACTGGACTCCAGAACCCGGTTACTTGTGCCCTCCTCCTTGGGTCTATCCTAGTGCGGAAAAGTAAATAATATACAAATGGTGACAACTTCCACAACCTGGAAGTGCCCCAATAAAAGAATATTACATACAAGTTTTTACATGAATGAAAATGAAAAACACTCATCTCACATAAAACCCCCGGCTATTCAGACACGACGATCCAATATAACATATCCAGCAACACATAACATCACATGTTATCAACGTAAGTAAATATGCGCATCCCAATTGTCGTTGACATATAGCAACGAAACCGGCGATATCACATATTACACTTACGGTCACATAAAAGAAAGTGTAAAACTACAACAGTTGGAATCCGCAATCTCTTTAGACATCACATGCCTAATCAAATGAATTACTTAGACATCGCATGCCTAACAATTATAAACCCCGCATTTTAGTCTCATTATCGAAAACACTTTTCAATACCAAGTCGGGCAATTCAACAGGATTCCTGACATTTTGATCGAATGCTCGTCGCAAACTTCAGTAGACGGCTGCACCCCCGATACCGTCGACGAAGTGCACTAAGGCGGAACACCGCTACCGCGAGCACCCTAACGGATGCTTTCGGCGACGGGGTTCTCCTACAGTCACTTGGTCGGGGCTATGGAGCGAGGCTGTCTATTAAGTTTACCCGGCGAGTATCCGCGTACGCTACGTGATTGCGACGGACTTTTGATCACATCAAAATTCCGTGGCAACCGATCAAGTGAGACTAAACCGCTAGATTTATAACATTCATTCAGTTATCTCATAGCTACTTGTGAATTCCAATTATTGTATCCCATTCTGTTGGATATATATGCCCTAGAGGCCTACATTGTATAGGATGCTTGGGATATGTATGTACATGACAGTCTTGCTTGATATGATAGTACGCTATTTGGTTTGACTTTGTCTTAACGTATAATATATTTTACTTGGTATTTATATATATATGTTGATAAAGCCTATAGGGTGTTTGTCTGACTACTGGCGTTGTGATGGCAGTCATACTAGTGGGAGCTGGATAGTCAATAGGCACACCCTTAGATGTCCCTGGTCGCAGGAGTATCGAGATTGGGCATCGATACTCCGGAGTAGACTAGTGTATACATATCTAGACCCTGACGAGGGGCGATGGATTGGTCCCGCAACCATTGGTGGTGTTCACCTAAGATTGTATACAGATGCTCACTGGGTGTGAGTACACCGGACAGGACTCGCTGAGAACTGACTGGATGGTATTATACCTAACGTCAGATAGCAGTTCTCAGGTGACATGTGTGCAGATAGTCCGTTGACTTAAGGTCATCATTTGTCTCGTGTGAGTTCCCACTGTGCTTTGATTGTTACCCTACCACGGCTCAAAGGAGTCGTGCAAACAGGTTTCAGTTGGGCACAGTCCCGAGCCATGTGGAGGCAGTGAGTGACTGTTAGGGATTCGTCTCTCCCGGTATAGGGAGTTGATATCGCACGGTGATCGGTTGGTCATTACCATAAGTCCCTGGCCAGGGCTGATTGAGAATTACTGATAGGTTGATCAGTAGATTCTCGGATGGTGATAGAGCCATACCGACACGACTTGTATGGTTATTAGGGGTCTGACGTCCACCACCTCCCTAGACCGTACATGTGATACTCTTAGACGAACAGACCGGACTGCGCAGATATTGTCACAGACAGGCTCAGTAGGATTTCAGATGGGTTACCTCATCAGCTTTCTTATCGACAACTACCTGGGGACCGTTACGTACAGCTAGTGCCACTTGCGGTCTGTGGTTAAACCCACTGCAAGCGTAGTAGTCGAGTCTTTAGAGTCCCACACAGAGATATCCCAAACCCAGGCGAAAAGATATAGAGGTCGTATGGTTTTACGACAAAGGTTCGGACGCATACGTGTTTGATCGCACGTACGACATTCGGACAGTTTTTACTAGCCGGCTTTGGTTTAAGCCAGATTCTAGTATCAGGTTATTGGATTTATACAGTCTAAAGTTTTTCCGTGTTTTCACGGATGAGAGGGGCGTTCTCGTAATTTTCCGAGAAGCTTCTAGAAGGATGTGACATAAAGAGAGAGGTGGCATTTTCATTTATTGAATTAGTGACTCATTGTGAGTGATTCATCATGTCATTAAAGCATCATTTATTGCTTAATGACTCACATGATGAATCACCCACTTGATTAAATGAAACATGATGAATATTCACTTATTATTCATTTTCTTTCTTATTCTTTATGTTTCATATATATCAAGTGAGAAGCTTTATTCAATATAATAATATCATTATCATCTTCTCACTCTCTCTCTTCAAGTTCTCTCTCCTTCACCAAACCCTAATCCTACCCTCATGAGTTGAGAACAAGGATTAGGAAAGACTAATTACTCCATAACCAATCTCTACATCATCTTAGCTACTCTATTTAGCAACTAGAGAAACTAAGTAACCTCAAGTTTAGAGGTTATAGCTTGGATTAGGGTTCTCGGGTGGATCGTCTATCACGGGAGAAAGCCGAAGAGGACGTGGAGATCCAAAGAGGCCGTAGACAACATCAAGACGAAGGACTAGAACCGTTTGGTATAATCTCTTCGCATAGTAGACTAAAACTCTATAGCTTGTGTTAAAACTTGTTTAGCAAACGATTCATACGGTTAATCGATGTTTGATCATAGAACTTGATTGTTATTCATATTTCCGCCTCCCCACATGTATTGGGGTGTTGAACATCGACTTACAGTGGTATCAGAGCCTAGCTAAACAAGATTTAACTTAATTGCAAATTTGTACGAATTTTGAACGGAAAAACGAAGCCGGAAAACCCTAAAAATTACAAGTTTCTGTCGAAATTTAAATGAAGTCCAAAATTGGTTCAGGGATGTTCAGAAAGCTTGTTATGACACCAGAAGAACACCCAAGAAATTTAGGGCCATGACTCGACCAAACGACCGCGGTTCCGCGGCGGATCCCGCCGATCCGCGGCGCTTCCGCGGCCGAGTTGCCGAGTCATGATCCCAGTTTTCTTGGGTGGGTTCTCTGTTGAATTTGGGATTTTCTGGAATATTTAATTTTTGCTCAGGTTTCAGTTTTACAGAGCAGATTTTGGAGCAATATTAAAAGTGTTTAATCGATCGAAATTGTACAGTATTTGCATATTGGATTATATCTGTGATTGTATAATGTGTTCGTAAACCTCCCCTAACTGCTAGTATGTCGGTTGGCAGGGGGTTGCACATTTCTGTAATGGATTTTAACTGTTTGTGCATATAAACTGTATTGGACTGTTGTGGTGATTAGCCGGGTTTTGTGATGGGTTTTTGTATTAATTCATTTGATGTAAATGTAACAAGTTGTAATATTATTTTGCGGGGCACATCCTGGTTGCGGTTGTAGCCACCGTTGTATTATTTCTTTTTACTGTTTTTGCTCCTAGGACAGACCCAAGGTGGGGTGCACAAACTACCGGGCGGGTAGTTTGCCGCACCCGTAGGGGTCGTGGGTGGGGTAATGGCTATTCATCACAACTGTGTAATCTGTCTTTTCTTGCAGGCTCAAAAGAAATACAGATTGCTTGCAAATCCAATATTGTTTATCTGTGTTCTGGAATGTATATCATTGCGTCAGACGAATGTAAAATATCTATATATATGATAGCTATTTAGACGTCACTTATGTTTTACACCAGCGCTAGCCCAGCCCCCGCTCTGTCGTTAGTTAAGTAACCTAACGGGTGATGACGGGACCCCGTGGCGAATGCGGATGGCATAAGAGGACGTCATATTTTCGTTGTTATCTGTAATGATAGGTTAAAGATGGGACGCATTATTATTAATGCAAAGAAAATAAAACCTAAACTGAATCGTTGGAACAATTTCTAAAAACCACTCGGTTTTCTTGAAAAAGCAAATTTTAAATGCGGAGCTTAAACCACTCCTTTTAAAAAGCTATCATAGTTCCTTCAATCAAATCAAGTTCATTACGTTAACGGTTTTTTGCCAAAAACCAGCCGTAACCCTCCGTCGTTTCAGATAGACAGCACATCGTATTCATGCTATGCTTGTTGGCCTACGTCAAGGCATAGTGTATGGTAGCAGTGTGTGTGACTATTTGTTGCATAGATAGATGCATTAGTTTAATACAGACGTACACCTTGTTGGCCTACGTCAAGGGCTTGTACGATGTATTTAAATTGATCAGGACAACGACGGGTAGAACTTGACTTGCGTCTTATGACTTGTTGGCCTACGTCAAGGTCTATAAGAGCTTAGGGTAAAAAATCACATCGGGAGTTTCAAACATAAAGGAAACTTGCAGATTTAGCTTACCTTCTGGAGTGTGGTGACTAGAGTGGCTTCCATCTAGGGCATCATGCAATGATAGTTGGATCCCGATCCCACTGATGAGTAGGATTACTCTCGGGAATTTCTCTCACTTAACAATCAATGCTATAAACTAAGTAGATGCCTAGAAAGGTGTTAGAGGGGCTACGCCTCCAGGGAAAAGAGGTTCTTTAATTAAGGAACTTCGCGAAAGCGTTGGAAAACCTCCCTCGAAGTACCAACACCAGCCTGGCTGAAAGGTTAAGCAAGTATTGTGACGTGTGATTAAATCCTGACTAGTTCTTCTTTTAGGTTTTGAAGAAGGATTTGAGGAAACAGTGGGAGCCATCCTGTTTAGATAAATTAATAAACTAATCTAAACTTGCAAGAGCATATGCTGAGTGTTTTCTTTTCTCTCTCTCTGGCAGCTACCATGACTGGACTAAAACTATTACTTGAAAAGAATATATTGACCGGGCAGAACTATAAAGATTGGCTAAGAAACGTCAATATTGCGCTGACTTATGACAAAGTTGCATATGTTACCACTGCTGTTCCTCCCCTTATCCCAGGACCAGATTCCTCAGTTGCGGACAAGGAAGTTCGTAAAACCTGGGATCTAGACTGTGAGCGAGCTAAGTGTATCGTGCTGGCGTCCATGAATAATGAACTCCAGAAACAGCACGAGAGTATGGATATTGCATCCATATTCCTCCATTGCAAGGAATTGTATGGTGAACACTCCCGTATCGCGAGGTACGAAACCTCAAGGAAACTATTCCAGATGAGGTTAGCTCCAGGATCGCCTGTTGGAGAGCACGTCCTCAAAATGATCATCCTCATTGAGGAACTCGCAAACCTGGGATGCGTGCTAGAGAATGATTTATATATCGACTTGATTTTGCAGTCCCTTCCCCACACCTTCTCTCAGTTCGTGCTGAACTTCAACATGCACGAAATGGAAGCGGATCTTCCAAAGCTCCTCAATATGTTGAGGGTAGCAGAGACCTCCTTGAAAAAGGAGAAGACCCCCGTTCTGTATGTTGGCCAATCATCTTTTTCTAAAACTAAAGCGAAAGCTAAAGGGAAGAAGAAGATGAAAGCCACCAAACCGAAGGGTGGGGTCAAGAAGGTGCAGGGAACGAACAAGGCAGGAAGGGTGAAGACAGAAAAGAACGAGTGCTTCTATTGTCACAAGCAGGGGCACTGGAAGAAGGATTGTCAGGCCTTCAAAGCCAAGGGCATGAAGCAAGCAGTTGCTTCTACTTCAGGTGTGTTCGTAATCGAAAATTGTCTTTCAGTAAACTCTACTTCATAGGTACTTGATACCGGTTCTGGTTCTCACATCTGTAATTCTTTGCAGGATCTGAGAAACAGTAGAGTACTGGGGGCAGGTGATATGACTCTCCGGATGGGCAATGGAATGCATGTAGATGCAGTTGCAATAGGGGAATATCACCTAGGGTTGAATAGTGGAAACATTTTGGTATTGTATAACTGTTTTTGTATTCCCAGTATGTTGTGTAATATTATATCACTATCTTTATTGTCTAATAAAGGATATAATTTTGTGCTTGAAAGAAATGTCATAAACATTCTCCTAAATCAAGAACTGATTGGGTTCGGCACACTGGAAAACGGCATATACATACTTAATCAACCACAAATTTTCAATATTCAAAACACGCGTAAAAGAAAGGCTCCAGATTCGAATCAAGCCTTCCTATGGCATTGTAGACTTGGTCATATAAATGAAACAAGGTTGACTAAGTTACATAAAGATGGATATCTAGATTCGTTTGAATATTCATCATATGCAACTTGTCAATCATGTATCAAAGGAAAAATGACCAAATCTCCGTTCACTGGACACGGAGAAAGAGCCACCGAACTCTTGGGACTAGTACACAGTGATGTATGTGGTCCTATGTCTATACATGCACGAAGTGGTCACTCCTACTTCATCACTTTTACTGATGACTTCTCTAGGTATGGACATGTGTTCTTGATAAAGCATAAATCCGAGGCTTTTGAGAAGTTTAAGGAGTATAAAAATGAAGTAGAGAAACAAACTGGTAAAAGCATCAAGACACTTCAATCTGATCGAGGTGGAGAATACTTAAGTACCAGTTTCCTTGAATACTTGAAAGCAAATGGAATACTCTCTCAGCTTACTCCTCCTTATACACCTCAGAATAATGGTGTATCAGAAAGAAGGAATCGCACGCTATTAGATATGGTGCGTTCGATGATGAGTAGTGCTGAGTTACCACTTTCCTTCTGGGGATTTGCTCTAGAATCAGTCGCATATCTATTAAATAGAGTTCCAACTAAGTCTGTACCTACCACTCCATATAAAATGTGGTGTGGGAAGAGACCATATCTCAAGTATATCAAGATATGGGGGTGTCCGGTATATGTTAAAAAGCATAATCCGGACAAGCTCGAGGCACGATCGGTTTTGTGCAAGTTTGTAGGATACCCCAAGCATTCAAGGGGGTACATGGTCTACCACACTGAAGAACAAAAGGTGTTTGTCGCTCGTCACATTGTCTTCTTAGAAAGCGAATTTCTTGCAAAAGAAATTAGTGGGAGCACGGTAGAACTGGAAGAAATTCCAGAACCTCAAACTGTAACCAAAGACTTAGAAGAATCTCAGACTTCAATAGAACATGACGAACCAATGCCACTCCGCAGATCTAGTAGGCTTTCTCATCCTCCTGAAAGATACTATGGTTTTCTTCTTGATGGGGATCGAGAGGATTGCATCATCGATGATGATGAGCCTACTAGTTTTCAGCAGGCTATCACAAGTAGCGACTCAGTGAAGTGGCTGGATGCAATGAGATCCGAAATGGAATCCATGTACACCAATAAAGTATGGACTTTAGAAGTTGCTCCTCCTGGGGTAAAACCAGTTGGGTGCAAATGGATCTTCAAAAAGAAGATTGGTGCATTTGGACAAGTAGAAACCTATAAAGCTAGACTAGTAGCGAAAGGTTTCCGTCAAAGACCAGGATTGGACTATGATGAAACCTTTTCACCAGTAGCTATGCTTAAATCCATTCGGATCATGCTTGCCATTGCTGCCTTCCATGACTATGAAATCTGGCAAATGGATGTAAAAACAGCTTTTCTAAATGGACATCTAGAAGAGAGTGTTTACATGGATCAACCAGAAGGTTTCTTAGACAGTGGGAGCAGCGGAAGAGTGTGCAAATTGCTTAAATCCATTTATGGGTTAAAGCAAGCGTCGCGGAGTTGGAACATCTGCTTTGATGAAACAGTCAAGGAATTTGACTTTATCAAAAATGTAGATGAACCATGTGTTTATAGGAAGATTGTAGAAGGAGCAGTAGTCTTCCTCGTTTTGTACGTCGACGACATACTACTGATAGGGAATGATATCCCTATGCTACAATCAGTAAAGCTCTTCTTGTCACAGAAATTCTCTATGAAAGACTTGGGAGATGCATCATACATTCTGGGCATTAAGATCCATCGAGATAGATCTAATAGAATATTGGGACTTTCACAGTCCAGGTATATAGACACTATACTAAAGAGATTTAGTATGGAAGATTCCAAGCGCGGCAATATGCCCGCTTGTCACGGAATCACCCTCTCCAAAGACATGTCTCCAAAGACTGATGAAGAGAGGGCTCGCATGGGCATTATACCCTACGCTTCGGCGGTAGGATCAATAATGTATGCGATGTTATGTACCAGACCAGATGTAGCTTACGCACTTAGTGTGGTAAGCAGGTATCAATCGGACCCAGGTGAGAAACATTGGATAGCGGTGAAGAACATTCTCAAGTACCTGAGAAGGACTAAGGAGATGTTCTTGATTTACGGCAATAAGGACCTCCAGGTAGAGGCTTTTACCGACTCCGGCTTCCAAAGTGACAAGGATGATTCTAAATCTATTTCGGGTTTTGTGTTTACCCTCAATGGAGGGGCGGCAAGTTGGAAGAGCTCCAAACAAGATACCGTCGCAGACTCAACTATGGAGGCTGAGTATATAGCTGCTAGTGAAGCCGCAAAAGAGGCTGTCTGGATAAGGAAGTTCATTTCTGAACTTCAGGTAGTTCCGTCCATTGCCAATCCAATACCTTTGTATTGCGATAACAATGGCGCTGTAGCTTTAGAGAAGGAACCAAGGTCCCATCAGAAATCCAGGCATATCTTAAGGCGTTTTCACCTGATCAGGGAGATCGTGGATCGTCGGGAGATCGAGATATGGAGAGTAGACACAAAAGACAACACGGCAGATCCATTCACCAAGGCCATTCCTCAAGTACAGTTCGAGAGGCTTTTTGAGATGTTGGGCATGCGGTACGCAAGCAACTGGATCTGGTAGAGACAGTGGGTACTTATTGCGCCAATTATAGGCCTTAGTGCAAGTGGGAGATTGTTGGATATATATGCCCTAGAGGCCTACATTGTATAGGATGCTTGGGATATGTATGTACATGACAGTCTTGCTTGATATGATAGTACGTTATTTGGTTTGACTTTGTCTTAACGTATAATATATTTTACTTGGTATTTATATATATATGTTGATAAAGCCCATAGGGTGTTTGTCTGACTACTGGCGTTGTGATGGCAGTCATACTAGTGGGAGCTGGATAGTCAATAGGCACACCCTTAGATGTCCCTGGTCGCAGGAGTATCGAGATTGGGCATCGATACTCCGGAGTAGACTAGTGTATACATATCTAGACCCTGACGAGGGGCGATGGATTGGTCCCGCAACCATTGGTGGTGTTCACCTAAGATTGTATACAGATGCTCACTGGGTGTGAGTACACCGGACAGGACTCGCCGAGAACTGACTGGATGGTATTATACCTAACGTCAGATAGCAGTTCTCAGGTGACATGTGTGCAGATAGTCCGTTGACTTAAGGTCATCATTTGTCTCGTGTGAGTTCCCACTGTGCTTTGATTGTTACCCTACCACGGCTCAAAGGAGTCGTGCAAACAGGTTTCAGTTGGGCACTGTCCCGAGCCATGTGGAGGCAGTGAGTGACTGTTAGGGATTCGTCTCTCCCGGTATAGGGAGTTGATATCGCACGGTGATCGGTTGGTCATTACCATAAGTCCCTGGCCAGGGCTGATTGAGAATTACTGATAGGTTGATCAGTAGATTCTCGGATGGTGATAGAGCCATACCGACACGACTTGTATGGTTATTAGGGGTCTGACGTCCACCACCTCCCTAGACCGTACATGTGATACTCTTAGACGAACAGACCGGACTGCGCGGATATTGTCACAGACAGGCTCAGTAGGATTTCAGATGGGTTACCTCATCAGCTTTCTTATCGACAACTACCTGGGGACCATTACGTACAGCTAGTGCCGCTTGCGGTCTGTGGTTAAACCCACTGCCAGCGTAGTAGTCGAGTCTTTAGAGTCCCACACAGAGATATCCCAAACCCAGGCGAAAAGATATAGAGGTCGTATGGTTTTACGACAAAGGTTCGGACGCATACGTGTTTGATCGCACGTACGACATTCGGACAGTTTTTACTAGCCGGCTTTGGTTTAAGCCAGATTCTAGTATCAGGTTATTGGATTTATACAGTCTAAAGTTTTTCCGTGTTTTCACGGATGAGAGGGGCGTTCTCGTAATTTTCCGAGAAGCTTCTAGAAGGATGTGACATAAAGAGAGAGGTGGCATTTTCATTTATTGAATTAGTGACTCATTGTGAGTGATTCATCATGTCATTAAAGCATCATTTATTGCTTAATGACTCACATGATGAATCACCCACTTGATTAAATGAAACATGATGAATATTCACTTATTATTCATTTTCTTTCTTATTCTTTATGTTTCATATATATCAAGTGAGAAGCTTTATTCAATATAATAATATCATTATCATCTTCTCACTCTCTCTCTTCAAGTTCTCTCTCCTTCACCAAACCCTAATCCTACCCTCTTGAGTTGAGAACAAGGATTAGGAAAGACTAATTACTCCATAACCAATCTCTACATCATCTTAGCTACTCTATTTAGCAACTAGAGAAACTAAGTAACCTCAAGTTTAGAGGTTATAGCTTGGATTAGGGTTCTCGGGTGGATCGTCTATCACGGGAGAAAGCCGAAGAGGACGTGGAGATCCAAAGAGGCCGTAGACAACATCAAGACGAAGGACTAGAACCGTTTGGTATAATCTCTTCGCATAGTAGACTAAAACTCTATAGCTTGTGTTAAAACTTGTTTAGCAAACGATTCATACGGTTAATTGATGTTTGATCATAGAACTTGATTGTTATTCATATTTCCGCCTCCCCACATGTATTGGGGTGTTGAACATCGACTTACACATTCCGGATAAATAGAAAATGTCAAACTTTCCGATCGAACAATCGAACACCCAAGTTTTCCCGAAACAAATCAACACATGAAAAAAGTTTAAAAACATCCAGTTCATGCCTCAGTACCAACGGTCCAGCCGTAGAAGGGTCAAGCCAACGCCTCACATGTGGCACGCCGTACTGCCCCAAACCCGAAGGTTCAAAGGGCAGTTCAAGACGGTCACATAATCGAGTTAAGGTTTGTTGTCTTCTAGAGGGACCATCGCGTTACTTGCACTACTTAGAACGTCTTTAAACTATGGAAAAATCCAACACTTGGAAATTTCCCGACAGGGGAAAAATTGGGTATTTATATCCGGTCGAACTTTTTAACATATTCTAAAATTTATCCGGAAAGCCTCATAGACAAAATCTGATACTCCGATCGAAACACCGAATCCCCAAAACAACCCCTGAAAATTCAATTCTTGAATAAATATTAAAAATTCCCAGAAAACTCAGCATCTGAAAACATGAATTACTGTGCAAAAAGTGGAGGATGACGTCAACATGTTGCCGCGGAACCGCCGTAGAAGCCAGGCTTCTGCCGCGGTTCCGCCACCGTTTACACTGTTCATGAATAAATTTTTGCGCCGTAATTCTTAGAATTCCCTGCTGCGTTTTCTGCATATTTTTAATTTGGAAAAAACCCTGTTTTTAGAAAAAGTCCAGAGAGCGTGGTTTGTGTTAGGGTTTCGGTTCGTTCGGGTTTCAAACGTCGTCTAGACTTCGCCTAAGGCTCTAGCTAGTCTCTGATACCACTGTAGGGTTCCTAGGCACCCCAAGGAGGTCTCACAAGGCATCAACCATGCCAATTTCAAAAATACGGTGCCGAGAAACCCTAGACTACGGATCGTTGGCTAGATTTGTAGGCGACAAAGCAAACTAGTTAACACTTAACTACTAGAATACGGAAATACAACCTTTGTAGATCCGGTGCTCCACCTCCATAGCTCCGCAATGAAGTCTCCTCGCTGTCCAAGTCGAACACCGGGCTCTAGCGTCGGCTTCATCGGAGAATGGACGGGCTAGGTCATCGACGACGATGCCGAAGATGATCTACGTCGAGGCATCACTAGATCAAGCTCCAACTTCACCAAGTCAAGAAACTTGTGAAGAAAACACACTCTACTACTTGGCAAGAGGTAGAGGATGAAGAAATAGGAAGTGGGTAGACTTTAGAATTGGATTTCTCACTTGTTTCATCAATCCACCATTGATGAAGTCAAGCTTCTTCATGGAAGAAGAAGATGAAGAAGAAGAAGAAAGAATATCATAAGTATATCCAAAATGAATAATAAAATGAATACTTATCATATCCTAACCTTGGTTAGGTGTAGAGAATAGACTAGGGTTAAATGGAGTGGTTAGGGTTAAGCATGAGACAAAATGGTCACTTTGGTCAAATGTTCAAGAAGCTTCAAACTAGAAAACAAATTTAGCAACCATTTTCTCTTTATGCTTTTCTATTTCCAAAATGAATAAATAGTTAAATAAATGAGAAAAGGAAATGAAACCCTAACCACTTAAGTAACCATGGTTTAATTCCTTACACAAAACCCAAACTAGCATGTATCATCAAACATGATACAATCTTATGTACAAAAGTATATCACATATACAATGTGCACATACCAAGTGAGAAAATCCATTTAAAGTGAAGCAATACTAGTTAATGAAAAGTAATATATCAAATATATAATTATAAATTAAATCATTAAATCAACACTTGATTCAATGATCCGGTCATGTTGCACATAACCGACCAGTATCCAATGTATCGGCTTATCGAATCAATCCCCGATTCGATAACTAGGTTATATCGCATACAACCATTCGATACATTTATCGCGAGAATGGAAAACGGTATCACATACACGCATTATTCTCGGTCCCGCACATATCTCATATGCGCTCCTATTTCGTTTTGCTTGAGCCAGAAAACCTCTGTGTAGGACTCTAAAGACTCGTCAATACGCCGGCAGCAGGTGATGATCATATCAAACACCCACAAGCCGCAAGCGGTCTGCTAAACATAACGGCCACCCGGGTATTGAGCGATTAGAAGATCGACGAGCAAGCCCGCTCACACTCCAGTGAATCCAACCAGTAACACTACCGTACAGTCCGGTCTCGTCGTCTGATATGTCGCATATCTTGCCTAGGGATGGTAAACGTCAGACCCCAATAGCTCGATAAGTCGTGTCGATATGAGGTCTATAACAATTCGAGAAACTACTGGTAACACTTGCCAGTAAATCTCAGCAACCCTGGCCAGGGATTTCCGGTTATAGCCAATCGAACACAGTGCAACATCAACTCCCTATACCGGGAGAGACAAATCCCCTCCTATCGCTCATTTCCTCCATGTGACTCGGGACTGTACCCAAAAACCACCGTTTTGCACGCCCTCTTGGACGTGGTAAGATGGAAATCAAAGCACAGTGGGAACCACACAAGACTCTATGACGATCTCGGGTCAACAGACTACTCTGTACCAGTGTCACCTGAGAACTGCCATCTGACGTAAGGTATAATACCATCTGGGAGTTCTCGGCGAGTCCGTCCAGTGTACCCAGTCTCAACTGAGCACCCGTATATCATCTCTGATGTCAAACACCAATGGATATGGGATCATCCATCGCCCATCTGTATGGGTCGAGAAGGTATACGCTAGTCTACTCTGGTTTATCGATGCCCCATCTCGATACACCCACGACTAGGGACTTTCAAGGATGTACTTATGGACTACCATGTCCCCACTAGTATGATCCGCATCATAGTCCAGGTAGTCAAGTACACATCCTAAGGGCTTTACCAACATGTAACAGAGAGACAATCAATATACACGTTAATGTAAAGAGCAACCAGATAGCATACTATCATGTCGAGCAAGAAAGTCCTCCCTATATATGTCCCAGCATCCACTACAATATACATCCTATGTACAGTAATGGCCTCTAGGGCACACATATAACTAACACAATGATCATAATATATCCTCAAATATATGAATAACACGTAGCCTATAACAAGGCTAGGGTAAATATCTAACCCGAGTGTAATCTCATGTGCCCGTGTCAGTGCCTCAAGTAACAATATATCATATGAATGAGGTATGAATGCATGAATACAGAATACATGTAAATGCAGAACCGTTTTCATAATTTAGTGAGATTTCCTTTGTATTTTTAAAATGAGGTATCATAATGAAATCAGCATAAAACAGTGCCTAGCATCGGCACAAAACGTAATCCCAATATCTCGATATCTCTGTATCACAGTCTCTGTACCTCAATATCTCGAAATCTCAATGTCTCAATCACAATATCTAGGGCGCCGTCAGTCCAGACCGGCCCCTACCATCCATCTCAAGACCACGACGGTATCCTCCGGATATCCGACGCGTCGGGTAAAATCACCGGTAGGTAGTGCTCCCCTGCCAGGCTCACATGGTCATCATCACGTGCTTCTTGCCCCGGGATACCTTACCGGGTCCACCATGTACCCGAAACGGTTCATCTGACTCCTCGAATCGGGTCTCGAAATCCATCAGCAAACTCATGGTGGACGACTCATACATCATGGGAAAAACCGCACTTTTTATTTAAAAAGAGAGAAATCAGTTTATATAAGTTTTGCGGTTTTCCCCCCAAATCCAGAAAATTTCATGGAAATCCGAATCCAAATCATCAATAGCATGTAAAAACCATGAATATAGGCATAACAATGAATAACAGTATGCATGAAGTGACAAGTACTAACTACAATGTTAAGCTGGCATATAAGGCAGGCACACTAATATCATGTCAAATTACTAACTAACAAGATAAGTCAAGCAATAATATTTTCTAAGGTGTACGTGACATGGCAATTACCGATGAAGATGTGTGTGAGCCGGCAAGTAAGTGTACATGGTACATACGCATCATCGGTAATGGTGCTGGTGTCCTAACAATATGATATCAATATTGCAATAAGAAATTATAACATAAGTATGCGATGCGAAGCGAACCACAATAATAAGCGGGAGCTGAATACTAGACACAACTGTAACTAACCTGCACTAATCTAATATAAGTCCTACAAATGGTGCCTTTTGAAATAACACGAATCATGGGGTAGGGGCTACGGTGTTTTTATGAAAAGATACGTCTTTTGAAATATCCGTAGGATCCCTTGGGCTGTCTTTTAAAATACCCACGATTCGTTAGTTTTTGAAATAGGTAAGAATCGAATCTAATCTAACAACTAAACTAAACTAAAGGGCTAAGCTAACAAGCTGGACTACAGGTAAGGAAACCGCCTAACATCTGAGTCGATCCATATACATACCTGTATATATATTAGTCGGTGATCCCGCCTCAATAATATCATATCCGTTACCATATCTACAATCATCCATCCCAAGTCAAGAGTGCGAATCAATCATCAAGATATAGCTCGTACGTAAATCCGTCTTACGGCATCCCCAAATCTGGGTACGGGCCAATATCATATTCCTCACACCATTCCTCTGGTATCCTCTTTATTCAAGATCATAGTCTAGGGTACTGACCTATGTCTAGTACAATACTAATATCCTCAATATACTCATGATCTGACTACAGATCGACAATCTCGTACAAACCGATACCGTCAGCATATAGCATCATCAAGGGTATACATCGCCCGATACGGCCTAATATCAATATCCTAGCATATCATGACTCATATCACGATCACATGTCGACCATTTTATTTATAACACTATTCACCCGTATCGCCGCCCCAAGATCCGCTATAACACCAGGGCGTACCTTAAGTACGAATCCTGCCATATCACCGATATCACAACCACAAAACAAATCTCATCGACTCAGCTCAATCCCAAGTATCATCCTCAAATCCGTATGTGAACACATAGTCCCATACCCATATGATCACATAACTATAAAGAATCCCATGAGCACATATAAATAGGAATGTATGCAAGTATGTAGGTGTATATGTGTAGTGCAACACTACCCTAGGGTTCGCAACACTAAAATAATCCAACACACCAATATCCATCCTAAACATCGTTATTAATCCCAAATAACATATAATAAATTGTTGGTGTGTATACGCATCCGTATACACCACCACGGACTGCGGGGGTGCTATACGCCATCCACCCGACTTCTCCCCGTAGATATAAATCTACTCACCTAGTCCTCGTTCGCCGGTGCCAACGTTGCCACGCGCTTGCTTGTCGTCTCGAAGTCCACATGGGGTACCTACATATCATAACGCACCATACCGCATTAAAATCCGACTCATGACCAAAACGACGCACGAATCCCACATAGGTCAAAACCTATGGTTGCTTTCGCAAATCGACCCAAAAACCCTCGACGTCAGCGTACAAACGCCAAACCATCGAGAAAACTCCCAACACACTTATTTGTACAATTACAAGCACTAATTATAATATAAAATAGCTTAAAATTCACAAAAACCCCAATTTCACTTAAAAAGTCATTTTTCCGAAAATCTAGCAAGCACAAATCACCGTTTTAGTACAAAACTCGATGTATAAACGAACCTAGCATCCACAATATTCACTAAATATCATAACAAAGTCATATAAACCATTCCTATAATTTATTCTCATCAATTTGCATAAATTCCAAAATCCTAGTTTGCAAAAATATCAATTTTTAACACCTTTTAAAGCAAAATTCACAATTCAACAATTAAGCTTGGTTTTGCATAACCTAAGATATTAAACCACTCATAATAATGTTAATGATGTCATAAAAACACAATTACATTTTTAACCCAATTATTTAACCAATTTTAAATGGCTAGTTAGAAAATTAGCGTAATTATCATAATTTTTAAATTAACAATTAACAACTAGCTACTAACTTTGTTTTAACAAGCCATAAGAGCCTAATACATTACACAACCATACACCAATTTCACAAAACCCTAACTTGCATTCAAACCCTTTCTTGAATTTTATAACTAACAAAAATCCAACCCAAACTATACATGAAACACTAAATTAGCACTAATTTGAAGCCCAAAAAGCAAGTTAAACTCTTAGATTTGGTTTGTATAAAACACTAGATAGCAAAATAGAATAATTAACTTAATAATGGTGTGCTAAAAACCTTAGTTTAACTCAAACCATTCTCTTGAAGATCCTAGATGAAAATAGCACCAATATTAACACTAAAACAACTCATTTAAAGAAATCTAACCATAAGAATTTAAATGGGTAAGAATTATACCTCTAGATCTAGAGATCTAGCAAGAAATTTTTACTCCAAATATGGCCTCCTAGCATCCAAAATCCATGCAAGAAAGGTTAAGAAGAATGGATGAAGGATGGGCTTGAAATTGTGAAGTTTAAATGGAATTTTGATGGAATTTTGATGAGTTTAGAAGAAAAATGAGAGGGGAAATTTTGGGGCTGTTAATTGCAGGAATTTCGGCTGAGGAGGGAGTGGGGAGAGGTGTGGGGGAGTTGTGGAAAAGAATCCAAGTCAAAGCCCCTCCCAAATTACCATAATACCCCCACCTACTTTACTATATATAAAAACCTTATTTTAACCCATTTCTCACATGATTTAAGGTCAAAAAGAGGGAAATAAAATTCTTGGGCTGCTACAATAGTTTGGGGCCGGCCAAGGGGAGTGACGGTGAGTGTGAGAGACTTTACAAAAAAATTCTATGCAAAAAGACCCCCCACAATACCATATTTGCAAGTTTTAGTTCAAAATAACTATATTTTTGTTTTCCATAAAATAAATCAATTAAAACTTGAAATAAAATACTAAAAAATTATATTACAACTAGATTTTAATTAACATTATATTAAAGATTAAAATTAGCCCATTTAAATTTGTATTTATCACTAATTTAATGTATTTTCTTACCGGCTTAAAATAATATTAAAATAATTAATTTCGGAAAAATTTCAGAAATTTTGAAATTTCAGCAGTGGCTCAATAAACACCAAATACTAGCAATTACATAGCTAGAATATGTATATTTAATTTTATAATAAAGATATTTGCATTTTGACTTTTTACAGAAAACCCCCTTATTTTACCGTTTTTTCGAAATTTCACTGAAACGATTTTCAAAACGTTACAATCTTCCCCCCTTAAAGAAATTCGGTCCCCGAATTTAAATTAAAACTTCCCCCAAATACTAAAATATTTCAGCCAAAACCATCAAATCGCCGGGGCTCCGAAATCATAAATACATAAAACAAATCGTAGCGCAACGCATGCGCATAAAAAATGAGCATATAACTCAAATCAGAACTCCGTCATGCATCCCGCAATCATCGGAGTCATGGGGAAGACATCAATACCAAATCCAAAGCAAAACCAATATGATATAACTCGAAACTATACATGTAAAATATATTCAGGTACTGTCCTCTGACTAGTCCTGCTCAGTACGAAAACACATAGCAATATCATAAAAACGTACTGCTCTATAAGAAAAATCAATCCCCAAAATACGCGTATGAATACTACGTGCGTCTTGTGCGCACGGAATCAAAATCCAAATATGTGCCATACATATGCACAGAAACAACATCTAAGTGCATCGGGTGTGCACGAAACATCTGTCATAGGCAACATGTATGCCTGACAGCAAAATCTGGTGCATCTGACATGCACGAAAAATCTCAATTTAGTGCATCTGGTGTGCACCAAAATCACACTTCAAAACATGCGCCCAACATGCGTGAAAATCCAAATCAGGTGCATCCATCGTGCACGAAATCATGAAATCCAATATCAAGTGCAGAACATGCGCAAAATCAAATCAGGTGCATCCATCGTGCACGAAATCATGAAATCCAATATCAAGTGCCGAACATGCGCAAAATCAAATCAGGTGCACAAAACAAATATCGAACATCACCATCGAAATCAAAGTCCAGGGCATCTAAATGCACAACATACGTAACACTGCACTGCAAGAATATATGAACTATACCGCGTGCAAAATCCAAATCGTGTGCGTATATACGCACAAAATCAACTCAAATGTCTAAAACCGTAAAATCGCAAACATGTGAAACCAAGCACGAAAACGATATCAAGTGCAACACTGTGCAAAGATCGTAAATCCTCAATCATCAAAATCAAATCATGCGAATCAATCACCCAAAACATCGAAATCAATAATGGCGGAATAGTACCGCTCAAGTGCATCCTCTAAGAATCTCGGACCAACTGTCGCGGTCACTAGTGGGACGTCTCGTCGATGATCATGAACTCTGGCCTACTGGTGTGCGTAACACGACCACTCCTGGGTCCAAGTCTTCTCGTAATTTGTCCCAGAAAGGTCCTGTCGAGGTCTCTCCCAAATCTCGCCTCTGCCGAACTGTCCGAAAGTCATCGTTCCTTACTAGATCTGCTCTCGTTTCAGAACGGCTGCATACTCATCACGACTCCTTCTGGAAGGTAAATCCAAGTACCATGCCTCGGCATGCGCATCGCATCTCTGATGTCGGCGGAGTGGAACGTCATCTCATCTAGATCTGGTACGAACCGCTTACTTCACTTTCCTCTAATGTCGTCTTCTTTGGACTCGTCTCGTCGCGGCTGCATGGACTGAGCTCCAACGGCTATCCTCGTATCTGGAGTCTCCCAAGAAATGCATCTCACCACCTAGCATCCGAATTAAGTCAAGCCATCCGATCGAGTCGTCAAAACCTCATAATCCCCCAAGAGCTCAACATCTTGGGCACAGTTTAATAGTATCGAGTACATACCACAGCATCGGTGGTCCAGCCGTAGAAGGGCAAACCCAAGCCTCACTAATGGCGCCGTAGAACTGCCGCAAACCCGAAGGTTCAAAGGCTTTCATACGGTCATTAAGTCGAGTTAGGGTTTCATTCTTCTAGAGGGACCATAGAATTTCCTGCATGTCTTTCCGACTACTTAAAACTTGGAATAATAAGTTTCTGACATTCGATCGTCTCTGTCGACTCCCAACGTCTCCGCGTGAAGTCGTCTCTAGCTGGAATCAATCTATCTGATGACCTCGCATCGGGGTAGGCGAACGATCCACATGTCCTAGTCATTCATCCTCGATGACTAGCGACCTTCTATCATCTCATAGTACAACTTGTTCTGCACTAACGCCAGCATCTGGGGCAATATCTCGTCGTTTGCAGCAATAACTGGCTCGCTCGTCTGCACGCTGAACAGTGCCTCGACCATCATGAATAAGCAACACACCAACGGTCATCAAAATCTGGCTGGCCTCTGTCGGTGGCCCAATCCTCTGATACTGATCGGCACGTCCGAGAAACCTCATAAAGGCGATCCGCCAAATGCTCGTAGCGCGGAAACACAGTAAAAAGACACATCTCCGCTATCGAGTGTCGCCGGAATTTTGCCCTGGTCAGTCCTCGTTCGTGACGAGCTCGTGCTGACCGCAACTCTAGCCGTAGCTCTCCCTGCCCATAATCGTGGCAGCAAAACCATAACTGGTACTGATGAGGCTAGATCGGAATGAATATAATACTGAGCAAAGAAATGTACATCCTAAGGCTTCTTAAGTGGAGTAGCGTATCGTAAATATGCCGCGGAACATACCCACGGTACGTCACTCTACTTTAGTCACCCATTCCATCAACCAAGGGTCATCCTACGCTCCGAAGGTAAAACCTAACGCTCTGATACCAAATTTGTCACGACCCGAAAGTACGGAACATGACCGGCACTTAAACTACGAACGTCTCGAGGCGTACGTAATCTAAGTAAACCGAAAACCCAGAAATCCAAACCAAGAAAGATGTAGAGTGCAGGAAAACCCAACTTAAAGCAAGTAGTTTCAATAGCATAAGCCGAATTAGGCGGTTTTAAAAACATCAAAAATTTCCCGAAAATTTCGGCAGAGTCTCCTTTGTAAATACTGGCCCCCAAATGGGATACAACATGAATAGTATACGAAATCAATAAAAAGGCATCCCCAAGCGGGAGCTAGCTCTTCGTCAATCGACGGTCACAACCACACAAGCAATATAATATACAACGCCAATGGCGAGGATCAAAATTCAAAAGGAAACTCAAAAAACCACAAGAAAACCACAGAAATACAACGCGAGACTCTAAGGTCAAAAGAATAAATATCACTGGTCTCTATCTCAAATAAATACATGTTTGGTTGATGGAACTTCTAGATACAACAGAATAATAATATACAAGATATAAAATGGGGGTACGATACAAGTAAACCCACCTATTAGAAAATCACCCGAAAGAAACTATGCCCGCAAGCCGTAAAGAAACCTGTACGGCAAACCTGCAAGAAACTGGGGCACAACGGGGGTGAGTTGCCAACTCGTGAATAGAAAAATATCTACGCACAGAAATCGCATAAATAACGCAAGCTAGGTCAATGATCATAATATATTCTCAAATATATGAATAACACGTAGCCTATAACAAGGCTAGGGTAAATATCTAACCCGAGTGTAATCTCATGTGCCCGTGTCAGTGCCTCAAGTAGCAATATATCAGATGAATGAGGTATGAATGCATGAAAACAGAATACAGGTAAATGCAGAACCGTTTTCATAATTTAGTGAGATTTCCTTTGTATTTTTAAAATGAGGTATCATAATGAAATCAGCATAAAACAGTGCCTAGCATCGGCACAAAACGTAATCCCAATATCTCGATATCTCTGTATTACAGTCTCTGTACCTCAATATCTCGAAATCTCAATGTCTCAATCACAATATCTAGGGCGCCGTCAATCCAGACCGGCCCCTACCATCCATCTCAAGACCACGACGGTATCCTCCGGATATCCGACGCGTCGGGTAAAATCACCGGTAGGTAGTGCTCCCCTGCCAGGCTCACATGGTCATCATCACGCGCTTCTTGCCCCGGGTTACCTTACCGGGTCCACCATGTACCAGAAACGGTTCATCCGTCTCCTCGAATCGGGTCTCGAAATCCATCAGCAAACTCATGGTGGACGACTCATACATCATGGGAAAAAACCGCACTTTTTATTTAAAAAGAGAGAAATCAGTTTATATAAGTTTTGCGGTTTTCCCCCCAAATCCAGAAAATTTCATGGAAATCCGAATCCAAATCATCAATAGCATGTAAAAACCATGAATATAGGTATAACAATGAATAACAGTATGCATGAAATGACAAGTACTAACTACAATGTTAAGCTGGCATATAAGGCAGGCACACTAATATCATGTCAAATTACTAACTAACAAGCTAAGTCAAGCAATAATATTTTCTAAGGTGTATGTGACATGGCAATTACCGATGAAGATGTGTGTGAGCCAGCAAGTAAGTGTACGTGGTACATACGCATCATCGGTAATGGTGATGGTGTCCTAACAATATGATATCAACATTGCAATAAGAAATTATAACATAAGTATGCGATGCTAAGCGAACCACAATAATAAGCGGTAGCTGAATACTAGACGCAACTGTAACTAACCTGCATTAATCTAAAATAAGTCCTACAAATGGTGCCTTTTGAAATAACACGAATCATGGGGTTTTGAAAATAGGGGCTACGGTGTTTTTATGAAAAGATACGTCTTTTGAAATATCCGTAGGATCCCTTGGGCTGTCTTTTAAAATACCCACGATTCGTTAATTTTTGAAATAGGTAAGAATCGAATCTAATCTAACAACTAAACTAAACTAAAGGGCTAAGCTAACAAGCTGGACTACAGGTAAGGAAACCGCCTAACATCTGAGTCGATCCATATACATACCTGTATATATATTAGTCGGTGATCCCACCTCAATAATATCATATCCGATACCATATCTACAATCATCAATCCAAAGTCAAGAGTGCGAATCAATCATCAAGATATAGCTCGTACGTAAATCCGTCTTACGACATCCCCAAATCTAGGTATGGGTCAATATCATATTCCTCACACCATTCCTCTGGTATCCTCTTTATTCAAGATCATAGTCTAGGGTACTGACCTGTGTCTAGTACAATACTAATATCCTCAATATACTCATGATCTGATTACAGATCGACAATCTCGTACAAACCGATACCGTCAGCACATAGCATCATCAAGGGTATACATCGCCCGATACGGCCTAATATCAATATCCTAGCATATCATGCCTCATATCACGATCACATGTCGACCATTTTATTTATAACACTATTCACCCGTATCGCCGTCCCAAGATCCGCTATAACACCAGGGCGTACCTTAAGTACGAATCCTGCCATATCACCGATATCACAACCACAAAACAAATCTCATCGACTCAGCTCAATCCCAAGTATCATCCTCAAATCCGTATGTGAACACATAGTCCCATACCCATGTGATCACATAACTATAAAGAATCCCATAAGCACATATAAACAGGAATGTATGCAAGTATGTAGGTGTGTATGTATAGTGCAACACTACCCTAGGGTTCGCAACACTAAAATAATCCAACACACCAATATCCATCCTAAACATCATTATTAATCCCAAATAACATATAATAAATTGTTGGTGTGTATACGCTTCTGTATACACCACCACGGACTGCGGGGGTGCTATACGCCATCCACCCGACTTCTCCCCATAGATATAAATCTACTCACCTGGTCCTCGTTCGCCGGTGCCGACGTCGCCACGCGCTTTCTTGTCGTCTCGAAGTCCACATGGGGTACCTACATATCATAACGCACCATACCACATTAAAATCCGACTCATGACCAAAACGACGCACGAATCCCACATAGGTCAAAACCTATGGTTGCTTTCGCAAATCGACCTAAAAACCCTCGACGTCGGCGTACAAACGCCAAACCATTGAGAAAACTCCCAACACACTCATTTGTACAATTACAAGCACTAATTATAATATAAAATATCTTAAAATTCACAAAAACCCCAATTTCACTTAAAAAGTCGTTTTTCCGAAAATCTAGCAAGCACAAATAACCCTTTTAGTACAAAACTCGATGTATAAACGAACCTAGCATCCACAATATTCACTAAATATCATAACAAAGTCATATAAACCATTCCTATAATTTATTCTCATCAATTTGCAAAAATTCCAAAATCCTAGTTTGCAAAAATATCAATTTTTAACACCTTTTAAAGCAAAATTCACAATTCAACAATTAAGCTTGGTTTTGCATAACCTAAGATATTAAACCACTCATAATAATGTTAATGATGTCATAAAAACACAATTACATTTTTAACCCAATTATTTAACCAATTTTAAATAGCTAGTTAGCAAATTAGCGTAATTATCATAATTTTGAAACTAACAATTAACAACTAGCTACTAACTTTGTTTTAACAAGCCATAAGAGCCTAATACATTACACAACCATACACCAATTTCACAAAACCCTAACTTGCATTCAAACCCTTTCTTGAATTTTATAACTAACAAAAATCCAACTCAAACTATACATGAAACACTAAATTAGCACTAATTTGAAGCCCAAAAAGCAAGTTAAACTCTTAGATTTGGTTTGTATAAAACACTAGATAGCAAAATAGAATAATTAACTTAATAATGGTGTGCTAAAAATCCTAGTTTAACTCAAACCATTCTCTTGAAGACCCTAGATGAAAATAGCACCAATATTAACACTAAAACAACTCATTTAAAGAAATCTAACCATATGAATTTAAATGGGTAAGAATTATACCTCTAGATCTAGAGATCTAGCAAGAAATTTTGACTCCAAAGATGGCCTCCTAACATCCAAAATCCATGCAAGAAAGGTTAAGAAGAATGGATGAAGGATGGGCTTGAAATTGTGAAGTTTAAATGGAATTTTGATGGAATTTTGATGAGTTTAGAAGAAAAATGAGAGGGGAAATTTTGGGGCTGTTTATTGCAGGAATTTCGGCTGAGGAGGGAGTGGGGAGAGGTGTGGGGGAGTTGTGGAAAAGAATCCAAGTCAAAGCCCCTCCCAAATTACCATAATACCCCCACCTACTTTACTATATATAAAAACCTTATTTTAACCCATTTCTCACATGATTTAAGGTCAAAAAGAGGGAAATAAAATTCTTGGGCTGCTACAATAGTGTGGGGCCGGCCAAGGGGAGTGAGGGTGAGTGTGAGAGACTTTACAAAAAAATTCTATGCAAAAAGACCCCCCACAATACCATATTTGCAAGTTTTAGTTCAAAATAACTATATTTTTGTTTTCCATAAAATAAATCAATTAAAACTTGAAATAAAATACTAAAAAATTATATTACAACTAGATTTTAATTAACATGATTTTAAAGATTAAAATTAGCCCATTTAAATTTGTATTTATAGCTAATTTAATGTATTTTCTTACCGGCTTAAAATAATATTAAAATAATTAATTTCGGAAAAATTTTCAGAAAATTTGAAATTTCAGCAGTGGCTCAATAAACACCAAATACTAGAAATTACATAGCTAGAATATGTATATTTAATTTTATAATAAAGATATTTGCATTTTGACTTTTTACAGAAAACCGCCTTATTTTACCATTTTTTCGAAATTTCACCGAAACGATTTTCAAAACGTTACATCGCGAGTATGCACGTGCTATGATACTCTAACCTATATCAACAGATAATATCTATATGATGAACTGGATTCTCAAACATGCAACAAGTGCGATCTAATAACATCTCCATGCGATGAGCAAAAAATGTGATGATCAGGTATAGCAATGCAATCTAACCACCCTATATAGAATGAACAGGGTATGCAATGATCAGGTATAGCAATGCAATCTAACAACCCTATATAGAATGAACAGGGTATGCAATGATCAGGTATAGCAATGCAATCTAACAACCCTATATAGAATGAACAGGGTATGCAGTGATCAGGTATAGCAATGTGTACTATATCAGGTGTAATAGATACAGGATGAGATATCAATTACTACATACTGAGCATGGGAAATATAACATCTACACGGAATGTCATCATGGAAAGTATAATCGGTACTCATCAATGTACCCAAATCCCAATACTACTCAGGCGTCGTCATCCTCCTCGATCCTCCAATCCTGTAAATCTCATATAACCGTGAGTGCCCAACATCGGCACCCAAAATATCAAGAAATACTTGTGCCAAGCATCGACATGCAAATCCTCCTGTATAGGGCATCCGTCAGTCCGGATCAGCCCACGGGCTCTGTCTGCGGTATCGGCCCTCGGCCCCGGCAGTACGAGTCGTCCCGTATCCATCCATCGACCCTGGTCGGTATCCTCCGGACAACTGCCAGGTCCAACCAATCACCGGTAGGTAGTAGTCCCTCTGCCAGGCTCACCGTCTACTACACAGCGAAACCGTTCTCGCCCCGGGGTACCATACCGGGTCCACCATGTACTCGTAATCGGCCTCATCCAACTCCTCGATTCGGGTTCACGTATATCACTCTAGTACCGAGAAAACACATGGTGGACGCACCGAAATATCATATCAAGGGAAACCGGGTTTTTAAATAATTAACAATTCTCTTTGAAATATCCACGGTTCCCCAAATCCAGAATTAACATGGAAACAACATATCTCAATTCGTAATCTAAGCAAGTATGAAGATATCAATATATGTGTGCACTGGCATGAATGTACAGTGTGCATGTGCGCAGGTATGAAGATATCAATATATGTGTGCACTGGCATGAATATACAGTGTACATGTGCGCAGGTATGAAGATATCAATATATGTGTGCACTGGCATGAATATACAGTGTGCATGTGCACAGGTATGAAGATATCAATATATGTGTGCACTGGCATGAATATACAATGTGCATGTAGTACCAGTATGGGTATGTGATGCATATGTGCCCAAATGCGGATATAACATATGCTATTATGCGGCAAATCATGACAACATCAATAAGGTAGAATCAGTATGATATATGATTTATAGCAATCCTATAATGTGAGTGTCATGGCAATCACTAACGGTGTGAGTGTAGCATATCAATCGTGCTCGTGCGACTTGAACCGTTAGTGACAGTGCAGTGTCCTATGCTATCATTTCTATATGCAACAATAAAGTATGCTACTACAGTCCATATGAACATCTACAATCTAATATCCTGACTCGCCCTGACGCTTAACGCCATACGGGCGATTTTCCCGTAGATGTTAAATCTACTCACCTGGTCGTGCGCTACTCGTAGCCGACCACCTGCTTCCCTTTCTTAGCTTCGTCCGACGTACCCGCCTGCGAACCTGGAATTACACAAGAATCCATATATAAGCAACTATCTCGCAAAACGCGATATCGAAGTCAAACGATACGCTCGCGTCGCGAACTAAACGCGTGTGTATACGATACGCTAAACGTGTGCACGCGTCTAAAACTAACCCCGATACGCCGCGATACGTTGAATCATGGAACCCTCTCGCGTATCGCGCGAACCAAACGTACTAGAAATACGATATAACGTCCCAGATTCTACCCAGGCTAACAACTTACAAAACTATACATACCACTGGCCTAGAAATAACATCAGACTCCTACCCATCCAAACATCACCCAAAAATTCCTCTATCTGGCCGCAAATTGCGGCCAGAAAGATTAAACCGGCGGCCTCGCTATGGGGTGGGGGTCTCGGGCTCTGGTGGTGTGGTCTATACCTTATATACAAGCTCCAGTTAACTCAATTTCAACCTGAACTACTCGGGCCTATAGCAGATCACAGAAATCCAAAAAGTTCACTTAAAAACACTAAATTTGCACAATTAGAAATCCTATGGTATTTTGGTGTAATCTGGGGTCTAACTAGGTTTACATGGCCTTATTAACACCTAATTAGGCTAGATTAACTAACACTAACAGCACTAAACCATAAGTTCACACAAATCACCATTTCAAGCACAAAATCTCACTTTTTACACAAACCGAAGCTAAACTAAACATACGTTAAGCAAACAAGAAGTTGGGCTCAGATTCTATACCTTACAAGACACTAGGTGCAAGGAGAAAGGAGGTGGAGAAGATGGGAAGAGCTGCTGCAGCTGCTGGGGGCTGCTGTTGATGTTGTTGCTGCTGCCACTGCCTGCTGCTGTTGTCACTGCTTGTTGCTGCTGTTGTTATTGCTGCTGCTGCTTCTCATGGTGCTGGGGCTGCTGCTGCTGCTAGGTGAGTGTGTGTGTGTGAGAGAGAGTTGTGAGAATGAGAATGAGGAGGGAAATGAGAGCACTAGTCAAAGACCCCCCCTCTCTCTCTTTCTTCATTTAATGAGCATGGCTCAACTATGAAGCCCATACTCCTTCTCTCTCACCAAGTCAACAAGGTCCACATCATTTCTCATAAAAGAAAAGAACAACACACATAAATAAAAACTCAACTAAAGCCCAAAACACTTAATACAAACAGGTTAACCCACCATGGTTGCTAATCATGGTTTTAACCCCAAATCTAAACCCTAGTTAACATGCACAAGTGTGTGTGCCTAGAAAAATCCTAATAAAATATTCATTAATTAGAATAAATTATCTGAAACTTAATTTGGTAAACTTTTTACCAAAAACTATCTATTAAAATATAATTAACCCCTAAACACGACCTAAGGTGTTACAATCCGGTATCACATACCCACGACGTAAAGGATACTGAGAAACAGTTCTTGGTAATGAACACACCCGAAGAAGATGCATCGGCATGCATTTTCTTCGTTTGGGTGGCACGGGAATTCTGGTAATCCCCAATTTCCAGCTCGGTCTTATAACAATTATAAGTTGGAGCGGGACCAACGTTCCTTAGCGCAGTATAACAAGCGGGTTCGGTCAATACATCCGTATTATTATCTTGATTAAGGCATGACATAGTCGCTACCTGGAGAGAGAGGGACGAAAACACTCATCGTGCCCTTTTACTAGATTAGATTGGTTATCAATTTATCTAATCAGGATGGCTCCCACTATTTTAGTCAAATCTTCCTTCAAACCCTAAAAGGAAAGACTAGCCAGGATTAATTACACCCTACAAGTTCGCCAATCTTTCAGCCAGGACAGTACCGGTACTTTGAGGGAGGTTCCCCGCGCATTCGCACGGACCTAATTAAAATAAACCTCATTTTCCCAGGGGCGTAACCCCGTTAACACCTTTCTAGACACCTACTTGATCGACTAATTGTAATGTGTAAAAGTCTCCCAGGAGTAACTCTTACTCGCAGCAGGTATCGGGATCCAACTATCTCATAGAAGGTATGCAATCTCATTGTAAATTTGAACACTTGAAATTCCCAATAATATTTTACCCCTAGTGACTTATGACCTTAACTATGGTCAACAAATCATAAGCACTAGTCAAGTTCTTGATTAATTAGACCCATCCACATGACCCTTTACTAAGGTCAACAAAGTCACATGACTGTCCTAACTAATCGCATCATATACTATGTAGGAAGACATCACTTAGCTACCGTACACTGTGCCTTAACTAAGGTCAACAAACACAGCACGAATACTAAGTACTCTACTTCCTAAAATGACGGAGGGTTACGACAGGTTTTTAAGAAAACCCTTTGCGTAATGAACTTGATATCGTTGTAGAATCAAGTGATTTTAAATGGAATGTTTTTGAGGTTTTTTCTAGTTTTGCTAAAGAGGTCACTCCCGGTGAAGGGATCATCGGCTCTTTCCTCATCGAATAGGGTGAAGGATATTTCACAAATATCACTATGCAAAGAAAAAACTATAGAAACAATCAAAAGACAAACCGAGTTTGTAGCATCTGCTAGTTTCGCTAAAGAGGTCACTCCTGGTGAAGGGATCTCGGCTCTTTCCTTATCGAATAAGGTGCTGGATGTTCTACAGGGAACACCGCTATGCAAAGCAAGAACTAGAGCTACCGGTTTTTAAACAAGTTTCTACAACATCTTTAGGTTTCTTTTAGTTTCATTAATCTCATTAATGAAGTCCCATTTTATTATGCTTCACAAGCATCTCATTTGAAACAAAATCTGCAATATAACATATATCTCATATATATAATATAAACATTCGTCTCAGGCAGTAATATGATCTCATCACAGAACATTGCAGCAGAAGAACATATATGAAAAATTGGATATACTAGGAGGTCCGTGTTTTTAATACCAGCCTGTATAAAACAAGGATTCCACGGTCGCGATGAATAGCCAAACCCACATCCCTAGACTCCTACGAGAGCGGCAAGCAACACTAACAATTATAGGGTTAGGAGACCCGGTCTCGACTCCTCGAGATGGTCTCCCTCTGGACCCTGGAACCCGGTTACTTGTGCTCCCCGCATTGGGTCTACCTAATACGGAAAAGTAAATAATATACAATGGTGACATCATCCTCAGCCCGGAAGTGCCCCAATAAAAGAATATTACATACAAATGAATTTTACATGAAAGAAAATAAAAAAAAAACTCATCTCACATAAAACCCCCGGCTATTCAAAACGCGACGATCCAATATAACATATCACAGCAACACATAATATCTCATATCATCAATGTAAGCAAGTATGTGTATCCCGATTGTCGTTGATATATAGCAACGAAGCCGGCGATACACCACATACTACGCTTACGGTCACAGAAAAGAAAGTGTAAAACTACAACAGTTGGAATCCGCAACCTCTTTAGACATCGCATGCCTAACCAAATGAATTCCTTAGACATCTCATGCCTAACAATTATAAACCCCGCATTTTAGTCTCATTATCGAAAACTCTTTTCAATATCAAGTCGGGCAATTCAACAAGATTCCCGACATCCTGATCGAATGCTCGTCGCAAACTTTAGTAGACGGCCGCACCCCCGGACACCGTCGACGAAGTGCACTAAGGCGGAATCCCGCTGCCGCGAGCACCCGAACGGATGCTTTTGGCAACGGGGTTCTCTTACAGTCACTTGGTCGGGGCTATGGGGCGTGGCTATCTATTAAGTTTACCTTGCGAGTATCCGCATACGCTACGTGATTGCGACGGACTTTTCATCACATCAAAATCCCGTGGCAACCGATCAATTGAGACTAAACTGCTAGATTTATAGCATTCAAATTAGTTATCTCATAACTATTTGTGGATTCCAAATATTGTATCACAATCCAGATAAATAGACAATGTTAAACTTTCCGATCGAATAATCAAACACCCAAGTTTTCCCAAATAATTCTCAACACTTGAAATTAGTTTAAAAACATCCATCACATGCCACAGTACCAATGGTTCAGCCGTAGAAGGGTCAAGCCAACGCCTCACATGTGGTAACGCCGTACTGCCACAATCCCTAAGGTTTAGAGGCGGTTCAGACGGTCACATAATCGAGTTAAGGTTTGTTGTCTTCTAGAGGGTCCACCGCCTTACTTGCACGACTTAGAACGTTCTTAAACTATGGAAAAATCTAACACTTGGAAATTTTCCGGCAGGGGAAAAAGTGAGTTATTGATATCCGTTCGAACTTTTTAACACGTTCTAAAAATTACCCGGACAAACTAAACGAAGTTATACTTTCCGATCGAATCAACGAGCTCCCAATACAACCCAGAAAACTCAACACTTGAGTAAAATAAAAAATTCCCAGAAACACCAGGAAATACATACGGACATTACTGTACAAAAATGCAACCCTAATTCCACTGTAGCGCCGCGGAACCGCCGCGCAAGCAAGGGTACGGCCGCGGTTCCGCGGCGCAATAAAGGTATTTTGGGGTCATTTTTTACAGTAACCCATACAATTACCTGCTAAATTTTCTGAGCATTTTTAATATGAAAAATGTCAACTTTTTGAAAAATTTCCAGAAACTAGGGTTTTACGGGTATTCGGAGTTCGATCGGACTTTAAACTTCGTCTAGACTTCGCCTAAAGCTCTAGCTTGTCTCTGATAACACTGTAGGGTTACTAGGCACTCTCACAAGGGTCTATAAGGCATCAACCATGCCTGATTTAAAATTGAGATATGCCGAACAACCCTAACCAAGATCTTTAAACTAGAGATTAGGCGAAACAAAGCATGTTAAACACTTTAACACTAAGAGTTTGGGATTACAACCTTTGTAGTCCGGTTCTTCACTTCTAAAGCTCCGTGTTGAGGTCCCTTCACTGCGATCATCGAGTACCCGGACTCTAGAGAGGCTCCACGAAGAGAAAGATGCAAGCTTGCTTCCGATCTTCGATAACAAAGATGATCTACCTTGAAGTTTCTTTAACACAAGCTCTCACTCACTAATGAAGTGAACACCCTAATCTAAATGGCTAGGATAGATTAGGACGATAGAGTAGGATTTTAGCTCTCATTTTTTTTCTTAATCTCACTCAAAATCATCACTAATGAAAAAGCTAGAAAGCTTTTCCATTGAAAAAGAGAAGGAAGAAGAAGAACCATTTCTTTTGTGATGAATAATGAATAACTCAAGTGTGAGGTTAGAAATGCAACCATGGTATATGTAACCCTTTTAGAGATTTAACTAAGGTTAAAGGGTTGGGTTGGGTTAAGGAAATATCTTGCAAAATATCATAACAATTATATTTGCAAGAAACAAAAGCAAAGCTTCTAGAAACTTCTCGAAAAGATTAACCCAAATCAAACCCTAACCATGTTTAATCTCCACTAAACATGTTGCATTAATAACCCTAATATGTTACAATATTATATATCACATATACAATATTTATTGTAACAAAATAAAATAATACAATTAACATATATCGCATATATATCAATGTATTACCCGAGAGAGAAAAATAAACTTTTAGTGAGCTTATATTAGTTAATGTAATTTAATATATCAAATATATAATTATAAATTAAATTATCGAATCATCACTTGATCCGATAATCCGGCTATTTCACAAATAACCGACTAATATAATCTGTATCAGTTTATCGAATCAACACTTGATCCGATGACCCAGCTATATCACATATACTCGGCCGATATCTCATATCGCGAGAATATAATACGGTATCACATACACGTATTTTTCTCGGTCCCGCACATATCATATATATGCTCCTACTCCATTTTGCCTGAGTCAAGAAATCTCTGTGTAGGACTCTAAAGAATAGTCAATACGCCAGCAGTAGGTGATGATCATATCAAACACCCACAAGCTGCAAGCGGTCAGCTAAACGTAAGAGCCACCCAGGTATTGAGCGATCAGAAGATCAACAAGTAAGCCTGTACATTCTCCTATGAATCCATTTAGTAACACTCCCGTACAGTCCGGTCTCTTCGTCTGATATGTCGCATATCTCGCCTAGGGGTGGTAAACGTCAGACCTCATTAGCTTGATAAGTTGTGTCGATATGAGGTCCATAATAGTTCTAGAAACTACTGATAACACTTACCAGTAAATCTCAGCAACCCTTGCCAGGGATTTCTAGTTATAGCCAATCGAACACATCGCAACATCAACTCCCTATACCGGGAGAGACGAATCCCCTCCTATCGCTTATTGCCTCCATGTGATTCGGGACTGTACCCAAAAGCCATCTTTTTGCATGCCCTCTTGGACGTGGTATGATGGAAATCAAAGCACAGTGGGAATCACACAAGACTCTATGACGATCTCGGGTCTACAGACTAACCTGTACCAGTGTCACCAGAGAACTGCCATCTGACGAGAGGTATAATACCATCTGGGAGTTCTCGGCGAGTCCGTCTAGTGTACCCAGTCTCCACCGAGCATCCGTACACCATCCTTGATGTCAAACACCGATGGATATGGGATCATCCATCGCCTATCATATGGGTCAAGATGCGTATATGCTAGTCTACTCTGGTGTATCGATGCCCTGTCTCGATACACCCTCGACTAGCAACAGTTATAGGATGTACTCGTCGACTACCGTGGCCCCACTAGTATGATCTCATCATAGTCCCAGTAGTCGAGTACATATCTAAGGGCTTTATCAACATGTAACATAGAGATAATCAGAGTACACGTTAAGATAAAGTACAACCAGATAGCATAATATCATGTCGAGCAAGAAAGTCCTCCCTATATATGTCCAAGCATCCATTACAAAATACATCTATGTACAGTAATGGCCTCTAGGGCATACATATAACTAACACCTTCCCTACCGTTCGGCACCAGCCTATGGTTTAGAAGAAGACTATCCAATAAGAATAATAGGTGTACTCTCCTAATCCTAGGAGAACACGCAACCTGAGAGAAGGTAAAGATAAAAGGCAACTGAATAATCCTTATTCAATTTCTCCTGAACCAGAATCCATTCTCAACTGGAAAAAGTTCCTTTGAGTTCGTATATAACCATACGACGGAGTATCCAATAACTGTGGATCTTCGTAATGATACGGGGTGTTCTGTATAAATACAAAGGTGAAATAGGAGAGGCGATGAAATACTTGGTTTGGTCGTAAATGAAAGCAGTTGCAATTTACTTTGCCCTCTTTCTAATCCCTTTATTTGTCTTTACTTATTACCTTCTGTACACCACGCTTAGGCTAATTGGTTTTCTTCTTTCCCTACCTTACGGCACCTGCCTATGGTTTGGAAGAAGACTATCCAATAAGCGCAATAGGTGTACCCTCTCCTAATCCTAGGAGCCCTTACAATCTGATTGAAAGTAAAAAGAAAGACAACTGAATAGTCCTATTCAATTTCTTCAGAACCGGAAACCATCATCGAATCTGAAACAAGTTTCTTCGAGTTCATATGTAATTATACGATGGTCATATCCAGTGAAAGTGGGATCTTTGTATTGGTACAGAATGTTACGGAGAAAAGCAAAGGGTAAAAGTAGGAGTAGCAATGAAGTATGCAACTCTGACAATCTAAAAGCCAGTGTTTTAAGAAGGTCCGATTGACTTGGTTACTGAGTTATAGTCTAGGGCAGATTATGGTCGCTGCCAAAGAGAGAGAGAGAAAAGAAACACTCAGCGTGCACTCTAACCTAGATCAGAATGGTCAATCACTTTATCTAATCAGGCTGTCTCCCACTGTATCCTCAAATTCATCTCCAAACCTGAAAGAAGAATTAGTCGGGATCATCTAAAATCACCCGAGGAGTAAACCAACTCATCAGTGGGCATCGGGATCCAACTATCATCACATGATAACCTGATAGAATCTACTCACGTTATCACACTCCAGAAGGTATGCGCATGCCTGGCAAGTTTGTTGTATATTTAAAACTCCCGATGTGATTTTTACCCCACGCTCTTATGACCTTGACGAAGGCCAACATATCATAAGTCACATGTCAAGTTCTACCCGTCATTATCCAGGTTAATTTGAACCCACCCGTATATACCCTTGGCGAAGGCCAAAATAGTAGTACGATTGTCCCAAACCAACGCATCTATCTATGCAACAGAAAGGTAACAAATAGCTGCCATACACTATGTCTTGATGAAGGCCAACATACATAGCATAAAGACTAAGCGCTACCCGTCTGAAATGACGGAGGGCTACGAATGGTTTTTGGCAAAAAACCTTTAACGTAATGAACTTGATATCGTTGAAGGAACCGGATAGCTTTTTATAAATATATAGTGGCGAAAACCTTTGCTAAAGAGGTCACTCCCGGTGAAGGGATCTCGGCTCTTTCCCCGTTGAATGAGGTGCGGGATATTCCAACTAAATACCGCGATGCAAAGAAAAAATTAATCAACTATAGTGAAGTTATTACCCTGACGCAAATCTCTGCCCAAGGGGTCACTCCCGATAAAGGGATCTCGGCCCTTACGTCGTCGAATGATGTGCTGGATATTCATAACCGAATACCACTGTGCAAAACAAAAGAAAAACGTCCTTGTAATAACAGCTTTTTAAAATTGTTCCAACAACATCGAATAGGTTTGTTTTCCTTGCATTGATCCGAATCAACGCAGTCCCATCAATTAATCACACCATAAAAGAACGAAAATATGATGTACGTATATGCCATCCGCATTCTCCACTGGGTCCCGTCATCACCCGTTAGGTTATTTAACTAACGACATAGCGGGGACTGGACTAGCGCGGGTGTAAAACATATACAACATCTACTAGTATATATATAGCAATATATATCAATCGCTCCAGGCGTGATAAATGCAACATCGCAGATAAGTAATAAGCATCACAGAACAATACAGATAATCTGGAAGCCCCGGGTTTCCTTTGAGCCACAAGTGAAACCCGACGTTCCCCGGGTCGTATGGATAGCCTGTGCAATGAAAACCTAGACTCCTACGAGCGCGACAAGTTACCCGCCAAAACTAAAAGTGAGGCAGCCCCCTTCAGCAAAGTGAATGGGCCACCCGGCACTTCACGAAATCCGGTAACTTGAGCACTCCACCTTGGGTCAACCTGTACCCTCAACGATTGTGGTGAATAGCCCGCCAATTCTAGAGTGAGGCCCCCTCCTTCTCAACGCCATGAGATGCAGACCCGATGCCTTCCAGAACCCGACTATCCGTGCACTCCACCGCGAGGTAATCCTCGTACAGAAAAGAAAATATGTACATCGATGACATCGACCTCAACCCGGCCGTGCCCTAAAAGAATAATATACAAACAGGCAGTGACGGCAGTCCACAAGTCGGACGCTCGCCTCACGATATCAAATGTACAAATAAAACTAAACTGTACTAATATTGTACCCAAGCTATCCACCACGACAAATTTGCAACATCACAACACAACACAGAACATCAATGTGAATGTCAAGTTCGCAAACCCGTCGAAAAGAACTATAGCAATTAGACAAGTTGTACCGCTCAAATGACATTCACGGTCGCAGATAGCAATGTTAGTACTGTAAAATTTAAAAAATGTTAGAAAATATCGAGTTCGAAATAACCCCGAATAGCCCGAAACAACTAGATAAAACCATATCAAAACATGGCTAAACAAACAATACCACTAAACCAACATTATAGAGACCACACCAGCACCCAAATACGAAGTCCAAACTCCCTGATGAGGCCGGCCTCCTCGGCATTGTGGCCGAAATTTTATAGGTGGAATTGGCTCGTATTTGGTCTGTTATCTGGTGGTCAGGTCAGTAGTCTTCTGCAGTTAGTAAATTTTTTTTTGAAGACACTTAAAAAATCGACAGAACCTGGAATGCAGTGGGTATTGTTTGGGGCTGTTTCGGTTTTGATACTTTAACATTGTCTAAATCAACTAGTATATGGTTAATAACTTGGCTCTGATACCATGTAAGGTTACGCCAGCGTCCCGGCCGTCAATCCGAGGCCAAACGCGGAACAAAAACATTTAAAACGGGCGCTAACGTAACTGGAAATCCCGGATCGTGTCATTAACCCTATACTAGTAAACTGTAAAATGGTTTAAGAGATTATACCGATCGATCCGTGTCCTTCGGTCTTCAATCTCCGACCCAAGGTTGTTGCGGCTGCCCCGACGAAGTTCGCTCTCCGGTCTCCCTCGTCGAAGAGGATCCACGTCGAGGGTTTTTTATACGGGCTCCCGCTTCTAAACCGAAGCAACCCGGGCATCAAGTTTGCTAGCCTAGATGCCCAAGGTGAAGTAGAGAGAGTGTGTGATCAACTTGTCTCAATACACTCAATGATTCTCAACACATGAGATGGAATGACTAGAGGTGAAGAAGTTGCCAAGTGAAGAAAATGAGTGAGCACATGTTTTGGCACAAGAAAAACCAACCAAGAAAACATCTGTTGTTTTTCCTTTTAAGTGAGTTGTGAGTGTTGTGCTTGTGTTTGATTTGAGCAAGTGAAGAAAATATATAGCACAAAAATATCTCCCACTGGCCTCAAGCCATCAATGCACACAAGACCCCATACCAAGAGTCACAAGTGAGCACATGCACCATCAATGCACAAAACCAAAACTCACACTCACAAACTAAAACTTAACTTCACACATTTTAACATATAATAAACATTAACTAAAATGTTTAATGAAAAAGAGAATGGCATCTTCAAACTAAACTCATAACGGATTACAAGAATACCCCTCATCTGTATATACATACCTGCATCCATATTCCGACTGAATACGAATACAACGAGACGAAAATAATCCAACAATATAATAGTAAGATCCGGCTTAAACCAAAGCCCACTAGTATTATCCATCCGATCATGATCCGTGAACATGTGCACGTATATGATCGAACCCTGCCATAAAACCATACGACCTCTACAACGTTTCGACCGAACTTGGGAAACTCTCTGTGTGGGACTCCAAAGACTCGTCAATACGCCGGCAGTGGGTTTAACCATAAGCACGTCAGTGGCACTAGCTATACGTAACGGCTGCCCAGGTACTTAGCGAAAGGGAGGCCGACCAGCGAACTCATCCTGGAACCCTACTGAGCATGACAGTGACAATACCTGTAAAGTCCGGTCCGTTCGTCTATGAGTATCGCATATCGGGCTTATGGGGATGGTAAACGTCAGACCACTAATAGCGGTATAAGTCGTGTCGGAGTGTAGCCCATAACACCTTGAGAAACTACTGGAATACCTACCAGTTGAAAAGTTCCTAGGCACCCTAATGAGGTTATACAAGGCATCGAACATGCCATTTTCAAATTTTAACGGTGCCTACAAACCCTAACAAGATCGTTTGCTAGAAAACTAGGCGAAAAAGAACTAGTTAACAACTTAACTAATGGGATCGGAAATACAACCTTTGTAGATCCGGTGCTCCACCTCCATAGCTCCGCAACGAAGTCGTCTCCGCTGTCCAAAAAGAATCCGGGCTCTAGAGTCGGCTTCGTCGGAGAATAAGCGAGCTAGGTCGTCGATGTCCATGCCGAAGATGATCTACGTCGAGGCATCGCTAAATCAAGCTCCACCTTCACTTTGCCATGAAAACTTGTGAAGGAAACACACTCTACTACTTGGCAAGAGGTAGAGGATGAAGAAATAGGAAATGAGTAGACTTTAGAATTGGATTTCTCACTCATTTCATCAAGTTGCCATTGATGGTCAAGCTTTTCTTCACTTGAAGGAAGAAGAAGAAGAAGCTAAAATATTATGATAAGAATATTAGAATTGAAAAGAAAAATCAATCCTTATCATATAATGAACCATGGTTAGATGTAGAGAGTTAACTAAGGTTTAAGTGAGTGGTAAGGGTTAAGCATGAGACAAAATGGTCATTAAGTCAAAGTCTTCATGAAGGTTCATGAATGAACAAAAGAAAGCAACCATTTTCCTCATTTTGCCTTTTCTTTTTCCAAAAAGATAAATGAATAAAAAGAAATCAAAAACCCTAATCACCCACTTAACTATAGTTTAATTCTTAACACTTAACCATAATGCATGTATCATCAAACATGATACAATATAGTGCACAAAATCATATCGCATATGTAATGCGCACATCCGAGTGAGAAAATCCATTATAAAGTGAACCGATACTAGTTAATGCAAAGTAATATATCAAATATATAATTATGTATTAAATCATTAAATCAACACTTGATTTAACGATCCGGTCATATCGCATATAACCGACTAGTATCATTAGTAACAACTTATCGAATCAACACTTAATCCGATAACCCGGCTATATCGCATATAACCGATCAATGTCACATCGCGAGAATCGAATACAGTATCACATACTGGTATTATTCTCGGTCCCGCACATATCTCATATGCGCTCCTATTTCGTTTCGCTTGAGCCAGGAAACCTCTGTGTAGGACTCTAAAGACTCGTCAATACGCCGGCAGTAGATGATGATCATATCAAGCATCCACAAGCCGCAAGCGGTCTGCTAAACGTAACGGCCACCCGGGTATTGAGCGATCTGAAGATCGACGAGCAAGCCCGCTCACACTCCAGTGAATCCAACCAGTAACACTACCGTACATTCCGGTCTGATCGTCTGATATGTCGCATATCTCACCTAGGGGTAGTAAACGTCAGACCCCAATAGCTCGATAAGTCGTGTCGATATGAGGTCTATAACAATTCGAGAAACTACTGGTAACACTTACCAGTAAATCTCAGCAACCCTGGCCAGGGATTTCCTGTTATAGCCAATCGAACACAGCGCAACATCAACTCCCTATACCGGGAGAGACGAATCCCCTCCTATCGCTCATTGCCTCCATGTGATTCGGGACTGTACCCAAAAGCCACCGTTTTGCACGCCCTCTTGGACGTGGTAAGATGGAAATCAAAGCACAGTGGGAACCACACAAGACTCTATGACGTTCTCGGGTCTACAGACTACTCTGTACCAGTGTTACCAGAGAACTGCCATCTGACGTGAGGTATAATACCATCTGGGAGTTCTCGGCGAGTCCGTCCAGTGTACCCAGTCTCCACTGAGCACCCGTATATCATCTCCGATGTCAAACACCAATGGATATGGGATCATCCATCGCCCATCTGTATGGGTCGAGAAGGTACACGCTAGTCTACTCTGGTATATCGATGCCCCGTCTCGATATACCCACGACTAGGGACTTTGAAGGATGTACTTATGGACTACCATGTCCCCACTAGTATGATCCGCATCATAGTCCAGGTAGTCAAGTACACATCCTAAGGGCTTTACCAACATGTAACAGAGAGACAATCAGTGTACACGTTAAGGTAAAGATCAACCAGATAGCATACTATCATATCGAGCAAGAAAGTCCTCCCTATATATGTCCAAGCATCCACTACAATATACATCCTATGTACAGTAATGGCCTCTAGGGCATACATATAACTAACACCAGTAAATCTCACTTTCCTTGGCCAAGTACTTTGTGTAATGACTCTCCAAACACAGCGCGATATCAACCCCCAATACCGGGTGAGACGAATCCCCTGACGATCCGTTCACTGCCTCTATGTGGCTCGGGACTGTACCCAACTAAAACCTATTTGCACGACTCCTTTGAGCCATGGTAGGGTAGTAATCAAAGCATAGTGGGAACTCACATGAGACAAATGACGATCTCAGGTCGATAGACTAACCTGTATAAATTTCACCAGGGAACTGCTATCTGACAATATGTACAATACCAACTAGCATGTTCCCGGCGAGTCCGTCCGGTGTACTCATAACCCAATGAGCACCTGTATACTATCTTAGGTGAACCAACTGACACTAATAGCTTGTGATACCGGCCATCGCTCCTCGTCGGGGTCTCGATCCGTATACACTAGTCTAATCATGGTGTATCGATGCCCAGTCTCGAAACTCCCATGACTAGGGACACTTTAAGGATGTGCTTATAGACCACCCAACTCTCACGTATATGATCGCCAACATACTGCTGGTAGTCATGCAAGAATCCTATGGGATCTATCAACATGTAATATTGATCTGTAATGTCACCTGAAGCATGTACACGATGATAAAGACAAACCAGATAGCATACTGTCATCTCGAGTAAGACTGTTCTACTGGTATAGGTCCCCCCTCAATCATTGCAATCACGTGCCCGCGATTTAATAATTGACTTGAGGGCACTATAGCCAACAATCTCCCACTTGCACTTAAGGCTAATTATTGCGATGTCGCATACTCACAGCCCGTGTGATACCGAACACCCAACTTCTCTACTGATCAGTCTCACAAAGCCTGTTTGTAAAACTCTTACGTTCAAGAAATAGCCTCAATGAGTGGATCCACTCTGATGTTTCTTTCTATGTCTCTCTTTATCTCAAGTTCGCGGAGAAAGACATCTCCGGAAATGAGCAATACATGTCTTAGAATATGTCTGGATATATGATGGGACCCAGGTCATAAATGAACTCCAAATCCAGCAAACTTCTTAGACTGTATCGTCAACTGAATTTAATCAGAGTATCCTGCGTCCTGCCTCCCTCATTATCTGCTTGGACCACCTTTCCAAACTACTTGTTAGTTATATGTATGCCCTAGAGGCCATTACTGTACATAGGATGTATATTGTAGTGGATGCTGGGACATATATAGGGAGGACTTTCTTGCTCGACATGATAGTATGCTATCTGGTTACTCTTTACCTTAACGTGTACATTGATTGTCTCTCTGTTACATGTTGGTAAAGCCCTTAGGATGTGTACTTGACTACCTGTACTATGATGCAGATCATACTAGTGGGGACATGGTAGTCCATAAGTACATCCTTCAAGGTCCCTAGTCGTGGGTATATCGAGACGGGGCATCAATATACCAGAGTAGAGTAGCGTATACCTTCTCGACCCATACAGATGGGCGATGGATGATCCCATATCCATTGGTGTTTGACATCAGAGATGATATACGGGTGCTCAGTGGAGACTGGGTACACTGGACGGACTCGCCGAGAACTCCCAGATGGTATTATACCTTACGTCAGATGGCAGTTCTCTGGTGACACTGGTACAGAGTAGTCTGTTGACCCGAGATCGTCATAGAGTCTTGTGTGATTCCTACTGTGCTTTGATTTCCACCTTACCACGTCCAAGAGGGCATGCAAAACGGTGGCTTTTGGGTACAGTCCCGAATCACATGAAGGCAATGAGCGATAGGAGGGGATTCGTCTCTCCCGGTATAGGGAGTTGATGTTGCGCTGTGTTCGATTGGCTATGACCGGAAATCCCTGGCCAGGGTTGCTGAGATTTACCGGTAAGTGTTACCAGTAGTTTCTCGAAATGTTATAGACCTCATATCGACACGACTTATCGAGCTATTGGGGTCTGACGTTTACCACCCCTAGGCGAGGTATGCGACATATCAGATGAACAGACCGGACTGTAGGGTAAGTGTTACTGGTTGGATTCACTGGAGTGTGAGCGGGCTTGCTCGTCGATCTTCTGATCGCTCAATATCCGGGTGGCCGTTACGTTTAGCTGATCGCTTGCGGCTTGTGGGTGTTTGATATGATCATCACCTGCTGCCGGCGTATTGACGAGTCTTTAGAGTCCTACACAGAGGTTTCCTGGCTCAAGCGAAACGAAATAGGAGCGCATATGAGATATGTGCGGGACCGAGAATAATACCAGTATGTGATAATGTATTCGATTCTCGTGATTTGTATCATTGGTCGGTTATATGCGATATAGCCGGGTTACCGAATCAAGTGTTGATTCGATACATTGATACACTTGATATTAGTTGGTTATATGCGATATGACCGGATCGTTAAATCAAGTGTTGATTTAATGATTTAATGTATAATTATATATTTGATATATTACTTTACATTAACTAGTATTAGTTCACTTTAAATGGATTTTCTCACTTGAATTACACAAGTTGTATATGTGATATACTTTTGTGCACTTGTTTGTATCATGTTTGATGATACATGCATACTTGGGTTTGTGTAAAGACTTAAACCATGGTTATGTTAATGGTTAGGGTTTTGATTCATTCACTTATTCATTTTATTTATTTATTTGTTTATTTTGGGCAAGAAACAAAATGGTGGCATCTTTTGTTTTGACCTTGAAGCTTCATGAAGCTTTGACCACTTTGTTTCTTTCCTAAACCTAACCATTCACCTAACCCTAGTTTAGTCTCTACACCATGGTTGCTATATGATAAGTATCATTTCATTTTCTATTTTTCATAAGACTTATTATATTCTTTTTTTTCTTCTTTTTCTTCTTCAAGAAGAAGAAAGCTTGCAACCTTCAATGGTGACTTGATGAAAAGAGTGAGAAATCCAATTCTAAAGTGAACCCACTTCCTATTTCTTCATCCTCTACCACTTGCCAAGTAGTATAGGGTGTTTTCTTCACAAGTTTCATGACTTGGTGAAGTGGGAGCTTGATCTTGTGTTGCCTCGACGTAGATCATCTTCGGCATCGAAGTCGATGACCTAGCTCGATCATTCTTTCGATGAAACCACCGCGAGAGTCTGGGATCCGATGGGTACAGCGGAGGGACTTCATCACGGAGCTATGGAGGTGGAGGACCGGATCTACAAAGGTTGTATTTCCGTTCACTTATTAGTAAAGCAGTTTACTAGTTGTTGTTATCGCCTAAAATTCTAGTTAACGATCTAGTCTAGGGTTTCTCGGCACCGTAAAACTTGAAATTGGCATGGTTGATGCCTTGTGAGACCTCTAGTGAGTGCCTAGGAACCCTACAGTGGTATCAGAGCCTAGCTAGAGCCTTAGGCGAAGTGTAGACGACGTTTGAAATCCGAACGAACATCGAAACCCAAACTCAAATTGCTCTCTGGACAATTTTCAAAAATGTGGAATTTTGTGAATTAAAAATATGCAGAAAATTAAGCAGGGTCGTATATGAATTACTGTGAAATACGGGGGCCTAATTCGATTAAACCGCCGCGGAACCGCGGCCAAAGCGTGGCATGTGCGGCGGTTCCGCGGTCGTACGGTCTCCTCTTGCATTGAATTTTGCACAGTAATTCCTATTTTTTGGTGCTGAGTTTTCTGGGAATTTTTAATTTGCACTCAAGAGTTGAGTTTTCTGGGATGCTTTGGGGCTTCGATGATTCGATCGGAATTTCTAATTTTGTCTATTTGTTTTCCGGATATTTTTTGAATATGTTAAGAAAGTTCGACCGGATATAAATACCCACTTTTTCCCCTGCCGGAAAATTTCCAAGTGTTGGATCTTTCCGTGGTTTAAAGACGTTCTAAGTAGTGCAAGTAACGCGATGGTCCCTCTAGAAGACAACAAACCTTAACTCGATTATGTGACCGTCTCGAACAGCCCTTCGAACCTTAGGGTTTGGGGCAGTACGGCGTGCCACATGTGAGGCGTTGGCTTGACCCTTCTACGGCTGGACCGTTGGTACTGAGGCATGAACTGGATGTTTTTAAACCTATTTCATGTGTTGATTTGTTTCGGGAAAACTTGGGTGTTTGAATGTTCGATCGGAAAGTTTAACATTTTCTATTTTTCTGTAATGGGATACAATACTTGGAATCCACAAGTAGTTATGAAATAACTGAATGAATGTTATAAACACAGCACTTTAGTCTCACTTGATCGGTTGCCACGGAATTTTGATGCGATCAAAAGTCCGTCGCAATCACGTAGCGTACGCGGATACTCGCCGGGTAAACTTTATAGACAGCATACCCCTTAGCCTCGACCAAGTGACTGTAGGAGAACCCCGTCGCCGAAAGCATCCGTTCGGGTGCTCGCGGCAGCGGTGTTCTGCCTTGGTGCACTTCGTCGACGGTATCGGGGGTGCGGCCGTCTACTGAAGTTTGCGACGAGCATTCGATCAGAATATCGGGAATCTTGTTGAATTGCCCGACTTGATATTGAAAAGAGTTTTTGATAATGAGACTAAAATGCGGGGTTTATAATTGTTATGCATGCGATGTCTAAGGAATTCATTTGATTAGGCATGCGATGTCTAAAGAGGTTGCGGATTCCAACTGTTGTAGTTTTACACTTTCTTTTCTGTGACCGTAAGTGTAATATGTGATATCGCCGGTTTCGTTGCTATATGTCAACGACAATTGGGATACGCATGTTTACTTACGTTGATGACATGTGATGTTCTGTGTTGCTGGATATGTTATATTGGATCGTCGTGTTTGAATAGCCGGGGGTTTTTTATGTGAGATGAGTGTTTTTCATTTTCATTCATGTAAAAACTTGTATGTAATATTCTTTTATTGGGGCACTTCCAGGTTGCGGAAGTTGTCACCGTTGATATATATTATTTACTTTTCCGCACTAGGATAGACCCAAGGAGGGGAGCACAAGTAACCGGGTTCTGGAGTCCAGTGGGAGACCAACTCGAGGAGTCGAGTCCGGGTCTCCTAACTTTAGAATTGGTAGGGTTGCTTGCCGCTCTCGTAGGGGTCTAGGGGTGAGGGTTTAGCTATTCATCGCGACCGTGGAATCCGTGTTTTATACTGGCTCGTATTGAAAACACGGACGTCCTAGTATATCCAATGTTTCATATGATTCTTCTGCTGCGATATCTGTGATGTGATCATGTGATGTTCTGTGATAAATACTGTATATGGTATATATGATATATTATATAGACGTTACTTATGTTTTACACCCGCGCTAGCCCTGCCCCGCTCTGTCGTTAGTTACCTAACCTAACGGTGCACGAGGGGACATCGAGGCGAATGCGGATGGCATAAGTGTACGTCGTATTTATCTGTGATGTTTAGGTACTTAAATGATGGGACTTCATTAATGAGATTAATGAAATAAAAGAAACCTAAGATGTTGTGGAATCGAATTTCAAAAATTAAAACAGGTAGCTACAGTTCTTGCTTTGCACAGCGGTATATATGATATATCCTGCACCTTATTCGATGAGGAAAGGACTGAGATCCCTCCACCGGGAGTGACTCCTTTAGCAATAACTGGCAGATACTACAACTCTCGGTTTGTCTTTTGATTGCTTCTATAGTTTCTGCTTTGCACAGTGATATATATGATATATCCCGCACCTTATTCGACGAGGAAAGGACCGACGATCCCTTTACCGGGAGTGACTCCTTTAGCAAAACTAGAAAAGCCTAAAAAACACTCCATTTCAAAATTCATTCGATCCTACAACGATATCAAGTTCATTACGCAATAGGTTTTCAGAAAAACCTGTCGTAGCCCTTCGTCATTTCAGATAAGTCCCGCTTAGTATTCGTGCTGCGTTTGTTGACCTTGTCAAGACGCAGTGTGCGGTAGCTAACCAGTATTTATCTGCTTATGCATATGATGCAGATTGGGTTAGGGTAGTCGTGCGGCCTTGTTGACCTTGTCAAGGGTCGTGCGGGTGGGTTTGATTCAATCAAGAAATGACGGGTTGAACTTGACTTGCGGTCTATGGTTTGTTAACCTTGTCAAGGTTATAGATCGTTCGGGGCAAAATTATCGGGAATTTCAAGTGTTGAAATTTGCAATGAGATTGCATACCTTCTATGAGATAGTTGGATCCCGATATCTGCTGCGAGTAATTGTTACTCCTAGGAGAGTTTTACACATTACAATTAGCCGATCAAGTAGGTGTCTAGAAAGGTGTTAACGGGGTTACGCCTCTGGGAAAACGAGGTTTACATTAATTAGGTTCGTGCGAAAGCACGGGGGACCTCCCTCAAAGTACCGACACTGGCCTGGCTGAAAGATTGGCGAACTTGTAGCGTGTAATTAATCCCGGCTAGTCTTTCCTTTTAGGGTTTGAAGGAGGATTTGATAAAAACCAGTGGGAGCCATCCTGATTAGATAAAATAAATAACCAATCTATTCTTGCAAGAGCGCACGCTGAGTGTTTTCTTCTCTCTCTCTCCAGGTAGCGACCATATCACCCCTTAATCAAGATAATAAAACAGATATATTGACTGAACCCGCTTGTTATACTGAGCTGGGGAACGTTGGTCCCACTCCAACTTATAATTGTTATAAGACAGAGCAGGAAAAAGGGGAATACCATATTTCCCGTGCCGCCCAAACGAAGAAAGTGCATGTTGATGTATCATCTTCGGGTGTGTTCATTACAAAGAACTGTTTCTCTGTATACTCTATGTCCTGCGTATTTGATACCGTATCAGGATCCCAGATATGTAATCTATTACATAGGGCTACAGATAGGTAGAGAAATGAGAACGGGTGATAAGTTTCATGAGACAGAAAACGGGGTAAGTGTTGCAGCCAAGTCTGTTGGTCACTGTCACCCTGTATTACCAATACATTGATTCTGAACAAATGCTATTAGATACCGAACATGATATACAAAATCATATCAGTCTCTTTATAAGTAAAGAAATGATAAAATTTTATATTGTTGGATAATGTTTTGAACATTTCCTATATCAAAAGTTGATCGGTTCATGCACGTTATCTAAAAGCATTGATGTTCTAAATCAAACTACAGTTCTTAGTATATGGAACACACACAAGAGGAAGAGTTCAGAAATGAACGAATCCTTCTTGAGGTATTGTAGACTAGGTCATATCAATGCGACCCGACTAGCTTGAGTTACATAAAGATGCATATTTAAATTAGTTTGAATTTACATCTTGTGAAACTTTCCAGTCATGTCACAGAGATAATATGACCATAGCTCCGTTTACAGGAAACAGAGAAAAAGTTAATGAACTCTTGGGATGATACATGTTGATGTATGTAGGTCCCCAGTCTACACATGCCAAGACCAGTTCTTTGTACTTCATTACATTCTCTGATGATCTCTTTAGATTCAGACATATGTTCCCGTTGAAACACAAGTCCGAAACTTTTGAGATATTCACAGAATATAAGTTAGAAGTATAGAACCAAAATAAGGGTATCAGTATTATGTCCTATGATGAGATCAGGGAGGAGAATACTTGTGCATAGAATTCCTGGACTATTCTAAAGGAGAATGAGATTCTCTCTCAGCATTACTCTTCCGCATACACCATAGTATGATGGTATATCGGGGCGGAGCAATTGCACCCTATTCGATATGGTGTGCTTTATGATGAGTAATACTGAGTTACCTGTTTCCTTTTGGGAGTTATGCGCTTGAGCAGCTGCATACCTATTGAATAGGGTTCCAATCAGATCACAGCCCACCACTCCATATGAGATATGGTATGGGAAGAGCCCATGTCTTAAGCTAGTTAAGATTTGGGGTTGTCCGGCCTATGTCTAAAAGCAAAATCCGGACAAGCTCGAGGCAAGGCCTGTTATGTAGAATTGGAAAGGTTCCAGCTATACAAACTACAGCAGATGATTTGATAGAACCAAAGGATTCAGTAAATTCCAACGAACCTCAGCCTCTCCGCCGATCTAGTAGGGTTCCTCACCCACCTGAGAGATACTTCGGTTTCTCTATGACAGTGGGAGCGAGGAATGCATCATGAGATGATGACCCAACTATTTTCGAGCTGGCTATCAGGAGTGGGACTCTGTAAGAATGGCTGGATGCTTAGCGATCTGAGATGGAATCCATATACACCACCAAAGTATGGACTTTGGTTGCGATATCTGAAGGGTTAAATCCCCATCAGGAGCAAGTATATCTTGAGAAGATTACTTGGTGTAGATAGAAAAGTTGAGACTTTCAAAGATAGACTTGTTAAAGGTTTTCGTCATCAACCGAGCGTGGATAATGGTGAAACCTTTTCAAGTAGCTATGCTTAAGTCCATCCAGATCCAACTTGCCACGGCTACATACCATGACTACGATATCTGGTGGTTGGGTGTCATGACAGCTTTTCTAAATGATGTTTTAGAAGAGAGCGTCTATAAGTACACAGCCAGAGGGCCTCGTAGACAGTGGGAGCAGCGAAAACGTGTGCAAGAGGTTTTATGTGATAAAGCAGGCATCGCGGAGTTGGAACATCTGTTTTGATGGATTAGTCAAAGAGTTTGACATCATCAAAATGGTAGATGAACCTTGTATAAGCAAAAAGGTAGTAGGGAGTATGGTGGTGATCCTCGTACAGTACGTGGAAGACATACTCTTGATAAGGAAGAAGTTTTCTATGCTACGCTCGATCAATCTCCGCTTATCACAATGATTCTCCACATAGGATCAAAGTGATACCTACTAAATCCTGGGTTTTGGATCTATGAGATAGATCTAAATGGATGTTAGGATTCTCACTGGTTGGAGTGAGATGGTATCAATTGATCCAGAGGAGAATCACTGGAAAAGTTCCAGAGTGATGAGGACGACTGAATGTCAGTCACAGGCATTGTCTTTACCCTTAGTAAAGGGACGGTATGTTGGAAGAGTTCCAAGCTAGATACCATGGCATACTAGACGATAAAGGCTGGATACATCGCTACTTAAGATGCTACCAAAGAGGCAGTCTGGATGTATATTTGTTCATGAGATGAACTTAGTTCCTCCCATTGTGTGACAATGGAGTTGTGGCTTATGCCAAGGAACGTTCGTCCCATCAGTGATCTAGACATATTCTAAGGCAGTATCACCTGATCAGGAAGAAGGCTGATCTCCAAGGTGATCGAGGTTAGGAGAGCAGACTCAGAGGATAACACGGCGGATCCACTCACGAAGGCCTATTCCCAGAGAGAGATTTTTATGGGATAGTTGAGTATGAGATAATACAACCACTGCTACAGATGGCCCTAGTGCAAGTGGGAGATTGTTAGTTATATGTATGCCATAGAGGCCATTAGTGTACATAGGATGTATATTGTAGTGGATGCTGGGACATATATAGGGAGGACTTTCTTGCTCGACATGATAGTATGCTATCTGGTTACTCTTTACCTTAACGTGTACATTGATTGTCTCTCTGTTACATGTTGGTAAAGCCCTTAGGATGTGTACTTGACTACCTGTACTATGATGCAGATCATACTAGTGGGGACATGGTAGTCCATAAGTACATCCTTCAAGGTCCCTAGTCGTGGGTATATCGAGACGGGGCATCAATATACTAGAGTAGACTAGCGTATACCTTCTTGACCCATACAGATGGGCGATGGATGATCCTATATCCATTGGTGTTTGAGATCAGAGATGATATACGGGTGCTCAGTGGAGACTGGGTACACTGGACGGACTCGCCGAGAACTCCCAGATGGTATTATACCTTACGTCAGATGGCAGTTCTCTTGTGACACTGGTACAGAGTAGTCTGTTGACCCGAGATCGTCATAGAGACTTGTGTGATTCCCACTGTGCTTTGATTTCCACCTTAACACGTCCAAGAGGGCGTGCAAAACGGTGGCTTTTGGGTACAGTCCCAAATCACATGGAGGCAATGAGCGATAGGAGGGGATTCGTCTCTCCCGGTATAGGGAGTTGATGTTGCGCTGTGTTCGATTGGCTATGACCGGAAATCCCTGGCCAGGGTTGCTGAGATTTACTGGTAAGTGTTACCAGTAGTTTCTCGAAATGTTATAGACCTCATATCGACACGACTTATCGAGCTATTGGGCTCTGACGTTTACCACCCCTAGGCGAGGTATGCGACATATCAGATGAACAGACCGGACTGTACGGTAAGTGTTACTGGTTGGATTCACAGGAGTGTGAGTGGGCTTGCTCGTCGATCTTCTGATCCCTCAATACCCGGGTGGCCGTAACGTTTAGCAGACCGCTTGCGGCTTGTGGGTGTTTGATATGATCATCACCTGCTGCCGGCGTATTGACGAGTCTTTAGAGTCCTACACAGAGGTTTCCTGGCTCAAGCGAAACGAAATAGGAGCGCATATTAGATATGTGCGGAACCGAGAATAATACCAGTATGTGATACTGTATTCGATTCTCGCGATTTGTATCATTGGACGGTTATATGCGATATAGCCGGGTTACCGAATCAAGTGTTGATTCGATACATTGATACACTTGATATTAGTTGGTTATATGCGATATGACCGGATCGTTAAATCAAGTGTTGATTTAATGATTTAATGTATAATTATATATTTGATATATTACTTTATATTAACTAGTATTAGTTCACTTTAAATGGATTTTCTCACTTGAATTACACAAGTTGTATATGTGATATACTTTTGTGCACTTGTTTGTATCATGTTTGATGATACATGCATACTTGGGTTTGTGTAAAGACTTAAACCATGGTTATGTTAATGGTTAGGGTTTTGATTCATTCACTTATTCATTTTATTTATTTATTTGTTTATTTTGGGCAAGAAACAAAATGGTGGCATCTTTTGTTTTGACCTTGAAGCTTCATGAAGCTTTGACCACTTTGTTTCTTTCCTAAACCTAACCATTCACCTAACCCTAGTTTAGTCTCTACACTTAACCATGGTTGCTATATGATAAGTATCATTTCATTTTCTATTTTTCATAAGACTTATCATATTCATTTTCTTCTTCTTCTTCTTCTTCTTCAAGAAGAAGAAAGCTTGCAACCTTCAATGGTGACTTGATGAAAAGAGTGAGAAATCCAATTCTAAAGTGAACCCACTTCCTAACCTCTACCACTTGCCAAGTAGTATAGGGTGTTTTCTTCACAAGTTTCATGACTTGGTGAAGTGGGAGCTTGATCTTGTGTTGCCTCGACGTAGATCATCTTCGGCATCGAAGTCGACGACCTAGCTCGATCATTCTTTCGATGAAACCACCGCGAGAGTCCGGGATCCGATGGGTACAGCGGAGGGACTTCATCACGGAGCTATGGAGGTGGAGGACAGGATCTACAAAGGTTGTATTTCCGTTCACTTATTAGTAAAGCAGTTTACTAGTTGTTGTTATCGCCTAAAATTCTAGTTAACGATCTAGTCTAGGGTTTCTCGGCACCGTAAAATTTGAAATTGGCATGGTTGATGCCTTGTGAGACCTCTAGTGAGTGCCTAGGAACCCTACACTACTACCCCTTGTCAGAGGGAAAACTATAACTCTGACAGTCACTCTGTCACCCAGGTCACCTTGGAAACCTGAAATGATAACCGTCTCCCGAATGAGGCTGCCGTTATCAAATCCCTAGAACATCCACTTATGTTCATAAACTGCTTCCGAACGTTTCTCCAGGATTGGATCAATATATGAACTTATTGCATCTTATGCAAAATAACATCTGGTGTTGTACTTGACATCTCATGATTGACTCAATTGCCTAAGCAAATGATATGACAATCATGCACCTCCCTCTCCTCTTTAGTCTGTAAGACACCTTTAGAGAGGGTGACTCCTTCACCTGCAGGTACACCACCATTCCAGGAGCCATCCATTCTAAAATACTTTTAGAATACTGTCTAAGTATCCAGATTGGGACACTACCCAAATCTAGATCTAAAACCAAAGATCTAGTAACCAGAATGCTTAATATAATATCCATATCCTATGTGGAGAAACCACTGTGTGACAACCACAGTATAACCGATCGTAGTATAGGAATTTCACTTCCTACAAAGTGTATGTCATCTAAATACCAGGACATACCACCCTACCGCCTTCTTAACAGATCCATCTCCTATTCTGATGAAGTCAAAGACCATGACTGTCACATAAAAAATAGATGATCTATCTCCGCTATATCTGCTTTAGTCTATAAATAGGCGTAAGCTACTTGTCCACTATGCTTCCGCTTCTCCCACTGACTACGACAACCCTCTGGCAGAGTCATATACACATGCACTTCTAAAGCTAGTTTAGAACGACGCTATACTCATCCTCCTGCCGGGTCTCATAGCCTGAAACAACAGTAGTGTCAAGTCTGGGTAAACAAGAACCTCCTTGTCACCGTATTTGAGAATACCGAAGTACCTCTCGAGTGCCAGAGGTTACCCACCATATCTGCGGAGTGGCTAATGGAATGTCAAACCTGATTGAATCTTTTTGTCCTATTAAATTTTTAGTGATCGTTTGTGGCTCTGGAATCTCTTCCAGTTCTTCCATACTCCCATTACTGTTTTCTGAAAAATTCCATTTTACTGTGGTGAGTCAAGAATAATATTTCTATTGATCATCCATATGCTAGAAAGTTAACCCTCATCATAGCTTGGGAAAACCCAAAAACTGCCATTACTGAAACGTGCCTTGAGTTATCCAGAGTCTGGTTTTAAGCATAAGCCGTACAACTCCATATACCTTAATATCGTTAAGATATGAACCATTCTATATACAATATAGAAACAGATTCACTGATTTAATTGAAACCAGATTCAAATCATGCAGCTGTCTCCAGTGTATGTCAACCAAATGGAAAGAGGCCGATCAACATTACTCAACTTGGAGAGCATCCAGATATGAGTAACTTGAAAGAGAAACAAGTTTCTCAAAACTATTACTATCAACTGAATACTAAACATAAGTATCTACATCTTCGAACACCTTGAAGAATCCTGATACTTGCAACACGTTGTTATCTACTTTATCCTTGTACCTATAACTTCTCAAAACTTGGACCTTGTAATTTTACGAAATACTTGTCTAAAACTGGAGAAGTCATAAGTAAACAGAATATAGTACGAGGATCAACCCTTCTATCCTAATGAACACTGGACAACATACAATACTTTGTACAAGTCCCCTGAGTTGAATAACTAAAATTCTATGCGTCGTAGGTTGAAAACTGTACCATGGTTAAGAAGAATTACACCGCTGTTTAATACTCCTTACCTAACCATCAACTGATATGGGTAAATGTCATGGAAATAATTTCAAAAAGTTATATCTCACATTATAAAATAAACGTACAGATATATCAGTTTGAAATTGGTGCATAACAACAGATATTCAAAACCAAAAATTTGCTGTCAGGCAAAACCCCAGGTGATTTCCTCAAATATTACCAATTATAACGAATTCCGATATAATGAGGATGATCACCTAATTCCCAATAACTTTCTCCCACTCTTCATCTGTAAAACCATACAGATGTGAGAATAAAACCTGGTAAATACATACCCTGGATCAAGGATCTAATTCGGAAATCAGTTTTCAAATGACAACGGACAATGAAACTGAAACATTAAAATGTTTCGAAAGGGTATCCGGCTATTCCTAGTAATGCCTCATCCATTAGCCAAGTTCATGACTGTAACCGTATTTTTCCATGTCATCTATCCAAATCCCTTTATTTGTCTTTACTCATTACCTTCTGTACACCACCCTTAGGCTAAATGGTTTTCTTCCTTCCCTACCGTTCGGCACCAGCCTAGGGTTTGGAAGAAGACTATCCAATAAGCATAATAGGTGTACTCTCCTAATCCTAGGAGTACTCGCAACCTGAGAGAATGTAAAGATAAAAGACAACTGAATAATCCTTATTCTATTTCGCCTGAACCAGAATCCATCCTCGAACTGGACCAAGTTCTTTCGAGTTCGTATATAACCATACGATGGAGTATACAATAACTGTGGATCTTCGTAGTGATACGGGGTGTTCTAGAGAATTACAAAGGTGAAATAGGAGTGGCGATGAAATACTTGGTTTGGTCGTAAATGATAGCAGTTGCAATTTACTTTGCCCTCTTTCTAATCCCTTTATTTGTCTTTACTTATTACCTTCTGTACACTACACTTAGACTAATTGGTTTTGTTCTTTCCCTACCTTTCAGCACCTGCCTATGGTTTGGAAGAAGACTATCCAATAAGCGCAATAGGTGTACCCTACCCTAATCCTAGGAGCCCTCACAACCTGAGAGAAAGTAAAAGGAAAAGACAACTGAATAGTCCTATTTAATTTCTCCAGAACCGGAAACCATCCTCGAATCTGAAACAAGTTTCTTCGAGTTCATATGTAACTATAAGATGGTCATATCCAATGAAAATGGGATCTTCGTAGTGATAAAGAATGTTACGGAGAAAAGCAAAGGGTAAAAGTAGGAGTAACAATGAAATATGCAACTTTGACAAACCAAAAGCCAGTTTTTTTAGAAGGTCCGATTAACTTGGTTACAGAGTTATAGTCTAGGGTCAGGTCTTGGTCGCTGCCAAAGAGAGAGAGAAAAGAAACACAAAGAGTGCACTCTAACCTAGATCAGAATGATCAATCACTTTATCTAATCAGGATGTCTCCCACTGTATCCTCAAATTCTCCTCCAAACCTGAAAGAAGAATTAGTCGGGATCATCTAAAATCACCCGAGGAGTAAGCCAACGAATCAGTGGGTATCGGGATCCAACTATCATCGCATGATAACCTGATGGAATCCACTCACGTTATCATACTCCAGAAGGTATGCGCATTCCTGGCATGTTTGCTGTATGTTTGAAACTCCCGACGTGATTTTTACCCCATGCTTTTATGATCTTGACGAAGGCCAACATATCATAAGTCACATGTCAAGTTCTGCCCGTCATTATCCAGGTTAATTTGAACCTACCCGTACATACCCTTGACGAAGGCCAAAATAGTAGTATGACTGTCCCAAACCAACGCATCTATCTATGCAACAGAAAGGTAACAAATAGCTACCATACACTATGCCTTGACGAAGGCCAACATACATAGCATGAATATTAAGTGCTACCTATCTGAAATGACGGAGGGCTACGAATGGTTTTTGGCGAAAAACCTTTAACGTAATGAACTTGATATCGTTGAAGAAACCGGATAGCTTTTTACAAATATATAGTGGCGAAAACCTTTGCTAAAGAGGTCACTGCCGGTGAAGGGATCTTTCCCCGTAGAATGAGGTGCGGGATATTCCAACGGAATACCGCGATACAAAGCAAAAATTAATCGACTATAGTGAAGTTATTACCCTGATGCAAACCTCTGCCCAAGGGGTCACTCCCGATGAAGGGATCTCGGCCCTTGCATCGTCGATTGAGGTGCTGGATATTCATAACCGAATACCACTGTGCAAAACAAAAGAAAAACGTCCTTGTAATAACAGCTTTTTAAAATTGTTCCAACAACATCGAATAGGTTTGTTTTCCTTGCATTGATCCGAATCAACGCAGTCCCATCAATTAATCACACCACAAAAGAACGAAAATATGATGTACGTATATGCCATACGCATTCGCCACTGGGTCCCATCATCACCTGTTAGGTTATTTAACTAACGATAGAGTGGGGACTAGACTAGCGCGGGTGTAAAACATATACAACATCTACAAGTATATATATAGCAATATATATCATCGCTCCAGGCATGATAAATGCAACATCACAGATAAGTAATAATCATCACACAACAATACAGATTATCTGGTAGCCCCGGGTTCCTTTTGAGCCACACGTGAAACCCAACGTTCCTCGGGTCGTATGGATAGCCTGTGTAATGAAAACCTAAACCCCTACGAGCGCGGCAAGTTACCCGCCAAAACTAGAAGTGAGGCAGCCCCTTCAACAAAGTGAATAGGCCACCCGGCACTTCACGGAATCCGGTAACTTGAGCACCCCACCTTGGGTCAACCTGTACCCCCTACGATTGCGGCGAATAGCCCGCCAATTCTAGAGTGAGGCCCCCTCCTTCTCAACGCCATGAGATTCAGACCCGTTTCCCTACAGAACCCGACTATCCGTGCACTCCACCGCGGGGTAATCCTCGTACAGAAAATAAAATATATACATCGATGACATCGACCTCAACTCGGCTATGCCCTAAAAGAATAATATACAAACAGGAAGTGACGGCAGTCCATAAGTCGGACGCTCGCCCCGCGATATCAAATGTACAAATAAAACTAAACTGTACTAATATTGTACCCAAGCTATCCACCATGACAAATCGGCAACATTACAGCACAACACAGAAAATCAACGTGAATGTCAAGTTCGCAAACCCGTCTAAAAGAACTATAGCGATTAGACAAGTTTTACCACTCAAATGACATTCACGGTCCCAGATAGTAATGTAAGTACTGTAAACTTTAAACAATATTTGAAAATATCGAGTTCGAAATAACCCCGAATAGCCCGAAACAACTAGATAAAACCATATCAAAACTGGGCTAAACAAACAATACCACTAAACCGACATTCTAGAGACCAGACCATCACCCAAATACGAAGTCCAAACTCCCTGATGAGGCCGGCCTCCTCGGCATTGTGGCCGGTTTTTTATAGGTGGAATTGGCTCGTATTTGGTCTGTGGTCTAGTGGTCAGGTCAGTAGTCTTCTGCAGTCACTAAAATTTTTTTTGAAGACATTTAGAAAATCGACAGAACCTGGAATGCAGTGGGTATTGTTTGGGGTTGTTTCGGTTTTGATACTTTAACATTGTCTAAACCAACTAGTATATGGTTAATACTGTAGGGCTTGCCTAGCACCTCGTCAAGAGTTCGTTAGCATCACACATGCCATAATCAAAAATTTAGAGGTGTTAAGTTAACCCGACAAGAATCGAAACTAGAAGTTTTAGGGATTATACAACTAAACATCACATGCAATTGTAAAACTATCACTAAGAGGAAAGATTACAACCTTTGTAGATCTCCCTCGGTGACTCCTTGGCACTATGAGAGTTTGGAACGGATCGATGGTAGCCTTCCTTGTCCACGATGATCCACCCGAAGTCCCTTTGCCCAAAGCTCCTTACCTTACTTGTTTCGCAAACGAAGTAGAGTAAACACCCTACACAAATCGGCTAGAGGTGTGTAGTGTGATGATGTGGTTTATGTTCTTCAATTAAAATCCTTTCTTTTGTCAATCTTCACTCAAGAGAGAAATCTAGAGAGGAAGAAGAAGATAATGGTGGCTTGAGCTTTCTTTCATATCACATATGATAACTTGTATTTTTCACACCCTTGCACTCAATTTTTTTCCTTGTTGTGTGCTTCTTGTTTCATATCACATATGAAGCTATTTATAGTGATAATAAAGGAATAATCACCATTATTCCATTACCACCATAATTATGAGTGGAAATTCTTTTCCTAAAGAATTAAGCATGGTGGAAATTCTTTTTACTAAGTTAAATAAAGATTACCCACTAAGAAATAATGGAGCATTAGTGGATATTCTTTACATTAACTTAAAATGATAAATACAAATTAAAAGCTTCAATATAAGTCTTATATTGCCATCATTCTTGTATCAACAACCATGATACTATGTATGCATGTATGTGTCCATGCACATCATCATGTGCATACATGCATGCATACAAAAGGATTTACTTAAAGAATTTATCTAAATGTAATTAGTTAAATCAACACTTGATTTACCAAACCGGTCATATCTCATACGATCCGTCAAATAGAAAATACCCGATAAATATACGTTATCACATAACCGTATTTAATCGGGTCCCGCGCATATCTCATATGCACACCACATCTTTTGCCTGAGCCAGGAAACTTCATTGTGGGACTCTAACACTCGTCAATACGCCAGCAGTAGATGATGATCATATCAAACATCAACAAGCCGCAAGAGGTCAGCTAAACATAACGGCCACCCGGGTATTGAAACGATCAGAAGAAAACCAGCGAAGCTGTAAAAACTCCCGTCGAGCCAACTGGCAACACTTACCGTACAGTCCGGTCTCTTCGTCAGATATGCTGCATATCAAGTCTAGGGATGGTATCGTCGACCCCAGTAACTCAATAAGTCATGCTGGTGTATGGCTCATAACAGATTGAGAAACTACTGATAACTCTTATCAGTAAATCTCAGCAGCCCTGGCCAGGGACTTCATGTTATAGCCAATCGAGCATAGCACAACATCAACCCCCAATACCGGGAGAGACGAAACCCCTCCTATCGCTCATTGCCTCCATGCACCTCGGGACTGTACCCAAAGACCACCTGTTTGCACGACTCAGTAGAGCCGTGGTAGGGTGGAGATCAAAGTATAGTGGGAGGACACACAAGACTCTATGACGATCTCGGGTCTACAGACTAACCTGTACCAGTGTTCCTTGAGAACTGCTATCCGACGATAGATATAATACCACATAGGAGTTCTCGGCGAGTCCGTTCAGTGTACCCAGTCTCCACTGAGCACCCGCATACAATCTTTGGTGTCTCCTCACCAGATGGATATGGGATCATCCATCGCCCATCATATGGGACAAGAATAGCATACGCTAGTCTACTCTGGAATATCGATGCCCTGTCTCGATACACCCTCGACTAGGAACAGTTCAAGGATATGCTTATAGACTACTTGTGCCCCACTAGTATGATCCGCATCATAATCACAATAGTCAAGCAAATATCCTTTGGGCTTTATCAACATGTGTAAATGATTAAATCTACATGTACAGATAAAGTAAACCAGATAGCGTACTATCATTTTGAGCAAGAAATTCATCTATCTCCATAGATAATATGTCCAAGTTTCCACTATCCATATAATGGCCTTTAGGGCATACAAATTACTAACAAATACCCTGGCTCTGATACCGTGTAAGGCTACGTCAGCGCCCCGGCCGTCAATCCGAGGGCAAACGCAGAACAAAAACATTTAAAACTGGCGCTAACGTAACCGTAAATCCCAGATCGTGCCATTAACCATATACTAGTAAACTGTAAAATGGTTTATGAGATTATACCGATCGATCCGTGTCCTTCGGTCTTCAATCTCTGACCCAAGCTTGTCGCGGCTGCCCCGACGAAGTTCGCTCTCCGGTCTCCCTCATCGAAGAGGATCCACGTCGAGGGTTCTTTATACGGGCTCCCGCTTCTAAACCGAAGTAACTCGGGCATCAAGTTTGCTAGCCTAGATGCCTAAGGTGATGTAGAGAGTGTGTGTGATTAACTTGTCTCAATACACTCAATGATTTTCAACACATGAGTTAGAATGAGTGGAGGTGAAGAAGTTGCCAAGTGAAGAAAATGAGTGAGCTCAAGTTTTGGCACAAGAAAAAACAACCAAGAAAACATCTGTTGTTTTTCCTTTTAAGTGAGTTGTGAGTGTTGTGCTTGTGTTTGATTTGAGAAAGTGAAGGAAATTTATAGCACAAAAATATCTCCCGCTTTCCTCAAGCCATCAATGCACACAAGACCTTATACCATGAGTCACAAGTGAGCACATGCACCATCAATGTACAAAACCAAAACTCACACACACAAACCAAAACTTCACTTCACAAATTTTAATATATAATAAACATTAACTAAAATGTTTAATGAAAAAGAGAATGGCATCTTCAAAATAAACTCGTAACGGATTACAAGAATACCCATCATCTGTATATACATACATGCATCCATATTCTGACTGAATACGAATACAACGAGACAAAAATAATCCAACAATATAATACTAGGATCCGACTTAAACCAAAACCCACTAGTATTATCCGTCCGATCATGATCCGTGCACAAGTGCACGTATATGATCAAACCCTGCCATAAAACCATACGACCTCTACAACGTTTCTCCCGAACTTGGGAAACTCTCTGTGTGGGACTCTAAAGACTCGTCAATACGCCGGCAGTGGGTTTAACCACTAGCACGTCAGTAGCACTAGTTGTACGTAAAGGCTGCCCAGGTACTGAGCGAAAGGAAGGCCGACGAGCGAACTCATCCTGGAACCCTACTAAGCCTGACAGTGACAATATCCGTACAGTCCGTTCCGTTCGTCTATGAGTATCGCATATCGGGCCTCGGAGGATGGTAAACGTCAGACCCCTAATAGCGGTATAAGTCGTGTCGGAGTGTATACCAAACACCCTGAGAAATTACTGGTATACCTACACGTAAATCTCACTTGCCTTGGCCAAAGACTTTGTGTAATGGCTCTCCATGTTAGTGTATATGCCCTAGGGGCCATTATTGTATCATACTAGCTTGTATATTACCTAATGGAAACTTGGGATATTCACAGTTATATTAACAATCTTGCTAAACATGGTAATATGCTACTTGGTTTATATCTATCTTAATATGTGTATACATATTGATAGAGCCCTTAGGATCTTGCTTGACTACCAGCGTTGTGATGGCTGTCACGCTAGTGGTGGCTGGGTGGTTTACAAGTACATCCGTTTTCAGGTCCCTAGTCGTAGGATTATCGAGACGGTGGTCTGTCCCACAGCCATCAGTACATTGTACTGGAGATAATATACAGGTGCTCGTTGGATTACGGGTACACCGGACAGGACTCGCAGGGAACTGTTGGTTGGTATTATACCCGTCGTCAGTTAACAGACATGAGTACAGCATAGTCCGCAGACTTGACACCGCTGCTTCGCCTCGAGTGTGTTCCCACTGTTCTTAGATTGCTACCCTACCACGGCTCAAAGGAGTCGTGCAAACAGGTAGCAGTTGGGTGCAGTCCCGAAGCACTTGGAGGCAGTGGCGGTTAGACAAGATTCGTCTCTCCCGGTATTGGGAGTTGATATCGTGCTGTATTTGGAGAGCCATTACGCAAAGTCCCTGGCAAGGGCAAACGAGATTTATTGGTAGGATTTCCAGTAGCTTCTCAAGGTGTAATGGGCTACACTCCGACACGACTTATACCGCCTTTAGGGGACTGACGCTTGCCGCCCCCTAGGCTCGATATGCGATAGTCCTAGACGAACAGACCGGACTGTACGGAGATTGTCACATCAGGCTCAGTAGGAGTTCAGATGGGTTTCCTCATCGGCCTTCTTATCGATATCTACCTGGGGACCGTTACGTACAGCTAGTACCGCTTGCGGCCTGTTGTTAAACCCACTGCCAGCGTAGTGTCGAGTCTTTAGAATCCCACACAGAGAGTTTCCCTTCTTCAGGCGAAAAGATATAGAGATCGTATGGTTTTACGACAGGGTTCATACACATACGTGTTTTTACGCACGTATGATGTTCGGACAGTTTATACTAGCAGGCTTTGGTTTATGCCAGATTCTAGTATTGGATTATTGGATTTATACAGTCTCAGTATTTCCGTGTTTTCACGGATGGGAGGGGCATTCTCGTAATTAGTCGAGAAGCTTCTAGAAGATTGATGAGTTGGAGGCTTAGGTGGAATTTGCATTAAATGGATTTATGACTCATGGTGTGGTTCATACAAAGGAGTTAATGAAGCATTTATTGCTTAATGACTCATGAGATGACTCACACAAAGTTATTAAATGAAGCATGGTTGATAATATCATTTGATTATTCATTTAATAATTATTATGCTTCATATATTCACAAATGAGATATTATTCATATTCATTCTCACTCTCACCTTCTCTCTCCTCAAGCTCTCTCTCTTCAAAGAACTAACCCTAACCTTTCATGTGTTGAGATCTAAGGATTAGAAAGACTAATAGATCCCTAATTCTCTTCTATATCCTCTAGGTAACCTTGATTAGCACTCATAGTCACCTAGTTACCTCAAATGAGAGGTTAAGCTTGGAGAAGTAGCTCTCGGCTAGATCTTCTATCACATCGAGGAGGCCGTCGAGGAGGTGAACAAAGAGAACAAGAAGGACTTGATTCATTAGGTATAATCATATATCATAGCAGCTAATCACTTCTATATAGGTTGTTAGTTAGTGTTTAGCAAAGATCCGTAAAGTTAGTCGGTGTTAGTTTAAACGAAATGATTGTTTTACCTATTCCGCCTCCCCACATCACATGGGGTGTCTAACGTCTACTTACAGTGGTATCAGAGCCTCGCTAAACCGTAACTAACTTGTTAGTAAAGTCGTTAGAAATTCGATCGCAAAACGAACCCGAAAAAACAACATTTTAACCTAGTTTCTGCCGATTTTAAAACGGGGTCTAAAAATTTTTCAGGGACCCTTAAAAATACAAGCAGGGAATTATAAGATTACTGGAGAAATTTGGGATCGTGACTCGGCTAAACCGCCGTGGAACCGCGGCCGATCCAAGCGATCCGCCGCGGATCCGCGGCCGAGTTGAAGCCGAGTCGGTCCAAATTTTCCCAGTAACTCTTCTTTGTTGATGTTGTATTTTCTAGGATGTTTTGTTTCTACTCAGGTTTCATGGGCACAGAGAATTGTTTGGAGTAGAATCATTTATGTTTGTTTGATCGAAATTCTAAGATGTTTGTCTAACTTGATTATATCTGTGATTTATTTAATGTGTTCGTAAACCTCCCCTAACTGCTAGTATGTCGGTTAGCAGGGGGTTGCATATTTCTGTAATGGTTTTTACTAGTTTGTGATTGTGGACTTGTTGGATTGTCGTGAATGGATAGCCGGGGATGTGATACTAGTGTTTCTTTCATTCAAATGTAAATTTGTAAATTGTTCTAATATTATTTTGCGGGGCACTTCCGGGTTGAGTTTGTAGCCACCGTTGTATTATTTAATTTACTGTTTTCTGCTCCTAGGATAGGCCCAAGATGGGGTGCACAAACTACAGGATACTTTGAAGTGTTTAGTGACCTACTCACGTTGTTGAGGGAGACCGCTTCACTTCGGGCACTTGGCGGGTAGTTTGTCATACCCGTAGGGGTCTAGGGTGGGGTTTTGGCTATTCATCGCGACTGTGTAATCCGTCTTTCTTTGCAGGCTCAAAAGGAATGCGGATTCGTAGAAAATCCAATATGTTCATCTGTAATATGGAATGACTATTATTACGTATGACGAATGTACAATATCTGTATATGATAGCTATTAGACGTCACTTATGTTTTACACCCGCGCTAGCACAGCCCCCGCTCTGTCGTTAGTTAAGTAACCTAACGGGTGAACGACGGGGCCCAGAAATGAATGCGGATGGCAGAAGAGGACGTTGTATTTTCGTTGTTTTCTGCAATGATAGGTTAATTGATGGGACACATTATATTAATGCAAAGAAAATAAACCAAAGTTGAATCGTTGGAACAGTTTAAAAGAAACCACTCGGTTATTTTAAAACAGAAGATATTTTTTAAATTGCAGAGCTTTAACCACTCCTTTTAAAAGCTATCAGGTTCCTTCGATCATATCAAGTTTACTACGTTCACGGTTTCGCCAAAACCATTCGTAGCCCTCCATCATTTCATTTGTGTATTCAGTAGTATTCAAGTTATGTATTTTGACCAACGCCAAGGCATAGTGTTTGGTAGCTGCTGGGTATTCATTTGTTGCATAGATAGATGAGTTAGTTTGGGATAGTCGTACTATCATTTGGCTAACGTCAGGGGTATGTACGGATGGGTTCAAATTAACAAGATAATGATGGGTAGAACTTGACATGTGACTTAAGACATTTTGACCAACGCCAAGGTCATAAGAGCATGGGGCAGAAATTTATATCGGGAATTTCTAAAGAAACTGAAATTTGCAAAGAGTTGCATACCATTTAGAGTGTGATAATTTTGGTAGGATTCCTTCAGCTTTATCACATGATGATATTTGGATCCCGATCCTACTGTGAGTATCCGCTTCTCATCAGGAGATTCGTCACTTAACGATCAATGCTATAAACTAAGTAGGTGTCGAGAAAAGGTGTCAGCGGGGCTACGCCCCCAGAGAAAAGAGGTTATTTAATTAAGGAACTTCGCGAAAGCGGTGGAAAACCTCTCTTGAAGTACCGACACCGGCCTGGCTGAACGGTTAAGCAAGTATTGTACAGTGAGAATAGTCCTGACTAGTACTTCCTTTTTGGTTTGAGGAGGGATTCGAGAAACAATGGGAGCCATCCAGTTTAGATAAACTAAAAACCACTCTAAACTTGCAAGAGCATCATGCTAAAGTGTTCCCTCTCTCTCTCAATTGCAGCGACCTAGAACATGACAGGCCTTAAGTTACTATTAGATAAAAATATTCTGACAGGGCCATACTATAAAGATTGGTTCCGGAATGTCAAGATGGCTTTGACTTATGACAAATTGGGGTATGTCATTACTGCTAAGGCACCTGCTGTCCCTCGTCCAGAATCCAGTATTACGGATAAGGAAATCCATAAGACCTGGGAGTTAGACTGCGCGAAGGCCAAATGCATCGTGCTTGCCTCTATGAATAATGAACATCAGATGAGGCACGAGAATATGGATCTTCAGTCCATATTTTTCCACACTAAGGAACTGTATGGAGAGCAATCTCGTATAGCTAGATACGAGACCTCGAAGAACTTGTTTCAGTCGAGGCTAGCCGTCGGATCATCTGTAGGAGAGCATGTCCTCAATATGATTGGCTATATAGAAGAGCTCGCAGACCTCGGGACGACTTTGGAGAACGAGCTATATACAGACTTGGTTCTTCAGTCCCTTCCTTCCACCTACGCCCAATTTATTCTGAATTTCAACATTCAAGGAAAAAAAGTTGAACTTCCAGAACTCCTTAACATGTTGAGGAGTGCAGAGGGCACCTTGCAGAAGGCAAGGGAAACACCCGCTATGTTTGTTCGCGGTGCTTCCTCTTCCGGGTCCAAGGCTAGGGCCAAAGGAAGAAGGAAGAAGGCCGCTATCAAACCAAGAGGAGGTGTTGGTAAGGTGGGAGCTAAGGGAAAGGCAAAGGTTGCGGTGCAAGTAGTGGCAAAGGACGAGTGCTTCCATCGTCGTAGGAAAGGCCATTGGAAGAAAGATTGCAAAGCTTGGATTGCCAAGAACCAGGAACCGAAGCAAGCTGTGGCTTCGACTTCAGTTGTGTTTGTAATTGAAAATTGTCTGTCAATCAATTCTACTTCCTGGGTATTAGATACCGGATCAGGATCTCATATATGCAATTCATTACTGGCACTGAGAAACCGTAGAGTGCTGAAGATTGGTGATATGACCCTCCAGGTTGCTAACGGAGTTAGCGTGGGTGCTGTGTCCGTAGTGGATTATCACCTTGGATTGACGAGTGGACATATTTTGTTTTTGCATAACTGTTTTTGTATACACAGTTTAACGTGTAATATCATATCAGTATCGTTGTTATCAAAAGAAGGTTATGATTTCACGTTTGTAAGCGATGTTGTTAACATCCACCTTAATCATGGTTTGATTGGGTCCGGTACACTAGATAACCGTATATATGTGTTAAACCAATTACAGATTTTCAATGTCCAGAACACACTAAAAAGAAAGTCTCCTGATATAAATCAGGCTTTCTTATGGCATTGTAGACTAGGTCACATCAATGAGACAAGGTTAACTAAGTTACATAGAGAAGGATATTTGGATCCGTTCAAATATAAATCTTATGCCACTGGTCAATCATGTCTCAAAGGAAAGATGACAAAGACTCCATTCACTGGATATGGAGTAAGTGCGAGCGAGCTCTTAGGACTCATACACAGCGATGTATGTGGTCCAATGTCTACAAATGCAAGAGGTAGTTTTTCTTATTTCATTACTTTTACGGATGATTACTCTAGGTACGGATTCATTTTCTTGATGAAACATAAATCCGAGGCTTTTGAGAAATTCCAAGAATATAAGAATGAAGTAGAAAACCAAACCGGCAAAATTATCAAGACACTGAGATCTGATCGAGGTGGTGAATACTTAAGTGCCGAGTTCCTGGGTTACCTAAAAGAGAAAGGAATTCTATCTAATCTTACTCCTCCATACACTCCACAGCATAACGGTGTATCGGAAAAATGGAATCGAACCCTATTGGATATGGTACGTTCCATGATGAGTAATACTGAGTTACCGTGATCTTTCTGGGGTTATGCGCTAAAATCAACTGCATATCTTTTGAACAGGGCTCCTACTAAGACTGTGCCTACCAGACCATATCAGATGTGGAGTGGGAAGAAACCCTATCTTTAGTATCTGAAAATATGGGGATGTCCAGCTTTTGTTAAAAAGAAGCATGCGGACAAACTCGATGCACGATCAGTGCAGTGTCAGTTTATGGAATAGCCAAAGAACTCCAAGGGGTATTTCTTCTATGACGCAGAGGAACAAAAGGTTTTTGTTTCTCGTAATGCCCATTTTCTAGAATATCAGTTTTTAGAATAGGAAACAAGTGGGAGCGCAATAGAACTGGAAGAAATTCCAGAACCACAAACTACTACTGAAAGTTTGGTAGAACCAGAAGTTCAAGAAGAACAGGACATTCCCGCACCCCTCCGCAGGAGTAGTAGGCCATCTCATCCGCCTGAGAGATACTACGGTTTTCTCATAGACAGGGATAGAGAATATTGCATCATTGATAATAATGAACCTACTAGCTTCCAGCAGGCCATCCAGAGCGGCGACTCAGTAAGATGGCTGGATGCAATGCGGAATGAAATGGAGTCCATATACACCAACAAAGTATGGACTTTGGACTTTGCTCCAGATGGGGTAAAACCCATAGGATGCAAGTAGATCTTCAAGAAAAAGATTGGTGTAGATGGACAGGTGGAAACCTATAAGGCTAGACTTGTTGCAAAGGGTTTTCGTCAAAGACCTGGGTTGGACTATGACGAAACTTTTTCTCCAGTAGCTATGCTCAAATGCATTTGTATCCTTCTTGCCATTGCCGCTTTCCATGATTATGAGATCTGGCAGATGGACGTAAATACGGCTTTTCTAAATGGTAATTTAGAAGAGTGCATCTATATGGATCGGCCAGAAGGTTTCAATCAGAGTGGGAGCAATGGGAAAGTGTGCAAGTTTCTTAAGTCCATTTATGGACTAAAGCAGGAATCGCGGAGTTGGAACATCTGTTTTGATGAAACGGTCAAAGAATATGACTTTATCAAAAATCCAGATGAACCATGTATATATAGTAAAATTGTAGCACGAATTGTCGTATTCTTCGTCTTGTACGTAGATGACATTATCTTGATAGGAAATGACATTCCTATGCTACAATCTGTCAAAGGATTCTTGTCACACAGGTTCTCTATGAAAGACCTGGGTGATGCCTCTTACATTCTGGGGATCCGGATCTGTCGTGACAGATCCAAGAAGATGTTGGGACTTTCGCAGTCCAGGTATATCAACACTATACTGAAAAGATTCAGTATGGAATATTCTAAGCGCGGTAGTTTACCGGCTTGTTACGTAATCACCCTCTCCAAAGAGATGTCTCCCAAGACTGATTTGGAAAGGGATCGCATGTCAGTTATGCCCTATGCTTCTGCGGTAGGCTCTCTAATGTATGCGATGTTGTGCACCAGACCAGATGTAGCTTATGCACTAAGCGTGGTAAGACGGTATCAGTCAGACCCAGGGGAGAAGCACTGGATAGCAGTAAAGAACATTCTCAAGTACCTAAGAAGGACTAAGGATATGTTCTTGGTTTACGACGGAAAAGACCTCAAGATCGAGGCTTTTGCTGACTCCAGCTTCCAGAGTGATAAGGATGACTCTAAGTCCATGTCAGGTTATGTCTTTACCCTCAATGGAGGGGCGGTATGCTGGAAGAGTTCCAAGGAGGACACTGTTGCTGACTCGACGATGGAAGCGGAGTATATAGCTGCTTGCGATGCCGCAAAAGAAGCAGTCTGGATGAAGAAGTTCCTAACAGAACTTCAGGTGATTCCATCCATTGTTGATCCAATACCTCTGTATTGTGACAACAACGGGGCTATTGCTTTAGCAAAGGAACCCAAGTCCCATCAGAAGTCCAGACACATCTTAAGGTGGTATCACCTGATCAGGGAGATCATAGATCGCTGGGAGATCGAGGTCCGGAGAGTTTCTACAGAGGAGAACACTGCAGATCCATTCACAAAGGCCTTGCCCCAGACTCAGTTTGAGAGGCTATTCGAAATGTTAGGTCTTCGATACGCCAGTACATGGCCCTAGTGCAAGTGGGAGATTGTTAGTGTATATGTCCTAGGGGCCATTATTGTATCATACTAGCTTGTATATTACTTAATGGAAGCTTGGGATATTCACAGTTATATTAACAGTCATGCTAAACATGGAAGTATGCTACTTGGTTTATATCTATCTTAATATGTGTATACATATTGATAGAGACCTTAGGATCTTGCTTGACTACCAGTGTTGTGATGGCAGTCACACTAGTGGGGGCTGGGTAGTCTACAAGCACATCCTTTTCCAGGTCCCTAGTCGTAGGATTATCGAGACAGGGCATCGATACTCCGGAGTAGACTAGTGTGTACGCTTCTCATCCCAGTTGGGGAGATGGTCGGTCCCACAGCCATCAGTACGTTATATTGGAGATAGTATACAGGTGCTCGTTGGGTTACGGGTACACCGGACAGGACTCGCAGGGAACTGTTGGTTGGTATTATACCCATTGTCAGTTAATAGTTCCCAGGTGACATGAGTACAGTATAGTCCACAGACTTGACACTGTTGCTTCGCCTCGAGTGTGTTCCCATTGTTCTTAGATTATTACCCTACCATGGCTCAAATGAGTCGTGCTAACAGGTAGCAGTTGGGTGCAGTCCTGAAGCACTAGGAGGCAGTGGCGGTTAGACAGGATTCGTCTCTCCCGGTATTGGGAGTTGATATTGCGTTGTGTTTGGAGAGCCATTACGCAAAGTCCCTGGCCAGGGCAAACGAGATTTACTGGTAGGATTTCCAGTAGCTTCTCAAGGTGTAATGGGCTACACTCCGACACGACTTATACCGCCTTTAGGGGACTGACGCTTGCCTCCCCCTGGTCCGATATGCTATAGTCCTAGACGAACAAACCGGACTGTACGGAGATTGTCACATCAGGCTCAGTAGGAGTTCGGATGGGTTTCCTCATCGGCCTTCTTATCGATATCTACCTGGGGACCATTACATACAGCTAGTACCGCTTGCGGCCTGTGGTTAAACCCACTGCCATCATAGTGTCGAGTCTTTAGAGTCCCACACAGAGAGTTTCCCTGCTTCAGGCAAAATGATATAGAGGTCGTATGGTTTTACGACAGGGTTCGGACACATACGTGTTTTTACGCACGTACGATGTTCGGACAGTCTATACTAGCAGGCTTTGGTTTAAGCCAGATTCTAGTATTGGATTATTGGATTTATACAGTCTCAGTATTTCCATGTTTTCACGGATGGGAGGGGCATTCTCGTAATTAGTCGAGAAGCTTCTAGAAGATTGATGTGTTGAAGGCTTAGTTGGAATTTGCATTAAATGGATTAATGACTCATGGTTTGATTCATACAAAGGAGTTAATGAAGCATTTATTGCTTAATGACTCATGAGATGATTCACACAATGTGATTAAATGAAGCATGGTTGACATTATCATTTTATTATTCATTTAATAATTATTACGCTTCATATATTCACAAATGAGATATTATTCATATTCATTCTCACTCTCACCTTCTCTCTCCTCAAGCTTTCTCTCTTCAAAGAACTAACCCTAACCTCTCATGTGTTGAGATCCAAGGGTTAGCAAGACTAATAGATCCCTAATCCCCTTCTATATCCTCTAGGTAACCTTGATTAGCACTCATAGTCACCTAGTTACCTCAAGTAAGAGGTTAAGCTTGGAGAAGTAGCTCTCGGGTGGATCTTCTATCACATCGAGGAGGCCGTCGAGGAGGTGAACAAAGAGAACAAGAAGGACTTGATTCATTAGGTATAATCATCTATCATAGTAGCTAATCACTTCTATATAGGTTGTTAGTTAGGTTTTAGCAAAGATCCGTAAAGTTAGTCGATGTTAGTTTAAACAAAATGATTGTTTTACCTATTCCGCCTCCCCGCATCAAGTGGGGTGTCTAACTTCGACTTACACTCCAAACACAGCGCGATATCAACCCCCAATACCGGGAGAGACGAATCCCCTGACGATCCGCTCACTGCCTCCATGTGGCTCGGGACTGCACCAAAATTAAACCTGTTTGCACGACTCATTTGAGCAGTGGTAGGGTAGTAATCAAAGCACAGTGGGAACTCACATGAGACAAATGAGGATCTCAGGTCAATAGACTAACCTGTACACATGTCACCAGGGAACTGTTATCTGACAATAGGTATAATACCAACTAGCATGTTCCCGGCGATTCCTTCCGGTGTACTCATAACCCAATGAGCACATGTATACTATTTTAGGTGAACCAACTGACACCCATGGCTTATGAGACTGGCCATCGCCCCTCGTCGGGGTCTCGATCCGTATACACTTGTCTAATCATGGAGTATCGATGCCCAGTCTCGAAACTCCCACGACTAGGGACACTTTAAGGATGTGCTTATAGACCAACCAACTCTCACGTATATGATCACCAACATACTGCTGGTAGTCAAGCAAGAATCCTATGGGATCTATCAACATGTAATAGTGATCTGTAATGTCACCTAAAGCATATACCCGATGATAAAGACAAACCAGATAGCATACTATCATCTCGAGTAAGACTGTTCTACCGGTATAGGTCCTCCCTCAATCATTGCAATCATGTGCCTGCGATCCAATAATTGACTTGTGGGCACTATAGCAAACAATAGATAGATGCGTTGGTTTGGGACAGTCGTACTGCTATTTTGGCCTTAATCAAGGCTATGTACGGGTGGTTTCAAATTAACCTGGACAATGACGGAGAGAACTTGACATGTGACTTATGATATGTTGACCTTCGTCAAGGTCATAAGAGCATGAGGCAAAAATACACATCGGGAGTTTCTAATGAAACTGAAACTTGATAGTGCTGCATACCATTTGGAGTGTGATAATGTTGGTAGGATTCATTCAGGATAATCACACAATGATATTTGGATCACGATCCTTCTGTGAGTATCCACTACTCCTCGGGAGATTTTTCACTTAATGATCAATGCTATAAACCAAGTAGGTGTCTAGAATAGTGTTAGCGAGGCTACGCCTCCAAGGAAAAGTGGTTTTTTAATTAAGGAACTTCGCGAAAGCGTCGTAAAACCTCCCTCGATGTACCGACACTAGCCTGGCTGAAAGGTTAAGCAAGTATTGTACGGTAAGATTAATCCTAACTAATTCTTCTTTTAAGGTTTGAGGAAGGATTCGAGAAACAGTGGGAGCCATCCTGTTTAGATAAATTAAAAACCAGTCTAAACTTGCAAGAGCATCATGCTGAGTGTTTTCTTCTCTCTCTCATAATTGTAGCGACCAGGTGACCAGATTAGATTACAGTTAGATAATAAAATGACTGAGTTATACTATATTGACTAGCAAAGGTTTGTCCAGATGTCCATTACCTATGACAAGCTGTACCACCTCATTACCACTCAAGCCCCCACCGTCCCAGGTCCAGTTTCCACCATCGCGGATGTTGATATCCGTAAGACAAGGGAAAAAGGACTGTGCGAATGCCAAGTTCCTCATGTTGGTCTCCGTTGATGGTGTATACCAGAGGCATCACGAGAAGATGGACTTAGTTTCCATCTTCCTCCACAACAAAGATTTATCTGGAGAGCAATCTCGTATCGCAAGATATGAGACCTCGAAGGAATTGCTTCAAGCGAGGTTGGCTATCGGGTCATCTGTAGGAGACCACTTCCTTATGATGACTAGCTATATTGATGAGCTTACGGACCTAGAGACCACGCTGGAGAACGAGTCATGTACTTACTTAATTCTACAGTCCCAACCTCCTACTTACACCTAGGGGAAGAAAGTTATACTCCCATTTTAGGGCACCCTAAAGGAAACCAGGGAGACACCCGCTCTGCTTATTTGGGAATCTTCCTCTTCTGGATCCAAGGTGAAAGACAAGGGTGAGAAGAAGAAGACATCCACAAAGCCGATAGGCGGTGTCAGTAAGGTAGAAGGAAAGGACATGGCAAAAGTTTCGGGAAAACAGTAGGGAAGGAGGGGTTTTCCTATTGTCACGGGAAAGGGCTTTGGCAAAAGGGATGCAGGGCTTGGAAAGACAGAATCCAGGATCTGAAGCACGTTGTGGTTTCGACTTCGGGTGTGTTGATTGAAAACAGTCTGTCAATTAAATCAACTTCCAGGGTACTAGATACCGGATCAGGATCTCATATCTGTAATTTATTACAGGGTTTGAGAAACTGTAGAGTTATCAGGGCAGGTGATATGACTCTCAGGGTTGCTAACGGAATGAGTGCGGACGCTGTATCCATAAGGTATATCACCTAGAATTGACAAGTGGGCAGATATTGATTCTACATAACTGTAACGTTTTGAAAATCGTTTCGGTGAAATTTCGAAAAAAATCGGTAAAATAAGGGGGTTTTCTGTAAAAAGTCAAAATACAAATATCTTATTATAAAAATTAAATATACATATTCTAGCTATGTAATTGCTATTATTTGGTGTTTATTGAGCCGCTGGTGAAATTTCAAATTTTCTGAAAAAAATATTATTTTATTATTATTTTAAGCCGTCACTAATACATTTAATTAAGGAAAATTACAAATTGGAATGAGTTGAAACAAATTTTGTGCATCATAAAACATTAAATAAAATTTTATCATGTGGTTTTTGGAACGAAATTATTTGCCAAAACGGTTTAGAAATTATTGAAGAAAAAAGGCTTTTTTTTAGCGTAAATGGATGTTTGGGGTATTGTATTTATCATTTTTCATCACCCCACACCCGTAACCACACCCACACACCCCCATTCACTTCTCCCCTTGGCTGAATTCAGCAGCCCCCATTTTTGTCCCCACTTGAATTTCAAAGGAAAGAAATGAAAGAAAAGAAAAGAAAAGAATAGAAAATGATATAATTTGAGTTGACTTTGACTTGAACTAACTTTCTCCACCTCACTCTCTCTCCTCCCTCACCCAACCCCCCACACTTCTGGCCGAAACCAGCAACCCCCCCAACAGCCCATTTTCCCTCTTCTCCTCTCTTTGTTCCATCAAAGAAAATCCAAAGAAAAATCCACTAAAAATCAAGCAAAAATCCAAATCAAAATCCAACTCCTACCCATTTCTCATTAGCCATTCTAGCACGGATCTAGGGATCAAAATGGCATTTTAGGAGGCTAGATCTTGAGCTTGATCTCATGGGAGGTATAATCTCATGCTTTTGCTAAAATTTGTTAACTAGTTGCTTAATCTAAGTTTATTAGGTGTTTATGAAAGAAAAAGGGTTTTGAATTGAAGTTTGAAATTTCAAGTGTATGGTTTTGAATGAAGATTAGGGTTTGAGCATTTGATTTGGATTGTGATGGGTAGATTAACATATAATTGCTTGCTAAAATCAAATCTAGTTGCTAGTTGCATTTTTGTTAATTTAAATTTGTGATAAGTATATATATTGCAAACTAGTTTTTGTAAATATTGTGTTAAATTGAGAATTAAAATATGATAAGGCTTTCATCATGTCTTTGGCATGTTAATAAGTATTTTAACACCTTAGGTTGTGCGAAACCTAGTCTAGTTGTTGAATTATGTATTGTTGCTTTAAAAGTGTTAAAATTGGGTAAAATTGTAAACTAGAATTTTGGGGTTAATGGAATTTAATGAGATTAAATTATGGAAATTGTTTTTATGACTTATTTAAGATATTTAATAAGTATTATGGCCACTAGATTTGTTTAAACATCATGTTTTGTACAAAAACGGCGAATTGTGCTTGCTAGATTTTCGGAAAAATGACTTTTTAAGTGAAATTGGGGTTTTTGTGAATTTTAAGCTATTTTATATTATAATTAGTGCTTGTAATTGTAAAAATGAGTGTGTTGGGATCTTTCTCGATGGTTTGGCGTTTGTACGCCGACGTCGAGAGTTTTTGGGTCGATTTGTGAAGGCAACCATAGGTTTTGACCTATGTGAGATTCGTGTGTCGATTTGGTCATGAGTCGGACTTTAATGCGATGCGGTGTGTTATGATATGTAGGTACCCTCACGAAGACTTCAAGGAGACAAGAAAGCGCGTGTCGACGTCGGCACCGGCGAGCGAGGACTAGGTGAGTAGATTTATATCTACGGGGAGAAGTCGGGTGGATGGCGCATAGCACCCCCGCAGTTCGTGTGATGTATACGAATACGTATGCACACATATATATATTGTTTCAGTATATTGATGATAATATGGATATTTGGTGTTCTTGGATGATTTAGTGTCCCGAAACCCTAGAGTAGTGGTCGCACTACACATGCACACACCAACCCATACTTGCATACTTTCTTCTTTCATTTATGCTTATACAGGATATATATATTGATGTGTATATTTACACATGGGTATGGGACTATGTGTTTATATACTGGATTTGAGGATAGTAATTGGGATTTGAGATGAGTCGATGATATTGGGCTTGAGGCCAGAAGATCCGTGATGTGTTTTGGTTCGTATTGAGATACGACATGATGTTTTAGCGGGTCTTTTTGACGTAGTGATTCTTATACATGCGTGCATACATAGATGGTATCAATATTATACTAGACGTAGATCAGTACCCCGATCATGATATTTGATAAAGAGGATATCAGATGAATAGTATGATGAATGTGATATTGACCCGTACCCAGATTTGGGATGCCTTACGACGGATTTACGTACGAGCTATATTTTGATGATTGATCCGCACTCTTGGCTTGGGATGTCTGATTATAGATATGATATCGGATATGATATTATTGAGGCGGGATCACCGACTAATATATTGTAGCGTCTTGAAAAGTCGTTTTGGTGTTTTCCTGAAAATCGGTGAAAATTCGGTATTTTTCCGAAAACCGTCTTTCGTGTTATTTTGCAGTTTAGGACTAATTATACCAAAATGGATAGGTAATTGCTTGTTTTTAGTATCTAATGAGTTACTTATGAAATTTTGGTCATTTAAAATTTTTCCCTTTTTTTTTAATTTTTTAATATTATTATTGTGGCGAATTAATTGCGGTATCTAGATTACATTTTTGGCATATCCTATGACATTTAGGATGTGTGAGTGCGGATTTTTGGGTGTTCGGGTTTTAGTTTTGCCGGGCGACCAAATCGGCGATTTTTGCAGTTTTTGCGATTTTCGCGTGTGTTCCGGGCACCTTGTGCACGTTGTACCTAGCTTGTGAACGTCAGTATTTTCGTTAGGGAATTGCGTCGTTCTTGATTTGTAACCTTATGTCTTGTATTGATGTAAATTCCAGGTTCGGTCGCGGAGGCTTCGGATGCGGCACGAAAAGGGGAAGCGGTGATCGGACGTAGCTAGCTGAGGATCTCTGTGAGTAGATGTAACATCTACGGGGGACTATCGTTGGATGGCGCAAGTCGCCCGATAGTTTTAGTAACTTAAAAGATTCTTAGTGATGTTAGTAATTAGGGGTGTAATACTTATATGATTATTTGCTGCATTCATGCCTTATATTGACATACATATACGAACCCATTCTATAGGACACCTGCACCATTGCCAGGGTTTTTATATGCAGCACGAGCACTATTCATGCTTACACACACACCCTGGTAATTGCCATGCCACCACACTAGATAACCTTTAAATTGAAACCTTTTACTATAATTGACACTTAAACATGTGCTATTGCCTTTAATTCCTTAAAATGAAATCGTAGGATTGCTATTCATGTGCATGTACCTCATCATATTATTTGTTCATGCCTAGTCTATTAATCACACATCGCAACTTGATGATTGATACCATATGCATTCATTATCATTGACATATGCACTTATGAGAATTTCTTGAGATTTTATGATATTTCTGGATTTCGGGGGAAAGCCGCAAAATTTCTAAACTTATTATATTTTTAAAATATGTAAATTGCGGTTTTCTAGTGATGTATGTGTCGTCCACCATGAGTTTGCTGTGGTTTTCGAGACCCGTTTCGAGGAGTTGGATGAACCGTCTCGGGTACATGGTGGGCCCGGTATGGTACCCCGAGGCATGATGAATGTGGTGTTGACGTTGAGCCTGGCAGAGGACGGATTACCTACCGGTGACTGTTTGGCACGGCGGATATCCAGAGGATACCGACCGTGATCGCGAGATGATGAGATTTTGATATTGAGCTGGGTCAGCCGGATGGCTGAGGCCAGAGATACTATGACATGGATATATGAGATTTGTGATAGTTTTGAGGTGTCGTTGCTGGACACAGGTTCTGGTTGATTCTATTGGTATTGTGCTGGTATTTCAAAAGAGATTCTTAAAGGGAAAAAACATGATTTCTTATACTTACACATTCAGATCACGAGTTGATTCGCATTGCATTCATACCTGCTAGCATATTCATATTGCATACCTACATGCTATTACCTGTATTTTAGATGCTAGGATACTTGTGTGCATGCTTTCGATAGCCTGTGTAGATGTTATTTATTACTCACGAGTTGGCAACTCACCCCCGTTGTGCCACAGCCTTTTTCAGGTCCGCTCCGTCAGTACAGTAGCTGCGGGCGCACTTGCTTCTTTTGCCTGGACCCGAGGTTTTGCTCTTAGGTGGGTCATATTATTATTTTTGCACCACCTTGTATATTCTTTGTATCTAGAGTACTCCATCTACTGTACCTACCAGTATTATTGTATATTGATCTAGAGATGAGACTGTGAGGTTTGTGGACTTTTATGCTGTATTTTGGGGTCGAGCTCACTTGAGTCGACATGCTGTTTTTCTTATGCTTCATTATGATTATTTCGCATGTTGTTACTTTATATTGCGTGGGATTTGTGACCGCCTTGTGGCGAAGAGCTAGCTCCTGCTTGGGGATGCCTTATTTGTTGGATTCATGTATATTCTTGTTGTACCCATTTGGGGGCCAGTATTTACAAAGGAGACTCTGCCGAAATTTTCGGAAAAATTGGTATTGTTTTTAAAAAGGGTTTTATATGACTTATTTGATAAACCCGCTTTCAATTGATTGGGTTTTCTTCACTCTTTTGCTTATTTGGTTTTGGTTTCTGGGCTTTGGCTTACTTATTTTACGGATGTCTTGAGACGTTTCGTAACTTAAGTGCCAGTCACGTTCCGTACCCTGCGGGTCGTGACAAAGTTGGTATCAGAGCGATAGGTTTTACCTTTTTGAGTGTAGGATGACCCTTGGTAGATGGAGTAAGTGACTTAAGTAGGGTAACGTAGCGTGCGTATGTCCGCGGCATACTTGCGATACGGTACTCCGCCTAAGTGACTTTTGGATATACTTGCTTGAAATTCCTTCATCAATTCCGTGTATCCTATGATTCTACTGCACCATTCTTATTGTCCTGTTCCTGTACCAGTCACTATGCCGCCGAAGGCTACGAGGGCACAGAAGGCTGCCGCCCGAGACGAGATTCGAGCTGGCTCGTCCGAGACTAGGACTGAGCAGGGTGGTATGCCTACGCCGCAGGGACAGACCGATCCACCTTCCCCAGGCCGTATGGATAGGCTCGAGACTGGTATGGAGGAGTTGCGACAGATGATGGGGGGTATGCAGGAGCTACGTCAGATGGTAGGATCCCTAGTTGCAGCCAGTCGTACACCGAGACCGGACGACGTACCTAATACATCACAGAAGACCATGATACCTGCTCCTACTACTGCCACCGTGACCATCCCGGTTTCACTACAGGATTTCATGAGGCTGAGACCTCCAGTATTCACCGGCACCGAGGCAGCGGAGGACCCACAGACGTTCCTTGACAGTTTAGCCGGGATATGCCGTTCGCTGAGATGTTCGGATGATCGATGGGTAGAGCTTGCGAGTTTCCGACTCGTGGGTCTTGCGCAGACATGGTGGGAGTCAGTCTTGAGAGGTCGAGCTGCAGGTCTACCGCCTATGACTTGGGCCGAGTTTACAGCGGTCTTTCTAGCTCGTTTCCTCCCAGAGAGCGTTCGTGACGCCAGAGCTCGTAGTTTCGAGGCCTTAGTCAAGACACCTGGGATGACGGTGTCTGAGTATGACATCCAGTTTACACAGTTATCCCGATATGCTCAGTATTTGGTGGATACCGAAGAGAAGATGGTGAAGAGGTTCGTACAGGGACTTGATGCCCAGCTATATCTTGCCATTGGCGCCCAGCACTACGACACTTATTCAGCTGCTATGGATACGGCATTATGGATGGAGGCACGCATATCACAGACTTCGGCCGTTTCTGGGCCGAAGAGGATTCGCACCGATGTACCGTCTCAGAGGCAGCGCGCCAGATTCTTCCCGAGAGATAGGCCGGGCAGAGGATTTGGACGGGGACAGTTATATGGTTCTTATCCCCAGGGGCAGCAGCTGTCGCCAGGGTGTTTTGGGTGCGGGAGTCCGCACCATCTTGTCAGAGACTGTCCGGTGAGACGATAGGGAGCAGCGACAGTTCCGTATGTGACCCTACCACCATCACCACCCCCTCCTCAGAGAGCCCTACTTCCTACCACAGGCGATGCTCCACGCCAGTTAGGTGCACCCAGAGGCCGTGGACGCGGCGGTCCTGTTCAGAGAGGACGAGGAGGCAGATGCCGAGGTCGAGGTCAGCCCGCTATCGGTGGAGGACAGGCCCGAGTATTTGCTTTGACACCGCAGAATGCGCAGGCATCCAATGCCGTTGTGACAGGTACCTTGCCAGTTTGTTCTTTCGCGCCCGGGTATTATTTGACCCAGGTTCCACACATTCGTACGTCTCTACACACTTTGCACCGATGTTGGGCTGTGAGTCGTCGTCGTTAGGTCATCCGCTTGTTGTTGTTACTCCGGTAGGCGAGTCGTTTGTCGCTCGTTTTGTATTTCGATTGTGTTCCGTTCGTATCGGGGAGAGGGATTCATCAGTTGATTTGATTCTCCTCGATATGTTGGACTTTGATGTGCTTCTGGGCATGGATTGGCTAGCCACATGTTATGCTTCGGTGGACAGCCGTGAGAAGGCAGTCAGATTTAGCTTTCCGGGGGAGCCAGTCCTTGTTATTCAGGGAGACCGCAGCGTCACCCTTCCCAGCTTGATTTCGTCTCTTCGCGCTGGTCAGCTCTTGCGGAAGGGATGTCAGGGATTCTTAACGTATATTTGTGATACTCGAGCTGCAGAGGTTCCGTTGGACCGGGTCCCGGTTGTTTGTGAGTTCCCTGATGTTTTCCCTGATGAGCTACCTGGGCTACCACCTGAGCGCGATGTTGAGTTCTGCATCGATTTGATTCCCGGCTCGGGGCCTATTTCTATACCGCCTTATCGGATGGCCCCGGCTGAGCTTCGAGAGCTGAAGGATCAGTTGCAGGATTTGTTAGATAAGGGACTTATTCGACCTAGTGTTTCTCCGTGGGGTGCTCCGGTCCTGTTTGTCAAGAAGAAGGATGGAGGTTTGCGCTTATGTATCGACTACCGCCAGCTGAACAAAGTTACCGTTCGGAACAGATATCCGTTGCCACGCATTGATGATTTGTTCGACCAGCTCCAGGGCGCGGGTTATTTTTCGAGGATCGACTTGCGATCAGGATACCATCAGCTGCGAGTTCGACAGGAGGATATACCGAGGACAGCTTTCCGCACACGCTACGGCCACTACGAGTTTTTGGTGATGTCGTTCGGACTCACCAACGCCCCAGCAGCATTCATGGATTTGATGAACCGTACATTTAGGACGTATCTTGACTTGTTCATCATCGTGTTTATCGACGATATCTTGGTGTACTCCCGGAGCAGAGAGGAGCACGAGCAGCACTTGCAGATTACGTTACAGACTCTGAGGGAGCACCAGCTGTTCGCAAAGTTCTCCAAGTGTGCATTCTGGCTGGACAGCGTCGGATTCTTGGGTCACGTGGTTACAAAAGACGGCATATGTGTGGACCCGAAGAAGATTGAGGCTGTTCAGCAGTGGCCCCGACCCACATCGGTTACTGAGATCCGTAGTTTTCTAGGCCTGGCGGGCTACTACAGGCGTTTTGTTCAGGACTTCTCCCGTATAGCTGCACCGTTGACTGGTCTGACCCGGAAGGGAGTTCCTTTCGTCTGGACGGAGGAGTGCGAGCGCAGTTTTCAGCAGCTGCGGACATGTTTGACTACGGCGCCGGTATTATCTTTTGCCTTCGGGATCAGGCGGATTTGTGGTCTACTGTGATGCTTCGCGAGTGGGATTAAGATGCGTATTGATGCAGCATGGCCGGGTGATCGCATATGCTTCTCGGCAGTTGAAGAAGCATGAACAGAACTACCCCACTCACGATTTGGAGATGGCTGCAGTGGTCTTTGCATTGAAGATTTGGCGACATTACCTAGATGGCGAGTCGTGCCAAATATTCACAGACCACAAGAGCTTAAAATACATATTTCAGCAGCGAGACCTGAACCTCAGACAGCGTCGTTGGATGGAGTTGGTGAAAGACTACGACTGCGAGATCTTATATCACCCAGGCAAGGCGAATGTGGTGGCAGATGCTTTGAGCAGGAGGCTCGGGGGTAGTCTATCCTTTTTGCGCGCAGTGCAGAGGCAGTCGTCAGCAGATTGGCAGATGTTATGCGACAGCCGAGTTGAGTTCGAGTTCACTCAGACAGGGGGACAGCTCGCGCATATTCGTGCACGCCCACAGTTGCTTGACCGTATATATGAGGCACAGCGCAGTGACGACCGTTGCTCAGAGATCATGGCACAGATGGGACAGGGCAGATTTTCCGAATTCGTGATTGACGATCAGGGGATTTTATGTTATGGATCTAGACTGTGCGTACCAGATGCTGATGGATTGCGGCGCGACATTCTTGAGGGGGCACACCGATCAGTGTATAGTGTCCACCCCGGTTCCACCAAGATGTACCACGATATGAGGGAGACCTACTGGTGGGACGGGATGAAGAGGGATATTGCGGAGTTTGTATCGAGATGCCTGACTTGTCAGCAAGTCAAGGCCGAGCACCAGAGGCCCGCAGGAGAGCTACAGCCGTTACCCATTCCAGAGTGGAAATGGGAGCAGATTTCGATGGACTTCGTTGTGGGTCTACCCAGGACCAGTCGATGGTACGACTCCATCTGGGTGATCGTAGATCGATTGACGAAGGCGGCTCACTTCCTGCCAGTGAAGACCACTTTCAGCTTCACTCAGTATGCTTAGCTCTACATTGACGAGATCGTGCGACTACATGGCGTACCGACTTGTATCGTGTCAGATCGAGGCACTCAGTTTACCAGCCGACTATGGCAGAGACTTCAGGAGGCTTTAGGCACTCGTTTGAGCTTCAGCACAGCGTTTCATCCACAGACCGACGGACAGTCAGAGCGGACCATTCAGACTCTCGAGGACATGCTCAGAGCGTGCGTTTTAGACTTCGGCGGTAGCTGGGATCGTCATTTACCTCTAGTAGAGTTCTCCTACAACAACAGCTTCCAGGATACTATTCAGATGGCACCTTTCGAGGCATTGTATGGGAGGAGATGCAGATCGCCCGTCTGTTGGACAGAGCTCAGCGAGAGCAGTATTTTGGGGCCGCAGCTTATGGAGGAGACGACAGCGAAAATACAGTTGATCCGAGACCGGATGAGGGCAGCTCAGAGCAGACAGAAATCGTATGCAGACAGGCGCCGTCGTAGGTTAGAGTTTGCAGTTGGCGATCATGTTTTTCTGAGGGTCTCTCCGATGAAGGGCGTGATGCGTTTTGGGCGAAAGAGGAAGCTTAGCCCTAGATTCGTAGGTCCCTTCGAGATCCTCGAGCGTGTCGGCGCTGTTGCATATCGTTTGGCTCTTCCTCCCAGCTTTCCCGATGTTCACCCCGTCTTCCATGTTTCGATGCTCCGCAAGTACCTTCACGACCCTTCTCATGCGATTCAGCACCCGACAGTCCAGCTAGAGCGCGACCTTTCTTTTGCAGAGCAGCCGGTGGCCATCCTGGATCGGTAGGTGAAGAAATTGAGATCGAAGATTATACCAACCGTCAAGGTCCTTTGGCGTAGCCCGAGCAGCGAGGAGGTTACCCGGGAGACCGAGGGCGAGATGAGGAAGAAATATCCCCATCTCTTTGAAGGTACGCGTAGTTATATTTTTAAATTCGGGGACCGAATTTCTTTAAGGGGGGGAGATTGTAGCGTCTTGAAAAGTCGTTTTTGTGTTTTCCTGAAAATCGGTGAAAATTCGGTATTTTTCCGAAAACCGTCTTTCGTGTTATTTTGCAGTTTAGGACTAATTATACCAAAATGGATAGGTAATTGCTTGTTTTTAGTATCTAATGAGTTACTTATGAAATTTTGGTCATTTAAAATTTTTCCCTTTTTTTTTTAATTTTTTAATATTATTATTGTGGCGAATTAATTGCGGTATCTAGATTATATTTTTGGCATATCCTATGACATTTAGGATGTGTGAGTGCGGATTTTTGGGTGTTCGGGTTTTAGTTTTGCCGGGCGACCAAATCGGCGATTTTTGCAGTTTTTGCGATTTTTGCGTGTGTTCCGGGCACCTTGTGCACGTTGTACCTAGCTTGTGAACGTCAGTATTTTCGTTAGGGAATTGCGTCGTTCTTGATTTGTAACCTTATGTCTTGTATTGATGTAAATTCCAGGTTCGGTCGCGGAGGCTTCGGATGCGGCACGAAAAGGGGAAGCGGTGATCGGACGTAGCTAGCTGAGGATCTCTGTGAGTAGATGTAACATCTACGGGGGACTATCGTTGGATGGCGCAAGTCGCCCGATAGTTTTAGTAACTTAAAAGATTCTTAGTGATGTTAGTAATTAGGGGTGTAATACTTATATGATTATTTGCTGCATTCATGCCTTATATTGACATACATATACGAACCCATTCTATAGGACACCTGCACCATTGCCAGGGTTTTTATATGCAGCACGAGCACTATTCATGCTTACACACACACCCTGGTAATTGCCATGCCACCACACTAGATAACCTTTAAATTGAAACCTTTTACTATAATTGACACTTAAACATGTGCTATTGCCTTTAATTCCTTAAAATGAAATCGTAGGATTGCTATTCATGTGCATGTACCTCATCATATTATTTGTTCATGCCTAGTCTATTAATCACACATCGCAACTTGATGATTGATACCATATGCATTCATTATCATTGACATATGCACTTATGAGAATTTCTTGAGATTTTATGATATTTCTGGATTTCGGGGGAAAGCCGCAAAATTTCTAAACTTATTATATTTTTAAAATATGTAAATTGCGGTTTTCTAGTGATGTATGTGTCGTCCACCATGAGTTTGCTGTGGTTTTCGAGACCCGTTTCGAGGAGTTGGATGAACCGTCTCGGGTACATGGTGGGCCCGGTATGGTACCCCGAGGCATGATGAATGTGGTGTTGACGTTGAGCCTGGCAGGGGACGGATTACCTACCGGTGACTGTTTGGCACGGTGGATATCCAGAGGATACCGACCGTGACCGCGAGATGATGAGATTTTGATATTGAGCTGGGTCAGCCGGATGGCTGAGGCCAGAGATACTATGACATGGATATATGAGATTTGTGATAGTTTTGAGGTGTCGTTGCTGGACACAGGTTCTGGTTGATTCTATTGGTATTGTGCTGGTATTTCAAAAGAGATTCTTAAAGGGAAAAAACATGATTTCTTATACTTACACATTCAGATCACGAGTTGATTCGCATTGCATTCATACCTGCTAGCATATTCATATTGCATACCTACCTGCTATTACCTGTATTTTAGATGCTAGGATACTTGTGTGCAGACTTTCGATAGCCTGTGTAGATGTTATTTATTACTCACGAGTTGGCAACTCACCCCCGTTGTGCCACAGCCTTTTTCAGGTCCGCTCCGTCAGTACAGTAGCTACGGGCGCACTTGCTTCTTTTGCCTGGACCCGAGGTTTTGCTCTTAGGTGGGTCATATTATTATTTTTGCACCACCTTGTATATTCTTTGTATCTAGAGTACTCCATCTACTGTACCTACCAGTATTATTGTATATTGACCTAGAGATGAGACTGTGAGGTTTGTGGACTTTTATGCTGTATTTTGGGGTCGAGCTCACTTGTGTCGACATGCTGTTTTTCTTATGCTTCATTATGATTATTTCGCATGTTGTTACTTTATATTGCGTGGGATTTGTGACCGCCTTGTGGCGAAGAGCTAGCTCCTGCTTGGGGATGCCTTATTTGTTGGATTCATGTATATTCTTGTTGTACCCATTTTGGGGGCCAGTATTTACAAAGGAGACTCTGCCGAAATTTTCGGAAAAATTGGTATTGTTTTTAAAAAGGGTTTTATATGACTTATTTGATAAACCCGCTTTCAATTGATTGGGTTTTCTTCACTCTTTTGCTTATTTGGTTTTGGTTTCTGGGCTTTGGCTTACTTATTTTACGGATGTCTTGAGACGTTTCGTAACTTAAGTGCCAGTCACGTTCCGTACCCTGCGGGTCGTGACATATATATACAGGTATGTATATGTATCGACTCAGATGTTAGGCGGTTTCCTTATCTGTAGTTCAGCTTGTTGGTTCAGCCGTATAGTTTAGTGTAGTTGTTAGATTAGATTAGACTCCTACCTATTTCAAAACTAGCGGATCGTGGGTATTTTAAAAGACAGGTCAAGGGATCTACGGATATTTCAAAAGACGTATCCTTTCTTAAAAACCACCGTAGCCCTATTTTCAAAACCCCGCGATTCGTGTTATTTCAAAAGGCACCATTTGTAGGACTTATATTAGATTAATGCAGATTAGTTATAGTTGCGTCTAGTTTTTAGCTCCCGCTCATTTCGGTTGCTCGTTCCGCATCGCATATTTACATTGTTATTTCATATTGCATTGTTGACATTATGCTGTTAGGACACCAGCACCATTACCGATGATGCGTATGTACCACATACACTTACTTGCCGGCTCACACACATCTTCATCGCTAATTGCCATGTCACGTACACCTTAGAAAATATCATTGCTTGACATAGCATGTTAACTAATAGTTTAGACATTGTTGTTATTACCTGCTACTTCATGCATACTGTTATTCATTGTTATGCCGTATTCATGGATTCTCATGCTTATATTCATGGTTTTACATGCTATTGATGATTCGGATTCCCATGATATTTTATGGATTTGGAGGAAAACCGCAAAACATATATAAACTGCCGAAGGGATGTTACCCGCGGACTCAAGGCTGAATCTCTTTTATAAGACAGTCAATTGAGAAAATGAAACTCAAACCTGTAAGGAAGGGAAGCTCTGTATACTTAATGAATGGGACTCCTGGGGAATCGGCAGAAAGGGTCGTTCGACAGAAGCGCCGTTCGCGGTTTTCCACCTTTCTTTCTTTTTAAATAAAAAAAATGCGGTTTTCCTATGATGTATGAGTCGTCCACCATGAGTTTGCTGATGGATTTCGAGACCCGATTCGAGGAGATGGATGAACCGTTTCGGGTACATGGTGGGCCCGGTGCGGTACCCCGGGGCAAGAGGAATGTGTTGTTGACGTTGAGCCTGGCAGGGGAGCACTACCGACCGGTGATATTACCGACACGTCAGATATCCGGAGGATACCGTCGTGGTCTTGAGATGGATGGTAGGGGCCGGTCTGGATTGACGGCACCCTAGATATTGATTTTGAGATATTGAGGTACAGAGATTGTGATACAGAGATATCGAGATATTTGGACACTTGTTTTGTGTCGATGCTGGGCACTGTTTTATGCTGATTTCATTTATGGTACCTCACTTTAAAAATACAGAAATCTCACTGATTTATGAAAGAAGTTTTCGTCAGTACATGCATTCTGTTCCGTGCATTCATACCACATTCATGTGATATATTGCTACCTGAGGCACTGACACAGGCACATGAGATTACACTCGGGTTAGATATTTACCCTAGCCTTGTTTTAGGCTGCATGTTATTGGAGGATTATATATTATAATCGTATGACCTAGGATTGCGTCATACATGCGATTTTTATTCGTAGATGTTTTTCTATTCACGAGTTGGCAACTCACCCCCGTTGTGCCCCAGTTTCTTGCAGGTTTTGCCGTACATGTTTCTTTACGGCTTTGCGGGCTCAGTTTCATTCGGGTGACTTGCTAGTAGGTGGGTTTTTCTTGTATCGTACCCATCATATTACCTTGTATAATATTATTCCGTAGTATCTAGTAAATTCCATCAACCAAATATGTATTTATTGAGATAGAGACCAGTGTTGTTTATTCTTTCGACCTTAGAGTCGCTCGTTATATTTCTGGTGGTTTTGAGTTTCCTTTTGAGTTTTGATCCTCCCCGTTGGCGTTGTATATTATATTGTTTGTGTGGTTGTGACCGTCGATTGACGAAGAGCTAGCTCCCGCTTGGGGATGCCTTTTTCTTGATTTTGTATACTATTCATGTTGTATCCCGTTTGGGGGCCAGTATTTACAAAGGAGACTCTGCCGAAATTTTCAGTAAATTTTTAATGTTTTAAAAACCGCATAATTCGGCTTATGCTATTGAAATTACTTGCTTTAAGTTGGTTTTTCCTGCACTCTACTACTTTTCTTGGTTTGGATTTCTGGGTTTTCGGTTTACTTAGATTACGTACGTCTCGAGACGTTCGTAGTTTAGGTGCCAGTCATGTTCCGTACTTTCGGGCCGTGACAATAACTGTTTGTGTGTACCTAGTCTACTTTGTAAGAGATGTGGTCCGCATCCACATAAATCAAAGTCTGATTGAGTCAGGTACACAAGATGATGGTATATACGTATTAAATCAAGCTCAAGTTTTCAATGTCCGGAACACACTTAAAAGAAAGTCTCCAGAATTAAATATGGCTTTCTTATGGCATTGTAGACTGGGTCACATGAATGAAACACGGTTGTCGAAGTTACATAGAGAGAGATATTTGGATCCGTTCGAATATCAGTCTTATGCAACTTGTCGATCTTTTCTCATAGGAAAGATGACAAAGACTCCATTTACTGGACACGGAGTAAGAGCGAGCGAGCTCTTAGGACTTATACACAGCGACGTGTGTGGTCCAATATCTACAGATACACGAAGTGGTCATTCCTATTTCATTACTTTTACGGATGATTTCTCTTGGTAAGGACATGTCTTCTTGATGAAGCATAAATCCAAGCCCTTTCGAGGTATTCCGAGAATATAAGAATGAAGTGGAAAAACAAACAGGAAAAAGTATCAAGACACTGAGATCTGATTGATGTGGTGAATACTTAATTGCCGAGTTCCTGGGTTACCCAAAAGAGAATGGAATTCTTTATCAGCTTACTCCTCCATACACACCACAACATAACGGTATATCGGAAAGGCGGAACAGAACACTATTAGATACGGTTCGTTCCATGATGAGTAACGCTGAGTTGCCGTGATCCTTCTAGGGTTATGAACTAGAATCAACTGCATATCTTTTGAATAAGGTTCCTACCATAAGAGTGCCTACCACACCATATCAGATGTGGAGTGGGAAGAAACCCTATCTTCAGTATCTAAAGATATAGGGATGTCCAGCTTTTGTCGAAAAGCAGTTTGTGGACAAGTTCGAGGCACAAAAAACTCCAGGGGGTATCTTTTATATTCAGTACTGTTTAAGTTTGTGGGATATCTAAAGAACTCCAGGGGGTATCTTTTATATTACGTAGAGGAACAAATGGTTTTTTGTTCCTCCTCATGCCTAACTTTTTAGAAAATCAATTTTTTGAAAAAGGACTAGTGGGAGCGCAATAGAACTGGAAGAAATTCCAGAACCACAAACTATTAATGAAAGTATGGTAGAACCAGAGATTTCAAAAGAACAGGACATCCCTGCGCCAATCCGCAGGACTAGTAGGCCGTCTCATCCGCCCGAGAGATACTATGGTTTTCTCATAGACGGGGATATAGAGGATTGCATCATTTATAATGATGAGCCAACTAGCTTCCAGTAAGCCATTCAGAGCGGTGACTCGGTAAAAATGTCTGGATGCAATGCGGATTGAGATGGAGTCCATGTGTAAGTCTATGTCGCTCACCCCGCAAGCTAGCGAGGAGGCGAAACAAGTAAAAATCGAAACTTTCTTACATACCAACATAGACTAAAGCTAATGGATCTTTGCCAAACCATTACTAACGAACTATGGAGGTTTAATCTACTGTGTTGTAAAGATTAAACCTCATGAAAACTGTCCTTCGGTTCTTTTCTCCGCTGTCCTCCTCGTCCGTGCGAGCTCCGAGGATCGATCCGGATCTTGGTCACCTCCGCGGCCTCCTAGAGTCGAAGACGATCCACCCGAGAGTCTATAGTCCGAGCTCCACCCCAAGCCGAGGTAACTAGGGCAACAAGTTTGCTATGCTTGATGTCCTAGGTGATGTAGTGGAAGAAGGTGGATTTGTCTGTCTATTTTATTTCTATTTTTCTCAACACATGAGAGCTATAGAAAAAACTAAAGAGGAGGAAGAAGAAGAACCATGGGAGCTTTCTTTTTTATGAGAGAGAAAGCAAATGAGATAATCATCCATAAGAAAAATATTTAGTAATCTTTTATCATGATAAATTATGATGGCTACCCTTGATTTGACCATTATCATCTCAAAAATAAATCCAAAAGAATAAGAAGAGTTTAGTGCTTGCAAAATATCTAAGTCAACAATGGTCAACTAGGTCAAATTGTCAAGAAAGGTCAAATGGTCAAACCAATAGGTCAAAACACAATTATCAATAAAAAGATTAATAAACATTTTCCTCATCTCATATTGGTTTCGACCAAGTCATGGTCAAAACCATAATGAGACACCTCCTTCTTTGCTCCTCACAACCGTGCATACACACCCGCATCCGCATTCCGTAGAACACGAATACACAGAAGACAAAACTAATCCGTCTATATAATACTAGGATCCGGCTTAAACCAAAGCCCACTAGTATTATCCGCCCGAACATCATACGCGCACAAGTGCACGTAAGTGATCGTAGCCCTGCCGTAAAACCATACGGCCTCTACACCTTTTGCCCAGTTCAGGGGAACTCTCTGTGTGGGACTCTAAAGACTCGACACTACGCTGGCAGTGGGTTTAACCACAGACCGCAAAGCGGCACCAGCTGTACGTAACGGTCTCCAGGTAGATGTCGATAAGAAGGCCGATGAGGTAAACCCATCCGAACTCCTACTGAGCCTGAATGTGACAATCTCCGTACAGTTCGGTCTATTCGTCTAAGAGTATCGCATGTCGGGCCTAGGGGCGGTAAACGTCAGACCCCTAATAGCAGTATAAGTCATGCCGGAGTGTAGCCCAGAACACTCTGAGAAACTACTGGAAACACTACCAGTAAATCTCGCTTGCCCTGGCCACGGACTTTGTGTAATGGCTCTCCTAGAAACAGCGCGATATCAACCCCCAATACCGGGAGAGATGAATCCTGTCTAACCGCTACTTCCTCCAACTGCTTTGGGACTGCACCCAACTACTACCTTTTTGCACGACTCCTTTCAGCCGTGGTAGGGTAGTAATCAAAGTACAGTGGGAACACACTCGAGGCGAAGTAGCAGTGTCAAGTCGACGGACTAAGTTGTACTCCTGTCACTTGGGAACTGTTATCTGACGATAGGTATAGTACCAACCAACAGTTCCCGATGAATCCTGTCCAGTAAACTCGTAACCTAACGAGCACCTGCATACTATCTCCAGTACGACGTACTAATGGCTGTGGGACAGACCATCTCCCCTGCTGGGATGAGAAGCGTATACGCTAGTCTACTCCGGAGTATCGATGCCCCATCTCGATAATCCTACGACTAGGGACCTGTATAAGGATATGCTTGTAGATTACCCAACCCCCACTAGTGTGACTGCCATCACAACGCTGCTAATCAAGCAAAGATCCTAAGGGCTCCATTAATATGTATAAGCGATATGCTAAAAGAAACACATGCACATATTGAAGTAGAAACAAACCAGGTAGCATACTACCATTTTGAGCAAGACTGTCTATACAACTGTGAATATCCCAAGCTTCCATTAAGTAATATACAAACCAATATGGTACAGTAATGGCCTCTAGGGCATATACACTAACAATCTCCCACTTGCACTAGGGCCATGTACTGGCGTATCGAAGACCTATCTTCTCGATCAGCCGCTCGAACTGAGTCTGGGGTATGGCCTTCGTGAGTGGATCTACAGTGTTATTCTCCGAATCTACTCTCCTCACCTTGATCTTTCGGCGATCTATGATCTCCCTGATCAGGTGGTACCGCTTGAAGATGTGCCTGGACTTCTGATAGGACCTGGGTTCCTTCGCTAAGGCTATAGTGCCGATGTTGTCGCAATACAGCTGTAATGGATCAACAATGGTAGGAACCACCTGTAGCTCCATAAGGAACTTCTTCATCCAGACAGCTTCTTTTGCGGCATCGCAAGCAGCTATGTACTCCGCTTCCATCGTTGAGTCAACAACGGTTTCCTGCTTGGAGCTATTCCAGTAAACCGCCCCTCCATTGAGGGTAAAGACATAACCCGACATGGACTTGTAGTCATCTTTGTTACTCTGGAAGCAGGAGTCAACAAAGGCCTCGATCTGGAGGTCTTTTCCGCAATACACAAAGAACATCTCCTTCGTCCTTCTCAGGTACTTGAGAATGTTCTTTACTGCTATCGAGTGTTTCTTCCCTTGGTCAGACTGATACCGGCTTACAACGCTCTGTGCGTATGCTACATCTGGTCTGGTAAAACACATCGCATACATTATAGAGCCTACCACAGATGCGTAGGGTATAGATGACATGCAAGACCTTTCCAAATTAGTCTTTGGAGACATCTCATTAGATAGGGTGATTCCGTGACAAGCCGGTAGGTTACCATGCTTTGAATCTTCCATACTGAATCGTTTCAGTATGGTGTCGATGTACCTGGACTTCGAAAGTCCCAACATCCTTTTAGATCTATCACGATAGATCTGGATCCCCAAAATGTAGTTGGCATTGCCCAGGTCCTTCATGGAGAACCTCTGTGACAAGAATCTTTTGACTAACTGTAGGGTAGGAATGTCATTTCTTATCAAGAGAATGTCATCCACGTACAAGATGAGGAATACAACAGTTCTCCCCACAATCTTACTATATATGCATGGTTCATCTGGATTTTTGATAAAGTTGAATTCTTTGACAGTATCATCAAAGCAGATGTTCCAACTCCGCGATTCCTGCTTTAGTCCATAAATGGACTTAAGCAACTTGCACACTTTACCGCTGCTCCAACTCTGAAAGAAGCCCTCCGGCTAATCTATATAGACGCACTGTTCCAAATTTCCATTTCGAAAAGCCGTCTTTACGTCCATCTGCCAGATCTCATAATCGTGGAAGGCAGCAATGGCAAGAAGATGTTGGATATAGTGCCCTCTAAGTCAATTATTGGATCGCAAATACGTGATTGCAATGATTGAGGGAGGACCTATACCGATATGAAAGTCTTGCTCGAGATGATAATATGCTATCTGGTTTGACTTTATCATCGTTTACATGCTTTAGTTCTCTATTGCATGTTGATAGAGCCCATAGGATTCTTGCTTGACTGCCAGCAGTATGATGGCGATCATATACGTGGGAGCTGGGGTCTATAAGCACATCCTTAAAGAGTCCCTAGTCATAGGAGTTTCGAGACAGGGCATCGATACTCCAGAGTAGACTAGTGTATACAGTCGAGACCCCGACGAGGGGCGATGGCCGGTCTCGCAAGCCATTGGTGTTAGTTAGTTCACCTAAGATGTATACAGGTGCTCATTGAGTACACCGGGTAGGACTCGCCGGGAACATGCTAGTTGGTATTATATATATCGTCAGATAGCAGTTCCCTGGTGACATGTGTACAGGTTAGTTTGTCGACCTGAGATCGTCATTTGTCTCGTGTAAGTTCCCACTGTGCTTTGATTTCTACCCTACCACGCTTAAAGGAGACGTGCAAACAGGTATTTTTTGGGTTCAGTCCCGAGCCACATGGAGGCAGTGAGCGGATCGTCGGGGATTCATCTCTCCCGGTATTGGGGGTTGATGTCGCACAGTGCACGGGTGGCCATCACTAGAAATTCTAGGCCGAGGTAGTGGAGAATTAGTGATTTGGATCAGTAGTTTCTCAGGTGGTGATGGGCCTCATACCGACACGAATTATCGCGTTAGTAGGGGTCTGACTTTATCCACCCCCATAGACTCGATATGCGATACTCTTAGACGAACGGACCGAACTGTACGGATATTTTCACTGTCAGGCTCAGTAGGGTTTCTGGATGAGTTCGCTCGTCAGCTTCCCTTCCAATCAATACATAGGCAAACGTTACGTACAGCTTGTATCTCTGACGTGCTAGTGGTTATACCCAGTGCCAGTGTATTGATGAGTCAATAGAGTCCCCCACAGACAGTTTCCCAAGTTCGGGCGAAACGTTGTAGAGGCCGTATGGTTTTATGGCAGGGTTCGGAAAATACACGTGCGTTTACGCACGTGTCATATTTCGGGCAGATAATACTAGCGGGCTTTGGTTTAAGCCGGATCCGAGTATTATACTGTGTAGATATAATATCTTTGTCTCAGTTGCATTTGTATTCGGTCTTAATACAAATGCGGGTATGTTTATACTGTTACGGGGTTATCCTGAAATTCGTTTCAGGATCACTTTTGGAAGTTTCCAGTTTTCTATCACCCGTATTTAACATTCGGTTAAAGACGGATTTATCTTTTCTTGAGATGAGTGTGGAAGCTTCTAGAAGGTGACTAGGATGGTGAGGTGTTAAGTGACTCATTAGTGCATTTAATGATTCATTTAATGCAAGGGTGACTAGGTTAAGATGATTCATTGTTTGCATTGATTATTTGTGCAAGGTGGATAATGACTCATTAGTTCTTTTATGGTTATGGTTACCTCATTCCTTGCTCCTACACTCACCCCCTCCACCATATATTGGCCGGCCCTTCATGAGTGAGAGAGGATGGATTTTCATTTGGGAAATTATGATAGTTATTTGGTTCATGGAAATTAGAATAGAAAAGTTTCTCATTTCATATCGATCCAAAAGGCAACTTCATTAACCGTTCGTCCATAGCTTCGGACGAAGTGAGACAAAGTGTTCTACTCATTCTCTCCATAAATCTTGGTCATCTCTTTTAGCAAACTTGATGATCGAGTTGCCTTGGTTTAGAGGCGGGAGCCCGTTTAAAGATCCGTCGACGTGGTGCCACCTGGACGAGAAAACTGGAGATTCAGGAGATCGGAGCAGCCGAAACAAAGCGTGGGATGATGGTTGAAGACCGAAGGACTCGGATCGTTCGGTATAACATTTCTACCCACTTTGTAGTTTGTTAGTTTAGCTTTAATGGTAGATCCGGGTTATAGTATACGATAGCGCCAGTTGTAAAAGTTTTTGTTCCGCATTTGGCGTCTGTTAGACAGCCGGGGCGCTACCGTGTACTTACAGTGGTATCAGAGCCTCACCATTAAGCTATACTAACCTGTGCTAACACGTTTAAAGCATCGATCGAACGGAATTTCGAAAATCACATTTTTTAAATGCTAAACTTTCTGTCGATTTTAAATCAAGTTTAAAAATTATTTTGCATATCACAGAAAATTGAGCATGGTTTTTTAAGCTAACTGTAGAAATTTGGTCACGTGACCCTACAAGACCGCCACGGATCCGCTGTCAAACCTAGGGTTTGACCGCGCATCCGCGGCCAGTCTGTGGGTTCAGTGGTCCAAATTTGTACAGTGGCTTCTTCAGTGGAAATTGTGGTTTTTGGTATATTTCTTTTGGGCCAAGATTTTGTTACTGTACAGCAGATATTCGTGGGGCCCATTTCGGGAAATTTTGTCGATCGAAATTTTAATCTTGTTAGTATACAGTACTTACTTTATATCTCCGACCGGGAATGTCATTCGAGCGGTAAATTGTGTCTAATTGCTATAGTTCTTTTAGACGGATTTGCGAACTTGATATTCGCGTTGATGTTTTGTGTTGTGCTGTGATGTTGCGGATTTGTCGTGGTGGATAGCAGTGTGCAATGATAATGCTGTTTGAATTTATTTGTACATTTGATATTGCGGGGCGAGCGTCCAATATGTGGACTGCCGTCACTGCCTGTTGTATAATATTCTTTTGGGGCACGACCGGGCTGAGGTCGATGTACCTGTTGTACATATTTTTATTTCTGTACTAGGTTTACCCCGCGAAGGAGTGTACGGATAGCCGGGTTCTGGAAGGTAACGGTTCCGTATCTCATGGCTTTGAGAGGCAGAGGGGCCTCACTCTAGAATTGGCAGACTATTCCCCGTACTCGTAGGGGTACAGGTTGACCCAAGGAGGGGTGCTCATGTTACCGGATTCCGTGAAGTGCCAGGTGGTCCATTCATTTTGCTGTAGGGGGCTGCCTCGCTTCAGGTTTTGGCGGGTAACTTGCCGCACCCGTAGGGGTCTAGGTTTCATTGCACAGGCTATCCACACGACCAGGGGAACGTCGGGTTTCAGTAGCGGCTCTGTGAAACCCGGGGATCCCAGATTATCTGTATTGTTCTGTGATGCTTATTACTTTTCTGTAATTTTGCATATTATCATGCCTGGAGCGATTATTGTATATTGGTATATATACTATTAGATGTTGTATATGTTTTACACCCGCGCTAGTCCAGTCCCCGCTCTGTCGTTAGTTAAGTAACCTAACGGGTGATGACGGGACCCAGAGGCGAATGCAGATGGAATATACGTACATTTTATTTTTCGTTCTTTTCTGGTGTGATTAATTGATGGGACTGCATTGATTCTTATCAATACAAGGATAAAACAAACCAATATTTGATGTTGTTGGAACAGTTTTAAAAATGTGTTATTACAAAGATGTTTCCTTTTGTTTTCCATAGCGGTATTCAGTTGGAATATCCTGCACCTCATTCGACGAGGCAAGGGCCGAGATCCCTTCACCGGGAGTGACCCCTTGGGCAGAAGTTTACGTCAGGGTAATAACTTCACTATAGTCGATTACAAGTTGTTTTGCATAGCGATATTCATTTAGAATATCCTGCACCTCATTTCACGATGAGAGAGCCGAGAACCCTTCACCGGAAGTGACCTCTTTAGCAAAGGTTTTCATCACTATATATTTATAAAAACTATCAGGTTCTTTCAACGAGATCAAGTTCATTACGTTAAAGGTTTTTCGCCAAAAACCAGCCGTAGCCCTCCGTCATTTCTTTTGGGTATTCAGTAGTATTCAAGCTATGTATGTTGGCCTTCGTCAAGGCATAGTGTTTGGTAGCTGCTGAGGTATTCATTTGTTGCATAGATAGATGTGTTGGTTTGGGACAGTCGTATAGCTATTTTGGCCTTCGTCAAGGGCTTATACGGGTGGGTTCAAATTGACCTGGACAATGACGCGTAGAACTTGACATGTGACTTATGACATTTTGGTCTTTGTCAAGGTCATAAGAGCATGAGGCAAAAATTACATCCAGAGTTTCAAACAAACAGCAAACTTGCTAGGCATGCGCATACCTTCTGGAGTGTGATAACTTGAGTGGCTTCCATCAAGTTATCATGCGAGATAGTTGGATCCCGATTCTCACTGACGAATTGGTTTAGTCTTCGGGTGATCCCGATTAATTCTTCTTTCAGGTTTGGAGGAGAATTTGAGCTTACAGTGGGAGGTTTCCTGATTAGATAAAGTGATAACCATTCTGATCTAGGTTAGAGTGCACGCAGAGTGTTTCTTTTCTCTCTCTCTCTTTGGCAGCGACCTTTGACCGACCCTAGACTATGACTCTGTGACCAAGTTGACCGAACCTTCTTAAAATACTGGATTTTGGATTGTCTAAAATTGCATAAGTCATTGCCGCTCCTTCTTTTACCCTTTGTATTTCTCAGAACACCCTGTATTATTAACGGATATCCACTTCCATTGGATAGATCCATCGTATGTTTAGATACGAACTCGAAGGGACTTCTTCGAGGATGGATCCAGGTTCAGGAGAAATAGAATTGGTTTATTCAGTTGTCTTTTATTATCACCTTCTCTCAGGTTGCGAGGGCTCCTTGGTTTAGGAGAGTACACCTATTACGCTTATTGGATTGTCTTCTTCCAAACCATAGGCTGGTGCCGAAAGGTAGGGAAGGAAGAAAACCAATTAGCCTAAGTAGGGTGTGCAGAAGGTAATATGTAAAGACAAGATAAAGGGAATAGAAAGAGGGCAAAGTAAATTGCGACTGTTGTCATTCACGACCAAACCACGTACTTCATCACCACTCCTATTTCACCTTTTCTTTTTTCCCCAGTTCGGGAGAAATAGAATAAGGTATTATTCAGTTGTCTTTTATCATCACCTACTCTCAAGTTGCGTGTACTCCTAGGTTGAGGAGGGTACACCTATTATGCTTTTCTTCCAAACCATAGGCTGGTGCCGAACGGTAGGGAAGAAAGAAAACCATTTAGCCTAACGATGGTGTACAGAAGGTAATGAATAAAGACAAATAAAGGGATTTGGACAGATGGCAATAAAATATACGGTTAAAGTCATGAATTGGATTATGGAAGAGGCATTATTAAGAATACCAGGATACCCCTACGAAATATTTTCATGTTTCAGTGCATTGTTAAAGGAAAACTGATTTCCCGATTAGATACTTACTCCAGGGTATGTATTTACCAGGTTTTATTCTCATATCTGTATGGTTTTACAGATGATGAGTGGGAGTAGGTTATTGGGAATAAGGTGATCATCCTCATTATATCGGAATTCGTTGTAATTGGTGATGTTTGAGGAAGTCGCCTGAGTTTTTGCCAGACGGCATGTATTTGGTTTTGAATATCCGTTGTTGTGCACCAATTTCAAAATGATATATATGTACGTTTATTTTTATAAAGTGAGATGTAATTTTTTGAAATTATGTCTGTGACATTTACCTATATCAGTTGTCGATTGGGTAAGGAGCATTGAACAACGGAGTAGTTCTCAACCATAAGTACAGTTTTCAACCTACGATGCACAAGTTTTGAGTTATTCGACTCAGCGGACTTATACAGAGTATTGTATATTGTCCATTGTCCATCAGGACAAAGGGATTGGTCCTCGTACTCTGTTCTGTTTACTTGTAACTTCTCTAGTTATTAGACAAGTGTTTCGTAGAAATACAATGTCTAAGTTTTGAGAAGTTGCGGGTATAAGAATAAAGTAGAGAACCAGATGCCGCAAGTATCAGGATTCTTCAAAGAAATCGAAGATGTAGATACTTGTGATTGGTATTCAGATGATAGTAATGGTTTTGAGAAACTTGTTTCTCTTTCAGGTTACTCATAATTGGATAGATTCCTAAGTTGATTAATGCTGATTAGCCTCTCTCCATTAAGTTGATATGCACTGGAGACAACTGCATGATTAGAATCTGGTTCCAATTAAATAAGTGCCAAATGTTTCTATATTGGATATAGAATGGTTAATATCTTAACGATGTTAAGGTACAGGGAGTTGTCCAGCTTATACTTAAAACCAAACACTGGATAACTCAAGGAACGTTTCTGTAATGGCAGTTTGTGGGTTGACCCTGGCTTCGACGAGGGTTGATTTTCTACCATCGGGAAGATCAATAGTGATATTGTTCTTGAATCGCCACAGTTTTAGTAAAATGGATTTTTTTCCAGAAAAAAGCAGTGGGGGTGTGGTAGAACCGGAAGAGATTCCAGAACCGCAAATGATTACGGAAAATTTAATAGGACCTATATATTCAATCAGGTTTGACATTCCATTAGCTACTCCGCAGATATGGTGGGTAACCTCAGACACCCGAGAGGTACTCAGGTAGCCTCAAGGACGGTGACAGGGAGGTTCTGTTAGTGTATATGCCCTAGAGGCCATTACTGTATCATACTAGTTTGTATATTACTTAATGGAAGCTTGGGATATTCACCTTGTATAAACAATCTTGCTCAATATAGTAGTATGCTACTTGGTTTGTTTCTACTTCAATGTGTACTTGTGTTTATTTTAGTATATCACCTATACACATTAGTGGAGCCCTTAGGATCTTTGCTTGATTACCAGCGTTGTGATGGCAGTCACACTAGTGGGGGCTGAGTAATCTATAAGCACATCCTTATACAGGTCCCTAGTCGCAGGACTATCGAGACAGGGCATCGATACTCGGGAGTAGACTAGCGTATGCGCTTCTCATCCCAGTGTGGGAGATGGTCTGTCCCACAGCCGTCAGTACGTCGTACTAGAGATAGTATACGGGTGCTCGTTAGGTTACGAGTACACTGGACAGGACTCGTCGGGAACTGACAGGTTGGTATTATACCTATCGTCGGTTATCAGTTCCCAGGTGACATGAGTACAGCTTAGTCCGCTGACTTGACACTGTCACTTCGCCTCGAGTGTGTTCCCACTGTACTTTGATTACTACCCTACCACGGCTTAAAGGAGTCGTGCAAACGGGTAGTAGTTGGGTACAGTCCCGAAGCACTTGGAGGCAGTGACGGTTAGACAGGATTCGTCTCTCCCGGTATTGGGGGTTGACATCGCGCTGTGTCTAGGAGAGCCATTACACGAGTAGTCCCTGGCCAGGGCAAGCGAGATATACTGGTAGGCTTCCAGTGTTATCTCAGGGTGTTTTGGGCTTCACTCCGACACGACTTGTACCGCTATTAGGGGACTGACGTTTACCGCCCCCTAGGCCCGCCATGCGATGTATCAGACGAACAGACCGGACTGTACGGAGATTGTCACACTCAGACTCAGTAGGAGTTCAGATGGGGTTCACCTCGTCAGTCTTCTTGTCGGCATCTACCTGGGGACCGTTACGCACAGCTAGTGCCGCTTGCGGTCTGTGGTTAAACCCACTACCAGCGTAAGTGTCGAGTCTTTAAAGCCCCACACAGAGGGTTATTCGCCATTGGGCAAAACAGAGTAGAGGTCGCATGGTTTTGCGACAGGGTTCGTTCTCATCCGCGCACTTGTGCACGTTTGGAGTCCGGACGGATATTACTGGCTGGCTCTGGTTTGAGTCAGATACTGGTATATGTTTTGGGGTTGATTTTATCTCATTGTGTTCATGTTCCCCGGAACAAGAATGCGGGTGTGTATGCACAGTTGTTTGAGGCGGAGGAAGAGGATTTTCATTAGGGTTTCGGAACGGGTGCGCATGCACAGTTGACAGTCGTCTTTTTCCAAACCCTAATGAATTTGTGATATATCAATTAATAATATTAATAAAATGAAATTGTGTCATGGTTGGTTTTTTGTTGACTTGTTGACCATGGTTGACTAGTTGACCATAGTTGAATGTTTGACCATCATCATTACTTTGCAAAGATGCTCTTTGATTCTAGCAAAATTCATTTAATGAATGAAATGATAATGGTCATTCCTAAACCTTCCATCAACTATTTCATTTTCATTATTATTATTAATTTGATAATTCTTTTTGCTTTTGTTATGGTTGCAAAAGGAAAAAGAACTCATTCTATCATTTTGCTTCTCTCTCCTCACTTCATCTTCTTCTTCCTCTAGCTCAAGGAGAATCCTTCTCATGTGTTGAGAATCCCTCTCCTTGAAAGAAAAACACCCCAAAGACACTCTCTACTCTCTCTAGGGTTAAAGGTTTAGCAAGCCGGAGATCCTAGTTCACTCTAAGTTCGAGAAAGAGCCCGAAGGTTGAACCCTCAGGTGGATCCATCTTTGACGGAAGAAGGCAACGAGGAAAGAACCATCAACCTCTACAAGGTTTCAAGAAGAAGGAGTTCAAGTTAGGTATAACCTTCTTTTCACAGTAGCTAACTCCCTTTAGCATGATAGCTAGTTTTAGTTTAGAAAAGATCCCGACTTTGTTAGTCCATGTTGCCTCATGCGCTAAAAATTTGAGTTTTATACCGTTTCCGCCTCCCCGTAAGAACCGGGGGTCGCAACGTGGACTTACAGTGGTATCAGAGCCTAACTAAACTTAAACTAGCTTTGTAGTAAAGTGTATGGATGTTCGATCGAGAAAAATCGCAAAACCGGAAAATCAAAAACCCTAAGTTTCTGTTGAAATTTTTTGTGCTCTAAAAGTAAAAAATTTTACTCCTAAAATCGGCTCAGGGTTTTGTGAAAACACCCACGAAATACGATCGCATGATTCCTTCAAACCGCCGCGGTTTCGCGGCAATGGGTGGCTTAGGCCGCGGAACCGCCGCCGTTTTGTCTCCTCTTGTGATCGTGTTTTGTGCAGTGTTCTTCTGGTAGGGTTTTGGGATTTTTCAGATATGTTATTTGTGCCCAGATTTTCCAGAAAAGAAATTTGTTTTTGGGGGCCTATAAATCCGTATTTTTATCGAACTTCACTACACTTTGACTTTGTTGGTTATATCTGTGATGTTTGGATGTATTGAACGTCGGCCAATCGCTATATGTCGATTAGTCGGGGTTATACATATCAGTGATCTGTGTTTGATGATGGTTTGTGTATATGAATGCGTTGGACTGTCGCGGGTGAATAGCCGGGGTGGATGTGAGATGAGCTTTTGTTTTTCTTTCATTCATTTGTAATATGTAAATTGATGTAATATTATTATTTGTATGGCCGCACAACCGGGTCGGGGTTGTAGCCGTCATTGTATAATTCTTTTTACTGTTTTTGCTCCTAGGATAGACCCATGGAGGGGTGCACAAACTACCGGGTACTTGGCGGGTAGTTTGCCGCACCCGTAGGGGTCTTGGGTGGGGTTTTGGCTATTCACCGCGACCGTGTAATCCGCTTTTCGTTGCAGGCTCGAACGGATTGCGGATTCCTAGTATATCCAATGTATTCATCTGTGATCTGTAATGTCTATCATTGCAATATATTTATAACTATTTAGGCGTTGCTTATTTTTTACAGCAGCGCTAGCCCAGCCCCCGCTCTGTCGTTAGTTAAGTAACCTAACGGGTGATGACGGGGCCCCGTGGCGAATGCGAATGGCATAAGCGTACGTCATATTTTGGTTGTTTTCTGCAATGGTAGGATTAATTGATGGGACGCATTAAAAGAACTAATGCAAGAATATCACGCATTAAAAGAACTAATGCAAGATAATAAACCAAGCAAAAGTCGTTGGAACACTTTCGAAAAACCACTCGGTTCTTTTCAAAACTAACTTTTAAATGCGGAGCTTGAGCCACTCCTTTTAAAAGCTATCTCGTTCCATCGATTATATCAAGTTCACTACGTTCACGGTTTCGCCAAAACCATTCGTAGCCCTCCGTCGTTTCTTATGAATATTCAATAGTATTCAAGCTAAGTTTGTTGACCTTCGTCAAGGCATAGAGATTGGTAGCTGTTGGGTGTTCATATGTAGCATAGATAGATGCGTTGGTTTGGGACAGTCGTATTGCCTTGTTGACCTTCGTCAAGGGTATATACGGGTGGGTTCAAATTAACCTGGAAAATGACGGGCTGAACTTGACATGTGACTTATGATTTGTTGACCTTCGTCAAGGTCATAAGAGCATGGGGAAAAAATCCACATCGGGAGTTTCATAAGTACTGAAACTTGCTGGATTTGCATAACATTTGGAGTGTGGTGATTCTGGTAGGATTCCTTCAGTTTCGTCACACGATGATATTTGGATCCCGATCCTACTGTGAGTATATGCTACTCCTCGGGAAATTTCTCACTAAACGATCAATGCTATAAACCTAGTAGGTGCCTAGAAAGGTGTTAGCGGGGCTACGCTCCCAGGGAAAAGAGGTTATTTAATTAAGGAACTTCGCGAAAGCGTTGGAAAACCTCCCTCGAAGTACCGACACTGGCCTGGCTGAACGGTTAAGCAAGTATTGTGCGGTGGGATTGATCCCGACTAATTCTTCCTTTATGGTTTGAGGAGGGATTCGAGAGACAGTGGGAGCCATCCTGTTTAGAAAAACTAAAAACCATTCTAAACTTGCAAGAGCATCGTGCTAAAGTGTTTCTTCTCTCTCTCCTAATTGCAGCGACCTATCAACATGACTGGACTTAAGTTACTTCTAGATAAAAACATACTGACAGGGCCAAACTACAAAGATTGGCTCAGGAATGTCAAAATGGCAATCACTTACGACAAGCTGGGGTATCTTCTTACCACCAAAGCTCCCCCCGTCCCAAGTCCCACCTCCAGCGTCGCGGATAAGGAAATCCGTAAGACCTGGGAGATTGATTGCGCGAAGGCTAAATGCCTTGTGCTTGCCTCTATGGACAACGAACATCAGAGGAGGCATGAGAATATGGACTTCGAGTCCATATTTCTCCATACTAAAGAACTGTATGGAGAGCAGTCTCGTATCGCAAGATACGAAGTGTCGAAGAAGTTGTTTTCGGCAAAATTGGCCGTCGGATCATCGGTAGCGGACCACGTGCTTAAGATGATTGGCTACATTGAGGAGCTCGCGGAACTTGGGACCACGTTGGAAAGTGAACTCTATACGGATTTAATTCTCCAGTCCCTTGCATCCACTTACGCCCAGTTTATACTGAACTTCAACTTACAAGAAAAAGAAGTTGAACTTTCAGAACTCCTCAACATGCTGAGGAGTGCAGAGGGCACCCTACAGAAAGGTAGGGAAACACCCGCTTTGTTTGTAGGAGGATCTTCTTCCTCTAGGTCCAAGGCGAAAGCCAAGGGAAAGAGGAAGAAAGCCCCCGCCAAACCAAGGGGCGGTGTTAGTAAAGTGGGTACGAAGGGAAAAGAAAAGGCAAAAATGATAGCGGGGAAGCTTGTGGGTAAAGAAGAATGCTTCTATTGTCATAAAAGTGGACACTGGAAGAAAGATTGCAGGGCTTGGAAAGCCAGGACACAGGAACTGAAGCAGGTTGCGGCTTCAGCTTCAGGTGTGTATGTTATTGAAAACTGTCTTTCGATAAACTCTACTTCCTGGGTATTGGATACCGGATCAGGATCTCATATCTGTAATTCTTTGCAGGCGTTGAGAAACCGTAGGTTTTTGAAGGCAGGTGACATGACCCTCAGAGTTGCGAACGGAGCTAGCATGGATGCTAAAGCCGTGGGGGGCTATCACCTGGGAATGTCAGATGGGCATGTTTTGGTTTTGCGTAATTTCTTTTTTGTACCCAACGCAACTTGTAATATCATTTCTGTATCTTTGGTTTCTAAAGAAGGTTATGAATTTGCGTTTGTAAGTAATGTTGTAAACATTCACCTTAATCAAGTTCTGATTGGGTCAGGTACACTGAGCAATGGTATATACGTGTTAAACCAACCACAAATTTTCAATGTCCAGAATACACACAAAAGAAAGTCTCCAGATATCAATCAGGCTTTCTTATGGTACTGTAGACTGGATCACTTCAATGAGACACGGTTGACTAAGTTACATAAAGAAGGATACTTGGATCCGTTCGAGTATCAGTCTTATGCCACTTGTGAATCTTGTCTCATGGGAAAGATGACAAAGACTCCGTTCACTGGACACGGAGAAAGAGCGAGCGAGCTCTTGGGACTCATACACAGTGACGTGTGTGGTCCAATGTCTAACATGCACGAAGCGGTTATTCATACTTCATTACTTTCACAGATGATTTCTCTAGGTATGGACATGTCTTCTTAATGAAGCACAAATCCGAGGCCTTTGAGAAATTTCGGGATTACAAGAATGAAGTTGAAAAACAAACAGGCAAAAGTATTAAGATTCTAAGATCGGATCGAGGTGGTGAATACTTGAGTGCCGAGTTCCTGGACTATTTAAAAGAGAATGGAATTCTCTCTCAGCGTACTCCTCCATACACTCCGCAACATAACGGTGTATCGGAAAGGAGGAATCGAACCCTATTGGATATGGTTCGTTCCATGATGAGTAAGGCTGAGTTACCGCGATCTTTCTGGGGCTATGCACTAGAAGCAGTTGCATATCTCTTGAACAAGGCTCCCACCAAGACTGTGCCTACCACTCCATATCAGATGTGGAGTGGGAAAAAACCCTTTCTTAAGTACCTTAAGATATGGGGATGTCCAGCTTTTGTAAAAAAGCAGCATGCGGACAAGCTCGAGGCACGTTCAGTACAGTGTAAGTTTGTGGGATACCCAAAGAACTCCAGGGGGTATCTGTTCTATTCCGCTGAGGAACAAAAAGGTTTGGTTTCTCAACATGCCCGCTTCTTGGAAACTGGGTTTTTAGAAACCCAGATAAGTGGGAACGCAATAGAACTGGAAGAAATTCCACAACCACAAGCTATTACTGAAAGCTTGAAAGAGCCAGTAAGTTCAAAAGAACAGGACATTTCTACACCGCTCCGCAGGAGTAGTAGGCAGTCTCATCCGCCCGAGAGATACTACGGTTTTCTCATAGACGGGGATAGAGAGGATTGCATCATAGATTATGATGAGCCTACTAGCTTCCAGCAGGCCGTTCAGAGCGTTGACTCGGTAAAATGGCTGGATGCAATGCGGACCGAAATGGAGTCCATGTACACCAAAAAAGTATGGACGTTGGACATTGCTCCAGACGGGGTAAAACCTGTAGGATGCAAGTGGATCTTCAAAAGGAAGATTGGTGTAGATGGACAGGTTGAGACCTATAAAGCTAGACTTGTTGCAAAGGGTTTTCGTCAAAGACCTGGTTTGGACTATGACGAAACCTTTTCTCCAGTGGCTATGCTGAAATCCATTCGGATCCTTCTTGCCATTGCTGCCTTCCACGATTATGAGATTTGGCAGATGGACGTAAAGACCGCTTTTCTAATTGGAAATTTAGAGGAGTGTGTCTATATGGATCAGCCAGAGGGTTTCATTCAGAGTGGGAGCAGCGGAAAAGTGTGCAAGTTGCTTAAGTCCATCTATGGACTAAAGCAGGCATCGCGGAGTTGGAACATCTGCTTTGATGAGACGGTCAAGGAATTTTGCTTTATCAAAAATCCAGATGAACCATGCATCTATAGTAGATTTGTAGCGAGAACTGTAGTATTCCTCGTTTTATACGTGGATGACATTCTCTTAATAGGAAATGACATTCCTATGCTACAATCTGTCAAGGGGTTTTTGTCGCACAGGTTCTCCATGAAAGACCTGGGTGATGCCTCATACATCCTGGGGATCCGGATCCATCGTGATAGATCCAAGAGAATATTAGGACTTTCTCAGTCCGGTACATCGACACCATAGGGAAAAGATTCAGTATGGAAGATTCCAAGCGCGGTAACCTACCGGCTTGTCACGGGATCACCCTCTCTAAAGAGATGTCTCCCAAGACTGATTTGGAGAGGGATCGCATGTCTATTATACCCTACGCTTCTGCGGTAGGCTCTATAATGTATACGATTTTGTGTACCAGACCTGATGTAGCTTATGCACTGAGTGTGGTAAGCCGGTATCAGTCAAACCCTGGGGAGAAACACTGGATAGCGGTAAAGAACATTCTCAAGTACCTGAGAAGGACTAAGGAGATGTTCTTGGTGTATGGCGGAAAAGACCTCCAGATCGAGGCCTTTGTTGACTCCAGCTTCCAGAGTGACAAGGATGATTCCAAGTCCATGTCGGGTTTTGTCTTTACCCTCAATGGAGGGGCGTTGTGTTGGAAGAGTTCCAAACAGGAAACCGTTGCAGACTCGACGATGGAAGCGGAATACATCGCTGCATCTGATGCCGCAAAAGAAGCCGTCTGGATGAGGAAGTTCTTGAAAGAACTTCAGGTGGTTCCGTACATTGTTGATCCAATACCTCTGTATTGCGACAACAACGGGGCTATAGCTTTAGCGAAGGAACCCAGGTCCCATCAGAGATCCAGACACATCTTGAGGCGGTATCACCTGATCAGGGAGATCGTGGATCGCAAGGAGATCGAGGTTCGGAGGGTTGCTTCAGAAGAAAACACTGCAGATCCATTCACCAAGGCCTTACCCCAGACTCAGTTCGAGCGGCTGATCGAGATGATAGGTCTTCGATATGCCAGTACATGGCCTTAGTGCAAGTGGGAGATTGTTAGTGTATATGCCCTAGAGGCCACTACTGTATCATACTAGTTTGTATATTACTTAATGGAAGCTTGGGATATTCACCTTGTATAAACAATCTTGCTCAATATAGTAGTATGCTACTTGGTTTGTTTCTACTTCAATATGTACTTGTGTTTATTTTAGTATATCACCTATACACATTAGTGGAGCCCTTAGAATCTTTGCTTCATTACCAGCGTTGTGATGGCAGTCACACTAGTGGGGGCTGGGTAATCTATAAGCACATCCTTATACAGGTCCCTAGTCGTAGGACTATCGAGACAGGGCATCGATACTCCGGAGTAGATTAGCGTATGCGCTTCTCATCCCAGTGTGGGAGATGGTCTGTCCCATAGCCGTCAGTACGTCGTACTGGAGATAGTATACCGGTGCTCGTTAGGTTACGAGTACACTGGACAGGACTCGTCGGGAACTGACAGGTTGGTATTATACCTATCGTCAGTTATCATTTTCCAGGTGACATGAGTACAGCTTAGTCCGCTGACTTGACACTGTCACTTTGCCTCGAGTGTGTTCCCACTGTACTTTGATTATTACCCTACCACGGCTCAAAGGAGTCGTGCAAACGGGTAGTAGTTGGGTATAGTCCCGAAGCACTTGGAGGCAGTGACGGTTAGACAGGATTCGTCTCTCCCGGTATTGGGGGTTGACATCGCGCTGTGTCTAGGAGAGCCATTACACGAGTAGTCCCTGGCCAGGGCAAGCGAGATATACTGGTAGGCTTCCAGTGTTATCTCAGGGTGTTTTGGGCTTCACTCCGACACGACTTGTACCGCTATTAGGGGACTGACGTTTACCGTCCCCTAGGCCCGCCATGCGACGTATCAGACGAACAGACCGGACTGTACGGAGATTGTCACACTCAGACTCAGTAGGAGTTCAGATGGGGTTCACCTCGTCAGTCTTCTTGTCGGCATCTACCTGGGGACCGTTACGCACAGCTAGTGCCGCTTGCGGTCTGTGGTTAAACCCACTGCCAGCGTAAGTGTCGAGTCTTTAGAGTCCTACACAGAGGGCTATTCGCCATTGGGCAAAACAGAGTAGAGGTCGCATGGTTTTGCGACAGGGTTCGTTCTCATCCGCACACTTGTGCACGTTTGGAGTTCGGACGGATATTACTGGCTGGCTCTGGTTTGAGTCAGATACTGGTATATGTTTTGGGGTTGATTTTATCTCATTGTGTTCATGTTCCTCGGAACAAGAATGCAGGTGTGTATGCACAGTTGTTTGAGGCAGAGGAAGAGGATTTTCATTAGGGTTTCGGAACGGGTGCGCATGCACAGTTGACAGTCGTCTTTTTCCAAACCCTAATGAATTTGTGATATATCAATTAATAATATTAATAAAATGAAATTGTATCATGGTTGGTTTTTTGTTGACTTGTTGACCATGGTTGACTAGTTGACCATAGTTGAATGTTTGACCATCATCATTACTTTGCAAAGATGCTCTTTGATTCTAGCAAAATTCATTTAATGAATGAAATGATAATGGTCATTCCTAAACCTTCCATCAACTATTTCATTTTCATTATTATTATTAATTTGATAATTCTTTTTGCTTTTGTTATGGTTGCAAAAGGAAAAAGAACTCATTCTATCATTTTGCTTCTCTCTCCTCACTTCATCTTCTTCTTCCTCTAGCTCAAGGAGAATCCTTCTCATGTGTTGAGAATCCCTCTCCTTGAAAGAAAAACACCCCAAAGACACTCTCTACTCTCTCTAGGGTTAAAGGTTTAGCAAGCCGGAGATCCTAGTTCTCTCTAAGTTCGAGAAAGAGCCCGAAGGTTGAACCCTCAGGTGGATCCATCTTTGACGGAAGAAGGCAACGAGGAAAGAACCATCAACCTCTACAAGGTTTCAAGAAGAAGGAGTTCAAGTTAGGTATAACCTTCTTTTCAGAGTAGCTAACTCCCTTTAGCATGATAGCTAGTTTTAGTTTAGAAAAGATCCCGACTTTGTTAGTCCATGTTGCCCCATGCGCTAAAAATTTGAGTTTTATACCGTTTACGCCTCCCCATAAGAACCGGGGGTCGCAACGTGGACTTACAGGTTCTTGTTTACCCAGACTTGACACTACTGTTGTTCCCGACTATGAGACCCGGCAGGAGGATAAGTATAGTGTTGTTCTAAACTAGCTTTAGAAGTGTACGTATATATTATTCTGCCAGAGGGTTGTCGTAGTCAGTGGGAGCAGCGGAAGCATAGTGGGCAAGTAGCTTATGTCTATTTATAGACTTGAGCAGATATAGCAGAGAAAGATCATCTAATTTTGATGTGACAGTCATGGCTTTGACTTCATCAGAATATGGGATGGATCTATTAAGAAGGTAGTAGGGTGTGATGTCCTGGTATTTGGATGACATACACAGAGTAGGAAGTAAAATTCCTATACCACGTTCGGTTATACTGTGGTCGTCACACAATTGTTTCTCCACAAAGGATATGCATATAATATTAGACATTCTGGTTTCTAGATCTATGGTTTTAGATCTTGATTTGGGTAGTTTCCCAATGTAGGTACATTGACAGTATTCTAAAGGTATTTAGAATAGATGACTCCTGGCATGGTGGTGTACCTGCAGGTGACGGAGTCACCCTCTCTAAAGGTGTCTTATAGACTAAAGGGGAGAGGGATGTGCATGATTGGCAGATCACTTGCTTAGGCAATTGAGTCAATCATGAGATGTCAAGTACCACACCAGATGTTGTTTTTGCACTAGATGAGATAAGTTTATATTAATCCAATCCTGAAGAAACATAAGGAAGCAGTTTTAGAACTTAAGTGCATGTTCTGCAGATTTGATGACGGCAGCCTCCTTCGGGAAACAGTTATCATTCCAGGCTTCAAAGGTGACATGGATCACAGAGTGATTATCAGAGTTATAGTTTTCCCTCTGACGAGGGACAGTATTATGGACAGGTGGTCCAAGAGAATACTGTGGGAGGCATGGTGCAGGATACTGATTAGGTTCAGTTGACGATACAGTCTAAGAAGTTTGGATTTAAAGTTCATTTATGAACTAGGTCCCATCAGATATCCAGACATATTCTAAGACATGTATTACTTGATTCGGGAGATGGCTTTCTCCGCGAACTTGAGATTAAGAGAGACATAGAAAGAAACATCAGGGCGGATCCACTCACTGAGGCTAAGAGTATGTGACATCGCAATAATAGCCTTAAGTGCAAGTGGGAGATTGTTGGTTATAGTGCTCTCTAAGTCAATTATTGGATCGCAGATACGTGATTACAATGATTGAGGGAGGACCTATACCGATATGAAAGTCTTGCTCGAGATGATAGTATGCTATCTGGTTTGACTTTATCATCGTTTACATGCTTTAGTTCTCTATTGCATGTTGATAGAGCCCATAGGATTCTTGCTTGACTGCCAGCAGTATGATGGCGATCAAATACGTGGGAGCTGGGGTCTATAAGCACATCCTTAAAGAGTCCCTAGTAGTAGGAGTTTCGAGACAGGGCATCGATACTTCAGAGTAGACTAGTGTATACAGTCGAGACCCCGACGAGGGGCGATGGCCGGTCTCACAAGCCATTGGTGTCAGTTAGTTCACCTAAGATGTATACAGGTGCTCATTGAGTACACCGGACAGGACTCGCCGGGAACATGCTAGTTGGTATTATATATATCGTCAGATAGCAGTTCCCTGGTGACATGTGTACAGGTTAGTATGTCGACCTGAAATCGTCATTTGTCTCGTGTGAGTTCCCACTGTGCTTTGATTTCTACCCTACCACGCTCAAAGGAGACGTGCAAACAGGTGTTTTTTGGGTACATTCCCGAGCCACATGGAGGCAGTGAGCGGATCGTCGGGGATTCGTCTCTCCCAGTATTGGGGGTTGATGTCATACAGTGCACGGGTGGCCATCACTAGAAATCCTCGGCCGAAGTAGTGGAGAATTACTGATTTGGATCAGTAGTTTCTCAGGTGGTGATGGGCTTCATACCGACACGAATTATCGCGTTATTAGGGGTCTGACTTTATCCACCCCCTAGACTCGATATGCGATACTCTTAGACGAACGGACCGGACTGTACGGATATTGTCACCGTCAGGCTCAGTAGGGTTTCTGGATGAGTTCGCTCGTCAGCTTCCCTTCCAATCAATACATAGTCAAACGTTACGTACAACTTGTATCTCTGACGTGCTAGTGGTTATACCCAGTGCCAGTGTATTGATGAGTCATTAGAGTCCCCCACAGACAGTTTCCCAAGTTCGGGCGAAATGTTGTAAAGGCCGTATGGTTTTATGGCAGGGTTCGGAAAATGCACGTGCGTTTACGCACGTGTCATATTTCGGGCAGATAATACTGGTGGGCTTTGGTTTAAGCCGGATCCGAGTATTATACTGTGTAGATATAATATCTTTGTCTCAGTTGCATTTGTATTCGGTCGTAATACAAATGCGGGTATGTTTATACTGTTACAGGGTTATCCTGAAATTCGTTTCAGGATCACTTTTGGAAGTTGCCAGTTTTCAGTTTTCTATCACCCGTATTTAACATTCGGTTAAAGACGGATTTATTTTTTCTTGAGATGAGTGTGGAAGCTTCTAGAAGGTGACTAGGATGGTGAGGTGTTAAGTGACTCTTTAGTGCATTTAATAATTCATTTAATGCAAGGGTAACTAGGTTAAGATGATTCATTGTTTGCATTGATTATTTGTGCAAGGTGGATAATGACTCATTAGTTCTTTTATGGTTATGGTTACCTCATTCCTTGCTCCTACACTCACCCCCTCCACCATATATTGGCCGGCCCTTCATGAGTGAGAGAGGATGGATTTTCATTTGGGAAATTATGATAGTTATTTGGTTCATGGAAATTAGAATAGAAAAGTTTCTCATTTCATATCGATCCGAAAGGCAACTTCATTAACCGTTCGTCCATAGCTTCGGACGAAGTGAGACAAGGTGTTCTACTCATTCTCTACATAAATCTTGGTCATCTCTTTTAGCAAACTTGATGATCGAGTTGCCTTGGTTTAGAGGCGGGAGCCCGTTTAAAGATCCGTCGACGTGGTGCCACCTGGACGAGAAAACTGGAGATTCAGGAGATCGGAGCAGCCGCAACAAAGCGTGGGATGTTGGTTGAAGACCGAACGACTCGGATCGTTCGGTATAACATTTCTACCCACTTTGTAGTTTGTTAGTTTAGCTTTAATGGCAGATCCGGGTTATAGTATACGATAGCGCCAGTTGTAAAAGTTTTTGTTCCGCATTTGGCGTCTGTTAGACTGCCGGGGCGCTACCGTGTACTTAAAGAAGAATCCGAATGGATTTGAGCATAGCCACTGGAGAAAAGGTTTCGTCATAGTCCAAACCAGGTCTTTGACGAAAACCCTTTGCAACAAGTCTTGCTTTATAGGTTTCAACCTGCCCATCTACACCAATCTTCTTTCTGAAGATCCATTTGCAGCCTACGGGTTTTACCCCTTCTGGAGCAATGTCCAAATTCCAAACTTTGTTGGTGTACATGGACTCCATCTCAGTTCGCATTGCATCCAGCCATTTACTGAGTCACCGCTCTGAATGGCATGCTGGAAGCTAGTAGGCTCATCATTTTCAATGATGCAATTCTCTCGATCTCCGTCTATGAGAAAACCGTAGTATCTCTCGGGTGGATGAGACTGCCTACTACTCCTGCGGAGTGGCGCTGGAATGTCCGGTTCTTCTAAAACCTCTTGTTCTAGCAAGCTTTCAGTAATAGCTTGTGCTTCTGGAATTTCTTCCAGTTCTATTGCACTCCCACTTATCTGATTTTCTAAAAATTCAGTTTCCAAGAAGTGGGGATGCTGAGAAACAAAAACCTTTTGTTCCTCTGCGGAATACCAAAGATACCCCCTGGAGTTCTTGGGGTATCCCACTAACTTACACAGTACTGAGTGTGCCTCGAGCTTGTCCGCATGCTGCTTCTTTACAAAAGCTGGACATCCTCATGTCTTAAGATACTTAAGACAGGGTTTCTTCTCACTCCACATCTGATATGGTGTGGTAGGCACAGTCTTGGTTGGAACCTTGTTCAAAAGATATGCAGCTGTTTTTAGTGCATAATCCCAGAAAGATCGCGGTAACTCAGCCTTACTCATCATCGAACGAACCATATCTAATAGGGTTCGATTCCGCCTTTCCGATACACCATTGTGTTGTGGTGTGCATGGAGGAGTAAGCTGAGAGAGAATTCCATTCTCTTTTAAGTAGCCCAGAAACTCGGCACTCAAGTATTCACCACCTCGATCAGATCTCAGTGTCTTGATACTTTTGCCTGTTTGTTTTTCCACTTAATTCTTGTATTCCCGTAATTTCTCAAAGGCCTCGGATTTATGCTTCATTAGGAAGACATGTCCATACCTAGAGAAATCATTCGTAAAAGTAATGAAGTATGAATAACCACTTCACGCATGTGTAGACATTGGACCACAAACGTCACTGTGTATGAGTCCCAAGAGCTCGCTCGCTCTTACTCCGTGTCCCGTGAACGGAGTCTTTGTCATCTTTCCCATGAGACAAGATTCACAAGTAGCATAAGACAGATACTCGAACAGATTCAAATATCCCTCTTTATGTAACTTCGTTAACCGTGTCTCATTGATGTGACCCTGTCTACAATGCCATAAGAAACCTGATTTGTTTCCGGAGACTTTCTTTTAAGTGTGTTCTGGAGACTGAAAACCTGAGCTTGATTTAATACGTATATCCGTTTTCTAATGTACCTGACCCAATCAGAACTTGATTTAAGTGGATGTGGACCACGTCGCTTACAAAAGTAAAATCATATCCTTCCATAGAAAGTAAGGATACAGATATGATATTACAAGCTATACTAGGTACATACAAACAGTTACGTAGAATCAATATCTGCCCACTTGTCAATCCAAGGTGATATTCCTCTACGGATTCAGCGTCCACGCTCATTCCGTTAGCAACCCTGAGAGTCATATCATCTAACCTGATAACTCTACGGTTTCTCAAAGCCTGTAATGAATTACATATGTGAGATCCTGATCCGGTATCTAGTACCCAGGAAGTAGAGTTAATTGACATACAGTTTTCTATTACAAACACACCCGAAGCCGAAGCCACAACATGCTTCGAATCCTGGCTACTGGCTTCCAAAGCCCTGCAATCCATCTGCCAATGTCATTTCCCATAACAATAGGGACGTCCCTCCTTCCCTATATCTAGTCCAAAAACTTTTGCCCTTCCCTTTCCCTCTACTTCCCTGGTTTCCTTCAGGGTGTAAGTAGAGGTCAGAGACTGTAGAATCAAGTCAGTATTTGACCCGTTCTTCAACGTGGTCTTCAGGTCCGTGAGCTCATCAAAATAGCTAGTCTCTGTAAGGACGTTGTCCCCTACAGATGACCCGACAGCCAATCTCGCTTGAAGCAATTCGTTCGAGGTCTCATATCTTGCGATACGAGATTGCCCTCCATATAAATCTTTGTTATAGAGGAAGACAGAAACTAAGTCCATCTTCTCGTGCTGCCTCTGGTATGCACTATCAACTGAGGCCAACACGAGGCACTTGGCATTCGCACAGTCTTTTTCCGATGTCTTACGGATATCAGTATCCGCGACGATGGAAACTGGTCCTGAGACGGCAGGGGTTTGATTAGTGAAGAGGTGTCCCAGTTTTTCATGGGTAATGGATATCTGGACAGACCATTGCCAGTCATTACAGTCAGATTCAGTCATTTTATTATCTAGATGTAACCTATGTCTGGTCACTGGGTCGCTGCAATTAAGAGAGAGAGAAGAAAACACTTAGCATGATGCTCTTGCAAGTTTAGATTGGTTTTTAATTTATCTAAACAGGATGTCTCCCACTGTTTCTCGAATCCTTCCTCAAACCATAAAAGAAGAATTAGTCAGGATTAATCTCACCGTATAATACTTGCTTAACCGTTCAGCCAGGCTAGTGTCGGTACTTCGAGGGAGGTTTTACGACGCTTTCGCGAAGTTCCTTAATTAAATAACCTCTTTTCCCTGGAGGCGTAGCCCCGCTAACACTGTTCTAGACACCTACTTAGTTTATAGTTTTGATCGTTAAGTGAAAAAAATCTCCCGAGGAGTAGTAGATACTCACAGTAGGATCGGGATCCAAATATCATTGTGTGATAATGCTGAAGGAATCCTACCAAAATTATCAAACTCTAAATAGTATGCAGCACTAGCAAGTTTCAATTTCCTTAGAAACTCCCGTTGTGGATTTTTGCCCCATGCTCTTATGACCTTGACGAAGGTCAACAAATCATAAGTCATATGTCAAGTTCTACCCATCATTTTCCAGGTTAATTTGAACCCACCGGTATATACTCTTGACGATGGTCAACAAGGTAATACGACTGTCCCAAACCAACGCATCTATCTATGCAACATATGAACACCCAACAGCTACCAATCACTATGCCTTGACGAAGGTCAACAAACCTAGCTTGAATACTATTGAATATACATATGAAATGACAGAGGGCTATGAATGGTTTTGGTGAAACCGTGAACGTAGTGAACTTGATATAATCGAAGGAACCTTGATAGCTTTTAAAAGAAGTGGTTTAAGCTCCGCGTTTTTAAAAGTTTTGCTGTTTTGAAAAAACCGAGTGATTTTGAAATTGTTCCAATGATTCAACTTTGGTTTATTTTCTTTGCATTAATATAATGCGTCCCATCAATTAATCCTACCATTGCATAAAACAATGAAAATATGACGTACGCTTATGCCATCCGCATTCGCCACTGGGCCCCATCATCACCCGTTAGGTTACTTAACTAACGACAGGGTGGGGGATGGACTAGCGCGGATGCAAAACATAAGCAATGCCTACTAGATATCATATATAGATATATACATTCGTCAGATGCAATGATAGCCATTCCAGATCATAGATGAACACATTGGATATACTAGGAATCCGTGCTTCGTTTGAGCCTGCAACGAAAGACGGATTACACAGTCGCGATGAATAGCTAAACCCCACCCTAGACCCCTACGGGTGCAGAAAACTACCCGCCAAATACCCGAAGTGAAGCAAACTCCTTCAACAATGTGAGTAGGCCACTCAGCACTTCAAAGTACCCGGTAGTTTGTGCACCCCACCTTGGGTCTTCCTAGGAGAAAAAACAGTAAAAGAAATAATATACATTGGTGGCTACAACCTCAACCCGGATGTGTGGCCATAAAATAATATTACATCAAATTACAAATATTACATTGAATGAAAAATGAAAACCGCCATCTCACATCCCCGGCTATTCATCACGATGATCCAACAAGTTCATATCCACAAACCAAGATCACAGATCACAGATATGCACAACCCCCACTAATCGACGTATAGCGATTAATAGACGTTCAGTACATATATCATTTCACAAACACAGAACATTAAACGACGTTAAAGTTACGACTTTGAAACACCCGCAGTGCTACAGTGAATAACTTTCAGTAAAGTCAAAATCGGCGAAAGCAAACAACTCCTAAAACCCAAGATTTAAGTCAAAAAGCCACACTACAAAAATAAACCATTTCCTCCATGCCCAAACTGAGCTCACCAGTTTTCCAGGCTATGTGGCAGGCCCAAACTTCGAGGAAATGCTCCGTTTTTGTTCTGTGCTCATTTTACTGCTCAAATAACACTACTTGTTTAAATAATTTTTAGAGTGCATTCAAAAATCGACAGAAACTTAACTTTTGGGTCCGTTGTTTTCGGGTTGTTTCGGTTTCATAGTTTAACACGTCGTTTAAACTGTTAGTTATGGTTTAGCGAGGCTCTAATACCACTGTAAGTCTATGTCGCTCACCCCGCAAGCTACCGAGTAGGCGGAACAAGTAAAAATTGAAACTTTCTTACATAGAAACATAGACTAAAGCTAAAGGATCTTTGACAAACAATTACTAACGAACTACGAAGGTTTAATCTACTGTGTTGTAAAGATTATACCTCATGAAAACTGTCCTTCGGTTCTTTTCTCCGTAGTCCTCCTCGTCCGTGCGAGCTCAGAGGATCGATCCGGATCTTGGTCACCTCCACGGCCTCCTAGAGTCGAAGACGATCCACCCGAGAGTCTATAGTCCGAGCTCCACCCCAAGCCGAGGTAACTAGGGCAACAAGTTTGCTATGCTTGATGTCCTAGGTGATGTAGAGGAAGAAGATGGATTTGTTTGTCTATTTTATTTCTATTTTTCTCAACACATGAGAGCTATAGAAAAAACTAGAGAGGAGGAAGAAGAAGAACCATGGGAGCTTTCTTTTTGATGAAAGAGAAAGAAAATGAGGTAATCATCCATAAGAAATTTTTTTAGTAATCGTTTATCATGATAAATTATGATGGCTACCCTTAATTTGACCATTATGATCTCAAAGATAAATCCAAAAGAATAAGAAGAGTCTAGTGCTTGCAAAATATCTAAGTCAACAATGGTCAACTAGGTCAAATTGTCAGGAAAGGTCAAATGGTCAAACCAATTAGCCAAAACACAATTATCATTAAAAGATTAGTAAACATTTTCCATACCTCATATTGGTTTTGACCAAGTCAATGGTCAATACCCTAATGAGACACATCCTTCTTCGCTCCTCATAACCGTGCATACACATCCGCATCCGTATTCCGTAAAACACGAATACACAGAAGACAAAACTAATCCGACTATTTAATACTACGATCCGGATTAAACCAAATCCCACTAGTATTATCCGCCCGAACATCATACGCGCACAAGTGCACGTAAGTAATCGTAGCCCTGCCGTAAAACCATACGGCCTCTACATCTTTTGCCCAGTGCAGGGAAACTCTTTGTGTGAGACTCTAAAGACTCGACACTACGCTGGCAGTGGGTTTAACCACAGACCGCAAGCGGCACTAGTTGTACGTAACGGTCCCCAGGTAAATGTCGATAAGAAGACCGATGCGGTAAACCCATCCGAACTCCTACTGAGCCTGAATGTGAAAATCTCCATACAGTTCGGTCTGTTCGTCTAAGAGTATCACATGTCGGGCCTGGGGGGCAGTAAACGTCAGACCCCTAATAGCGGTACAATTGGTGCCGGAGTGTAGCCCAGAACACCCTGAGAAATTACCGGAAACACTACCAGTAAATCTCGCTTGCCCTGGCCAGGGACTTTATGTAATGGCTCTCCTAGACACAGCGTGATATCAACCCTAATACCGAGAGAGAAGAATCCTGTCTAACCGCTACAGCCATCAAGTGATTCGGGACTGCACCCAACTACTACCTGTTTGCACGACTCCTTTGAGCTGTGGCAGGGTAGTAATCAAACTACAGTGGGAACACACTCGAGGCGAAATAGCAGTGTCAAGTCGACGGACTAAGTTGTACTCCTGTCACCTGGGAACTGTTATCTGACGATAGGTATAGTACCAACCAACAGTTTCCGACGAGTCCAGTCCAGTGCACTCGTAACTTAACGAGCACCCGTATACTATCTCCAGTACGACGTACTAATGGCTGTGGGACAGACCATCTCCCCTGCTGGGATGAGAAGCGTATACGCTAGTCTACTCCGGAGTATCGATGCCCCGTCTCGATAATCCTACGACTAGGGACCTGTAAAAGGATGTGCTTATAGATTACCCAGCCCCCACTAGTGTGACTGCCATCACAACGCTGGTAATCAAGCAAAGATCCTAAGGGCTCCACTAATATGTATAAGCGATATGCTAAAAGAAACACATGCACATATTGAAGTAGAAACAAACCAAGTAGCATACTACCATTTTGAGCAAGAATGCCTATACAACTGTGAATATCCCAAGCTTCCATTAAGTAATATACAAACTAATATGATACAGTAATGGCCTCTAAGGAATATACACTAACACCATGTACACCAACAAAGTATGCACTTTGAACATTGCTCCAGAAAGGTTAAAACCCGTACGCTGCAAATGGATCTTCAGAAAGAAGATTGGTGTAGATGGACAGGTTGAAACATATAAGGCTAGAGTTGTTGCAAAAGGTTTGCGTTAAAGACCTGGTTTGTACTATGATCAAAGCTTTTCTCTAGTGTCTATGCTCAAATCCATTCGGATCCTTCTTTCCACTGCTGCCTTCAAAGATTTTGAGATCCGGAAAATGGTAGTGACCGCTTTTCTAAATGGACATTTGGAAGAGTGCGTCTATATGGATCATCCAGAGGGTTTTAATCAGAGTGGGAGCAGCGGGAATGTGTGAATGATGCTTAATTCCATTTATGGACTAAAGCAGGCATCGCGGAGTTGGAACATCTGTTTTGATGGACAGTCAAAGAATTTGACTTTATCAAAAATCCAGATGAACCATGCATTTATAGTAAGATTGTGCTCCCATTAGTCCTTTTTGGTTAGCAATAGAACTGAAAGAGATGTCTCCGAAGACTGATTTGGAAAGGGCTCGCATCACATCTATACCCTACGCTTCTTCGGTAGGCTCTATAATGTATGCGATGTTGTGTACAAGACCAGATATTGCTTACGCACTTAGCATGGTAAGCCGGTATCAGTCAAACCCAGGGGAGAAACACTGGATAGCAGTAAAGAACATTATCAAGTGCCTGAGAAGTACTATGCAGATGTTCTTGGTGTATGGTGGAAAAGGACCTCCAGATCGAGGCCTTTGCTGACTCCAACTTCCAGAGTGATAAGAATGACTCCAAGTCCATGTCAGGTTATGAATTTACCCTCACTGGAGGGGCGGTCTGTTGGAAGAGCTCCAAGAAGGACACCGTCGCACACTCGACGATGGAAACGGAGTAGTTCGCTGTATGAGACGCCCCAAAAGAGGAAGTCTAGATAAGGAAGTTCTTAACTTAACTTCAGGTGGTTCTTTCCATTGTTGGTTTAATACTTTAGTATTGTAACAACAAACGGCGCTATAGCTTTGGGGAAGGAACCCAGGTCCCATCAGTGATGCAGTCATATCTTAAGGCGGTACCATCTGATCAGGGAGATCGTTGATCCCTAGGAGATCGAGGTGAGGAGAGTAGATATGGAGAAAAACACTGAAGATCCACTCACAGAGGCCATCCCTCTGACAGTGTTCGAGAGGCTATTCGAGATCATCGGTATCCGATATGCCAGTTTATGGACTTAGTGCAAGTGGGAGATTGTTAGTGATATATGCCCTAGAGGCCATTATTGTATCATACTGGATTGTATATTACTTAATGGGAGCTTGGGATATACACGGATATAGTAACAGTCTTGCTCAAAATGGTAGTATGCTACCTCGTTTGTTTCTACCTCAATGTGTGCATGTGTTTTCTTAGCATATCGCTTATACATATTAGTAGAGCCCTTATGATCTTTGCTTGATTACCAGCATTGTGATCGTAGTCACACTTAGTGGAGGCTGGGTAATCTATAAGCACATCCTATATAGGTCCCTAGTCATAGGATTATCGAGAGGGGGATCGATACTCCACAGTAGACTAGTGTATACGCTTCTCATCCCAGCAGGGGAGATGGTCTGTCCCACAGCCATTAGTACGTAATACTGGAGATAGTATGCAGGTGCTCATTAGGTTATGAGTACACTGGACATGACTCGTCGAGAACTGTTGGTGGGTATTATATCTATCGTCACGTAGCAGTTCCCAGGTGACATGAGTACAGCTTAGTCCGTCGACTTGACACTGCTACATCGCCTCGAGTGTGTTCCCACTGTACTTTGATTACTACCCTATCACGGTTTAAAGGAGTCATGCAAACAGGTAGTAGTTGGGTTCAGTCCCGAAGCACTTGGAGGAATTGGCGGTTAGATAGGATTCTTCTCTCTCGGTATTGGGGGTTGATATCGCGCTGTGTTCGGAAAGCCATTACACAAAGTCCTTGGCCAAGGCAAGCGAGATTTACTTGTAGGTACTCCAGTAGTTTCTCATGGTGTTTTGGGCTATACCCCGACATGACTTATTGCGCTATTAGGGGTCTGATGATTACCGCCCCCTAGGCCCGATATACGATACTCTTAGACGAACATACCGGACTGTACGGAGATTGTCACATACAGGCTCAGTAGGAGTTCACATGAGTTAGCTCATCGGCCTTCTTATCAACACATACCTGGCTAGCTGTTATGTGCAGCTAGTACCACTTGCGGCTTATGGTTAAACCTACTGCCAGTGTAGTGTCAAGTCTTTAGTGTCCCACATAGAGGGTTTCCCTGCACTGGGCAAAAGGTATAGAGGCCGTATGGTTTTATGGCAAGGCTTCGATCACGTACGTGCACTTTTGCGCGTGTGATGACCGGGCGGATAATACTAGTGGGCTTTGGTTTAAGCCGGATCCTATTATTATATTGATGGATTGTTTCGTCTCTTTGTATTCGTGTTCTTCGGAATGCGGATGCGGGTATGTATATACGGATGATGAGCATTCTCGTAATTATCCAGGAAAGCTTATAGAAGAAGGTAACCTAATTAGTGTTTTAATTCTTTAATGGATTAAAACAATTAGGTGGAGGAAATGAGGTGTTTACTTGACAAAAGAATAGCACATGGCTCTTGGTGACTCATGGCATGACTCATGGTGTGATCATTACACTAGATATTTTGAATCAAGCATGCTTGATATTTATATTTGGATGCTTAATATTTTATTAAGTGTGGTTATTATTCACAAGTTATGAGCCAAGTGTTTTCTTTAGTTAAGCTAGAACACTCTCTCTTCCTCAAGTGACCTTCTTCCTCCTCTAAACCCTAATCCTCTCATGTGTTGAGAATACAAGGGTTCCAAGAGACAAATCACTCCATCTTCTCACTCTACACCATCTAGGCCTTCTAGTTTAGCAAAATAGATGTCGTAGTTATCTCATATTCGATATACGAGCTCGGATTATAGACTCTCGGGTGGATCGTCTTTGACTCGAGGAGGCCGTCGAGGTTGCTGCGATCCGTTCTGATCCTTGGAGCTGACGACGAGGTGGAGGACAGCGATGAAAACCCGATGGACTTGGTATCGTGAGGTATAAATTTTTTCTAAGTAGTTAAACCCCATAGTAGTTTGTTAGCTACGGCATAGCATCGATCCTGGAGTTTAAGTCGGTGTTACGAGCTTTGAAAAATTATTTTTTGCATATTCCGCCTCCCCGCGAACACGCGGGGTGCGCGACATCGACTTACACAAGTATTTTTCTACCTCTTTCTCACTTTGATTCTCAACTCATTAGTCTGTAAGTGAGAGTCAGAAGAAGGAGGAGCTAAGACAAGCGACAAAGCAAATCATGAAATGAAAACAATTAAACCAAAATGAATATGGCTAGCATGATTTTGTTCAAAGTATTTTTCCAAATAGACCATACATGAACAGTGCATACAAATGCATTAAACAAATACAAAGATATTTCCATCACCATTCTTTCTCCATGCCTCACCTTTACACCAAATTTCTATTTTTAACAAAATAGAAAATCCATAATAAGGTGTCCACGTTCTAGAATGTGTTCTTGTATAAATACAAGAATACATTCCCGTATATACATATCCGTATTCATATCAAAATACGAATATTGTTGGGTTATGCCAGCACCCTGGCCATCAAACCGTGGCCGATTGTGGAAAAAAAATTCTAAACTGGTTCTAACACAATTCACTACCCGGATCTACCATAAACCTTAAACTAGCATTATGTAAAGAGAGTTAAGAATGGTTATACCGAATTGATCCGTGTCCTTCAGTTTTTAACTATAATCATAAGCTCCAAGCACCTTGAACAAGCTTGGTCTTCGGTCTCCCTCCATCGAAGATGATCCACCTGAGAGTTTATGAATCGAGCTCCAACCTCATAACTGAGGAAACTTGGGTACCTAGTTCGCTAAACCAGATAGCCTAGAAGAAGTAGAGAGTGATGAAGAATTAGTTTGTCTCAAGACACCCTAGGTTTCTCAACACATGAGCCTTGTAGGGTGGTGGTAGAAGAAGAAGCTTGAGAATGAGAGTGTGGAAAAAAAATCTCAAGTGAGGAAAAATGGCTAAGTGTTGTGAGAGATATCAAGCATGCTAGAAACTAAAGAAAATATCTGCAAGTCCACAAATATCTCAGAACACTTACCAAAATATTAAGCATGCCTCAATAGTGTCCATGAGTCACACCCATGAGTCACCAAGTGAGTCATGCTTGAACAAATGCAATAAAACCCTCATCCTCCACCTCATTAACCTTTTAATCCAAAAAGGTTAAAACCAAAATAAGGTGGCAACTTCTAGAAGTAACTTGTAATAAATTACAAGAATACCCCTCATCCGTATATACCTACTAATATCTGTATTCCGAAAAATACAAATAAAAAGAGATGAAAATAATCCAACAATATAATACTAGGATCTGGCTTAAACCAATGCCCACTAGTATTATCCGTCCGAATCATGATCCGTTCACTAGTGCACGTATATGCTCGAACCCTGCCGTAAAACCATACGGCCTCTACATCGTATCGCCTGAAGCAGGGAAATCCTCTATGTGTGACTCTAAAGACTCGTCAATACGATGGCAGTGGGTTTAACCACAAGAATGTCAACGACACTAGTTGTACGTAACGGCTACCCAAGTATTGAGCAAAAGGGAGGCCGACGAGCAAACTGTTAGTTATATGTATGCCCTAGAGGCCATTATTCTACATGTGATGTATATTATAGTAGATGCTTGGATATATATAGAAAGGACTTTCTTGCTCGACATGATAGTATGCTATCTGGTTGCTTTTTATCTTAACATGTTAACTTGTAAATGTGATGTTGTCTTGCTCTCACATGTTGATAAAGCCCTTAGGTTGTATACCTGACTACCAGGACTATGATGGAGATCATACTAGTGGGGCCAACGGTAGTCCGCAAGTACACCTTAAAATTGTTCTTAGTCGAGGGTGTATCGAGACAGGGCATCGATATTCCAGAGTAGACTAGCGTATATGCATCTTGACCCTTATGATGGGTGATGGATGATCCTACATCCATTGGTGTTTGACATCAAAGATGGTATACGGGTGCTTAGTGGAGTCTGGGTACACTGAACGGACTCACCGAGAACTCCTAGTTGGTATTATACCTATCGTCAGATAGCAGTTCTCTGGTGACACTGGTACAGGTTAGTCTGTAGACCCGAGATCGTCATAGAGTCTTGTGTGATTCCCACTGTGCTTTGATTTCCACCTTACCACGTTCAAGAGAACGTGCAAAACGATGGCTTTTGGGCACTGTCCCGAATCTCATGGAGGCAATGAGCGATAGGAGGGGATTTGTCTCTTTTGGTATTGGGGGTTGATGTTGCGCTATGCTCGATTGGCTATAACTGGAAAGTCCCTGGCCAGGGCTGATACGGAGATTTACTGATAATTGTTATCAGTTGTTTCTCGACCCGTTGTGAGCCTCACATCGGCACGAATTATCGGTTATTGGGGTCTGACGTTTACCACCCTTATATTTGATATGCGACATATCAGACAAAGAGACTGGACTGTACGGTAGTGTTACTGACAAGCTTTTGCAGGAGTTAAAGCGGGCTTGCTTGATGATCTTCTGATCGTTCAATACCCGGGTTGCCGTTACTTCCAGCTAGTACCACTGACGGCTTGTGTGTGCTTGATGTGATCATCACCTACTGCCGGCGTATTAACGAGTCTTTAGAGTCCTACACAGAGGTTTCACTGGCTAAGGAAAAACGAAGTAGGAACACATATGTGATATGTGCGGGACCAAGATTAATACAAGTAGGTGATACCGTATTCTATTATCACGATATAAGGTATCGATCGGTTATATGAGATATAGCCGGGTTATCGAATCAAGTGTTGATTCGATAAGTCGATATAGTATCGGTCGGTTATATGAGATATAGTCGGGTTATCGAATCAAGTGTTGATTCGATAAGCTGATACAAATAATATTAGTCGGTCATATGAGATATAACCGGATTATTAAATCAAGTGTTGATTTAATGTATAATTATATATTTGATTTATTAATTTACATTAACTAATATTAGCTCACTTAAACATTTCTTTTTCTCACTTATGTGCATAAAGTATATATGTGATATATATTAATATATATTTTTGTGTCGTGCTTGATGATACACACTACATGGGTGTATGAGACTTACACCATGCTTATGATAATTGTGAGGTTTAAATATTTGAAGAAAATCTAAATTAGTTGGAAATTAGTCACATGCATGAAGCTTGTGGATGCTTTGAATTAGTTCACTAATTTTGTTTTACCTAAGATATTTATTAACCTATCCATTATCACTTAGCCATGGTTATGTCTCTATATGAGTTAGTATATGATACAAACTCACCCACAGTTGCCATTAATTCTCTCAACTTTTATTTGGTTCATCTTCATCAAGAGAAAGAGAGAGCTCTTTAGGTTTTTGAGAGAAGAAGAAAAAGAGTGAGAAAATTAATTCTAAAGTGAGCAAAAATCAAAAATCCTACTTCATCATCCTCTGCTAGATTAGCACTTTAGTATAGGGTGTTAGCTTCACTAATCCCATATTAGTGAAGAGGTAACTTGGGTTAGTGACTCATCGAAGTAGATCATCTTCGGCCACAAAGACTTCGTGCAAGATCGTTGCTTTCTTCTTGTGGAGCCGTTCAAGAGTCCGGGAGTTCAATGATCGCAGCGAAAGGACCACTACAAGGAGCTATAGAAGTGAAGGACTGGACTACAAAGGTTGTAATCCCTACTCACTTAGTTGTAAAGTAGTTTACACATTGTTTTGTCTAGGTCTTTAGTTAAGATTCTAGGGTTAGGATTTTTTTGTACGGCAAATTTTTGAAAATGGCATGGACGATGCCTCCCGAAACCTTGCTGTCATGCCGAACAATCCTACATTAGTATCAGAGCCAAGCTAGAGATTTAGACGATGTATATAGAATTATGAAACCGAAAAAACTCCGAAACACCCGATACACAAATCTAGTTTCTGTCGAAATTTTAAAATCATCGAAAAAAATTTTAAACAACTGCGGAATGTTGTATGAGATACAACATGAACACAATACAAAATTTAGCCCCAGACCTCAGAGTTTGGCCGTCCAGATAGCCTATAAAACCGGCCTACTCGGTTTTTTGGTGGAGTCAAGTGTTCAAATTTGTACTATGTTCCAGACTCTGGGTTTTGGTGTTTTAGGTGTTGTTTGTTTTTGCTAAATTTGCATGTGATGTTAACTTTCTGCAAAGGCCACTCGGAGTGTTTCGTAATTGTAATTCTAACAGTTTTTCGGGTTGTTTAGATGGTTTTAAAAAGTTCGAACGGCTATAAAATACCCACTTTGACCCTTGCCGGAAAATTTTCCAAGAGTTGGATTTTTTCCGAGTTAAAGAACATTCAAATATCATGCAAGTAATGCGGTGGACCCTCTAGAAGAACAAAACCCTAACTCGATTCTATGACCGTAAGAACCGCCGCTAAACTTTAAGGTTTGCGGTAGTTCCATGGCACCATAAGTGAGGCAAGGGTTGACCCTTCTACGGTTGGTCCATTGGTACTGTGGCATGTGATGAGTATTTTTAAACTACGCTCACGTATTGAGATTTTTGGGAAATTTTGGGTGTTTGTTAATTCGATCGGAATGTTTAACGTCGTCTAGCTTTTTCAGGAATGTGATACAATATATGGAATTCATATAGTTTGGCATGAAATCCAAAGTATGTGATATTTTGGGTTTATGATGTCTAAGATAATTGTGGATTCCAAATGTTGTAGTTTATCATTTTCTTTTCTACGACCGTAAGTGTAATATGTGGGGTATCACCGTTTTTGTTGCTATATGTCAACGACAATTGTGATACGCATATTTACTTACGTTGATGACATGTGATCTTAAGTGTTGCTGTGATATGTTGTATTGGATCGTCGTGTTTTGAATAGCCGGGGGTTTTATGTGAGATGAGAATTTTTATTTTCATTCATGTAAAATTCATTGTATATAATATTCTTTTATTGAGGCACTTCCGGGTTGAGGATGATGTCACCATTGTTGTATATTATTTACTTTTCCGCATTAGGATAGACCTAAGGAGAGGAGCACAAGTAATCGGGTTCTAGAGTCCAGTGGGAGACCATCTCGAGGAGTCAAGTCCGGGTCTCCTAACTCTAGAATTGGTAGGGTTGCTTGCCGCTCTCGTAGGGGTCTAGGGATGTAGGTTTGGCTATTCATCGCGACCGTAGAATCCGTGTTTTATACTGGCTTAAAATAAAACACGGAATTCCTAGTATATCTAATATTTCATATGTTATCTTCTGCTACTGATATTCTGTGATGTGATCACTTTATATATCCGAGACGAATACTTTATTATTGTATATATGATATATAATATACGTTTCTTATATTTTGCACCCGCGCTAGTCCCGCCCCGCTATGTCGTTAGTAAGTAACCTAACGATGCATAACGGGACACTGTGACGAATGCGGATGGCATAAGCGTACGTTGTATTTTGTTTTCTTCTGTGATGCTAAGGAAGCATAAATGATGGGAATTCATTAATGAGATTAATGAAAGAAAAGAAACCCAAACGATATTGTAGAATCATATTTTCAAAAAGGGTAGCTCTAGTTTTTGCTTTGCATAGCGGTATTCCTTGTAGAATATCCAGCACCTTATTCGATAAGGAAAGAGCCGAGATCCCTTCACAGGGAGTGACCTCTTTAGCGAAACTAACAGATGCTAAAACCAACTCGGTTTTGTCTTTTGATTGCTTCTTTTAGTTCTTACTTTGCATAGCGGTATTTATGAAATATCCTGCACCTTATTCGATAAGGAAAGTGCCGAGATCCCTTCACCGGGAGTGACCTCTTTAGCAAAACTAGTAAAAAGCCTAAAAAACATTCCTTTTCAAAAATCAATTGTTTCTACAACTATATCAAGTTCATTATGCAAAAGGTTTTCTTAAAAACCTGTCGTAGCCCTCCGTCATTTTAGATAAGTACTACTTAGTATTCGTTCTACGTTTGTTGATCTTAGCCAAGGCGTAGTGTGCGGTAGATAATTAGTGCTTATCTGCTGCATGCGATGCAACTGAGTTAGGGTAGTCGTACGACTTTGTTGACCTTAGCCAAGGGTCGTACGGGTGGGTTTAATTCAATCAGGAAATGACGGGTTCAACATGGCTAGCGCTTATGATTTGTTGACCGTAGGCAAGGTCATAAGACTCTACGGGTAAAAGCTTATCGGGAATTTCAAGCGTTGAAATTTGCAATGAGATTGCATACCTTCTAAATGGTGGCATCTTCTAGAAGTAACTTGTAATAAATTACAAGAATACCCCTCATCCGTATATACATACCCGTATCTATATTCCGAAAAATACGAATACAAAGAGATGAAAATAATCCAACAATATAATACTAAGATCCGGCTTAAACCAATGCCCACTAGTATTATCCGTCTGAATCATGATCCGTGCACTAGTGCACGTATATGATCGAACCCTACCGTAAAACCATACGGCCTCTACATCGTATCGCCCGAAGCAGGGAAACTATCTGTATTGGACTCTAAAGACTCATCAATATGCTTGTAGTGGGTTTAACCACAAGCATGTCAGCGACACTAGCTCTACATAACGGCTACCCAAGTATTGAGCGAAAGGGAGGCCGATGAGAAAACTCATCCTGAACCCCTACTGATCCTGTAAGTGATAGTATCCGTACAGTCCGGTCCGTTCGTCTATGAGTATCGCACATCGTGTCTAGGGGGATGGATAAAGTCAGACCCCTAATAACGCGACATTCCGTGTTGGTATGAAACCCATCACCACCTGATAAACTACTGATCCTAGATCAGTACTTCTCGACTACCATGGCCAAGGATTTCTGGAGATAGCCACCCGTGCACAACGCGACATCAACCCCCAATACCGGGAGAGACGAATCCGCGACGATCCTCTCACTGCCTCTATGTGGCTTGGGACTGTACCTAACTAAAACTTGTTTGCATGACTCCTTTAAGTGATGGTAAGGTAGTAATCAAAGCACAGTGGGAACTCACACGAGACAAATGACGATCTCAGGCCGACAGACTAACCTGTAAACATGTCACCTTAGAACTACAATCTGACAATAGGTATAATACCATCTAGCAGGTTCCCGGCCAGTCCGTCCAGTGTACTCATAACCCAATGAGCACCTGTATACTATCTTCGATGAACAAACTAACACCAATGGCTTGTGAGACCTGGCCACCGCCCCTCGTCGGGGTCTCGATTAGTATACACTAGTCTACTCTGGAGTATTAATGCCCAGTCTCGATACTCTCACGACTAGGGACTTTTAAGGATGTGCTTATAGACCACCTAGCTCTCACGTATATGGTCTCCATCATAAAGCTGATAATCAAGAAAGAATCTTATGGGCTCTATCAACATGTAATAGTGATGTGTAATACCACCTAAATCATGTACATGATGATAAAGACAAACCAGCTAGCATACTATCATTTTGAGTAAAACTATTCTACCCGTATAGGTCCTCCCTCAATCAGCATAATCGCGTGCCTGTGATTACAATAATTGCCTTAAGGGCACTATAGAAAACAATCTCCCACTTGCACTTAAGGCTAATTATTGCGGTATAACATACTCAAAGCCCGTGTGATACCGAACACCCAACTTCTCTACTAATCAGTCTCACAAAGCTCTTTAGTGAAACTATTGTGTTCGAGAAATAGCCTCAGTGAGTGGATCCGCTCCAATGTTTCTTTGTATATCTATCTATATCTCAACTTCGCGGAGAAACGACTATCTCCCAAAATGAGCAATACCTGTCTTAGAATTTTTTTGGATATCTTATGAGACCTAGTTAAAAAAAGAACTCCAAATCCAACAAACTTCTTAGACTGTATCATCCACTGAATTTAATCAGTATCCTGCGCCATGCCTTCCACAGTATCCGCTTGGACCACATTTCCAACATACTGTCCCTCAAAAGAGGGAAAACTAAAACTCTGACAGCCACTCTGTCATCCAAGTCACCTTGGAAGCCTGAAATGATAACCGTCTCCTGAAGGAGGCTGTCGTTACCATATCTTAAGAACATCCACTTATATTCAAAATTGCTTCCCTACGTTTCTCCAGGATCGGATTAATATATATACTTATTGCAGCTGATGCAAAATCAATATCTGGTGTGGTACATGACATCTCATGATTGACTCAATTGCGTAAGCAAGTGATATGCCAATCATGCAAATCCCTCTCCCCATCACTCTGTATGACATCCTTTAGAGAGGGTGACTATAACATTTCAAAAAAATAAAATATTATTTTTGGGGATTTTCATAATAAAATAATAAAATATTGAATATTTTAAATAAGGCGCTATAATTAAATACCGATAATTTGGGGGGGAAATTTGAAAATGTTGGAAATTACTAAAAAGATGGTGTTTTATGTGAATTATACAATTTTAAGTTTTTATGATTAATTATATGCTAATTTAATGCTAATTGCGATTAAAAATCGCTAATCGAGTTTTAAGCGTGTTTTGTGCAAAACATGCACCATATCATTTTTTTTCACTTGTTACATTTTCATGGCTTTCCTTCATGTTTATATCATGGTTGTTGATTTATTAGAGAGGGAAAAAGAAAAGAAAAGGAAAGGAAAAGAATATAATAAGAAGTATGGATAAGAGAGAGAGAGAAAGAGTGGGTGAGGGGTCAACCATTGGACCTAGCCATCCCGTCTTCAATTTTTTTCGCTCATTTCTCTCCTCTCCCTCTTCCCTAGTTGCTGCTGCTGCCCCTTCTTTCTCCTCCACAAAACCCCCAAAACTCCATGATAAATACCTCAAACCCAAAATCCCATTTCATTAAAAAGGTGCACAAGCTCAAGGGAAGCACATTGGTTCACGAAAGCAAGGATTTTGGACACTTGGGGCAACTCAAGAATTTTCTTGAGTTGCCAAATGAGGTATTTTCTGAACCTTTAGCTTATAATTTCCTTTTCTTTTACCTCCATGTTAGATTAGAATCGATATTGTGTGGTTTTGGGACCTTTGGAAACTTTAAGATAAGGGTTAGGGTTTGGCCTGAACTAATGGTGAAATTAAGGTTGATAGAGGCTATTCAACCTCTGTGGTGATTGATTGGAGACCCAAACCAGAGACCAGAACCCCGGAATACGGATTTAGAAAAGCCGATATCGGAAAAAATTGTTGATTCTGTGAGGGTTAATTGAAATATGCTATCACTCGGAGACTCTGAAACTTATTTTGCAAATACAGAGAGATGTGCAGGCACCCAGGAAGATAACCCCAAGACCCCAGCCCCTGAATCCATTATCTGGCCACAAATTTAATCCATATGGCCGCAAATTGCGGCATGGGTCCTACCATTTTGATCCGTGTTGGTTATGTAGCTTTATTTCTAGTAAAATAGACCCTTGCCATATGCAAAATTAACCAATTTGACCTAGGGTAAAATCTGGGACCTTTTCCTGAGTTGCTGTTTTGATTTGGGGTTTCGTTTTGCGTATTTTGAATTCTGGATTCTCGTATTTGTGTTTTACCTCGATCACTTGACGTTTGTACGACGATATCGAGGGTTGTTTGATGGTTTTGAAGGCGTAGTCCGTAGGTTCTAACCTATAGGCCTTAGCGTGCCGTTTTGGTTTCCGATGTGATTTTAATACGCATTTGCGATAGGTTTATGTGTAGGTACGCCGCGAAGACTTCGGGACGACAAACAAGCGCGTGGCGACGTCGGCAACGGAAGACGAAGAGTAAGGTGAGTAGATTATATCTACGGGGGAAGTCAGGTGGATGGCATATAGCACCCCCGCAGTTCGATGTTTAGTATACTATGTATATACTATATAGTTATACGTATATGATAGCGTTAGGTGTGACATGGATATTTGAGATGAGATTAGGTGTACTATGGTTAGATTAGGGTTTAGAAGTAAACTAGTATAGTTTCCTAGTTGAGAACCCTAGAATAGGTTTACACCCACACGCACACACATGCTTATCTGTTATACTTATACCTGGATGATGAGGATAGTGTATGATATTTGGAGATGAGTCGATGATATTGGGTATAGTGCCATGAGATCGGTGATATGATGTGGTTCGTATTTGGGATACAACATGAGATTTTAGCGGGCCTTTGGACCTATGCTTTACACACGCACTTATATTACATAGATGGTATCGGTTTGTACTAGACTTAGATCAGTACCCCAGTTCATGAGATATGGTGATAAAGATACCAGTTAATTGATGAGATGATTGTGATATTGACCCGTACCCAGATTTTGGATGACGTACGATGATTTACCGTACGAGCTGTATTTGATGATAAGATCCGCACTAATGACTCGAGGATGTTATATGATATTGTATCGTACGCAGTACCTTTGAGGCGGGATCACCGATTATTATATATATATATATATATATATATATATATATATATATATCGACTCGGATTTAGGTAGTTTCCATACCCCTCCCGATTAGCTTGTTAGTTAGATCTATAGTTTGCTTAGTAGATGTTAGACTAGACCGATGTCATACCTATTTCAAAAGCTAACGAATCGGGAGTATTTTAAAGACAGGAAAAGGGATTATACGGATATTTTCAAAAGACACACCTTTTTCTTAAAAACACCGTAGCTCTTATTTTACCAAAAACCCCGATTCGTCTTATTTCAAATGGCAAAACTGTATGACATTTTTATATTCATGCTGATTCTTCACTGTTGTGTTTATTAGTCGATTTCTGCATATTCTTGCTATTTGCATCGCATTACATGTGCAAATGTGTTTATTGTTATATCAAAACCATGCTGTTAGGACACTAGCACCATTATCGATGATGCATATGTTCCACGTACACCTGCTTGCCGGCTCACACACTTCATCATCCATAATTGCCATGTCACTACACTGTAGGACTGTTGCATTCAGGATATGATCCCTTGCATGGCATACTTGTGCACATACATACTGTACACTCATATTTGTGCACATACCTATTCTACACTCATACTTGTGCACATACCTATTGTACACTCATACTTGTGTACATACATACTGTACACTCATATTTGTGCACATACCTATTGTACACTCATACTTGTGCACATACCTAGTGTACACTCATACTTGTGTACATATACTTGTGCACACACCTACTGTATACTCATACTTGCGTACATACATATTGTACACCCATACGTGCATACATACGTATTTGCACATTGATCAGTTGAAAATACTGCATTTTTAACACGGCAATTTCCCTATCATTTGCACTCATCTAGAAGTGTTCGGTATTCATATTGCACATATTAGGAAAACATCTCTGAAATACCAGATTGCATGTGTTATACTTTAAAACCAGCACTTTAAAGGAAATTGACTGTTTATCATGGCATCGCATCATTCTTGTGTAGCGCAACACTTGTTTCGAAGTCTGTACAGGAAATTTTAGGAACCGAGCCAAAATTATGAAACAGTGCTGATAAAAATACGCCAACGCAAAGGCTAGAGATCTGGCAGTGATCAAGGACAAACTACAAGATTCAGCACATCAGGAAAATACCACTAAGTAAAGAATAAGCAGTACACAGAATCCCATACAGTGAAGCCATCACTTGGCCGCGGAACTGCAGCCGGAGCCGGCTTGAGTCACGGTTCAGCGGCGGATTTGCCACGTCATCAACAATTCTTTGCTTCATTATTCCTCTCTCAGTATGTACACCTCATCAAGCCAATGCAATTTCCAAATGACTCTTGAAGCTTCTGCCAGATCAGCAAGGATCATTAAATTAAGCTAATCTTGATTAAGCTCCTAACAAACTAGTTCTAGAAGCCCCCTCCAACTAACTACTTCTAGAAGCCTCTCTAGCTAACAAACTTTTGGAGGGAAATTCAAATTTTGAATTCTAGATCTATGGTTTTGAAAGTCTATAAAAAGGAGCCTAGATCTAGGGTTAATGGTTGTTCATGAGTACATTAATCTCCAATCCTCCCCATTTTCATCTACAAGTTGAGTGACACATCTTGTAGCCCTAATCCAAAATCCAAGCCAAATTCAAGATCCCGAGTACCATTCAAGTGAGAAGCCTTCAACCTTCTAGGAGCAGAGCCGATCTTCAATCGAGCAAGTGATCCAAGCCGATCCGCGACTCAAGAAGACGAGCGAAGCCAAATCGACGATCGAGTTCTTCCTCTTGTAGTTCTTGAGCGATTTGTAACGGAATTGTTGATAAATAAAAGGTGAAATTCTTTAATCTTGCTTTCTTTAAATTCTTGCATCATGATTCGATCTCAATTTGTGATTGTGGTTCTTGTTGTGATGTTTGAGTAAAACTCCACTCGTAAAGGAGTCGAGACGATCAATAGAATGATGATGTAACAAATCTTAAAATAATTCTTAAGTCCTACGAGTTTTGTAAACCCTAGCAAATTGAAGAATCGACGACATAGTTTCGTTGCGATGCTTTCTTGATTGTGATCGCTCGAAATTAGGGATCCACGATCGATTCTTGAATTTACTAGAGGCTAGAATATGAATGATATCGACGAAGAAACAAGGGATAGAAGATGAAACCTTAGTTTCACAAGAAATCCGTAATTCTCGTCGATCATCATCGATCTAGTATCAATTCATCGATGGATAAGAATACGTAATCGCTAGATTTCATCACATCTATAGATCCGATCGATTCCTACGAGCCTCACTTCGATTCTTGATATTTGGTTTGGAAATCATCACATCTCAATTCTTGATTTTAATGTTTTCTTGTTATTAGATCTAGATTTTTCTAATTCTTGAACTTCAATTTACAAATCATGAATTGTTGTTTGTTTTCTTTCCTTTAAAGTTTCAACTCATCTAATTCGAAACACGAACGATTACACTTTCCCTGTGGACGATCCGCACTTACTAACGCGCTACATTCAACACCGTTATTGATTGCGGTCATATATTTTTGGTTGTGATTTCTTTACAATTTTTCATACTACACAATTCGAAATCATTCAATCAAATGGCGCCGTTGCCGCGGCGGATCCGGGGTACACTGAAGAAAGCCTGTTGTGAAATTTTTGTACAGCGAAGAGGATAAACCGCGGCGGATCCGCGGCATTAGGCGACTCCCGCGGCGGAACCACGGTGCTACAGTAGAATCACTGTTCCAAAATTTTTGGTAACTCTCTTGACTTTCTCATCTCCTACCTCATCTGCTCCAATTAACAATTTGCTGCAGATTTCTTTGGAAATAAATCGCAGCACCGCAAAAAGCAAAATAAATTGTGCGTGTTTTTGATTTTTGGTTGTTTGCATATTAATACGGAAATTAAGAGGCACAGCCAAATCCAGATTAGGTGGGGAGTTCTTTACCCTTCCTAAGCCCCAAAAATCACAAACCTGCATCCGCATTTACCCTCATTAACTAAAAGAAATCTAGAGATGACACTAAGGACCGTCGCGCTCACTTAGGACAGAAGAAGGCCGCAGATAATTCATTGCTTATCCGCGTTTCTTTTGTGGTGTCTAGGGCAAGTGTTTCGAAGGCTAGTGGTTACTTAATTAGGCCCACTAGTTACGTAGTGGAGAACCTCCCACTTACCTGGCACTTACCTGGTCACAAGAGAGACAAAGAGGCTGTGGAGGATTTATCCTGCGACTTGTCTTTTGGCAGTTAGGAGCGGTCTAGAGCTTTGACCTAGGTCACAACTAGATTTTAGGGTTTTGCTTGTTGCATTTGTTGTGATTGCACCATTTTTTTAAAAATCCGTATCATTTTTTCAAAACAAACACCAACACTTTATTCATTCCCCTAATTATAAGTCACGCTGCCACTTGTACTAACCCTTTTTAGTGCAAGATAGGCTGGACAAGGGATTCTAGTGCCCGTTTAGTCCGCGTCCCCCGATCGACCCAAAAGTCGGTATTTCTACATTTACTTCTTCTTTACCGACCACCACACCCATTTCGATGGACGATTCTCCATCGAACTTCTTTACCACTACTCTGCCGCCGTCCGTTGGTGCACAGAATCCACCCCTCAACTCTCTCCAAGAGAGGTGCTATCCTACACGAGGTCCTCTTTCGACCTGTCTCTCCATTCCACCAGCCAATGGGGACAATTTTCAAATAAAACCCCAATACATCAACCTTCTACCAAAATATCACGGTCTCGAGACTGAAGACGCATATGTCTTTATCACCAAATTTGAAAATGTATGCGCAATGATGGGTACCTCACAGCTTTCTATGGATGCTATGCGTCTACGTCTTCTACCATTCACCTTGTGCGATATAGCCGAGAAGTGGTTGTATAACACTACCGCACATTCCGTCTCAAACTGGTAAGAATTCGTCAAAGCATTCCTTAAGAAATTCAACCCACATCATAAAACAGCTCGAGTCCGTAGCGAACTAAATCAATTCACCCAGCTTCCAAATGAACCATTTTCAAAATGTCTTGAACGCTTCAAGGATCTGTTAGTCCAATGTCCACATCACGGAATCCCTAGATGGGAACTGTGCAGAATCATTTATGAGGGCATTAATCCTAACACAAGACAGACCCTTGAATCCATGTGTCAAGGCAACTTCATGACCAAAGATGATGGGGAAGCCTGGAAATTCGTAGAAGATTTCGCTGAAAAATCTTTACAGTGGGAGGGTGTGAGTCAATCGTCTAGGGATGGCAATGATATTTCCATAGGAGTTAGAGCTGAAATTTCAGGTTTACACAAGAAATTCGACGCTATGGAAAAAAAATCTTTAGCCGCCGCCCTAAATCAAATGTCACTCTCCAAAACTGTATGTGGATGCTGTTCTGATCCTTCTCATTTGACGGAAGAATGTCCACGAAATTCTCCGTTTCAAGGTCATGAGCATACCAATGCCGCATTTCAAAGACCTAGGAACGATCCATTTTCTTCCACATATAATCAGGGTTGGAGGAATCACCCTAACTTTTCTTGGAACCAATCACAATCTCAAGACACGGTTCCAACCCAAAACAATTTCCAAAGGGTCCCTCCACCACAACAGCAACCACTTCAATTGAGTCAGCACCCCTTCCAATCACAAAACTTCCAAAATCCGGCCAACACTTTTGCACCACATGAAAACTCTTTGCAATTGACCGGTACAGATAATACCTCTGAACTAGCACAAACCTTGGATACTTTCATGAAACAATCAATCCAAGGGACGGCAAGTTTGCAATCTTCCGTCGAGAATGTGATGAAGATCATTGTCTCTCAAATTGAGAATATCAAATCGATGGAAACACAAATTGCACAACTAAAAGCCGAAATGAGTGCAAGAGAGAAAGGGAAACTTCCAGCTCAACCTTTACCTAATCCTGTCTATTCACATCATGTGAATGCAATCACGTTGAGATCTGGAAGAGTGCTTGACAATCACGTTGGGGAAAAGAATGATGACACTGAAAAATCTATCGATGATACCCCGGCTGAGACCTTTCCTTCCACTTCCACTTCTAATTCTAACCCCAGTTCTTCTACCCCACCACCTTCTTGCGAGCCTATTCTTCGTTTCCCACAAGGCTCGCCACCTCAGCCGACCTCTTCTAGTTCTCCACGGACGATCCCCACTTCTATTTTGGGATCAGGTCCACATACACTTCTTTCTCCTATGATGGACCCAGCGCTTATTGCTAAAGCACCTTATCCTAATCGGTTAAGGGCTAACACATCGAGTCCACAAATGGAGAAGATTATGGACATGTTTAAGAAAGTTAACATCAACATCCCTCTTCTATATGCAATCCAAGAAGTTCCGTCCTATGCGAAAACTCTTAAGAACTTGTGCACCAGGAAGAGAAAGACTCAAGTGCCCAAGAAGATATTCATGGCAAAGACTGTAGACACGGCTTTCCCCCAATAAGTACCACGGAAACGTAAGGACCCTGGCTGTCCTACTATTTCTATTTCTATTGGGGGAAAACACATCAACCGTGCTCTACTAGACCGTGGCGCTAGTGTTAACTTGCTTCCATATTTGGTTTACGAGCAACTAGGTATCGGAGTGTTAAAGCCCTCGAGCATAACTCTCCAGATAGATGACCGATCAATCACCAAACCTAGGGGTGAACTGGAGGATGTGTTAATAAAAATCGGGGAATTTGTATTCCCTGTGGATTTTCTTGTACTTGATTCACAGCCTGTAGCGAACCCACGGAATCAAATTTCGGTGATTTTAGGTCGCCCCTTTTTGGCCACTTCCAATGCTATCATCAACTGTCGTAATGGTTCTTGTTGGAGACAGTGCCCTCAGAGTTAATTATTGGATCACAGGCACGTGATTGCAATGATTGAGGGAGGACCTATCCCAGGAGGACAATCTTACTCAAGATGATAGTATGCTATCTGGTTTACCTTTATCATCGTGTACTGCTTTAGGTGACCTTACAGGTCACTATTGCACGTTGATAGAGCCCCTAGGATTCTTGCTTGACCACCAGCAGTATGAGGGCGATCATATACGTGGGAGCTGGTAGTCTATAAGCACATCCTTAAAAGGTCCCTAGTCGTGGGAGTTTCGAGACAGGGCATCGATACTCCAGAGTAGACTAGTGTATACAGTCGAGACCCCGACGAGGGGCGGTGGCCGGTCTCACAAGCCACTGGTGTCAGTTGGTTCACCTAAGATGTATACAGGTGCTCATTGGGTTATGAGTACACCGGACAGGACTCGCCGGGAACATGCTAGTTGGTCTTATACCTGACGTCAGATAGCAGTTCCCTGGTGACATGTGTACAGGTTAGTTCATCGACCTGGGGATCGTCATTTGTCTCGTGTGAGTTCCCACTGTACTTTGATTACTACCCTACCACGCTCAAAGGAGACGTGCAAATAGGTTTTAGTTGGGTACAGTCCCGAGCCACATGGAGGCAGTGAGCGGAACTTCAGGGGTTCGTCTCTCCCGGTATTGGGGGTGAGGTCGCGCTGTGTCAAGGAGAGCCATTACACGAAGCCCTTGGCCGAGGCAGGAGATTTACTGGTAGGTATTCCAGTAGTATCTCAGGGTGTTCTGGGCTATACTCCGACAAGACTTGTACCGCTTTTGGGGGTCTGACTTTTACCAACCTCCTAGGCCCGCCATGCGATGCTCATAGACGAACGGACCGGGCTGTACGGATATTGTCACTGACAGGCTCAGTTGGGTGTCAGGATGAGTTCGCTCATCGACGTCCCTTTTGGTCAATAGCTGGTGGCCCGTCACGTATGGCTAATACCTCTGACGTGCTAGTGGTTAAATCCACAGCCATAGTATTGACGAGTTTTTAGAATCCACCACACATTCAGTTACTCAAGCTTTCGGGTGAAACGCTGTAGAGGCCGTATGGAGATATGGCACGGTTCGATCAGATACGTGCGGTATTGCACGGATCAGGATCGGACGGTATGTACTAGAGGCCGTATGAATATATGGCAGGGTTCGATCAGATACGTGCGGTATTGCACGGATCAGGATCGGATGGATATTACTAGCCGGCTTTGGTTTAAGCCGGATCCTAGTATAGTACAGTGTAGATGTTGTCTCATTGCATTTGTATTTCGGTTGGAATACAAATGTGGGTGTGTATGCACAGTATCGGGGTTTTTCCTGTAATTTATTACGGGACCAGTTTTCTAGAGTTTCCAGTTTGCTTTCCGTTTCGGCCATATTTCTTTGTATCGTTCATTGGCCGAAGATTGGTGGAGGAGGGCTTATTTTCATTTGTGCAAATAAGCAATTTGGAGGGTTGTTTTTGCAAGATGTAATGTCATGATAATTGCACCATACCTTGACTTTCTTGAGTTCATGATTGCTTGACTTTTTGAAGCAATCATGGTTGTTGATTGGTTGGTGGAGTGTGGGTTTTGATTGTGATGATGTTTCATGATAACATTTTTCCTCTCCCTTGCATTATTATTGGTCTCCCTCATTTTTGTTACACCACTCTCTCATTCCCAAATGCATGGCCGGCCAAGCATGATATGGGGCTGTCCAAAATTCTAGCGGGGGGATTTTTGCTCTTTTGGCTTGGTAAAATCCCACAAGCTCCTCCTCCAAAAAGCTTGTATCATTCCTCCACTCAAAAGGCAACATCCACTACGCTAAAATGAGACATGGTTCTACACACATTCTACATCAAACCTTGGGCACGTCGGCTCACCAACTTCGTGCCCGAGTTGCCTCGGTGTAGAGGTGGGAGCCCGTAAAAGAAGCAGGCGACGTGGTGCCTTTCTGGCGACGAGGTGGAGACCGGAGCTTCCGCGGGAGATCGGGACGACGACGAGAAGACCGGAGGACACGGATCACTCGGTATATCTCTCTTCCCATCTTGTTGTTAGCTAGGACTAGTTTAATGGCCCGATCCGGGTTTTTAATGCGCGGTGGTGCCGGTTTGAAAATTAAAGTTAACCATCGCTTCCGCATTTGGCCTCGGGATGGAGGCCGGGGTGCCGCCGTGCACTTACAATGGTATCAGAGCCTCGCCATTAACATAGTCTAGATTTGTCTAATGTGTTTTACATTTCCGATCGAACAATTTTCCAAAAACCGTATTTTTCTTCACATCAGTTTCTGTCGAAATTTTTTGAACTCCAAAATTTTTTCAGGTTGTTTCATAATGATGTGTCGGACAATCTAAGAGTTCTTGGAAAATTTGGTCTCGTGAACAGTCTAAACGACCGCGGAACCGAGGCCAAACCCAAGCTTGTGCCGTGGTTCCACCGCGATTTGAACTGATCAGTGTACCAAAATTTTCCAGAAAGCTCCTGGGTTGAAAATATGGGTTTTGGAATATTAATTTTGGGCCCAGAATTTCTTGATGTGCTACAGTAGTACTTGGGGCCCACTTGTTATAATTTTGATCGATCGGATATTATAAACACATTTTTTCACAGTATTTACATTATATCTGCGACCGTGAATGTCACTTGATCGGTAAATCCTGTCTAACTGCTATAGCCCGGTTAGACGGATTTGCGAACGTGACATTCACGTTGATGTTCTGTGTTATGCTGTGATGTTGCGGATTGGTCGTGGGGGATAGCCTGGATGCAATGCTAGTACAGTTGTAGTTGTATTATGTACATTTGATATTGCGGGACGAGCGTCCGACATGTGGACTGCCGTCACTGCCTGTTTGTATTATTATTTTGGGGCACGACCAGGTTGCGGTCGATGTACCCGTTGTATGTATATTTTACTTTCTGTACTAGGATTACCCCGTGGAGGGGTGCACGGATAGCCGGGTTCTAGAGGGCAACAAGCCCGCATCTCATGGCATTGAGACGGAGGGGGCTTCACTCTAGAATTGGCAGGCTATTCGCCGCACTCGTAGGGGGTACAGGTTGACCCAGGAGGGGTGCCCAAGTTACCGGATTCCGTGAAGTGCTGGGTGGTCTATTCATGTTGCTGAAGGGGGCTGTCTCGCTTCAGGTTTTGGCGGGTAACTTGCCGCGCCCGTAGGGGTCTATGATTTCATTGCACAGGCTATCCACACGACCAGGTGAACGTCGGGTTTCAGTAGTGGCTCTGTGAAACCCGGGGATCCCAGATATCTGTATTGTTCTATAATGCTGTACATTTCTGTGATGTTGCATTTTTATCACGCCCTGAGCGAAATATTATATATTGGTATATATATTAGTAGATGTTGTATTTGTTTTGCATTCACGCTAGTCCAGTCCCCGCTCTGTCGTTAGTTAGCTAACCTAACGGGTAATGACGGGACCCAGTGGCGAATGCGGATGGCGTATACGTACGTCATATTATTTTCGTTCTTTGTGGTTTGATCAATTGATGGGACTGCGTTGATTCGGATCAATGCAAGTTAAAAACAAACCAATTTTGATGTTGTTGGAACACTTTTCAAAAAGCTGTTATTGCAAGGACGTTCTCTTTTGTTTTGCACTGTGGTATTCAGTTGGAATATCCTGCTCCTCAATCGACGAGGTAAGGGCCGAGATCCCTTCACCGGGAGTGGCCCCTTGAACAAAAAGTTTGCGTCAGGGCAATAACTTCACTATAGCCGATTACTTTTGCTTTGCATCGTGGTATTCAGTTGGAATATCCTGCACTTCATTCTACGGGGAAAGAGCCGAGATCCTTTAACCGGGAGTAACCTCTTTAGCAATGGTTTTCGTCACTATATATTTAAAAGCTATCCGTTCCTTCAACGATATCAAGTTCATTATGTTAAAGGTTTTCTCCAGAAACCATTCGTAGCCCTCCGTCATTTCAATTAAATATTCGGTAGTATTCAAGCTATGTATTTTGACCTCACGCCAAGGCATTGTGATTGGTAGTTGCCGGGTATTTATCTGTTGCATAGATAGATGCGTTGGTTTGGGACAGTCGTACTACTATTTTGGCCTACGTCAAGGGTATGTACGGGTGGGTTCAAATTAACCTGGACAATGACGGGTAGAACTTGACATGTGACTTATGATATTTTGACCTCACGACAAGGTCATAAGAGCATGGGGCAGAAATCACATCGGGAAATTCTAAAGAAACTGAAACTTGTCAGATATGCACATACCTTCTAGAGTGTGATAGCATGAGCGGATTTCGTCACGTTATCATGCGATGATAGTTGGATCCTGATTCCCACTGATGAGTTGGTTTACTCCTTGGGTGTTCCCGACTAATTCTTCTTTTAGGTTTGGAGGAGAATTTGACGGTACAGTGGGAGGTTTCCAGATTAGATAAATTAGTAACCATTCTGATCTAGGTTAGAGTGCACGCTGAGTGTTTCTTTTCTCTCTCTCTTTGGCAGCGACCATTGACCCGACCCTAAGACTATGACTCAGTGACCAAATTAACCGAACCTTATTAACACTGGCTTTTGGATTGTCAGAGTTGCAAACCTCATTGCCACTCCTACTTTTACCCTTTTCTCCAGGACACCCCGTATTACTACGAACGTCCACTTCCATTGGACAAAACCATCGTATGGTTATATACGAACTCGAAGGAATTTATTGGAGGATGGTTTCCGGTTCTGGAGAAAACGGATAGGACTATTCAGTTGCCTTTTCCTTTTACCTTCTCTTAGGTTGCGAGTACTCCTTGGTTTAGAAGTAGTACACCTATTACGCAAATTGGATAGTCTTCTTCCAAACTTTAGGCTGGTGCCGAACGGTGGGGAATGAAGAAAACCAATTAGCATAAAGATGGTGTCCAGAAGATATTAAGTTAAGACAAAGAAATGGATTAGTAGGAGGGCATAGTAAATTGCGACTGCTATTCACGACCAAACCAAGTATTTCTTCGCCAATCCTAAATCACCTTTGTATTTCTTCAGAACACTCCGTATCACTACGAAGATCCACAGTCTATTGGATACTCCATCGTATGGTTATATACGAACTCGAAAGGAACTTGTTCCAGTTCGGGGATGGATTCTGGTTCAGGAGAAATAGGAATAAGGTTTATTCGGTTGTCTTTTATCTTCACCTTCTATCGCTTTGCGAGTGTTCCTAGGATTAGGGCAGTACACCCATTATGCTTATTGGATAGTCTTCTTCCAAACCATAGGCTGGTGCCGAACGGTAGGAAAGGAAGAAAACCATTTGGCCTAAAGGGGTGTGCAGAAGGTAATGACTAAAGACATAAAAAGGGATTTGGAGAGGTGGCAAAGAATTACACGGTTATAGTTGTGAATCTGGATAATGGAAGAGGCATTACTGGGAATACCCGGATACCCCGTCGAAACATTTCAATGTTTCAGTTTCACTGTGTACTGTTAAACGAAAACTGATTTCCCGATTAGATACTTACTCCAGGGTATGAATTTACCAGGTATGATCCTCACATCTGTATGGTTTTACAGATGATGAGTGGGAGTAAGTTATTGGGAATTGGGTGATCATCCTCATTATATCGGGATTCGTTGTAATCGGTGATATTTGAGGAAGTCACCTGGGTTGTTTGCCGGACGGCAAATATTTGGTTTTGAATATCCGCTGTTATGCACCAATTTCAAATAGATATATCTGTACGTCTATTTTCATAGAGTGAGATATACCTTTTTGAAATTATGTCTATGACATTTACCTATATCAGTGGATGGTTAGGTAAGGAGTATTAAACAGCGGTGTAATTCTTCATAACCATAGTACAGTTTTCAACCTACGACACACAGTGAATGAGTTATCAGACTCAAGGGACTTATACAGAGTATTGTATGTTGTCCAGGGTCCATCAGGACAGAGGGGTTGGTCCTCGTACTATATTCGGTTTACTTATGACTTCTCTAGTTTTTAGACAGGTGTTTCGTGGAAACACAGGGTCCGAATTTTGAGAAGTTATAGGTATTTGAATAAAGTAGAGAACAAGGTATTGCAAGTATCGGGATTCTTCAAAGTGATCGAAGATGTAGATACTTGTGTATGGTATTCAGTTGATAGTAATGACTAAGAGAACTTGCTTCTCTTTCAGGTTACTCATAATTGGAAGCATTCCTAAATTGAGTAACGCTGATCGGCCTTCTTCCATTTAGTTGACATACACTGGAGACAGCTGCATGATTTGAATCTGGTTCAATTAAATCAGTGCCTCTGGTTCTATATTGGATATAGAACAGTTCATATCTTAACGATGTTAAGGTACAGGGAGTTGTCTGGCTTATGCTTAAAACCAGACTCTGGATAACTCAAGGCACGTTTCTGTAATGTCTGTTTGTGGGTTGACCCAGGCTATGACGAGGGTTGACTTTCTACCATCTGGAAGATCAATAGTAATATTGTTCTAGACTCGCCACAGTTTTATTAAAAATGGATTTTTTCAGAAAAACAGTAGTAGGAGTATGGTAGAACTGGAAGTGATTCCAGAACCACAAACGATTACTGAAGATTTCATAGGAACCTAAAGATTCAATATGGCTTGACATTCCATTGGCCACTCCGCGGATAAGGTGGATAACCTCAGGCACTCGAGGGGTACTCCGGTAGCCTCAAGGACGGTGACAGGGAGGTTCTTGTTTACCCACACTGGCCATTGCTGTTGTTCCAGGATACGAGACCCGGCAGGAGGATGAGTATAGCGTCGTTCTAAACTAGCTTTAGAAGTGTATGTGTATATGACTCTGCCAGAAGGTTGTCGTAGTCAGTGGGAGCAGCGGAAGCATTGGTGGACAGGTGGCTTATGTCTATTTATAGACTAAAGCAGATATAGCGGAGATAGATCATCTATTTCTGACGTGACAGTCATAGATTTGACTTCATCAGAATAGGGGATGGATCTGTTGAGAAGGTAGTAGGGTGTGATGTCATCGTATTTGGATGACATACACAGAGTAGGAAAAGAAATTCCTATACTATGATCGGTTATACTTTGGTCGTCACACAGTGGTTTCTCTACATGGGACTTGGACATTATATCAGACATACTAGTTACTAGATCTATGGTTTTAGATCTAGATTTGGGTGGTTTCCCAATTAAGGGTACTTAGACAGCATTCTAAGAGTATTTAGAATGGACGACTCATGGCACGGTAGTGTACCTGCAGTTAATGGAGTCACCCTCTCTAAAGGTGTCTTATAGACTAAAGGGGAGAGGGATGTGCATGGTTGGCAGATCATTTGCTCAGGCAATTGAGTCAATCATGAGATGTCAAGTACCACACCAGATACTGTTCTTGCACTAGATGCAATAAGTTGACATTGATCCAATCCTGAAGAAACAGTCGGAGGCAGTTTTAGAACATAAATGAATGTTCTAGGGATATGATAATGACAGCTTCATGCAGGAGACATTTATCATTCCAGGCTTCCAAGGTGACCTGGACGACAAGGAGGTTGTCAGAGTTATAGTTTTTCCTTCTGACTAAGGGCGGTATTTTGGACAGGTGATCCAAGGCAATACTGAGGGAGGCATAGCGCTGGATACTGATTAAGTTCAGTTGTCGATACAGTCTAAGAAGTTTTGATTTGGAGTTCATTTATGAGCTAGGTCCCATCAGACATCCAGACACATTCTAAGACAGGTATTGCTCATTTCGGGAGATGGGTTTCTCCGCGAACTTGAGATATGGAGAGACATAGAGAGAAACATCAAAGTGGATCCACTCACTGAGGCTATTCCTCGAACGCAATAGTTTCGCAAACGAGCTTTGTGAGACTGACTAGTAGAGGAGTTGGTTGTTCGGTATCACACGGGCTGTGAGTATGCGACATCGCAATAATTAGCCTAGAGTGCAAGTGGGAGATTGTTGGAGAAAGTGCCATCAGAGTCAATTATTGGATCACAGGCACGTGATTGCAATGATTGAGGGAGGCCTATCCCAGGAGGACAGTCTTACTCAAGATGATAGTATGCTATCTGGTTTACCTTTATCATCGTGTACTGCTTTAGGTGACCTTACAGGTCACTATTGCACGTTGATAGAGCCCCTAGGATTCTAGCATGACCACCAGCAGTATGAGGGCGATCATATATGTTGGAGCTGGTAGTCTATAAGCACATCCTTAAAAGGTCCCTAGTCGTGGGAGTTTCGAGACAGGGCATCGATACTCCAGAGTAGACTAGTGTATACAGTCGAGACCCCGACAAGGGGCGGTGGCCGGTCTTACAAGCCACTGGTGTCAGATGGTTCATCTAAGATGTATACAGGTGCTCATTGGGTTATAAGTACACCGGACAAGACTCGCCGGGAACATGCTAGTTGGTCTTATACCTGACGTCAGATAGCAGTTCCCTGGTGACATGTGTACAGGTTAGTTCATCGACCTGGGGATCGTCATTTGTCTCGTGTGAGTTCCCACTGTACTTTGATTACTACCCTACCACGCTCAAAGGAGACGTGCAAACAGGTTTTAGTTGGGTACATTCCCGAGCCACATGGAGGCAGTGAGCGGATCTTCAGGGGTTCGTCTCTCCCGGTATTGGGGGTGAGGTCGCGCTGTGTCTAGGAGAGCCATTACACGAAGCCCTCGGCCGAGGCAGGAGATTTACTGATAGGTATTCCAGTAGTATCTCAGGGTGTTCTGGGCTACACTCCGACACGACTTGTACCGCTTTTGGGGGTCTGACTTTTACCATCCCCCTAGGCCCGCCATGCGATGCTTATAGACGAACGGACCGGGCTGTACGGATATTGTCACTGACAGGCTCAGTAGGATGTCAGGATGAGTTCGCTCATCGATGTCCCTTTTGGTCAATAGCTGGTGGCCCGTCACGTATGGCTAATACCTCTGACGTGCTAGTGGTTAAATCCATAGCCATAGTATTGACGAGTCTTTAGAGTCCACCACACATTCAGTTACTCAAGCTTTCGGGCAAAACGCTGTAGAGGCCGGATGGAGATATGGCATGGTTCGATCAGATACGTGCGGTATTGCACGGATCAGGATCGGACGGTATGTACTAGAGGCCGTATGGATATATGGCAGGGTTCGATCAGATACGTGCGGTATTGCACGGATCAGGATCGGATGGATATTACTAGCCGGCTTTGGTTTAAGCCGGATCCTAGTATAGTACTGTGTAGATGTTGTCTCATTGCATTTGTATTTCGGTTGGAATACAAATGCGGGTGTGTATGCACAGTATCGGGGTTTTTCCTGTAATTTATTACGGGACCAGTTTTCTGGAGTTTCCAGTTTGCTTTCCGTTTCGGCCATATTTCTTTGTATCGTTCATTGGCCGAAGATTGGTGGAGGAGGGCTTATTTGCATTTGTACAAATAAGCAATTTGGAGGGTTGTTTTTGCAAGATGTAATGTCATGATAATTGCACCATACCTTGACTTTCTTGAGTTCATGATTGCTTGACTTTTTGAAGAAATCATGGTTGTTGATTGGTTGGTGGAGTGTGGGTTTTGATTGTGATGATGTTTCATGATAACATTTTTCCTCTCCTTTGCATTATTATTGGTCTCCCTCATTTTTGTTACACCACTCTCTCATTCCCAAATGCATGGCCGGCCAAGCATGATATGGGGCTGTCCAAAATTCTAGCGGGGGGATTTTTGCTCTTTTGGCTTGGTAAAATCCCACAAGCTCCTCCTCCAAAAAGCTTGTATCATTCCTCCACTCAAAAGGCAACATCCACTACCTTAAAATGAGACATGGTTCTACACACATTCTACAGCAAACCTTTGGCACGTCGGCTCGCCAACTTCGTGCCCGAGTTGCCTCGGTATAGAGGTGGGAACCCGTAAAAGAAGCAGGCGACGTGGTGCCCTTCCGGCGACGAGGTGGAGACCGGAGCTTCCGCGGGAGATCGGGACGACGACGAGAAGACCGGAGGACACGGATCACTCGGTATATCTCTCTTCCAATCTTGTTGTTAGCTAGGACTAGTTTAATGGCCCGATCCGGGTTTTTAGTGCGCGGTGGTGCCGGTTTGAAAATTAAAGTTAACCATCGCTTCCGCATTTGGCCTCGGGATGGAGGCCGGGGCGCCGCCGTGCACTTACAGTTCTATAACCCTATCCTTCGGGAATAGGTCAATAGAGCTGAACATTTACAAGTTGGGAAGTGTACCCTCCGAACCTACTGCTCAGGTCTGTTCTGTCGACTTAATGGATGTCGACAGCAGCGAATTTGATGATCCTCTTGATACTGATCTTGACTTTTTTCATATGTTGTTATTTGACCCAACTATGTATCATACACATACGGACTCTTCCACTGAGACGTCCGGGTCAACATCCAACACTGATTATGAACTGCTTTTAGAGTCTGAAGATCACCCCGCACTTTGTGATGACATTATTCATCGGGGTATAGATGGAACTTTTGAGGAGATCTTCGCTGATGAACTCGCATTTTTGAATGACACGGGTGTTGAGATGAATCATCTCCCAATCAATGAAATTGAACCTCCACCCCTTCTTTTGAACTGTAAAAAGAATGCGAGCAATCCATCACATTCACGGCATCGTTTCTCCAAAATGAGACGCACCCACATTCTATTCCACCACTTACCCTTTCCCCACTTCTTCTTCCACCAACCAGAGCACTGCATTGATAAAAATTTTGAATGGTTGGTGTTGACTTTCGGTCTTTGCAAAGCTTGGCATCGACCACTGATTTTTGACCCCCTCATGTGATTTTCAAATATTAACATTGTTTAACTCAAGTTTGGGGGGGTATAATCGGGCTCTTGAAAAGAAAATTTTTACAAAATGATGAGCCAAGAATAAGTTTGGGGGAGGTTCTTCACTTAAATATTTTGCCCCCACTAATAAATTCCTCCCAAGCTTACAGGTTTTTCGAGATATAGCGGTTGGCAATAGTGAGGACACTGTTGAAAACAAGTTTAGGGGGAGGTTTGTGCTTATTTTTGCATCATTTGCATCATACTTTGCATAAGCACAAAACATTTTTTTCAAAATCTTTAAAAATTTAAAAATTTTCAAAAGGTAAAAATATTTTTTGTACATAAATAAGATAATAAAAGATTAGATAGTGAAAAATTACATCCATGAGATTAGAAAAATTTAAGAAAACCAAGAAAATTAGAAGTTTTCTTATACGAACTAGTAATAAGTAGTTATGAGCCGTTGTCCCAAAGGTTAGTAAGATGAAGGAAGTCACTAATCTGAGGATAAAAATAAGTCTGAAAAATAGTTTCTATTCTGGAAGCCAAACATTTTGAACATTGATACTCTACTATTCGCACTTAGACACGTCTTGAAACTCGGGATAGTAGAGGATACCTTGAAATGCTCTTGTCTAAAAGCCGATGTATGAAGGAAATAAAAAAAATGAATAAAATATAAAATGGTGAGAAAAATGAACACTGGTTTTGTTATCGCCAAGGCAGCAATAAAAAATATAGCGAGGGTGCCTCTTCACCTAGTGCCCTAAGGCCAACTGGTCTGGGAGTCACTGCTAAGCCTTTAGGTGGTGCAAGACGAGGAAAATACACCAAATAAGCAAGCACATGAGTAATCGGTCGGTTAGTACCTCAAGAAGTATTAACGGTCGCATGAAAGTGTGTGAGCAAATTCATCTAAATATTCATTAATTAAAAAGTACTGAGGCTGATGGACAAGAGTATGATAGCTTGAATTGAATTCTCCGGGTGTAGGGATGTTTATTACACACACGTAGGGTTATATGATCGATGTTTGGAAGAAAAATAGGAATGAAGAATAAGACAATGTTTTATTGAGGGAGGACGTGATTTCTAACATCTTTTCATGACTATTAAGATAGGGCTCATGACAACCGAAAAGCTAGCTTAGTTGGAAACCCTAATTTTCAAGGCCTTTCTTATACAATTCTTGTCTTTAAATGTAATATTCATGATCTTTCTTTTATTATTGGATTTTTTAGGTGCAATCCGCTGAAAACCCTCAGGAGACAACACTCCTCCTACCAGGGACACCTAGAGGTTTAAAGGCTTGTTGCATGTGCTCAGTGCAATCGTGTTGCCTACGAAAGTGTGCTAGTTAGTTTTTCTCTTTCTTTATTTTCTCCTTCTCTTTTTAATAAAACAGTTCGCTCGAGACAACCGAAAATAAGTTTGGGGGAATTTGATCAGTCGAAAATACTGTATTTTTAACACGGCAATTTCCCTATCATTTTCACTCATCTAGAAGTGTTCGGTATTCATATTGCACATATTAGCAAAACATCTCTGAAATACCAGATTGCATGTGTTAGACTTTAAAACCGGCACTTTAAGGGAAATTGACTGTTTATCATGGCATCGCATCATTCTTGTGTAGCGCAACACTTGTTTCGAAGTCTGTGCAGGAAATTTCAGGAACCGAGCCAAAATTATGAAACAATGCTGATAAAAATACGCCAACTCAAAGGCTAGAGATCTGGCAGTGACCAAGGACAAACTACAAGATTCAGCACATCAGGAAAATACCACAAAGTAAAGAATAAGAAGTACACAGAATCCCATACAATGAAGCCATCACTTGGCCGCGGAACCGCGGCCGGAGCCGGCTTGAGCCGCGGTTCCGCGGCGGATTTGCCACGTCATCAACAATTCTTTGCTTCATTATTCCTCTCTCAGTGTGTACACCTCATCAAGCCAATGCAATTTCCAGATGACTCTCGAAGCTTCTGCCAGATCAGCAAGGATCATTAAATTGAGCTAATCTTGATTAAGCTCCTAACAAACTAGTTTTAGAAGCTCCCTCCCACTAACTACTTCTAGAAGCCTCTCTAGCTAACAAACTTTCGGAGGGAAATTCAAATTTTGAATTCTAGATCTAGGGTTTTGAAAGTCTATAAAAAGGATCCTAGATCTAGGGTTAATGGTGGTTCATGAGTTCATTAATCTCCAATCCCCCCCATTTCCATCTACAAGTTGAGTGACACATCTTGTAGCCCTAATCCAAAATCCAAGCCAAATTCAAGATCCCGAGTACCATTCAAGCGAGAAGCCTTCAACCTTTTAGGAGCGGAGCCGATCTTCAATCGAGCAAGTGATCCAAGCCGATCCACGACTCAAGGAGACGAGCGAAGCCAAATCGACGATCGAGTTCTTCCTCTTGTAGTTCTTGAGCGATTTGTAACGGAATTTTTGATAAATAAAAGGTGAAATTCTTTAATCTTGCTTTCTTTAAATTCTTGCATCATGATTCGATCTCAATTTGTGATTGTGGTTCTTGTTGTGATGTTTGAGTAAATTTCCGCTCGTAAAGGAGTCGAGACGATCAATAAAATGATGATGTAACAAATCTTAAAACGATTCTTAAGTCCTACGAGTTTTGTAAACCCTAGCAAATTGAAGAATCGACGACCTAGTTTCGTTGCGATGCTTTCTTGATTGTGATCGCTCGAAATTAGGGATCCACGATCGATTCTTGAATTTACTAGAGGCTAGAATATGAATGATATCGACGAAGGAACAAGGGATAGAAGATGAAACCCTAGTTTCACAAGAAATCCCTAATTCTCGTCGATCATCATCGATCTAGTATCAATTCATCGATGGATAAGAATACGTAATAGCTAGATTTCATCACATCTATAGATCCGATCGATTCCTACGAGCCTCACTTCGATTCTTGATATTTGGTTTGGAAATCATCACATCTCAATTCTTGATTTTAATGTTTTCTTGTTATTAGATCTAGATTTTTCTAATTCTTGAACTTCAATTTACAAATCATGAATTGTTGTTTGTTTTCTTTCCTTTAAAGTTTCAACTCATCTAATTCGAAACACGAATGATTACACTTTCCCTGTGGACGATCCGCACTTATTAACGCGCTACATTCGACACCGTTATTGATTGCGGTCAAATATTTTTGGATGTGATTTCTTTACAATTTTTCATACTACACAATCCGAAATCATTCAATCACACATACATAGATGATTCTGGCTTGATTGGAGATTTGGGAACCGCAGGATATATTTTAAAACTGTATTCATTTTAAAAGAGCGGTTTCTCTCAATATATGCATATTACTATTCCATGTTGCATGATATACTGATATGCTTACATTTCTTTTATATGTCGCATACATCATGCCTTATGATTATAGGCATTGAGATATGTTGTTTCCATGATATTTCTGGATTTGGGAACCGTGGGTATTTCAAAAGAGAGTATGTATTGTTTTAAAAACCCGGTAACCCTTGATATGATATTTCAGTGCGTCCACCATGTATTTTCTCGGTTCTGAGAGTGGCATGTGAAACCCGATTCAAGGAGCGGTAGGCACCGTCTGCGGGTACATGATGGACCCGGTGAGGTACCCCGGGGCAAGAAGACTCGTATATGTTAGACGGTGAGCCTGGCAGGGGAGTACTACCTACCGGTGATATTATTTGAGCTCGGCGGATATCTGGAGGATACCGACCGGTGACGAGAGATGATACGGACTAACGGGGCCCGTGGGCCAACCCGGACTGATGGAGCCCGATATATGAGGATTTACGTGCCGATGCTGGGCACATGTTTCATGATGTTTTCGAGTGTCGATGCTGGACACTCCGGTTCCATGATTTTGATGTGTCGCGAGGGACACATGTTGATTTATATCCTCATACTTCCATGCATATGCTTTATGATATTTACATGCATGATGCTTTATGTCATTGGGTGACACGCGGACGATATCCACATACATATAGTTGACATTGATGACATTGATCACATTGTTGGATGATATCTACATACTCATAGACTTCATGATATAGTTGACACTGACTACATTGATCATACCTCACATTATGATATGTTATTACCTGAGGCACTGGCATGAGCACTTGGTACTACACTTATGTATAGATGTTTACCTTGCCTCCTTATCATGCTTCAGACTTATTCATTTGAGGTTTTTGTATATATTTGATCGTATTGACCTAGGATTGAGTCATACATACGATTTCTTCTATTTGATGTTTTCTATTCATAAGTTGGCAACTCACCCCCGTTGTGCCACAGTTCTTACAGGTTTTGCCGTACAGGTTTCATTGCGGATCTTCTGGCACACTGCTTCCTTTCGGGGTGATTGCTTTAATAGGTGGGTTCACTCGTATCGTGACCACCCTTGTATTTTTTTAATCAGTTGTATCTAGTAATTCCATCAACCAAACTTGTATATTATTTCAGACATAGAAAACCAATTGTGTATTATTTTGACCTTAGAGTCGCGCGTTGTAGTATTATGGTTTTCATGCGGATTTGAGTTTCCTTTTTGATTTTTGATCCTCGCCCTTTGGCGTTGTATATTATATTTCTTGCGTGGTTGTGACCGTCGATTGACGAAGAGCTAGCTCCCGCTTGGGGATGCTTTTTATCATTGTATATATATTATTCATGTTGTTAGTGTATATGCCCTAGGGGCCATTATTGTATCATACTAGCATGTATATTACTTAATGGAAGCTTGGGATATTCACAGTTATATATCAGTCTTGCTAAAAATGGTAGTATACTACTTGGTTTGTTTCTAGTTTAATATGTGCATATGTTTCTTGTAACGTATCATTTATACATATTAGTAAAGCCCATAGGATCTTTTGCTTGATTACCAGCGTTGTGATGGCAGTCACACTAGTGGGGGCTGGGTAGTCTATAAGCAACATCCTATACAGGTCCCTGGTCGTTGGATTATCGAGACAGGGCATCGATAATTCCGGAGTAGACTAGTGTGTACGCTTCTCATCCTAGTTGGGGAGATGGTCTGTCCCACAGCCATCAGTACATAGTACTGGAGATAGTATACAGGTGCTCGTTAGGTTACGGGTACACCAGACAGGACTCGCAGGGGAACTGTTGGTTGGTATTATACCCGTCGTTAGTTAACAGTTCCCAGGTTACATGAGTACAGCATAGTCCGCAGACTTGACACTGCTACTTCGCCTCGAGTGTGTCCCACTGTTCTTAGATTGCTACCGTACCACGGCTCAAAGGAGTCGTGCAAACAGGTAGCAGTTGGGTGCAGTCTCGAGCATTTGGAGGCAGTGGCAGTTAGACAGGATTCGTCTCTCCCGGTATTGGGAGTTGATATCGCGCTGTGTCAGAGAGCCATTACGCAAAGTCCCTGGCCAGGGCAAGCGAGATTTACTGGTAGGTTCCAGTAGTTTCTCAGGGTGTAATGGGCTACGCTCCGACACGACTTATACCGCTATTATGGGACTGATGCTTGCCACCCTCTAGGCTCGATATGCGATAGTCTTAGACGAACAGACTGGACTGTACGGAGATTGTCACATCAGGCTCAGTAGGATTTCGGATGGGTTTACTCATCGGCCTTCTTATCGACAACTACCTTGGGACCGTTACGTACAGCTAGTGCCGCATGCGGTCTGTGGTTAAACCCTCTGCCAGCGTAGTGTCGAGTCTTTAGAGTCCCACACAGAGAGTTTCTCTGCTCCAGGCGAAACGATATAGAGGTCGTATGGTTTTACGACAAGGGTTCGGACGCATACGTGTTTAAACGCACGTGCGACGTTCGGACATTTTTTACTAGCCAGCTTTGGTTTAAGCCAGATTCTAGTATCGGGTTATTGGATTTATACATTCTAAAGTTTTTCCGTGTTTTCACGGAAAGGAGGGGCGTTATCGTAATTTTTCGGGAAGCTTCTAGAAGAATGGTGACTTGAGGGTTAAGGTGGCATAAGCATTTATTGCTTAATGACTCATTTGTGTGATTCATCCATGGAGTTAAATGATGCATTTATTAGCTAATGACTCATGAGATGAATCACACAAGGTGAATGAATCAACCATGATGATTAATCATTTGAATTATTTATTTGATAAATTGTTATGGTTGATATATTCAAATGAGTTCATTTTTCAATATCATTCTTATGCTCACCTTCTCTCTCCTCAAGCTCTCTCATTCTTGAAACCCTAATCCCCCCCTCTCATGTGTTGAGATCAATGATTAGATAGACTAATTAATCCATAAGCTCACTCTATACCACCTAAGTGTCTTTGATTAGCAACTAAAGAAATCTAGTTATCTCAAGTTAGAGATCAAGCTTGGAGTAGGAGCTCTCGGGTGGATCATCTTTGACTCGAGGAGACCGTTGAGGTGCCGACGTTCCAAAGATCCTACGAGGAGTGGAGGACAGCGATGAAGACCCGAAGGACAAGTAACGTGAGGTATAACTTCGAATCCGAGTAGTTAAACCTTTCGTAGTTTGCTAGCAATGGTTTAGATATGATCCGTGTGCTCTAGTCCATGTTACGAAGCTTTGATAATCGTTTTTCATATATTCCGCCTCCCCGCAAGCTCATGGGATGCGTGACATGGACTTACAGTGGTATCAGAGCTTACTAAACCATTACTAGCTTATTAGCAACTAATTAGAACTTCGATCGTCAGAAAAACAAGAAAACGAAACCCCGGAAACCCTAAGTTTCTGTTAATTTTAAAAGTGTTGAAAAAAATATTTGATATGCCTTAAAATTCTCAACAGGGAAATATAAGAATTCTGAGAAAATACGAGATTGCAACTCGGTTAGATGGCCGCGGATCCGCGGCAAGATAGTGCTTTTGGCCGCGGATCCGCTGCCGAGTCAACTCCGAGTTGACTCGGATTTGCTCAGTAATTCATATATTTTGGTATTTTGTTGTCCAGTATATTTTGTTTTTGCTCAGGTTACTTCTGTGTTGTTTTACTTTTCGGGTAGACACGGAAAAAGGTAGTCGATCGATGTTCTAAGTTATTTGCTAATTGGGTTTTTATCTGTAATGTTTAATGTGTTCGTAAACCTCCCCTAACTGCTAGTATGTCGGTTGGCAAGGGGTTGCACATTTCTGTAATGTTTACTGTTTGTGTATATGGACTTGATTGGAATGTTGTGATGATTAGCCGGGGTTTGAGATGTGTTTTATATTCATTCATTCTGTAAGTCGATGTACGACACCCCACGACTTGCGGGGAGGCGGAGTAATGAAAAACGATCTTGTTTAAAGCGTAAACATCGACTAACCGAGAATCTTTGCTAAAACAATAACTAACAAGAAACCATACAAGAGTTAACTACTATGATAAGTGATTATACCTAAATAACCGTGTCCTTCGTCTTTCCGTTCTCCACGTCCTCTCCGACCTTCTCTATGTAGTAAATGATCCACCCGAGAGCTTTACTACAAGCTTCACCTCTAACTTGAGGTAACTAGGTTTCTTAAATCGCTAATCTAAGTAACCTAGGTGATATAGAGAATGGTCAAGGATTAAGTAGTATATTCTAATCCTTGGTCTTAACACATGAGAGGGGAGGATTAGGGTTTGAAGAGAGAGAGCTTGAGGAGAGAGAAGGTGAGCAAGAGAATGAGATGAGATAATGATCTATCATAATATATATCAAGCATTATCATTTATCCAATAAAAGAAAATAAAGGATTAATAATCATGCTTCATAAATACAATAGGGTGATTCATCTCCATGAGTCATTAAGCATTTATGATGCATTAATGACATGGATGAATCACTCAAATGACTCAATAATCTAATTTAATGCATATGCCACCTTAACCCCCAAGTCACCATCTTCTAGAAGCTTCTCGCGTAATTACGAGAACGCCCCTCCTATCCGTGAAAACACGGAAAAACTTTAGACTGTATAAATCCAATAACCGGATACTAGAAACTGGCTTAAACCAAAGCCGGCTGGTAAAAACTGTCCGGATGTCGTACGTGCGTAAACATACGTATGCGTCCGAACCCTTGTCGTAAAACCATACGACCTGTATATCGTTTCGCCTGGAGTAGGGAAACTCTCTGTGTGGGACTCTAGAGACTCGACTACTACGCTGGCAGTGGGTTTAACCACAGACCGCAAGCGGCACTAGCTGTACATAACGGTCCCCAGGTAGATGTCGATAAGAAGGCCGATGAGGAAACCCATCCGAACTCCTACTATATTCCGACTTCAGGGTATGTATTTACCAGATTTGATTCTTATATCTATATGGTATTACAGATGATGAGAGGGAGTAAGATATTGGGATTGGGTGATTCGATCCTCATTATATCGGAATTCGTTGTAATTGGTGGTATTTGAGGAAATCACCTGGGTTTTTCCTGATGGCAAATATGCTGGCATTTCTCATTTTCTCAATTGACTTTCGAATATCCATTGTTATGCACCAATTTCAAACCGATATATCATTACATTTATTTTATAAAGTGAGATATAACGTTTTGATATTATGTCTATAACATTTACCTATATCAGTTTGTGATTAGGTAAGGTGCATTCAACAGCGGTGTAATTCTTCTTAACCATAACACAGTTTTCAAACTGAGAATGGAATTCTCTCTCAGCTTACTCCTCCATACACACCACAACACAACGGTGTATCGGAAAGGAGGAATCGAACCTTATTGGATATGGTTTGTTCCATGATGAGTAAGGATAAGTTACCGCGATCTTTCTGGGGTTATGCGCTAGAATCAGCGGCATATCTTCTGAACATGGTTCCTACCAAGACAGTGCCTACCACCCCATATCAGATGTGGAGTGGGAAGAAACACTATCTTCAGTATCTTAAGATTTGGGGATGTCCGGCTTTTGTTAAAAAGCAGCATGCGGACAAGCTCGAGGCACGATCAGTATAGTGTAAGTTTGTGGGATATCCAAAGAACTCCAAGGGGTATCTATTCTATTACGCAGAGGAACAAAAGGTTTTTATTTCTCGTAATGCCCATTTTTTAGAACAGCAGGTTTTAGAAAAGGATACAAGTGGGAGCGAAATAGAACTGGAAGAAATTCCAGAACCACAAACTACAATCGAAAATTTGGTTGAACCAGTAGTTCAAGAAGAACAGGACATTCCCCTGAGAGATACTACGGTTTTCTCATAGATGGGGATAGAGAGGATTGTGTCATTGATGATGAGGACCCTACTAGCTTCCAGCAAGCCATTCAGAGCGGCGACTCGGTAAAATGGCTGGATGCAATGCGGACCGAAATGGAGTCCATGTACACTAACAAAGTATGGACTTTGGACATTGCTCCAGATGGGGTAAAACCCGAAGGATGCAAATGGATCTTCAAAAAGAAGATTGGTGTAGATAGACAGGTTGAAACCTATAAGGCTAGACTTGTTGCAAAGGGTTTCCGTCAAAGACCTGGTTTGGACTCTGACGAAACCTCTTCTCCAGTGGCTATGCTCAAATCCATTCGGGTCCTTCTTGCTATTGCTGCCTTCCACAATTATGAGATCTGGCAGATGGACGTAAAGACGGCCTTTCTAAATGGTAATTTGGAAGAGTGCGTCTATATGGATCAGCCAGAGGGATTCATTCAGAGTGGGAGCAGCGGTAAAGTATGCAAGTTGCTTAAGTCCATTTATGGACTAAAGCAGGCATCGCGGAGTTGGAACATCTGTTTTGATGATGCTGTCAAAGAATTCGACTTTATCAAAAATCCAGATGAACCATGCATATACAGTAAGATTGTAGGGAGAGCTGTAGTATTCCTCATCTTGTACGTGGATGACATTCTCCTAATAGGAAATGATATTCCTATGTTACAATCAGTCAAAAGATTCTTACCACAGAAATTCTCCACAAAAGACCTGGGTGATGCCACCTACATCTGGGGATCCGGATCTATCGTGATAGATCAAAAAGGATGTTGGGACTTTCGCAGTCCAGGTACATAGACACCATATTGAAGAGATTCAGTATGGATGATTCTAAGCGCGGTAACCTACCGGCTTGTCACGGAATCACCCTCTCCAAAGAGATGTCTCCTAAGACTGATTTGGAAAGGGATCGCATGTCGATTATACCCTACGCTTCTGCGGTAGGCTCTACAATGATGCGATGTTATGTACCAGACCAATGTAGCATACGCATTGAGCGTTGTAAGCCGGTATCAGGAAAACCCAGGGGAGAAGCACTGGATAGCAGTAAAGAACATTCTCAAGTACCTGAGGAGGACTAAGGAGATGTTCTTGGTATATGGGGGAAAAGACCTCCAGATCGAGCCCTTCGCCGACTCCAGCTTCCAGGGTGACAAGGATGACTCCAATTCCATATCGGGTTATGTCTTTACCCTCAATGGAGGGGCGGTCTGTTGGAAGAGTTCCAAGCAGGAGACCGTTGCTGACTCAGCGATGGAAACGGAGTACATAGCTGCTTGCGATGCCGCAAAAGAAGCTGTCTGGATGAAGAAATTCCTCACAGAACTTCAGATGGTTCCTACCAGTGTTGGTCCAATACCTCTGTATTGCGACAACAACGGCGCTATAGCTTTAGCGAAGGAACCTAGGTCCCATCAGAAGTCCAGACACATCTTAAGGCGGTATCACCTGATCAGGGAGATCGTAGATCGCCGGGAGATCGAGGTAAAGAGAGTAGATACAGAGAATAACACTGTTGATCCATTCACAAAGGCCATTCTTCAGAAGCAGTTCGAGAGGCTATTCGAGATGATAGGTCTACGATATGCGAGCACATGGCCCTAGTGAAAGTGGGAGATTGTTAAAGTATATGCCCTAGGGGCCATTATTGTATCATACTAGCTTGTATATTACTTAATGGAAGCTTGGGATATTCACAGTTATATATCAGTCTTGCTAAAAATGGTAGTATGCTACTTGGTTTGTTTTTACTTTAATATGTGCATATGTTTCTTGTAACGTATCATTTATACATATTAGTAGAGCCCATAATATCTTTTTCTTGATTACCAGCGTTGTGATGGCAGTCACACTAGTGGGGGCCGGGTAGTCTATAAGCAACATCCTATATAGGTCCCTGGTCGTTAGATTATCGAGACAGGGCATCGATAATTCCGGAGTAGACTAGTGTGTACGCTTCTCATCCCAGTTGGGGAGATGGTTTGTCCCACAGCCATCAGTACGTAGTACTTGAGATAGTATACAGGTGCTCGTTAGGTTACGGGTACACCGGACAGGACTCGCAGGGGAACTGTTGGTTGGTATTATACCCGTCGTCAGTTAACAGTTCCCAGGTGACATGAGTACAGCATAGTCCGCAGACTTGACACTGCTACTTCGCCTCGAGTGTGTCCCACTGTTCTTAGATTGCTACCATACCACAGCTTAAAGGAGTCGTGCAAACATGTAGCAGTTGGGTGCAGTCCCGAGCACTTGGAGGCAGTGGCAGTTAGACAGGATTCGTCTCTCCCGGTATTGGGAGTTGATATCGCGCTGTGTCAGAGAGCCATTACGCAAATTCCCTGGCCAGGGCAAGCGAGATTTACTGGTAGGTTCCAGTAGTTTCTCAGGGTGTAATGGGCTACGCTCCGACACGACTTATACTGCTATTAGGGGACTGACGCTTGCCGCCCCCTAGGCTCGATATGCGATAGTCTTAGACGAACAGACCAGACTGTACGGAGATTGTCACATCAGGCTCAGTAGGAGTTCAGATGGGTTTACTCATCGGCCATCTTATCGACATCTACCTGGGGACCGTTACGTACAGCTAATGTCGCTTGCGGTCTGTGGTTAAACCCACTGCCAGCGTAGTGTCGAGTCTTTAGAGTCCCACACAGAGAGTTTCTCTGCTCCAGGCGAAACGATATAGAGGTCGTACGACAAGGGTTCAAACGCAGACATGTTTAAACGCACGTGCGACGTTCGGACATTTTTTACTAGCCGGCTTTGGTTTAAGCCAGATTCTAGTATCGGGTTATTGGATTTATACAGTCTAAAGTTTTTCCGTGTTTTCACGGAAAGGAGGGGCGTTCTCGTAATTTTCCGGGAAGCTTCTAGAAGCATGGTGACTTGGGGGTTAAGGTGGCATAAGCATTTATTGCTTAATGACTCATTTGTGTGATTCATCCATGGGGTTAAATAATGCATTTTTTAGCTAATGATTCATGAGATGAATCACACAAGGTGAATGAATCAACCATGATGATTAATCGTTTGAATTATTTATTTGATAAATTGTTATGGTTGATATATTCAAATGAGTTCATTTTTCAATATCATTCTTATGCTCACCTTCTCTCTCCTCAAGCTCTCTCATTCTTGAAACCCTAATCATCCCCTCTCATATGTTGAGTCAAGGATTAGATAGACTAATTAATCCATAACCTCATTCTATATCACCTAGGTGTCTTTGATTAGCAACTAAAGAAACCTAGTTATCTCAAGTTAGAGATCAAGCTTGGAGTAGGAGCTCTCGGGTGGATCGTCTTTGACTCAAGGAGGCCGTTGAGGTGCCGACGTTCCAAAGATCCTACGAGGAGTGGAGGACAGCGATGAAGACCCGAAGGACAAGTAACGTGAGGTATAACTTCAAATCCGAGTAGTTAAACTTTTCGTAGTTTGCTAGCAATGGTTTAGATACGATCCGTGTGCTCTAGTCCGTGTTACGAAGCTTTGATAATCGTTTTTCATATATTCCGCCTCCCCGCAAGCTCGTGGGGTGCGTGACATGGACTTACGGTTGTACCCCGTTTGGGGCCAGTATTTACAAAGGAAACTCTGCCGAAATTTTCAGAAAAGACTATAGATTTTAAAAATGCATATTCGGCTTACTTATTTAAAAACCTTGATTTTAAAACATGTTTTCTTCACTTCTTTAAAATTAGTTTTCCTCTATTTATTACTTAAAAATGGTTTAGATTTCTGGGCTTTTGGCTTACTTGAATTACATGAGGTCCTATAGACTTCATATGATTCAAGGGCCAGTCACGTGCTATTTCGGGTCGTGGCAAAGTTGGTATCAGAGCGCTAGGTTAACCTTGGTTCGAGTCTAAGTTTGACTATGCAGAGCCTAGAGCGTTTATATATATACGGAACTTAGGCTTGACCTTACGGAACATAGACTTAGTCGAGGGGGTATTATACCCGAACTTTCGTCGCGTAGGATGACCCTTGGTTGATGGAGTAGGTAGGTTGAGTAGAGTGACGTACCGTACGTATGTTCCGCGGCATACTTACGATACGCTACTCCGCTTAAGAAACCTTAGGATGTACTTTTCCTTGCACAGTATTATATTCATTCCTATGATCTATCCTCATCGATACTGGTTATGACTTTGCTGCCATGATTACACGGGCAGAGAGAGCTACAGTTAGAGTTGCGTCAGCACGAGCTCGTCACGGACGAGGACTGACCAGGGCGTGATTCCAGGGACATACGATTGCATAGAGATGCGTCGTTTTATTGTATTTTCGCGCCATGAGCGTTTGAAAGATCGCTTTTATGAGATTTCTCGGACGTGCAGATCAGCACCAGAGGATCAGGCTACTACTAGAGGCCAGCAAGAATGTGATGACCATTAATATATCGCTTATTCATGATGATTGAGGCGTTGTTCAGCGTACAGACGAACGAGCCAGTTGTTGCTGCAAATGACGAGATATCGCCCAGATGTTGGAATTGCTGCAGCATGAGTATATACTTAGAGATATGATGGAAGGTCGCTAGTTACCCGAGGATGAATGACTAGGACATGTGGTTCGTTCGCTTACCCCGATGCGAGGTCATCAGATAGATTGATTCCAGCTAGAGACGACTTCACGCAGGTTCGTTGAGAGTCGATAGAGACGATCGAATGTCAGGAACCCATTTCCAAGTTTAAGGTATTCGGAAGAAAATGCAAGTAATGCTATGGACCCTCTAGAAGAATGAAACCCTAACTCGACGTAATGACCATGGAACGCCTCCAAACCATAGGGTTTGCGGCAGTTTAGCGGTGCCATTTGTGAGGCTTGGGTTTGCCCTTCTACGGTTGGTCTACAGGTGCTGTGGTATGTACTGGAATACTATTAAACTGTACTCAAGATGTTGATCTCTTGGGGGATTATGAGGTTTTGACAAATCGATCGGATGGTTCGACATCATTCAGATATCATGTGATGGGATACATTGTTTGGGAGAGTCCAGATACGAGTATAGCCGTTGGAGCGCAGTCCATGCAGCCTCGAGAAGACGAGTCCGAATCAGTCGACATTGGAGCAAAGTGGAGTAAAGAGTTCGCACGAGATTTCGACGAGATGACGTTCCTCTCCGCTGACATCAGAGATGTGATACGCATGCAAAGGCGTTGATTATGGATATACCTTCTAGAAGGAGTCGCGATGGGTATGCAGCCTCTCCGGAACAAGAAACAGATATAGTAAGGGTGGTAACTTTCGGGCAATTCGGCAGAAACGAGATTTGAGAGAGACCTCGACAGGACCTTTCTGAAGTACTACGAAAAAACTTGGACCCAGTAGTGGTCATATTGCGCACACCCAGCAGGACAGAGTTTGGCATCGTCGACGAGATAGTTGACCAGGTTCGGATAGAGGACCTCACCCAAATGCGTTGTGAATTGATCAAGAACGGACGGGTATGGAGTATATCTCCGCAGGTTGGGACGAGTTCCTGAGGAAGTGTTCGGCTAGATATCTTCTACAGAGTGATGAAGATACCGAGTTTATGATTTCGAGTCCGTGTGAGAGACTTCGGATGGACCGTAGCCGAGAACATTGCAGTGCGCAGATAAAGACATGACGTCGAAGTGGACGATGATACAGACAAGTGGAACAAGAGGTTCGTGCGAGATGCTGATGAGCTGTTGTTACTCCCCGTTAAGATTAAAGGCCGGATATGTCTACAGAGGCGTTAGGATGCGACCAGTTTCCGAGGAAATGCTGTGCTGAGGACGCAGATGTCCAGAGAGCGAGGAAAGGTTATGCCAGAGTACCAGCCTCTGTACAATTCGGCATAGGAGAGATCGGAAGAGACCTTGAGCAGGATTCCTTCCAGGACACTGCTGCGATAAGGTTTGCACTCAGGATCAGATGTATAATGTGTATTCATAGGACCAGAGGTCGGCGCCAGTGACGTGATGCTTTATGAGTGGTCATGAGGATTGACCGAGAGAAGACCAGAGAAGTGCCAGGACGGAATCGTCCCCGTTAGCACACCTGACAGGGCCGATGAGCTGATGGATTGTGAGATTAGTAATCCACAGAGAAGATAAGGGCCCGGAGACAGAGGACGCCAGACCGTGAGCAGGAGGCAAGTAGGTATCTTGCGCTGCTAGCATTTGGTGCACCGACACCTTCTCGACTGCGAAGAAGGAAATATCGACGGCGGTATTTATGAATTGTGATTTGGTGATTCGATTATCACGTATCCGTCACCTTGGATTTCGGTGTTTTTAGGCGATCTTTTCGCATGATTTAGTCTCGATGACTGAGTTTCATGATATTTGTTTTCGTGCACCATGGTTGCACCTACTGGGTATTCATATTTGTGCACAGTTATTGCACCTGGTATCGATTTTGTGCCTTGGACGCACATGCTTATGACTTCATGGATTTCATACAGTTGAGTTGATTTTGTGCATATGATACGCACACGATTTTGTTTTTTTGCACTCGATATAGCTTATATGTTCTTGTAGTGCATTGATATGTGTTTTGTGCACGCAGTTGCAAACGTTGATGATTTTCTTTACACCTTGGTACACTCGGTGTTGCTATTTACGCACTTGAGTTATTGTTTGGTATTTGTGCACGAGATGCACTGTATTGGGATTTTATACACTGTATTTGTATTTCTTGCACAGGATGCACTGTATTTGTATTTCTTGCACAGGATGCACCAGATTTATGTTTCGTGCATTTATCGCACCAGATTTGTATTTCGTACACCACGGTTGCACCTGACCTCGATTTGATGTCATTCGATATGTTGATTTTGATTTCATGCCTATGTTATGCATGTGATTTGACTTATGCTTTTGGCATAGTTTTCATGCACTTTTAGTGTTTTGATTTGATTTGTGCACGCTGATGCACACGGTTGTGAGATTATCACCGCGGTATACCTAATTTGGATTGAGCTGTATTGTATACCGTCGATTTTGATTCTGATATTGATATTGATTTCATGATTTCGGGCATGATGGATGCACCGATTTGGATTTTCGCGCGTGTTGAGCGCATATTTTGAGATACGATTTTGGCGCACACCAGATGCACTAAATCGAGATTCTTCGTGCATATCAGATGCACCTGATTTTGCTGTCAGGCACCTACGTTGCCTATGACAGATGTTTCGTGCACACCCGTTGCACCTAGATGTTGTTTCTGTGCACATGTATGACATATATATAGATTTTGATTTCCGTGCGCACAAGACGCACAGAGTATTCTTATATATATTTTGGGATTGATTTTTTATGAAGAAGTACGTTTTTATGATATTTGCTATTCGTTTTCGTACTGAGCAAGACTAGTCAGAGGACAGTACCTGGATATATTTTGCATGCATTGATAGTTATCGAAGGGATTTCAAAAAAAAAGGGAGCTATAGTCTCGGTATTTACCTACGTGTCTGATATGACACGACACGTTTAAAACAAGGAAACCCTTCTAAATTGTTTTCAAAAACGGCGGAACGTACATAATAAACAAAAGATATATACATATATGGTTATTTTCTTACAATAGACGTCCGCCACTGTGCAGTGTTATGCGCATCGCACAGCGACTTAAAAAGGTTTGGCATGCATTTCCTTCATATATTTACATGTATAGATTTGATGTTTACATGTTTAATTTTGATGCATATCATACTGGTTTCGTTCTGGATTTAACAGTTGTGTCTTTACCATGACTCCGATGATTGCGGGATGCTTGACCGAGCTTGTTTTTGGATTATCTGCTCATTGTTCATGCGCATGCATTGCGCTATGATGCGTCTTATGTATTGATGATTTCGGAGCCTCGACAACTTAGACTTTTATTGAAATGTTTTAGAATTTCGGGGTTTAAAATTTAAATTCGGGGACCGAATTTCTTTAAGGGGGGAAGATTGTAACATTTCAAAAAAATAAAATATTATTTTTGGAGATTTTTATAATTAAATAATAAAATAATGAATATTTTAAATAAGGCGGTATAATTAAATACCGATAATTGGGGAAATTTTTTTGAAAATGTTGAAAATTACTAAAAAGATGGTGTTTTATGTGAATTATGCAATTTTAAGTTTTTATGATTAATTATATGCTAATTTAGTGCTAATCGCGATTAAAAATCGCTAATCGAGCTTTAAGAGTGTTTTGTGCAAAACATGCAACATATCATTTTTTTCACTTGTTACATTTTCATGGCTTTCCTTCATGTTTATATCATGGTTGTTGATTTATTAGAGAGGGGAAAAGAAAAGAAAAGAAAAGGAAAAGAATATAATAAGAAGTATGGGTAAGAGAGAGAGAGAAAGAGTGGGTGAGGGGTCAACCATTGGACTTAGCCATTCCCTCTTCAATTTTTTTCACTCATTTCTCTCCTCTCCCTCTTCCCTAGCTGTTGCTGCTGCTGCTGCTGCCCCTTCTTCCTCCTCCACAAAACCCCCGAAAACTCCATGATAAACACCTCAAAACCCAAATCCCATTTCATTAAAAAGGTGCACAAGCTCAAGGGAAGCACATTGGACCAAGAAAGTAAGGATTTTGGACACTTTGGGCAACTTAAGAATTTTCTTGAGTTGCCAAATGAGGTATTTTCTGAACCTTTAGCAGAATTTCCTTTGCTTTTACCTCCATGTTAGATTAGAATCGATATTGTGTGGTTTTGGGAACTTTGGAAACTTTAAGATAAGGGTTAGGGTTTGGGCTGAACTAATGGTGAAATTAAGGTTGATAGAGGCAATTCAACCTCTGTGGTGATTGATTGGAGAGCTAAATCAGAGACTAGAACCCCGGAATACGGATTTAGAATAGCCGATATCGGAAAATTGTTCATTCTGTGAGTGTTAATTGAAATCTGCTATCACTCGGAGACTCTGAAAATTATTTTACAAACACAGAGAGATGTGCAGGCACCCAGGAAGCTAACCCCAAGACCCCAGCCCCTGAATCCATTATCTGGCCGCAGATTTAATCCATATGGCCGCAAATTATGGCCTGGGTCCCACCATTTTGATCCGTGTTGGTTCTGTAGCTTTATTTCTAGTAAAATAGACCCTTGGCATATGCAAAATTAACCAATTTGACCTAGGGTAAAATCTGGGACATTTTCCCGAGTTGCTGTTTTGATTCGGGGTTTCGTTTTGCGTATTTTGAATTCTGGATTCTCGTATTTGTGTTTTACCTCGATCACTTGACGTTTGTACGACGATATCGAGGGTTGTTTGATGGTTTTGAAGGCGTGGTCCATAGGTTCTAACTTATAGGCCTTAGCGTGTCGTTTTGGATTCCGATGTGATTTTAATATGCATTTGCGATACGTTGATGTGTAGGTACCCCGCGAAGACTTCGGGACGACAAGCAAGCGCGTGGCAACGTCGGCAACGGAAGACGAAGAGCAAGGTGAGTAGATTATATCTACAGGGGAAGTCGGGTGGATGGCGTATAGCACTCCCGCAGTTCGATGTTTAGTATACTATGTATATACTATATAGTTATATGTAAATGATAGCGTTAGGTGTGACGTGGATATTTGAGATGAGATTAGGTGTACTATGGTTAGATTAGGGTTTAGAAGTAAACTAGAATAGTTTCCTACTTGCGAACCCTAGAATAGGTTTACACCTACATGCACACACATGCTTATGTAACGTTTTGAAAATCGTTTCGGTGAAATTTCGGAAAATCGGTAAAATAAGGGGGTTTTCTGTAAAAAGTCAAAATACAAATATCTTTATTATAAAATTAAATATACATATTCTAGCTATGTAATTGCTAGTATTTGGTGTTTATTGAGCCACTGGTAAAATTTCTAGTTTTCTGAAAAAATTTCTGAAATTAATTATTTTAATATTATTTTAAGCCGTCACTAATACATTTAATTAGGGAAAATTACAAATTGGAATGGGTTGAAACAAATTTTGTGCATCATAACACATTAAACAAAATTTTAACATATGGTTTTTGAAATGAAATGAAGTTGTTAAACGGTGTTAGAAATATCGAAGAAAAAGGCTTAAATTGTGAATTTAGTGTAAATGGATGTTTGGGGTATAGTATTTATCATTTTCCATCACCCCACACCCATACCCACACTCACACACACCCATTTTTCCTTCTCCTTGGCTGAATTTTCAGCAGCCACATCCCCATATACCCACTTCTTTTGATAAAAGAAAGAAAACAAAAAGAAAAGTATGAGAATAGATAAAAGAGTTTGGTCTTTTGTTGACTTGGACTTTCCCCTCACCATACCTCACACCACACTCCCTCTCTCCTCTCCCCCACCTGCATTGGCCTCCCCTCCCCTCCATTTTCAGCCCCTTCATTCTTCATCTCTCTTTCTCTTTAAAAAATTCATCAAAAAATGCTTGAAAATCCACAAAAATCAAGCTAAAATCCAAATCTAATCCCTACCCATTTCTCATTAGCCAAATTTGCATGGATCTAGGGAACAAGTTGGCATTTTAGAGGCTTTGATTTCCATATTTGATCTCTTGATCATGAGGTATAATTCTAACCTTTTTGCTTAATTTGTTGTTAATTGCTTTAGGTTAGCTTAATTAAATGTTTAATTAGGTTTTTATTTAGTTCTAAGTGCATGATTTAAAATTCAAGAGAGGGGATTGAATTCAAATTGGTATTTTGTGTTGTGAGACTATGGTTGTGTTATGTAATTGACATATTAATGTTGTAGGGTTCCTCGGCATTGTCACAAGGTTCTACAAGGCATCAACCATGCCCGATTAAAAAAATTGGACGTGCCGAACAACCCTAACCAAGATCGTATACTAGAGATTATGCGAAAACTATAAGAAAGTGAACAACTTAACACTAAGTGAAAGGGATTACAACCTTTGTAGATCCGGTCCTTCACTTCTAAAGCTCCGTGTTGACGTCCCTTCGCTGCGATCATCATGATCCTGGACTCTAGCGATGGTTTCCTCGGAGAAATGAGCGGGCTAGGTCGTTGACTTCAAGGCCGAAGATGATCTACGTCGAGAAGCCTCAAACTCAAGCTCCATCTTCACTAGGACAAGAACTTTGTGAAGAGAACACCCTAAACTAAATGGCAAGTAGTAGAGGATGATGAAATAGTAAGTGGGTTTACTTTGGATTTTGATTTCTCACTTTGTTTCTTCACTTGATAAAAATCTAATAAGCTTTTCTTCTTCTTGAAGAAGAAGAAGAAGAAAGAAAAGAATAAGAATAATGAATTATCTCAAAAGAATAATCAAGTGAAGTCTATCATAATGCAACCATGGGTGAGTTAACCTTTGTAGAGACTAAACCATAGTTTGAGTTAATGGTTTGGTTAATAAAAATCTTATGCAAAACAAAATGAGTGGACTTTGTCAAAGATGCTTAAAAGCTTCATGAAGCTTCAATCCAAGACAAAGAAAGCCACCATTTTGTTTTACCAAAATAAATAAAAACCCAAACCATTATCTTAAATATGGTGTAAGTCATACGCACACCCAAGTTTACATGTATCATCAATCATGATACAAACTAGTGCACAAACATATATCACATATACAACTTGTGCACATCAAGTGAGAAAATCAATCTTAAGTGAACCAATACTAGTTAATGTAAAGTAATATATCACATATTTAATTATACATTAAATCATTAAATCAACAATTGATTTAATGATCCGGTCATATCGCATATAACCGACTAATATCTAGTGTATCAATATATCGAATCAACACTTGATTCGATAACCCGGCTATATCTCATATAACCTACTGATGATACAAATCACGAGAATAGAATACAGTATCACATACTGGTATTATTCTCGGTCCCGCACATATCTCATATGCGCTCCTATTTCGTTTTGCTTGAGCCAGGAAACCTTTGTTTAGGACTCTAAAGACTCGTCAATACGCCAACAGTAGGTGGTTATCATATCAATCACCCACAAGATGCAAGCGGTCTGCTAAACGTAACGTCCACCCGGGTATTGAGCGATCAGAAGATCAACGAGCAAGCCTGCTCACACTCCTGCGAATCCATTCAGTAACACTTACCGCACAGTCCGGTCAGTTCGTCTGATATGTCGCATATCTCGCCTAGGGGTGGTAAACGTCAGACCCCAGTAGCTTGATAAGTCATGCCGATGTAAGGTCCATAACAAGCGTGAAACTACTGATAACACTTACCAGTAAATCACTGCAACCCTGGCCAGGGATTTCCAGTCATGGCCAGTCGAGCATAGCGCAACATCAACCCCCATACCGGGAGAGACGAATCCCCTCCTATCGCTCATTGCCTCCATGTTAATCGGGACTGTACCCAAAAACCACCTGTTTGCACGACTCAGTAGAGCCGTGGTAGGTTGGAAATCAAAGCACAGTGGGAGACACACAAGACTCTATGACGATCTCGGGTCAACAGACTAAGCTGTACCAGTGTCACCAGAGAACTGCCGTCTGACGTGAGGTATAATACCATCTGGGAGTTCTCGGCGAGTCCGTTCAGTGTACCCAGTCTCCACTGAGCACCCGCATACCGTTTCTGATGTCAAACACCAATGGATATGGGATCATCCATCGCCCATCACATGGGTCGAGAAGATATACGCTAGTCTACTCTGGAATATCGATGCCCCGTCTCGATATTCCCACGACTAGGAACATTGAAGGATGTACTCATGGACTATCCAGGCCCCACTAGTATGATCTGCATCATAGTCCTGGAAGTCGAGTACACATCGTAAAGGCTTTATGAACATGTAACAGAGAGACAATAAGTATACATGTTAAGATAAAGAGCAACCAGATAGCGTACTATCATGTCGAGCAAGAAAGTCCTCCCTATATATTTTCCAGCATCCACTACAATATACATCTCATGTACAGTAATGGCCTCTAGGGCATACATATAACTAACAATCTCCCACTTGCACTAGGGCCATCTGTAGCAGTGGTTGCAGTATCTCATACTCAACCATTACATAAAAGTCTCTTTCTGGGAAAAGGCCTTTGTGAGTGGATCCGCCGTGTTGTCCTCTGAGTCTACTCTCCTAACCTCGATCACCCTAGAGATCAACTATCTCCATGATCAGGTGATACTGCCTTGGAATATGTCTGGGTCACTGATGGAACCAGGGTTCCTGGTCCAAAGCCTCACCTCCATTGTCATACAATGGTAGGAACCTAGTTCATCTCATGAACTAATATACACACAAACTGCCTCTTTGGTAGTATCTTTGATAGCGATGTCACCAGCCTTTATCGTCTAGTTTGCCACGGTATCTTAGCTTGGAATTCTTCCAATATACCGTCCCTCCACTGAGGGTAAAGACAATGCCTGCGACTGACATTCAGTCATCCTTATCACCTTGGAATTTTTCTAGTGATTCTCCCCAGGATCGATTGATACCATCTCACTACACCTAGTGAGAATCCTAATATCCATTTAGATCTATCTCATAGATCCAAAACCCAGGATTCATGAGGTATCACCTTTATCCTATTTGGAGAATCCTTGTGATAAGAGGAGATTAACCGTGCGTAGCATAGGAAACTCTTTTCCTATCAAGAGTATGTTGTCCACGTACAATACGAGGATGACCACCTTACTCTCTACTACCTTTTTGTATATACAAGGTTCATCTACCACTTTGATGAAGTCAAACTCTTTAACTACCACATCAAAACAGATGTTCCAACTCCGCGATGCCTGTTTTATCACATAAAACATCTTGCTCACGTTTCCGCTGCTCCCACTGTTTACGAAGCCATCTGGCTGTGTTCTTATAGACGCTCTCTTCTAAATTAATATTTAGAAAAGCAGTCATGACACCCAACCACCAGATATCGTAGTCATGGTATGTAGCAATGGCAAGTAGGATCCGGATGAACTTAAGCACAGCCACTGGAAAAGTTTTCATCATTATCCATGCCTGGTCGATGACGAAAACCTTTAACAAGTCTAGCTTCGAAAGTCTCAACTTTTCCATCTACACCAAGTAATTTTCTCAAGATATACTTGCTCCTAATGGGGATTTAACCCTTCAGATATAGCATCAAAAGTCCATACTTTTTTGGTGTACATGGATTCTATCTCAGATCGCGAAGCATCCAGCCATTCTTACAGAGTCCCTACTCTTGATGGCCTGCTCGAAACTAGTTGGGTCATCATCTCATGATGTAATCCTCGCTCCCACTGTCATCGAGAAACGGAAGTATCTCTCAGGCAGGTGAGGAACCCTGCTAGATTGGCGGAGAGGGTGAGGTTCATCAGCGACTATTGAATCCTTTGGTTCTATCAAATCATCGGCTGTAGCTTGTATAGCTGGAACTCCTTCTAGTTCTACAGAACTGACCTTGCCTCGATCTTGTCCGGATTTTTCTTTTGACATAGGCCGGACAACCCCAAATCTTAACTTGCTTAAAGAGATGGGCTTTTCCCATACCATATCTCATATGGAGTGGTAGGCACTGATCTGATTCGAACCCAATTCAATAGGTATGCAGCTTTTCAAGTGCATAACCCTAAAAAGGAATAGGTAACTCAGTAATACTCATCATAGAGCACACCATATCTAATATGGTGCGATTGCTCCGTCCCGATACACCTACGTGCTGTAGTGTATTCAGAGGAGTAATACTGAGAGAGAATCTCATTATCCTTTAGAATAGTCCAAGAATTCCATGCACAAGTATTCTCCTCCCTGATCTCATCATAGGACATAATACTTATACCCGTTTTTGGTTCTCTACTTCTAATTTATATTCTGTGATTATTTCAAAAGTTTCGGACTTGTAATTCAACAGGAACATATGTCTGAATCTTGAGAGATCATCAGTGAATGTAATGAAGTACAAAGAACCACTTCTGGAATCTGCAGACAGGGGACCTACATCCATTACTATGTATCAGTCCTAAGAGTTCACAAACTCTTTCTCTGTTTCCAGTAAATGGAGCTATGGTCATCTTATCTTTGTGACATGACTGGAAAGTTTCACAAGATGTAAATTTAAACTGATTTAAATATGCATCTGAATGTAACTTAGCTAGTCGGGTCATATTGATATGACCTAGTCTACAATGCCTCAAGAAGAATTCGTTCATTTCTGAACTCTTCCTCTTGTGTGTGTTCTGTATGTAAGGAACTGTGGTTTGATTTAGAATGTATATGCTTTTAGATAACGTGCCTGAGCCGATCAACTTTTGATATAGGAAATGTGCAAAACATTATCCAACAATACAAAATTATATCCTTCTTTAATTAATAAAGAGACTGATATGATGTTGTATGTCAGGTTCGGTATCTAATAACATTCGTTCAGAATCAATGTATTTGGAAATACAGGGTGATAACTACCAACAGACTTGGCTGCAACACTTGCACCGTTTCTATCTCATGAATTTTATCACCCGTTCTCAGTTCTCTACCTATCTGTAGCCCATGTAACAGATTACATTTGCGGGATCCTGATCCGGTATCTAATACCCAGGGCATAGAGGATACAGAGAAATAGTTCTTTGTAATGAACACACCCGAAGAAGATGCATCATCATGTACTTTCTTCGTTTGGGTGGCATGGGAATCCTGGTATTCCCCTATTTCCTGCTCGGTCTTATTACAATTATAAGTTGGAGCGGGACCAATGTTCTCCAGCTCAGTATAACAAGCGGGTTCGGTCAATACATCCATATTATTATCTTGATTAAGGCGTGACATGGTCGCTACCTGGAGAGAGAGAGAAGAAAACACTCTCCGTGCGCTCTTGCAAGATTAGATTGGTTATATATTTTATCTAATCAGGATGGCTCCCACTGTTTTTATCAAATCTTCCTTCAAACCCTAAAAGGAAAGACTAGCCGGGATTAATTACACTCTACAAGTTCGCCAATCTTTCAGCCAGGCTAGTGTCGGTACTTTGAGGGAGGTTCCCCGTGCTTTCGCACGGACCTAATTAAAATAAACCTCGTTTTCCCAGGGGCGTAACCCCGTTGACACCTTTCTAGACACCTACTTGATCGGCTAATTGTAAAGTGCAAAACTCTCCCAGGAGTAACAATTACTCGCAGTAGGTATCAAGATCCAACTATCATATAGAAGGTATGCAATCTCATTGCGAATTTCAACACTTGAAACTCCCGATAATGGTTTTTACCCCTAGCACTTATGACCTTAACTATGGTCAACAAATCATAAGCACTAGTCAAGCTCTACCCGTCATTTCGTGATTAATTAGACCCACCCACATGACCCTTAACTAAGGTCAACAAAGTCACATGACTGTCCTAACTAATCGCATCATATGCCGTGTAGGAAGACATCACTTAGCTACTGTACACTGTGCCTTGACTGTGGTCAACAAACACAGCACGAATACTAAGTACTCTATTTCCTAAAATGACGGAGGGTTGCGGATGGTTTTTAAGAAAACCTTTAACGCTTTGAACTTTATCTCGCTGCAGAATCAAATGGTTTTTAAATGGAGTATTTTTTAGGCTTCTGCTAGTTTCGCTAAAGAGGTCACTCCCGATGAAGGGATCTTGGCTCTTTCCTCGTCGAATGAGGTGCAGGATATTCACAATACCTCTATGCAAAGCAAGAACTAGAAAAGCAATCAAAAGACAAACCGAAGGTTGTAGCATCTGCTAGTTATTGCTAAAGAGGTCACTCCCGGTGAAGTGATCTCGGCTCTTTCCTTATCGAATAAGGTGCTGGATGTTCTACAAGGAACACCGCTATGCAAAGCAACAACTAGAGCTACCTAATTTTTTGAAATTCGATTCTACAACATCTTTTAGGTTTATTTTCTTTCATTAATCCCATTAATGAATGTCCCATCATTTAAGTCCACCTAAACATCACAGATAAATACAACGTACACTTATGCCATCCGCATTCGCCTCGATGTCCCGTCTGCACCGTTAGGTTAGGTAACAAACGGCAGAGCGGGGCAGGGCTAGCGCGGGTGTAAAACATAAGCAACGTCTATATAATATATCATATATACTATATACAGTATCTATCTGAACATATCACATGATCACATCACAGATAACGCAGCAGAAAACAACATATGAAATATTGGATATACTAGGACGTCCGTATTTTATTTTGAGCCTGTATAAAACACGGATTCCACGGTCGTGATGAATAGCCAATCCCATACCCCTAGACCCCTACGAGAGCGGCAAGCACCCCTACAAATTCTAGAGTTAGGAGACCCGGACTCGACTCCTCGAGATGGTCTCCCACTGGACCCTAGAACCCGGTTACTTGTGCTCCCCTCCTGGGTCTAACCTAATGCGGAAAAATAAATAATATACATCAACGGTGACATCTTCCTCAGCCCGGAAGTTCCCCAATAAAAGAATATTACATACAAGTTTTTACATGAATGAAAATGAAAAACACTCATCTCACATAAAAAAAACCCGGCTATTCTTACATGACGATCCAATATAACATATCCAGCAACACATAACATCACATGTCATCAACGTAAGTAAATATGCGTATCCCAATTGTCGTTGATGTATAGTAACGAAACCGGCGATACACCACATATTACACTTACGGTCGCAGAAAAGAAAGTGTAAAACTACAACAGTTGGAATCCGCAACCTCTTTAGACATCGCATGCCTAATCAAATGAATTCCTTAGAAATCAAATGCCTAACTATTATAAACCCCGCATTTTAGTCTCAATATCGAAAACTCTTTTCAATATCAAGTCGGGCAATTCAACAAGATTCCCGACATCCTGATCGAATGCTCGTCGTAAACTTTAGTAGAAGGCCGCACCCCCGGATGCCGTCGACGAAGTGTACTAAGGCGGAACACCGCTGCCGCGAGCACCCGAACGGATGCTTTTGGCGACGGGGTTCTCCTACAGTCACTTGGTCGGGGCTATGGGGCATGGCTATCTATTAAGTTTACCCGGCGAGTATCCGCGTACGCTACGTGATTGCGACGGACTTTTGATCGCATCAAAATCCCGTGGCAATCGATTATTTGAGACTGAACTGCTAGATTTATAACATTCAAATTAGTTATCTCATAACTACTTATGGATTCCAAATATTGTATCACATTCCAGATAAATAAACAATGTTAAACTTTCCGATCGAATAATCAAACACCTAAATAGTTCTCAACACTTGAAATTAGTTTAAAAACATCCATCACATGCCACAGTACCAATGGTCCAGCCGTAGAAGGGTCAAGCCAACGCCTCACATGTGGCACGCCGTACTGCCCAAAGCCCTAAGGTTCAAAAGGCGGTTCAAGACGGTCACATAATAGATTTAAGGTTTGTTGTCTTCTAGAGAGTCCATCGCGTTACTTGCACGACTTAGAACGTTCTTAAACTACGGAAAAATCCAACACTTGGAAATTTTCCGGCAGGGGAAAAAATGAGTTATTGATATCCGGTCGAACTTTTCAACATGTTCTAAAAATTACCCAGACAAACTTAAACGAAGTTAAACTATCCGATCGAATCAACGAGCTCCCAATACAAGCCAGAAAACTCAACTCTTGAGTATAAATTAAAAATACCCAGAAACATCAGGAAATTTGATAGGAACATTACTGTGCAAAAAGAAAAGCATGACGTCACTTTTTGGCCGCGGAACCGCCGCGGGAGCCGTGCTCTTGCCGCGGTTCCGCGGATCTTTGGGCGGCGCACTTTGTCGTTTTTCACAGTGTTCCATATAATTCCCTGCTAATTTTTTAAAGTATTTTTAATGTTGAAAAAATCACGATTTCAAAAAATGTCTAGAGAAGGGTTTAATCGGGGTTATCCAGGTTCGATCGGACTTTAAACTTCGCCTAAAACTCTAGCTTGGCTCTGATACCACTGTAGGGTTCCTCGGCACTATCACAAGGTTCTACAAGGCATCAACCATGCCCGATTCAAAAAATTGGACGTGCTGAACAACCCAAACCAAGATCGTATACTAGAGATTATGCGAAAACTATAAGCAAGTGAACAACTTAACACTAAGTGAAAGTGATTACAACCTTTGTAGATCCGGTCTTTCACTTCTAAAGCTCCGTGTTGACGTCCCTTCACTGCGACCATCGTGATCCCGGACTTTAGCGTTGGTTTCCTCAGAGAAAAGAGCGGGCTAGGTCGTTGACTTCGAGGCCGAAGATGATCTACGTCGAGAAGACTCAAACTCAAGCTCCATCTTCACTAGGTCAAGAACTTTGTGAAGAGAACACCCTAAACTAAATCGCAAGTAGTAGAGGATGATGAAATAGGAAGTGGGTTTACTTTGGATTTTGATTTCTCACTTTGTTTCTTCACTTGATAAAAATCTAGTAATCTTTTCTTCTTCTTGAAGAAGAAGAAGAAGAAAGAAAAGAATAAGAATAATGAATTATCTCAAAATAATAATCAATTGAAGTCAATCATAATGCAACCATGGGTGAGTTAACCTTTGTAGAGACTAAACCATAGTTTGAGTTAATGGTTTGGTTAATAAAAATCTTATGCAAAACAAAATGAGTGGACTTTGTCAAAGATGCTTAAAAGCTTCATGAAGCTTCAATCCAAAACCTAATGATTATATAACTAACAATATATGTATGCCCTAGAGGCCATTACTGTACATGAGATGTATATTGTAGTGGATGCTGGGACATATATAGGTAGGACTTTCTTGCTCGACATGATAGTACGCTATCTGGTTGCTATTTATCTTAACATGTATACTTATTGTCTCTCTGTTACATGTTGATAAAGCCCTTAGGATGTGTACTCGACTTCCAAGACTGTGATGTAGATCATACTAGTGGGGCCTGGGTATTCAATGAGTACATCCTTCAATGTTCCTAGTCGTAATAATATCGAGACGGGGCATCGATATTCCAGAGTAGACTAGCGTATATCTTCTCGACCCATGTGATGGGCGATGGATGATCACATATCCATTGGTGTTTGACATCAGAAACGGTATGCGGGTGCTCAGTGGTGACTGGGTACACTGAACGGACTCGCCGAGAACTCCCAGATGGTATTATACCTTACGTCAGATGGCAGTTCTCTGGTGACACTGGTACAACTTAGTCTGTTAACCCAATATCGTCATAGAGTCTTGTGTGTTTCCCACTGTGCTTTGATTTCCATCCAACCACGGCTCTACTGAGTCGTGCAAACAGATGGTTTTCGGGTACAGTCCCGATTCACATGGAGGCAATGAGCGATAGGAGGGGATTCGTCTCTCCCGGTATTGGGGGTTGATGTTGCGCTATGCTCGACTGGCCATAACTGGAAATCCCTGGCCAGGGTTGCACTGATTTACTGGTAAGTGTTATCAGTAGTTTCATGCTTGTTATGGAACTTACATCGGCATGACTTATCAAGCTACTGGGGTCTCACGTTTACCACCCCTAGGCGAGATATACGACATATCAGACGAACAGACCGGACTGTACGATAAGTTTTACTGATTGGATTCGCAGGAGTGTGAGCAGGCTTGCTCGTTGATCTTCTGATCGCTCAATACCCGGATGGCCATTACGTTTAGCAGACCGCTTGCGGCTTGTGGGTGATTGATATGATCACCACCTACTGTCGGCGTATTGACGAGTCTTTAGAGTCCTACACAGAGGTTTCCTGGCTCAAGCGAAACGAAATAGGAGCGCATATGAGATATGTGCGGGACCGAGAATAATACTAGTATGTGATACTATGTTCTATTCTCATGATTTGTATCATCGGACGGTTATATGTGATATAGCCAGGTTACCGAATCAAGTATTGATTCGATATATTGATACACTAGATATTAGTCGGTTATATGCGATATGACCGGATCATTAAATCATGTATTGATTTAATGATTTAATGTATAATTATATATTTGATATATTACTTTACATTAACTAGTATTTGTTCACTTATGATTGATTTTCTCACTTGATGTGCACAAGTTGTATATATGATATATGTTTGTGCACTAGTTTGTATCATGATTGATGATACATGCAAACTTGGGTGTGTGTATGACTTACACCATGTTTAGGTTAATGGTTGGGTTTTATTTATTTTATTTATTTTTGGCAAAATCAAAATGGTGGCTTTCTTTGTTTTTTTCTTGAAGCTTCATGAAGCTTTTTAAGCATCTTTGACAAAGTCTAACCATTTTGTTTTGCATGAGATTTTCACTAACCTAACCATTAGCTCAAACTAGGATTTAGTCTCTACAAAGGTTAACTCACCCATGGTTGCATTATGATATACTTCACTTGATTATTCATTTGAGTTAATTGATAATTCATTCTTATTCCTTCTTCTTCTTCTTCTTCAAGAAGAAGAAAAACCTTTCTTGAAAATGATCAAGTGAAGATTAAGAGTGAGAAATCCAAATCCAAAGTGAACCCACTTCCTATTTCTTCATCCTCTACCACTTGCCATGTAGTATAGGGTGTTCTCTTCACAAAGTTCATGACCAAGTGAAGATGGAGCTTGAGTTTGAGTCTCCTCGACGTAGATCATTTTCGGCCTCGAAGTCAACGACCTAGCCCGTTCATTTCTCCAAAGAAACCATCGCTAGGGTCCGGGATCCCGATGATCGCAGCGAAGGGACATCAACACGGAGCATTAGAAGTGAAGGACCGGATCTACAAAGGTTGTTATCCCTTTCACTTAGTAGCAAAGTAGTTTGCTTGCTTTTAGTTTCGCCTAATCTCTAGTGTACGATCTTGCATAGGGTTGTTCGGCACAAAAAAAATTGATTTTGGCATGGTTGATGCCTTGTAAAACCTCATGAGTGTGCCTAGGAACCCAACAGTGGTATCAGAGCCTAGCTAGAGCTTTAGGCGAAGTGTAGACGAAGTTAGAAATCCGATCGAACCCCGAAACCCTAATCTTTACCCTTTCTGGAAATTTTTTCAAAACTGTGATTTTTGTGAATTAAAAATACTCTGAAAAATCAACAGGGTTTTCTAGGAGTTATTGTGCAACACGTGCCTCTAATACCTCTAATGCACCGCGGAACCGCGGCCATACCATGGTATTGGCGGTGGTTCCGCGGCCAAACAGTAGCTTCTTGGAATCAGTTTTGCACAGTAACCTCCGTATGTGATTGCTGATTCTTCTGGGAATTTTTAATTATACTCAAGAGTTGAGTTATCTGGGGTGTATTGGGGACTTGTTGATTTGATCGGATATTTTAACTTTTTTTTTGTGTTTTTCCGGGTAATTTTAGAAAGTGTTAAAAAGTTCGACCGGATATCAATAACTCACTTTTTCCAGACCCGGAAAATTTCCAAGTGTTGGAATTATCCGTAGTTTAAGAACGTATAAATCGTGCAAGTAACGCGATGGACCCTCTAGAAGGCAACAAACCATAACTCGATTATGTGACCGTCTTGAACTGCTTTTTGAACCTTAGGGTTTGGTGCAGTACGACGTGCCACATGTAAGGCGTTGGCTTGACCCTTCTACGGCTGGACCGTTGGTACTGTGGCATGAAATGGATGTTTTTAAACTTGTTTCAAGTGTTGAGCTATTTGAGAAAACTTGGGTGTTTGATTATTCGATCGGAAAGTTTAACATTGTCTATTTATCTGGAATGTGATACAATATTTGGAATCCACAAATAGTTATGAGATAACTGATTTGAATATTATAAACATAGCACTTTAGTCTCAAATGATTGGTTGCCACGGGATTTTGATGCGATCAAAAGTCCGTCGCAATCACGTAGCGTACGCGGATACTCGCCGGTAAACTTAATAGACAGCCACGCCCTATAGCCCCGACCAAGTGACTGTAGGAGAACCCCATAGCCAAAAGCATCCGTTCGGGTGCTCGCGGTAGCGGTGTTCCGCCTTAGTGCACTTTGTCGACGGCATCCGGGGGTGCGGCCGTCTACTAAAGTTTGCGAAGAGCATTCGATCAGGATGTCGGGAATCTTGTTGAATTGGCCGACTTGGTATTGAAAAGTGTTTTCGATTTTGAGACTAAAATGAGGCGTTTGTAATTGGTAGGCATGCGATGTCTAAGGAATTCATTTGATTAGGCATGCGATGTCTAAGGAAATTGCGGATTCCAATTGTTGTAGTTTTACACTTTCTTTTCTGCGACCGTAAGTGTAATATGTGATATCGCCGGTTTCGTTGCTATATGTCAACGACAATTGGGATGGGCATATTTACTTACGTTGATGACATGTGATGTTATGTGTTGCTGGATATGTTATATTGGATCGTCGTGTTTGAATAGCCGGGTTTTTTTTATGTGAGATGAGTGTTTTTCTTTTTCATTCATGTAAATAACTTGTATGTAATATTCTTTTATTAGGGCACTTCCGGGTTGAGGATGATGTCACCATTGTATATTATTTACTTTTCCGCATTAGGATAGACCCAAGGCGGGGAGCACAAGTAACCGGGTTCTAGGGTCCTGTGGGAGACCATCTCGAGGAGTCGAGTCTGGGTCTCCTAACTCTAGAATTGGTAGGGTTGCTTGCCACTCTCGTAGGGGTCTAGGGGTGTGGGATTGGCTATTCATCATGACCGTGGAATCCGTGTTTTATACAGGCTCAAAATAAAGCACGGACGTCCTAGTATATCCAATTTTTCATATGATATTTTCTGCTGGGTTATCTGTGATGTGATCATGTGATTTGTTCAGATACATATTGTATATAGTATATATAATATATTATATAGACGTTGCTTATGTTTTACACCCGCGCTAGCCTTGCCCCGCTCTGCCTTTAGTTACCTAACCTAACAGCGTAGACGGGACATCGAGCTGAATGCGGATTGCATAAGTATACGTTGTATTTATCTGTGATGTTTAGGTGGACTTAAAAGATGGGACATTCATTAATGAGATTAATGAAAGAAAATAAACCTAAAATGATGTTGTGGAATCGAATTTCAAAAATAAGGTAGCACTAGTTGTTGCTTTGCATAGCGGTGTTCCTTGTAGAACATCCAGCACCTTATTCGATAAGGAAAGAGCCGAGATCCCTTCACCGGGTGTGACCTCTTTAGCAATAACTAGCAGATGCTACAACCTTCGGTTTCTCTTTTGACTGCTTTTCTAGTTCTTGCTTTGTATAGTGGTATTGTGAATATCCTGCACCTCATTCGACGAGGAAAGAGTCGAGATCCCTTCACCGGGAGTGACCCCTTTAGCGAAACTAGCAAAAGCCTAAAAATCACTCCATTTAAAAACCGTTTGATTCCGCAACGAGATCAAGTTCAAAGCGTTAAAGGTTTTCTTAAAAACCATCCGCAACCCTCCGTCATTTTAGGAAGTAGAGTACTTAGTATTCGTGTTGTGTTTGTTGACCATAGTCAAGGCACAGTGTACGGTAGCTAAGTGATGTCTTCCTACACCGCATATGATGCGATTAGTTAGGACAGTCGCGTGACTTTGTTGACCTTAGTTAAGGGTCATGTGGGTGGGTCTAATTAGTCACGAAATGACGGGTAGAACCTGACTAGTGCTTATGATTTGTTGACCATAGTTAAGGTCATAAGCGCTAGGGGTAAAAACCATTATCAGGAGTTTCAAGTGTTGAAATTTGCAATGAGATTGCATACCTTCTATGAGATAGTTGGATCCCGATACCCACTGCGAGTAATTGTTACTCCTGGGAGAGTTTTGCACTTTACAATTAGCCGATCAAGTAGGTGTCTAGAAAGGTGTCAACGGGGTTACGCCCCTGGGAAAACGAGGTTTATTTTAATTAGGTCCGTGCGAAAGCACGGGGAGCCTCCCTCAAAGTACCGGCACTGGCGTGGCTGAAAGATTGGAGAACTTGTAGAATGTAATTAATCCCGGCTAGTCTTTCCTTTTAGGGTTTGAAGGAAGATTTGATAAAAATAGTGGGAGCCTTGTACTTCCTTACAATTCACTGATGATCTCTCTATATTCAGACATATGTTCTTATTGAAACACAAGTCCGAAACTTTTGAGATAATCACCGAATATAAGTTAGAAGTAGAGAACCAAAAACGGGTATAAGTATTATGTCCTTTGATATGATCAGGGAGGAGAATACTTGAGCACGGGATTCCTGGACTATTCTAAAGGAGAATGAGATTCCCTCTCAGCATTACTCCTCCGTATACACCACAGCACGTAGGTGTATCGGGGTGGAGCAATCGCACCATATGAGATATGGTGTGCTCTATGATGAGTATTACTGAGTTACCTATTTCCTTTTGGGGTTATGCACTTTAGAAGTAGCATACCTATTGAATTGGGTTCGAATCAAATAAGTGCCTACCACTCTATAAGAGATATGGTATAGGAAGAGCCCTTCTCTTAAGCAAGTTAAGATTTGGGGTTGTCCGGCCTATGTCAAAAGCAAAATCCGGACAAGCTCGAGGCAAGGTCAGTTCTGTAGAACTGGAAGGAGTTCCATCTATACAAACTACAACTGATGATTTGGTAGAACCAAATGGTTCAATAGTCCCTGAAGAACCTCAGCCTCTCCGCCGATCTAGCAGGGTTCCTCATCCGCCTGAGAGATATTTTGGTTTCTCGATGACAGTGGGAGCAAGGATTGCATCATGAGATGATGAACCAACTAGTTTCGAGCAGGCCATCAAGAGTGGGGACTCTGTAAGAATGGCTGGATGTTTAGCGATCTGAGATGGAATCCAAGTACACCAACAAAGTATGGACTTTGGATGCTATATCTGATGGGTTAAATCCCCATCAGGAGCAAGTATATCTTGAGAAGATTACTTGGTGTAGATGGAAAAGTTGAGACTTTCAAAGCTAGACTTGTTAAAGGTTTTCGTCATCGACCAGGCGTGGATAATGATGAAACCTTTTCCAGTGGCTGTGCTTAAGTCCATCAGGATCCTACTTGCCACGGCTACATACCATGATTACGATATCTGGTGGTTGGGTGTCATGACTGCTTTTCTAAATATTGATTTAGAAGAGAGCGTCTATAAGTACACAGCCAGAGGGCTTCGTAGACAGTGGGAGCAGCGAAAACATGTGCAAGTTGCTTTACAGAATAAAGCAGGCATCGCGGAACTGGAACGTCTGTTTTGATGTGGTAGTCAAAGAGTTTGACTTCATCAAAATAGTAGATGAACCTTGTACATACAAAAAGGTAGTAGAGAGTAAGGTGGTCATCCTCGTATTGTACGTGGACAACATACTCTTGATAGGAAAAGAGTTTCCTGTGCTACGCTCGGTCAATCTCCGCTTATCACAAGGATTCTCCATATAGGATCTATGTGATACCTCCTAAATCCCTGATTTTATATCTATGAGATAGATCTAAATGGATATTAGGATTCTCACTAGGTGTAGTGAGATGGTATCAATTGATCCTGGGGAGAATCACTAGAAAAGTTCCAGGGTGATAAGGACGACTGAATGTCAGTCACAGGCATTGTCTTTACCCTCAGTGGATGGACGGTATGTTGTAAAAGTTCCAAGCTATATACCGTGGCTAACTAGACGATAAAGGCTAGTGACATCGCTATCAAAGATACTACCAAAGAGGCAGTTTGGGTGTATACTAGTTCATGAGATGAACTAGGTTCCTACCATTGTGTGACAATGGAAGTGTGGCTTTGGCCAAAGAACCCCGGTCCCATCAGTGACCCAGACATATTCCAAGACAGTATCACCTGATCATGGAGATAGTTGATCTCCAGGGTGATCAAGGTTAGGAGAGTGGACTCAGAGGACAACACGGTGGATCCGCTCACAAAGGCCTTTTCCCAGATAGAGACTTTTATGGGATGGTTGAGTATGAGATACTGCAACCACTGCTACAGATGGCCCTAGTACAAGTGGGAGATTGTTAGTTATATGTATGCCCTAGAGGCCATTACTGTACATGAGATGTATATTGTAGTGGATGCTGGGACATATATAGGTAGGACTTTCTTGCTCGACATGATAGTACGCAATCTGGTTGCTCTTTATCTTAACATGTATACTTACTGTCTCTCTGTTACATGTTGATAAAGCCCTTAGGATGTGTACTCGACTTCCAAGACTGTGATGTAGATCATACTAATGGGGCCTGGGTAGTCAATGAGTACATCCTTCAATGTTCCTAGTCGTGGGAATATCGAGACGGGGCATCGATATTCCAGAGTAGACTAGCGTATATCTTCTCAACCCATGTGATGGGCGATGGATGATCCCATATCCATTGGTGTTTGACATCAGAGATGGTATGCGGGTGCTCAGTGGTGACTGGGTATACTGAACGGACTCGCCGAGAACTCCCAGATGGTATTATACCTTACGTCAGATGGCAGTTCTTTGGTGACACTGGTACAACTTAGTCTGTTGACCCGAGATCGTCATAGAGTCTTGTGTGTCTCCCACTGTGCTTTGATTTCCACCCTACCACGGCTCTACTGAGTCGTGCAAACAGGTGGTTTTTGGGTACTGTCGCGATTCACATGGAGGCAATGAGCGATAGGAGGGGATTCGTCTCTCCCGGTATTGGGGGTTGATGTTGCGCTATGCTCGACTGGCCATAACTGGAAATCCCTGGCCAGGGTTGCACTGATTTACAGGTAAGTGTTATCAGTAGTTTCATGCTTGTTATGGACCTTACATCGGCATGACTTATCAAGCTACTGGGGTCTCACGTTTACCACCCCTAGGCGAGATATGCGACATATCAGACGAACAGACCGGACTGTACGGTAAGTGTTACTGATTGGATTCGCAGGAGTGTGAGCAGGCTTGCTCGTTGATCTTCTGATTGCTCAATACCCGGGTGGCCGTTACGTTTAGCAGACCGCTTGCGGCTTGTGGGTGATTGATATGATCACCACCTACTTTCGGCGTATTGACGAGTCTTTAGAGTCCTACACAGAGGTTTCCTGGCTCAAGCGAAACGAATAGGAGCGCATATGAGATATGTGCGGGACTGAGAATAATACCAGTATGTGATACTATGTTCTATTCTCATGATTTGTATCTTCGGACGGTTATATGTGATATAGCCGGGTTACCGAATCAAGTGTTGATTCGATATATTGATACACTAGATATTAGTCGGTTATATGCGATATGACCGGATTATTAAATCATGTATTGATTTAATGATTTAATGTATAATTATATATTTGATATATTACTTTACATTAACTAGTATTTGTTCACTTATGATTGATTTTCTCACTTGATGTGCACAAGTTGTATATATGATATATGTTTGTGCACTAGTTTGTATCCTGATTGATGATACATGCAAACTTGGGTGTGTGTATGATTTACACCATGTTTAGGTTAATGGTTGGGTTTTATTTATTTTATTTATTTTTGGCAAAAACAAAATGGTGGCTTTCTTTGTTTTTTGCTTAAAGCTTCATGAAGCTTTTTAAGCATCTTTGACAAAGTTTAACCATTTTGTTTTGCATGAGATTATCACTAACCTAACCATTAGCTCAAACTAGGGTTTAGTCTCTACAAAGGTTAACTCACCAATGGTTGCATTATGATATACTTCACTTGATTATTCATTTGAGTTAATTGATAATTCATTCTTATTCCTTCTTCTTCTTCTTCAAGAAGAAGAAAAACCTTTCTTGAAAATGATCAAGTGAAGACTAAGAATGAGAAATCCAAATCCAAAGTGAACTCACTTCCTATTTCTTCATCCTCTACCACTTGCCATGTAGTATAGGGTGTTCTGTTCACAAAGTTCATGACCAAGTGAAGATGGAGCTTGAGTTTGAGTCTCCCCGATGTAGATCATCTTCGGCCTCGAAGTCAACGACCTAGCCCGCTCATTTCTCTGAAGAAACCATCGCTAGGGTCCGGGATCCCGATGATCGCAGCGAAGGGACGTCAACACGGAGCATTAGAAGTGAAGGACCGGATCTACAAAGGTTTTTATCCCTTTCACTTAGTAGCAAAGTAGTTTGCTTGCTTTTAGTTTCGCCTAATCTCTAGTATACGATTTTGCATAAGGTTGTTCGGCACAAAAAAATTTGATTTTGGCTTTGTTGATGCCTTGTAGAACCTCATGAGTGTGCCTAGGAACCCAACAGTTTTGACCTATGTGTGATACGCGTGCTGATTTGGTTTTCGTATGCCGTTTCGATTTTGAATTGGGTTTTAATACGATACGGTGCGTTATGATCTGTAGGTACCCCTTGTGAACTTCAAGATGAGAAGCAAGCGCATGGCGACGTCGGCACCGGTGAGCGAGGACCAGGTGAGTAGATTTATATCTACGGGGAGAAGTCGGGTGGATGGCGTATAGCACACCCGCAGTTTGTGGTGATGTATACGAATACGTATAGACACATATTTTTAGTATATGTTGAATTGATATTATTGATGATAAAGATGGACTTTTGGAGTTCTGTGATTGGTTTAGTGTAGTTGTGAAACCCTAGAGTAGGGGTTGCACCTATACACACACATACGCACATATTTGCATACATCCTTTCTTTTACATGTGCGTATATGGGATTATATATTTATGTGTTCACATAAGTATGGGACTATGTGTTCATATACTGGATTTGATGATAGTACTTGGGATCTGAGATGGGTCGATGAGATTTGATTTGAGGCCATGAGATCGGTGATTTGGCAGGGTTCGTATTTGAGATACGACATGACGTTGTAGCGGGTCCTTTGACGTAGTGTTTCACACACGTGCATGCATACGTAGGTGGTATCAGTATTGTACTAGACATAGATCCGTACCTGGATTATGATCTTTGATAAAGAGGATACCAGATGAATAGTGTGATGAATGTGATATTGACCCGTACCCAGATTTGGGATGCCGTACGACGGACTTACGTACGAGCTATATATTGATGTTTGATCCGCACTCTTGACTTGGGAATATCTGATTATAGATATGGTATCGGATGTGATATTATCGAGGCGGGATCATCGACTAATATATATATATATATATGTGTGTGTGTGTGTGTGTGTGTGTGTGTGTGTCGACTAAGTTGTTATGCGGTTTCCTTACCTTCAGTTAGCTGGTTAGTTCAGCCGTATAGTTTAGTGTAGTTGTTAGACTAGGTTAGATTCCTACCTATTTCAAAACTAACGGATCGTGGGTATTATAAAAGACAGGTCAAGGGATTCTAAGGATATTTCAAAAAGACGTATCTTTTCTTAAAAACACGATAGCCCTTATTTTCAAAACCCCACGATTCGTGTTATTTCAAATGACACCACTGTGGAACTCATATTTTATTAAATGCAGATTAGTTATCATTGTGTTTAGTATTCAGCTCCCGCACATTATTGCTGTTGCTCCGCATCGCATACTTATTGTAATTCATATTTCATTATTGATATCATGCTGTTAGGACACCAGCACCATTACCGATGATGCGTATGTACCACGTACACTTACTTGCCGGCTCACACACATCTTCATCGGTAATTGCCATGTCACGTACACTTAGAAAATACTATTGCTTGACTTAGCTTGTTAGTTAGTAGTTTGACATGATATTAGTGTACTTACCTTATATGCCAGTTTAGACATTGTAGTTATTACTTGTCACTTCATGCATACTGTTATTCATTGTTATGCCGCATTCATGGATTCTCATTCCTATATTCACTAGTTTATGTGCTATTGAGGTTTTGGATTCGGATTTCCATGATATTTTTGGATTTGGGAACCGTGGGTATTTCAAAAGAGAATATTTAATTGTTTTAAAACCCTATTACCCTGATATGATATTTCAGTGCGTCCACCATGTGTTTTCTCAGTGCTGAGAGCTACATGTGAGACCCGAGTTCGAGGAGTGGAGGAACCATTTCGGGTACATGGTGGACCCGGTAAGGTACCCCAGGGCAAGAAGCGCATGGTGATGACGATGTGAGCCTGGCAGGGGGAGACTACCTACCGGTGATTTTACCCGACGCGTCGGATATCCGGAGGATACCGTCATGGTCTTGAGATGGATGGTAGGGGCCGGTCTGGACTGACGGCGCCCTAGATATTGAGATTGAGACATTGAGATTTCGAGATATTGAGGTACTGAGATTTGATGATACAGGCCAGTCCGGATAGCCGGAGCCTGAGATTTTGAGACATTGAGATTTATGATTTGTGTCGATGCTAGACACTGTTTATGCTGATTTCATTTATGATACCTCATTTTAAAAATACAAAGGAAATCTCACTAAATTATTAAAGCAGTTTCTTTAGTACATGTATTCTGTTTTCATGCATTCATACATCATCCATATGATATATTGCTACCTGAGGCACTGACACGGGCACATAGGATTACACTTGGGTTAGACATTTACCCTAGCCATTGTTATAGACTGCTGGTTATATATTTGAGGATATATTATGATCGTTGACCTAGGATTGCGTTGTTCATGCGATTTCTGTTCATAGATGTTTTTCTAGTCACGAGTTGGCAACTCACCCCCATTGTGCCACAGTTTCTTGCAGCTTTTACCGTATAGCTTTCATTAAGGCTTTGCTGGCACTGCTTCTTCTGGGTGACTTACTAGTAGGTGGGTTTATTTGTATTGTACCCATCATTATACCTTGTATATTATTATTCTGTTGTATCTAGAAGTTCCATCAACCAAACATGTATTTATTTCTGAGATTGAGACCAGTGATGTTTATTCTTTCGACCTTAGAGTCGCGCGTTGTATTTCTATGGATTTCTTGCTGTTTTGAGTTTCCTTTTGAGTTTTGATTCTCGCCCTTGGCGTTGTATATTATATTGCTTGCGTGGTTGTGACCGTCGATTGACGAAGAGCTAGCTCCCGCTTGGGGATGCCTTTTTATTGATTTCGTATACTATCCATATTGTATCCCGTTCGGCTTATGATATTAAAACTACTCATTTTAAATTGGTTTTTCCTTCACTCCACTGCTTCTTTGGTTTTGATTTTTGGGTTTTGGCTTACTTAGATTACGTACGCCTCGAGACATTTTGTAATTTAAGTGTCGGTCATGTTCCGTACATTCGGGTCGTGACAAAGTTGGTATCAGAGCGTTAGGTTTTACCTTCGGAGCGTAGGATGACCCTTGGTTGATGGAGTAGGTGACTAAAGTAGAGTGACGTACCGTGGGTATGTTCCGCGGCATACTTACGATACGCTACTCCGATTAAGAAGCCTTAGGATGTACATTTCTTTGGTCAGTATTATATTCATTCATGATCTAGCCTCATCGGTACCAGTTAAGGTTTTGCTACCACGATTACGGGTAGGGAGAGCTACGGCTAGAATTGCGGTCAGCACAAGCTCGTCACGAACGAGGACTGACCAGGGCGTGATTCCGGTGACACACGATTGCAGAGATGTGTCTTTTTATTGTGTTTTCACGCCTTGAGCGTTTGATGGATCGCTGTATGAGATTTCTCGGATGTGCAGATCAGCACCAGAGGATTGGGCCACCGACAGAGGCCAACCAGATTTTGATGACCGTTGATGTATTACTTATTCATGATGATTGAGGCACTGTTCAGCGTGCAGACGAGTGAGCCAGTTATTGCGGCGAACAACGAGATATCGCCCCAGATGTCTATTGCAGTACGAGTTATACTAAGAGATGATAGAAGGTCGCTAGTCACCCGAGGATGAATGACTAGGACATGTGGTTCGTTCGCCTACCCCGATGCGAGGTCATCAGATAGCTTGATTCCAGCTAGAGACGACTTCACGCGGAGACGTTGAGAGTCGACAGAGATGATCGAATGTCAGAAACCTATTATTCCAAGTTTAAAGTATTCAGAAGAGCATGCATGCAATTCTATAGACCCTCTAGAAGAATGAAACCCTAACTCGACTTAATGACCGTGTGAAAGCCATTGAACCTTAGAGTTTGCGGCAGTTCAGCGGCGCCATTAGTGAGGCTTGGGTTTGCCCTTCTACGGCTGGACCATCGATGCTGTGGTATGTACTCGATACTATTAAACTGTACCCAAGATGTTGAGATCTTAGGGGAATATGAGGTTTTGACAAATCGATCGGATGGTTCGACTTCTTTCGGATGCTAGGTGGGGAGATGCATTTCTTGGGAGACTCCATATACGAGGATAGCCATTGGAGCTCAGTCCATGCATCCACGACGAGACGAGTACGAAGCAGTCGACATTAGAGAAAAGGGGAGTAAGAGGTTCGTATAAGATCTGGATAAGATGACGTTCCATTCCGCCGACATCAGAGATGTGATACGCATGCCGAGGCATTGTACTTGGATATACCTTCCAGCAGGAGTCGCGATGAGTATGCAGCCGTTCCGGAACAAGAAACAGATATAGTAAGGGACGATGACTTCCGGACAGTTCGGCAGAGACGAGATTTGGGAGAGACCTCGACAGGACCTTTCTGGAATAAATTACGAGAAGGCTTGGACCCAGGAGTGGTCATGTTATGCACACCAGCAGTCCAGAGTTCAGGATCGTCGACGAAACATGCTATGAGTGACCACGACAGTTGGCCAGAGGTTCTTGGAGGATGAGCTTGAGCGGGACTATTCCTCCATACTTGATTTCGGTATTTTGGGCGATCTATTCGCATGACTGATTTGATGGTGGGGTTTCATGACATTTGCTTTCATGCACCATAGTTGCACTTATTGAGTATTTACGATTTTTGCACAGTTGTTGCACTTTTTATCGTTTTCGTGCCTTGGTTTCTCATGTTTTTGATTTTATGGGTTTCATACAGTTGAGTTGATTTTGGTGCATATGTACGCACACGATTTGGTTTTTGCACTCGGTATGGTTCACATATGCTTGCAGTGCAGTGATACAAATTTTGTGTACTTAGATGCACCAGACTTCGATTTCGATTGTGAAGCTCGATATTGGTTTTGTGCACTTTGTGCATGATTTAAACGTTTTAGCATGCTTGCGCTTTCGAAAGATATGAATCAAAGATATTTAGTAACCGCAATCAAGAACGGCGTCGCTTGGTAGCTAGCCGGTGAGTACGGGTCGATCCACAGAGATTTTGTGAATTTCGTAATTGCTCTTACGAGTTAATTCCGATGGGTGCTGGATTGATTAAATCTAAAAACTAAATTAATCTAAATCTAAGTCTTGCTAGGGTTAGGATTAGGTTAAGTTTGGAAAGTCAGTAAATCTCACCGCTTTCTATACCCATATTAAGATCTATTAGGAGTTATGGTAATTATTAATAAAGGGAATTAGAACCATTTGGAAATACGTTTGTTCCTCTAGGTTATTGTCCTTCCTTTATCAATCCTTACCCTAACCTCCATGTAAAACACACGCAACCGGGCCTTTAGACTACAGTATCACCGCTACCTCGAGGGATAGGATGCCGTACGGAGCGGTGTGTGCATGTATGCATGGAGTCCTGTTAAAATATATGACGGGCAAGAAAGGGGTGAGAGTTCTTCATCTCTCAAACCTTCCCCAAAGCGAACCTTAACAAGCGAGGAGACTACTCGCTCATTAGGGAATTGAAGAACATTTATCTAGGACAGAGAATAAAAGATCTAACTATCTAACTAGGGCAAGGAATTAAATTTAACTAGGGCAAGAATATAAATTACCTAGGGCAAGAATTGAAAACTTTACTCCTAAATTGATGCTCTCCAAAAAGAATTCTGAATTTTATTAATGAAAGGAGGCATGGCCTAAAACAATGATTTGGGCTTCTATTTATAATACATAGAAAATCCTAGGTTTACAATTGCCGCACGTCTACATTTACAAAAATACCCCCAGGAAGACTTAGTCAGCGCCGCATTAAATTATGGTAAAATTTTCTACCAGCACGGGCTCTAGACGACCGCGGAACCGCGGCCGTAGCAATGGTTATGTTGGTCTTGGCTTTTGAGCTTTTGGGTGCTGGTTTCTGCTGACTGTTTATTCCTGTTTCTTCTGTACTTTTCTCAAATTGGCTTCTAGGTTTCTTCCAGATCTCCCAGTGAATAATTGCAGTGGACTTTTACCGTTGCTTCGAAATCTTGGACCTTGCGTTGCCTTGTATTTTGTGAACTGATCTTCGTGTAGGCTTGATCAAGATCCATCTATTTGTTGGTTGTAGTTACACTTTTGCATCATCTTTTATTTTTTTTCACTGTTTTAGATCCAAGAACCTGTAACCTGTACTATGTAGCAGACATGGGTCAAAAGCACCTGTTTATTTGTAAAATACATAAGAATGGGGAATATAATAATGCGATATTATGGTATGAACAAATACCCCCAAACTTATCTTTTGCTCGACCTCGAGCAAACCTAGTTTTTATTCTCAACAAAAACATACCCTCACTTTCGCAGGGAAACGCGATTGCACTGAGCTCGTGCAACAAGCCGTTAAACCTCTAGGTGTCCCTAATAGGAGGAGTGTTGTCTCCTGAGGGTTTTCAGCGGATACTACCCATAAAATCCTATCAATTTGGCCCATTGACTTTTATTCTCCAATTAGGTTTTCTAACAAGGAATTCTATTATCTTCGACTCATAAATTATCCACCCATATTCTTCACACTATCTCATCATTTAACTTAAAATTATATATGTTCTGCAGACCTACTTAGCTTTCGGCATCTCTTAAGTTTTCCTTATAGGGTTCCATATCCACTTAGGAACTTTTATTAATTCCACTAAAGATACAAGTTCCATTCTTCACCCCTTTCTCTCATCTATACTCCAATCACATACCCCTACGTGTGTGTATATATCACCCCTACACTTGGAAATTCAAATCAAGCAATCATACTCTTGTCCGTTGTCTAAAGCACTTCTTAATTGGTGATCTTTTAAATGAATTTTGCTTACACATCCTTCATACGACCGTTAATACTTCTTGAGGTACCAACAACCGATTCCAAGATGTGTTTGCACATTAAAGCGCAATTCCTAGTCTTGCAACACCCAAGGCTTTTTAGCACTGACTCCCAAACCAGTTGGTCTAAGGCACTAGGTGATGAAGCACCCTCGCTAAATATTTTTTCTATTTTTGCAGCCTTAAGTAATCACAAAAACCAGTGTTCATTTTTTTATTCTTTTATTCACACTTGTATTTCTTTTTTTTTTCCATCATACTAAGGACTTTAGGCAAGAGCATTTCAAGGTCTCTTCTCCTATTCCAAGTTTCAAGGTGCGTGATTGTGCAATTTGTAGGGTATATATTTTCAGAATCTAGACTTAAGCTAGGAATTATTTTTCAAACTTATACTTTAATAAAAATATCAATACTTTTCCTTTATTTTAACTTAGCCCAAGAAGTGAACTCAAAATTTGCCTATTTCTAAATAAACTACAAAGACATATACTTTCAACCGTTAAACTTTAAAAAAGGTTATTTTTAGGGTTTTTAATTTACTAAGTCTAAGATCTAGTCGTTCCTAGCCAGTTAACCTATTTGTCAAACTTAAGTCAAATACGACCAAAATTGAATACATTAATTTTTATAATTTTTTAAAATTTTCAAATTTTTATGGGTTTTCAAATAAGTATGCAAATGCAAAATTTGTACACATGAATGCGAAGGAAGAAAACTTACCGAGCATACCCCCAAACTTAAACTTGACAGTGTCCTCACTGTCATGCCACACCAAGAGGGTCAAAATTGTCGGCACTCCCCAGTTTATTTATTTATAAAAAAAAATTTATTGTTAAAAGAAAAACAAAATATATATACAACAAGTTTCCCCCCAAACTTAAGTAGAACAGCGTTAAAGTTCAGAGTTAGGGAGGAGAAAAATCAAACTATACAAGGCCTTACACAGACCAAAAGTTAGCACCAACCATTCAAAAATTCTATCGTGGTAATGGTAAGGTTGGTGAAAGAATGGAGTGGAAAGAAAAGAAATGAGAAGCACACGAGACCGTGTGGAGGTAGAAACGGGAGACGGACTCGGTGGAGGAGAATGGCGGAGGGGAAAAAGAAATGGTAGTGGTTCTACTGCTTCGAGTGGAGGTTGATTAATCACAAAATTCGTATCGTGTAAGAATGCGAGTTCATCGGCGAAAATATCTTCGAAGTTCCAATTGAAAATTATCGAACTCAAAATATCGGATTGTGATTCATCAACACTCGGTATCATTAACGTAAGATTAGAAGAACCAAAGAAAATGGGAATACAAACTTGAGGGTGGGGATGGAGTGTATAAATTAGCACAATTTGTAATGACCGATGTGCAAAAAGCGATTGTGCTAATCTATCAACCCGCGGAAAATTGAGATTAAATCCCTCAAGATTCGTGAGCAAACATGGGTACGTCGAACTTGGTATTGGAGAGGAAAGCGTAACGGTCTCTTGTACGGTCAGAACGGTAGGAAGGACAAAAGGGAGTGAGTGAGGACGGGTATCAGTTAAAGATTCAGGAGGGTGTACACAATCAGTGGAAAGGACATGATGAATTGGGAAATCCGACTCATCAAACAAAACTGGTTCATCCTCAATAATTTACTCAATATTCTCCTCAAAATTTAACTTATCCATGTCATTATCATCAAAATCAAGACGAATATGAAGTTCTGGAGAAACATTTAATGACTCGGGATGATGAGTTGGGGATAAAAGTTCAGTCAAATCAATGGGTTCATCATCCAAAATATTCTCGGCGTCTATATCCTCAGTCAAGTGAAAATCAATTTTTTCTGACACCTCATCAAAAGCATGGATATTTATCAATTTAGGTTCTAGAGTGGAGGTGTAAAGGTCAAAAGGATTAGGTGTGGTTTCACTCGAAATGGATTCTTCACAATCTGGCAAATCAAGCACTACAAAGTCATACAACTCGTTATTTTGGACACTTGTTTGAAAACGGGAGTTGTTGAATTCAATGGGTACTGGGTAGGTTTGATTTGGAAGGGTGTAAAACTCACTCGCTCCTCTCAAATTCGCACTCTGTCTAACCGCCTCCTCATACATTGAAAAATTTGAAGCTAGTTGGAAACTAGCTCCCGGTTCACTAGGTTGTATAAGGGCGGCTATGGACGCATCCACATTCCTAATCATTTTGTTTGTTACTGAAATATAAGCTTCCAATGACTATTCCAAACTAGACATGGATTGTGAAGGGGTTTCGGTAAAAGATTCGAAATTGTTTGGATACGTGAAACTCTCAAATGGCTGTGTAGAAACAATATCTAGTGATGGTAGGAAAGTCGGGTAGGACTGGAAGGAATTGGATGGTTGGACAGGAGTATGATCAACATTTTTATAAAAAGGTGAATGGACTTGTTGATCCCTAGAACTGGATGTGTGGAGAGGACTGAAAGATCGGCTTCGAGATTGTGCAATATGCTCAGCAATAGACATCGGTTTAGGAGTCACAATAGGACTCGAAAGAACGGTATCAACGTACGAAGGTGGTAAAGGTTGACATGGTTGACACAAAGTGGGTTGCAACGTCGAACTGTTTCTCCTAGACGCTTCTATTTGATCTTTCAAAGAAATTTTGGGCATGGAGGGATCGTCCTTAAATCGACCGAAACAATTTATGTACGAGGCAAAGTTAGGTTCAGGATACCAAAGTTCGGAAAGAGATTTATGAGGTGGGGTACCCATGATGTAAGAAAGAGAACAGAAATAAGGTGGGTGGTGCAAGGATTTCTTAGCGACAAAAGTTGCAAGTCTTTTTATAAATTTTTTTCCTTTTTCCCTTTTTTTTATTTGGAACTTTTTGCAAAAAGATTTTCGATAAAGGGCTTAAACACACTTTCAATCAACAAAAAATGCACAATCAGGCCTAGATCTAGGGTCACCTAGGTCAGCTAGACAGCTCCTAACTGTTTCAAAGGGCTAGAAATAGGACCTCAAACCACCTCTTCACCGCCAATTGCGGCCAGGTAAGTGCCAGGTGAGTGGGAGGCTCTCCACTACAAGTAGTGGCCCTAATTAAGTAACCACTCACCTTAGACACACTTGCCTAGACACCGCAAAGTCAGGTTAGGATCAACGGCCGATGCCTACAACTAGTCCTCTGTCCTATTGAGCGCGACGTCCTTAAGGCCGAGTCTAGTAATTTTTAATTAAAATTGGTCAATGCAAGATGCCTTTTGTGATTTCTGGGGTCCTGGGAAGGGTGATGAAATCCCCACCGAATCTGGATTGGTCTCAAGCCCCTTAAAGTCCGATTAAAGATATGCAAAACAAAAAAAATCACTTGCAATCAATTTTGTATTTTAAGCGCGGCGCAAAGAATCCTGCACAAGATTTGTTATTTGGAAGGGGGATGATTTTTAAAGCGCAAAGAATCCTGCAGGAGATTTTTCAGAAGATATATTGTAGGTTGCAGAGGAGAGAGAAAGGGAGATTACAGTGCAAAGTTTGCTTGCTGTCGTCACCACCGCGCCGCCCTTCCGCGGTCAGAACGAGCCTCCCACCGCGGTTCCGCGGTCTGCTTGACTGCTCGGTGCCCGAGAAAAAATTTCAGTTGATGATGTCACGAGATGACCGCGCTTCCGCGGTCGGAGCAGCTATACGGCGGCGGTTCCGCGGTTTCGTGGAGGGCGCAGATCTCTGGATTTTTGCTGCTGTTCTTTTGCTGAATTCCCTCTCTGTTCTGATCTACCGATTTCTGTTTCGCACTCTGGATTTTTCCAGATCCGTCGATCCTGCAATGATTCAGACAAAAATACCCTTCACAAAATACAAAGATGATAAATTTTTATATTTTTTCTTTTTGATTTTTCAGTTTTTATGATTTTTTAATTTAGATTAACCCCAAATTGCAAAAAGGAAATACTACGCCATCCCCGGCAACGGCGCCATTTGATTTAAACGTTTTAGCGTGCTTGCGCTTTCGAAAGATATGAATCAAAGATATTTAGTAACCGCAATCAAGAACGGCGTCGCTTGGTAGCTAGCCGGTGAGTACGGGTCGGTCCACAGGGATTTTGAGAATTTCCTAATTGCTCTTACGAGTTAATTCCGATGGGTGCTGGATTGATTAAATCTAAAAACTAAATTAATCTAAATCTAAGTCTTGCTAAGGTTAGGATTAGGTTAAGTTTGGAAAGTCAGTAAATCTCACCACTTTCTATACCCATATTAAGATCTATTAGGAGTTATGGTAATTATTAATAAAGGGGATTAGAACCATTTGGAAAGACGTTTGTTCCTCTAGGTTATTGTCCTTCCTTTATCAATCCTTACCCTAACCTCCATGGAAAACACGCGCAACCGGGCCTTTAGACTACGGTATCACCGCTACCTCGAGGGATAGGGTGCCGTAGGGAGCGGTGTGTGCATGTATGCATGGAGTTCTGTTAAAATATATGACGGGAAAGAAAGGGGTGAGAGATCTTCATCTCTTAAACCTTCCCCAAAGCCAACCTTAACAAGCGAGGAGACTACTCGCTCATTAGGGAATTGAAGAACATTTATCTAGGGCAGAGAATAAAAGATCTAACTATCTAACTAGGGCAAGGAATTAAATTTAACTAGGGCAAGAATAGAAATTACCTAGGGTAAGAATTGAAAACTTTACTCCTAAATTGATGCTCTCCAAAAAGAATTCTGAATTTTATTAATGAAATGAGGCATGGCCTAATACAATGATTTGGGCTTCTATTTATAGGACATAGAAAACCCTAGGTTTACAATTGCCGCACGTCTACATTTACAAAAATACCCCCAGGAAGACTTAGTCAGCGCCGCATTAAATTATGGTAAAATTTTCTACCAGCACGGGCTCTAGACGGCCGCGGAACCGCGGCCGCAGCAAGGGTTGGGCCGCGGTTCCGCGGCCCAATGTTGGTCTTGGCTTCTGAGTTTTTGGGTGCTGGTTTCTGCTGACTGTTTATTCCTGTTTCTTCTGTACTTTTCTCAAATTGGCTTCTAGGTTTCTTCCAGATCTCCCAGTGAATAATTGCAGTGGACTTTTACCGTTGCTTCGAAATCTTGGACCTTGCGTTGCCTTGTACTTTGTGAACTGATCTTCGTGTAGGCTTGATCAAGATCCTTCTATTTGTTGGTTGTAGTTCCACTTTTGCATCGTCTTTTATTTTTTTCACTGTTCTAGATCCAAGAACCTATAACCTGTATTATGTAGCAGACATGGGTCAAAAGCACATGTTTATTTGTAAAATACATAAGAATGGGGAATATAATAATGCGATATTATGCTATGAACAGTGCACCTGATTGGATTTTGCGCATGTTTGACGCTAGATATTGGATTTCATGATTTCGTGCATGATGGATGCACCTGATTTGGATTTTCGCGCATGTTGGGCGCATGTTATGAGGTATGATTTTGGTGCACACCAGTTGCACTAAATCGAGATTCTTCGTGCATGTCAGATGCACCTGATTTTGCTGTCAGGCACACACGTTGCCTATGACAGATGATGGGTGCACACCTGTTGCATCTAGATGTTGTTTCTGTGCACATGTATGGCACATTTATGGATTTTGATTTCCGTGCGCACCAGACGCACATGGCATTCATAAATATATTTGGGACTGATTTATGTTGGAGCAGTATATTTTATGATGTTTGCTATTTGGTTTAGTACCGAGCAGGACTAGTCACAGGACAGTACCTGAGTATATTTTTGCATGCATTGATAGTTATCGAAGGGATTTCCAAAGAAGAGCTATTGTCTCAGTATTTACCTACGTGTCCGAGATGACACGAAACATTTTATAAAGAAAACCCTTCTGAAATTGCTTTCAAAACGGCGGGACGTGCATATTAAACAAAGGATATATATATATATGTAGTTATTTTCTTATGATAGACGTCCGCCACAGTGCAGTGTTATGCGCATTGCACAGCGACTTTAAAAGATTTGGCATGCAATTCTTCAGATATTTACATATATAGATTGGATATTTACATGTATAGTTTCGAGTTATATCACATTGGTTTTGTATTGGATTTGACATTTGTGTCTTTACCATGACTCCGATGATTGCGGGATGCTTGACGGATTTTTGATTTTGAGTTATATGCTCATTTTTCATGTGCATGCGCTGCGCTACGATTTGTTTTATGTATTTATGATTTCGGAGCCCCGACGACTTGATGGTTTTGCTTAGATGTTTTAGTATTTGGGGGGAGTTTTAATTTAAATTTGGGGACCGAATTTCTTTAAGGGAGGAAGATTGTACCATTTTGAAAATCGTTTCGGTGAAATTTCGGAAAATCGGTAAAATAAGGTGGTTTTCTGTAAAAAGTCAAAATACAAATATCTTTATTATAAAATTAAATATACATATTCTAGCTATGTAATTGCTAATATTTGGTGTTTATTGAGCCACTGGTAAAATTTCTGATTTTCTGAAAAAATTTCCGAAATTAATTATTTTAATATTATTTTAAGCCGTCACTAATACATTTAATTAGGGAAAATTAAAAATTTGAATGGGTTGAAACAAATTTTCTGCATCATAACACATTAAACAAAATTTTAACATGTGGTTTTTGAAATGAAATGAAGTTGTTAAACGGTGTTAGAAATATCGAAGAAAAAAGGCTTAAATTGTGAATTTAGTGTAAATGGATGTTTGGGGTATAGTATTTATCATTTTCCATCACCCTACACCCATACCCACACTCACACACACCCATTTTTCCTTCTTCTTGGCTGAATTTTCAGCAGCCACATCCCCATGTCCCCACTTCTTTTGATAAAAGAAAGAAAACAAAAAGGAAAGTATGAGAATAGATAAAAGAGTTTGGTCTTTTGTTGACTTGGACTTTTCCCTCACCATACCTCACACCACACTCCCTCTCTCCTCTCCCCCACCTGCATTGGCCGAGCCCACCTCCATTTTCAGCCCTTTCATTCTTCATCTCTCTTTCTCTTTAAAAAATTCATCAAAAAATGCTTGAAAATCCACAAAAATCAAGCTAAAATCCAAATCTAATACCTACCCATTTCTCATTAGCCTAACTTGCATGGATTTAGGGAACAAGTTGGCATTTTAGAGGCTTTGATTTCCATATTTGATCTCTTGATCATGAGGTATAATTCTAATCTTTTTGCTTAATTTGTTGTTAATTGCTTTAGGTTAGCTTAATTAAATGTTTAATTAGGTTTTTAATAAGTTCTAAGTGCATGATTTAAAATTCAAGAGAGGGGTTTGAATTCAAATTGGTATTTTGTGTTTTGAGATTATGATTGTGTGATGTAATTGACATATTAATGTTATGCTAAAACTAATTTTGTTACTAGTTGCAAAAGGTTAAATTTAAATTGTAGTAATTTTAAGAAATTGCAAACTACGTTTTAGTGAAATACATATATAATTGAGATTAAAATGTAATTAAGTTTTTCATGACATCATTAACATTATAATGAGTGGTTTAATATCTTATGTTATGCAAAACTGTAACACCTTAGAATTTGTTCTGTGACTAATTATATTTTAATATATGGTTTTAATAAAAAGTTTACCAATTTGGTTTTTAATTATTTTATCCTATTTAATGAATATTTTATTATATTTTTCCTAGGCACACACACACTTGTGCATGTTAACTAGGGTGCTAATTGGGAGGTTAATCATGATTAGAAATCATGGTTAGCTAACCATTTTCCTTTGAGCTTGTTTTATTAATTGTTTTGGAGTTTTGGGTTTAATAGTGTGCATGGTTGTTTTTAAATAAAATTAATTTGAAAAAGGTTTTAATATTGGTTCTATTATTCATGGTTGACTTTGTGTGAGGGAGAGAGCATGGGGTGCATGGTGTGAACCATGCCTCTTTAATGAGGAGAGAGAAGGTGAGAGGGAGGGGTCTTTTGCCTTGCACTCTTTTCTCAACTTCTCACTCTCATTCTCTCTCTCAAACACACACACACTCACACACAACAACAATAGAAGCAGCAGCAAGCAGCAGTGGCAGCAACAACAACAACATCAGCAACAACTGCAACAACAACAGAAATAGCAGCAGCACCAGAAGAAGCAATAGCAGCAGCAGGAGCTTCAGCAGCTGAAGCGAGCAGCAGCACCATCAGCACCAGAGGCAGCAGCAGCTCCAGCATCATCATCATCAGCAACAGCATCATCATCTTCAGCAGCAGCAGGAGCAGCAGGCAGCAACAACCGTAGCAGGAGCTCCAGTAACCTATAGCAGCTCTTCTCCACTTCTTCACCTGCTCTCTAGGGTTCTTTAGGGTATACTTCCTAACCCAATCCCCTAGTTGCTTAAGTTGTGCATCGATTAGCTTCGATTAGTGTAAATAGCTAGTTTAGTGCTAATTATGGTGATTTGTGTGGAACTTTGTTTATGTGGTGATTGTGTTGTTTAACCCTACCTATTTAAGTGTTATTAGGGTCACTTTAACTGAGAATTTCCCTGGATTACACTAAAATACCATAGGGTTTGTGTTTTGTGCAAAATAGTCATTTTTATACGATATATTGGCAATCTGTGAATCTGCTTTTGACCCGGGATCTTCAGGTTAAAATTGAGAAGACTGGAGCATGTACACTAGGTATAGAGCACACCACATTAACACGAGCCACCCATTCCCATCCCCGGCCGCCAATTTAATCCATATGGCCGCAATTTGCGGCCAGGAATAGGAGTTAGGTGTTGGGTTTTTGTGTAGGGCTCTCTTCTGTGTTGTATAGTGTTTTGGCATGTCTAGTTTTGTAAGATTTTACCTGTAGGAAAATCTGGGATCAAATACCGTTTTTCATGTCCGTTGTGTTTGCGCGATACGCGCGATACGTGAGTTGGTTTTGTGATCCAGCGTATCGCGGCGTGTCGCGATGGTTTTAGACGCGTATATACACGTTTTAGCGTATCGTGCACATGCGCGTTTAGTTCGCGACGCGAGTTTCTCGTTTTGGTTCGATATCGCGTTTTGCGGAATATTTGGCTTATATATGATTTTTGTGTCTGAATTGCAGGTTTGCAGGCGGGGACTACGGACACTGCTACAGGGGGGAGCACATGGTAGGATTCACCTAGCGTGGAGCGTAGGTGAGTAGATTTAACATCTACAGGGGAATCGCCCGCATGGCGTTATGCGTCTGGGCTAGGATTCAATATTTTTCGCATATTCTACGTCATTGTTAGAATTGCGCCTTTAGTTTATTTCCTTGATATAGCTGTACTGTGACTAGGAGCCGTAGGACACTGCACATATTATTGACGGTTCATGTTGCACGAGCACAGATTGTATGCTATACACACACCGTCAATAATTGCCATGTCACACACAACCCCTTATAGATTCTTTATTGCTTATCACACATGACATCTAGTTTATCGGTATACCAACAGTGTATCATACTTTTAGTGATAGGTACATATACACCTTACGATACAGCTACAGGTATACTTTTCTCATATTTTACTTATACCCAGTGGGGTATACCATATCTTTTGCTTATAGGTAGATACCTATACTTAGCTGTACCTTATTGATTTTGCATACATCTGGTTTCAGCTAAATACTTTCATTTACATGCTTGCATTCAGATATATCGCATTTATTTATTTGGATTTTTACATGGTGTTTTCGGGATTTGGGAACCGCGGGAGTTCATGAAATTATGCATACATTGAAAAACCCGGTTTCCTTGATATGATATTTGCGCGTCCACCATGAGTTTTATCGGTGCTGATTATATACTCCATACGAGGTGTGGTTGCCATATGAGGGTACATGGTGGGGCCCGGTATGGTTCCCCTCGACAAGAAGATCGATGGATTTTGCCGATTGAGCCTAGAGGCGGGCGAGTACCTACCGGTGACAGTACCCATGACTCGGCGGGGGATCACGGAGACACCGCTGGGAGTCATCTACGTATGCATACGTCGAAAGGCGAGGGTCAGAGCTAGGCACTCGTGCTTTCGGGATAGCGTATGATACGTGATCAGGATTTCTGTGTCGATGCTTGGCACATTGGTTTTCATGATATTTCTTTTAATACCTTTGTATATATAACAGGGGATTTAGCTGTTGTTATATATACCCTTACACCAGTATTAGTGGAATGGGACGCTAATATATGTGTATTGCCCCCATCATATTTATTTCTGTATATATACCTTTAGGATGTTAGATTCTTACTGGAGATTCGACTTGAGTTATTAGGTGATTCATTGAGATTGGATATTGGACATACCTATGTGATTGTTGATTTGTACATTCGGGATCTAGGAGATTACTCTATATTGTACATTAAGGAGATGTGAGACTTATATGATGTGAGAGCCCAATTCGGGGCTGATTTGAGGATTTGTGGATTGGAGTGGCTTGATGGATTGTGATCCTGCCACGATGTCAGGTTTCCGTGGAAATGACATATTCCACCCTATACCTCCCACTTATATATTTTATGCACAGTTTCATATACTGGTAGTACCTGTTAGTGTACCCTTATGATAGTTGCATATCTACATTCTCATATCCCCATTGCTTGGTTATCACATACTTTTGTCATGTTACTATTGCTTCACATATCGATTGTACCTGCTAGTGTACTTTCCCATTATTTTGCATTCACATGACATGTTATTACTGCAATCGCATACCTTAGATTCATGCTGTACGTACATTCCGGCGATTACCTGCATATGTTATCTACTATTCACGAGTTGGCAACTCACCCCCGTTGTGCCAGTCGAGGCAGGCTATTCAGCTTCTCATCTATCATCTTTTGCTACAGATACCGCAGTAGCTCACAGTACTATTTTGCTTAGGGGGTTAGATGATTATCTGTATTTCATATTGTACATTCGTTGTATCTTGTACTCTGCATCTACTATTGTATTGTTGACTTAGAGACTTGGTGAGGACATTATTGCATATTAATTGTGGATTTGTTGTCTTTTATATACAGCCTTTTCTCTACTGTCTTTATTTCTTCGCGACGGCTTCGTATATTTATATTGTATTCATTTTGGCCGGTTTTTACAAAAAGGGGGTGTTGCCAAAATTTTAAAGATAGAAAGTAGAACTTTTAAAGAATTTGGGTTGCGATTTCAAATGTTTCAAAAACTTATATTATCTTTTACGTATTTTTATGGTTTTGATTTTTGGGTTTTGGCTTTCTTTTACTGCGTTACGTCTTATGGCGTTGCGTAGTACTAGGGCCGTCACGGGCCAATTTCGTGTCGTGACAAAGTTGGTATCAGAGCGCTAGGTTTTACCTTTCGGAGTGTATGATGACCTTAGTATGATGGAGTAGGTAGCTTAAGCGAGGTAACGTAGTGTGTGTATATCTACAGCATACCCATGATGCGATACTTCGCCTACAGTGACCTAAGTACAAATTGTTTGAAATTCCTTCTTTGATGATTCATATCCTTGAGATTCGATTCCTTATTTTCATCGAATCTTATATCTATTTTTAGCCTTGCCACCGATGACTATGGGGACCCAGAGTGATGCAGCGAGGGCCGAGGTCAGAGTTGGCTCGGGTGAGACGAGTACTGACCAGGATGGCACTCTAGTTGCACAGGTGCAGACGTATCAGCCTACGACATATACTATTGATAGACTTTTGGCAGAGATGCAGGACTTCCGCCAGCCTATGAGTTCTTTGGTTGATGTCGTTCGGGAGCTACGAAAGGAGGTTGTCGCCCCTGTTACTCAGTTGTCACTTACGATCAGCGTGCAACAGTCCTTCACCTATATAGCACCAGTGGTTGCAGCTCCAGTTGACGAGGTACATATTCCAGAGGCTCAGAGAGTTCCAGGACAGTGGAGGACTCGTACCAGTGTACCAGCCCAGAGGCAGAGGTTTGATCATCGAGACAGATTTCGTGGCCGTCGCGGGAGTAGCAGAGGCTTAGGACGAAGACCGTCGTTCAGCTCTCATCCCCAGGATGGTCAGCAGTCAGCGCGTGGATGTTTTCGATGCGGAAGCCTTCAGCACTTCGTCAGGGATTGTTCTTCGGCACGGCGTCAGGATCGTATTCAGAGAGGCCGTAGACACGGGAGGTTCGCTAAGAGGGCTCAGTCTACCAGAGGAGTTCAGCCAGTTGCGGGTAGAGGGCAGACACAGGAGTTTGCTTCTACTCATCGGGACGCGCAGGCGTCCAATGTGGAGTTTTCAGGTATCCTTATTCTCTTGTTCTTTTGATGTATTCGTTTGTTTTCTTCCTTGTACCGTGGTCGGGTAGATTAGTAGTAGTTGTGTTAACCTCTGTCAGCGATTCTTTTGTTGCGCGACACGTATTTCAGTTTTGTGCCAATCGGATAGGAGATAGAGATTCGTCCGTCATTTTGATCCTTCTAGAGAGGTTGGAGTTGACGTTCTCCTGGGCACGGACTGTTTAGTTACGTGTTAGGCGTCTGTGGACTACCGTGAGGAAACAAGTTAGGTTCTGTTTTCCCCGGCAAGTCAGTTCTTGTTGTGCAGGTGGATAGTTGTGCCGCCTCTCACAGCTTGAATTCAGCCTTTTTCGCTAGTCGGCTTCTGAGGAGATGTCGTGGATTCTTGGCATTCATTCGTGATACCGGAGCCACAGTGGGATCGTTGGACCGGGTTCCTTTCGTGCGAGAGTTTTTCCAACGTTGTTCCGGATGAGCCGGCGAAGCTTGGGAGCTAAAGGATCAGCTGCAGAGTTGTGGTTTGGGGAGTTTTGTGCGTCTGAATGTTTTGGTTTTGGAAGCTCCTATTCCTGTTCGTCAAGGAGAAAGACGGCAGCTTAGGGTTGCGTATCGACGGGTCGTTAACTGAACCGGCTTACGGTGCAGATGGGTATCCTTTACCTAGCCGTGACGATTTCTTCGATCAGCTCCACAGTGCGAGACATTTCTAAGTTTTCTTGGGATCAGGTCATCATTATTGCGGATTCGGAGTGATGGCATTCCGACGACTGCCTTATGCGTGCTACGGGCTTTGTGTGTATCAGTGAGTCGTTGGATTCCCTGATGCCCTAGCAGCATTCGTAGATATGATGAACCAGATTTCTGCAGGCCGTTCCTCGACCAGTTTTGTTGTGTTATTTACGACATTCTGGTCTATCTAATATGTCTTAAGGGACAGTAGTAGCACTTGAGGATTTGTTATGCAGATACTGGAGAGAGCACCAGCAGTTTGCTAAATTCTCGGAGTGTTTCTTCAGGCTTGTTTTGTGTTGACTCCTAGGTCTTGTAGTCACGGAAGACGTTTCGTATGGTTCCGAGGGAGATCGTGGCCGTACAGCTTAGGCCCAGAGTTGTGTGCAGGACGGAGTTCCGTAGATTGTTGGGCTTAGCAGGTTTTTACCGCCGTTTCATGTAGAATTGCTAGAGTAGTGCTGCACCGTCGACTGAATTGACCAGAAAGGAGGTTTCTTTTCTTTGGACTGAGGCATGTGTGCGGAGTTTTCAGCAGTTGAAGATTCAGTTAACAACTGCATCAGTCTTTCTTTGCTTTTGGTTCGGGTGACCTTGTTGTTTAACTGTAATGTTTATTGAGTGGGCTCGATTGTGTACTGAGGTGACACTATAGAGTTATCGCTTTTGCTTCCCTACATTTGGAGGAAGTACGAGAAGGATATCCCACTCTTGATCTGGAGATGGCTTGGTGGTTTTGCGTTGGAGATTTGGAGACACTACTTGTTCGAGAGTCATGTCAGATTTTCACGGATCACCAGAGCCTAATGTACATCTTCCTGCAGCGGATTTTGATTGTTGTGACAGTCTTCTGCAGATTTACAGTTCTTGTGTGATCGTTGAGTACAGCTTAAGTTCGTTTCTACGGAGGGGACAGCTTGCTCATGTCCACGCCCGACCACCTTCCTTAAAATCGTTTTCGCGAGACACTACCCGCCGATGCTCGTCGTCAGAGATACTTGAGCATACTCGGCTGGGTAATGATTTGGAGTCCTTGATTTATGACAATAATGTGCTAAGTTAGGGACACGTTTGTGTACCTGACATTATCAGGTAGAGACGTGCAATCCTAGAGTAAGCACATCAGTCAACTCTCTATATTCATTCAAGTTCCGCTAATATTCACGTGACTTGTGAGATAGTTACGGGTGGACAGGAATGTAAAGAGAAGTTTCATGGTTCGATTCGAGGTGTCTGTTTTGTTGTGTGCTTGGGTCGAGCATCTGAGGCCGGCTGGAGAGTTGCAACCTTTTACCGTTCCGGAGTTGGAGTGGGAGTAGATCTCCACGAGATTTCGTTATGGTGTCTACCCACGGTTGGTCAAGGTGTTACTCCATTCGGATTCTTTCCGTCCGGTTTTACTCAGTTTGCTCAGTTGTTCTTGTTAAGTTGTGTGGTTGTATTGATTGTTGTCAGCAGTTGGGATCGTCACTCGCCATTGTTAGGGTTCTCCTTCGATAGCTGTTATCAGGAGACACTCCAATTGGCCACCTTTAGGTTTAGGGGTTAGGTTGTGACGATCACCAGCCTGTTGTTTTTCTGACTCTGCGTAAGTAGGATTTTGGACCCCAGCTATGTCTTGAGACTTCGGAGATGATCCAATTGATTCAGGTCAGGATGAAAATTGTTCATTGCGGACAGAGGTCTTATGCGACTGTGCTGGTCGCAGGCTTGAGGGTGCAGTGGCAAATCGTGTATTCCTGCGATTTTTTCCGATAAATGACGTGTTAGGTTATGTGAAGCTTATCCCAGGATTGTAGGTCCTTTCGAGATCCTATAAGCAAGTTAGTTTCGTCGCCTTTAATTTGGCTCTTCCGCCCAGATTATTGGATTTTTACCCCGTATTCCTTGTGATATACTTTACAATTACCTTCTCGACCTTTATCACATGATTTGGCACCAGACCATTTGGCTTGGATGAGATCATTTCGCTCACCGGCAGCCATTGTGTAAATGGCTCGGCAGGTGGAGGGACATCGGTCAAGAGTCTTGCCATCTGTGAAAGGTTTTTCTTGGACGTATCCGTATAGTGAGGTAATCACTTGGGAGGCTGCATGCGTGATTTGAGAGTTGTAATCTTCTCTTTGAAGATACGCGGATCAGTATAAATTTTAAATTCGGGGACGAATTTCTTTTAAGGGGGGGAGATTGTAACACCTTAGAATTTGTTCTGTGACTAATTATATTTTAATATATGGTTTTTAATAAAAAGTTTACCAATTTGGTTTTTAATTATTTTATCCTATTTAATGAATATTTTATTATATTTTTCCTAGGCACACACACACTTGTGCATGTTAACTAGGGTGCTAATTGGGAGGTTAATCATGATTAGCAATCATGGTTAGCTAACCATTTTCCTTTGAGCTTGTTTTATTAATTGTTTTGGAGTTTTGGGTTTAATAGTGTGCATGGTTGTTTTTAAATAAAATGAATTTGAAAAATGTTTTAATATTGGTTCTATTATTCATGGTTGACTTTATGTGAGGGAGAGAGGATGGGGTGAATGGTGTGAACCATGCCTCTTTAATGAGGAGAGAGAAGGTGAGAGGGAGGGGTCTTTTTCCTTGCACTCTTTTCTCAACTTCTCACTCTCATTCTCTCTCTCAAACACACACACACTCACACACAACAACAGAAGAAGCAGCAAGCAGCAGTGGCAGCAACAACAACAACATCAGCAACAACTGCAACAACAACAGAAATAGCAGCAGCACCAGAAGAAGCAATAGCAGCAGCAGGAGCATCAGCAGCTGAAGCGAGCAGCAGCACCATCAGCACCAGAGGCAGCAGCAGCTCCAGCATCTTCATCATCAGCAACAGCATCATCATCTTCAGCAGCAGCAGGAGCAGCAGGCAGCAACAGCAGTAGCAGGAGCTCCAGCAACCTACAGCAGCTCTTCTCCACTTCTTGACCTGCTCTCTAGGGTTCTTTAGGGTATACTTCCTAACCCAATCCCCTAGTTGCTTAAGTTGTGCATCGATTAGCTTCGATTAGTGTAAATAGCTAGTTTAGTGCTAATTATGGTGATTTGTGTAGAAGTTTGTTTATGTGGTGATTGTGTTGTTTAACCCTACCTATTTAAGTGTTATTAGGGTCACTTTAACTGAGAATTTCCCTGGATTACACTAAAATACCATAGGGTTTGTGTTTTGTGCAAAATTGTCGTTTTTATACGATATATTGGCAATCTGTGAATCTGCTTTTGACTCGGGATCTTCAGGTTAAAATTGAGAAGACTGGAGCATGTACACTAGGTATAGAGCACACCACATGAACACGAGCAACCCATTCCCATCCCCGGCCGCCAATTTAATCCATATGGCCGCAATTTGTGGCCAGGAATAGGAGTTAGGTGTTGGGTTTTTGTGTAAGGCTCTCTTCTGTGTTGTATAGTGTTTTGGCATGTCTAGTTTTGTAAGATTTTACCTGTAGGAAAATCTGGGATCAAATACTGTTTTTCATGTCCGTTGTGTTTGCACGATACGCGCGATACGTGAGTTGGTTCTGTGATCCAGCGTATCGCGGCGTGTCGCGATGGTTTTAGACGCGTATACACACGTTTTAGCGTATCGTGCACATGCGCGTTTAGTTCACGACGCGAGTTTCTCGTTTTGGTTCGATATCGCGTTTTGCGGAATATTTGGCTTATATATGATTTTTGTGTCTGAATTGCAGGTTTGCAGGCGGGGACTACGGACACTGCTACAGGAAGGAGCACATGGTAGGATTCACCTAGCGTGGAGCGTAGGTGAGTAGATTTAACATCTACAAGGGAATCGCCCGCATGGCGTTATGCGTCTGGGCTAGGATTCAATATTTGTCGCATATTCTACGTCATTGTTAGAATTGCGCCTTTAGTTTGTTTCCTTGATATAGCTGTACTGTGACTAGCAGCCGTAGGACACTGCACATATTATTGACGGTTCATGTTGCACGAGCACGGATTGTATGCTACACACACACCGTCAATAATTGCCATGTCACACACAACCCCTTATAGATACTTTATTGCTTATCATACATGACATCTAGTTTATCGGTATACCTACAGTGTATCATACTTTTAGTGATAGGTACATATACACCTTACGATACAGCTACAGGTATACTTTGCTCATATTTTACTTATACCCAGTGGGGTATACCATATCTTTTGCTTATAGGTAGATACCTATACTTAGCTGTACCTTATTGATTTTGCATACATCTGGTTTCAGCTAAATACTTTCATTTACATGCTTGCATTCAGATATATCGCATTTATTTATTTGGATTTTTACATGGTGTTTTCGGGATTTGGGAACCGCGGGAGTTCATGAAATTATGCATACATTGAAAAACCCGATTTCCTTGATATGATATTTGCGCGTCCACCTTGAGTTTTATCGGTGCTGATTATATACTCCATACGAGGTGTGGTTGCCGTATGAGGGTACATGGTGGGGCCCGGTATGGTTCCCCTCGGCAAGAAGATCGATGGATTTTGCCGATTGAGCCTGGAGGCGGGCGAGCACCTACCGGTTACAGTACCCATGACTCGGCCGGGGATCACGGAGACACCGCTGGGAGTCATGTACGTATGCATACGTCGAAAGGCGAGGGTCAAAGCTAGGCACTCGTGCTTTCGGGATAGCGTATGATACGTGATCAGGATTTCTGTGTCGATTCTTGGCACATTGGTTTTCATGATATTTCTTTTAATACCTTTGTATATATAACATGGGATTTAGCCGTTGTTATATATACCCTTACACCAGTATTAGTGGAATGGGACGCTAATATATGTGTATTGCCCCCATCATATTTATTTCTGTATATATACCTTTAGGATGTTAGATTCTTACTGGAGATTTGACTTGAGTTATTAGGTGATTCATTGAGATTGAATATTGGACATACCTATGTGATTGTTGATTTGTACATTCGGGATCTAGGAGATTACTCGATATTGTACATTGAGGAGTGTAGGGTTCCTAGGCACACTAATGAAGTCTCACAAGTGATCAAACATGGCCAATTAATATTTTACAAGTGCCGAGAAACCCTAATACGGATCGTTAACTAGATATATAGGCGATGCGATGCAAGTAAACAACTTTATCTAAAAGGAAAGAGGCTACAACCTTTGTAGATCCGGTCCTCCACCTCCTAGGCTTCGTGATGATGTCTCTCCGCTGTCCATATCGGATCCCGGACTCTAGCATCGGTTTCATCGGAGAAATGGGCGGGCTAGGTCGTCGACTTCGATGCCGAAGATGATCTACTTCGAGGCATCACAAGATCAAGCTCCCACTTCACCAAGTCATGAAACTTGTGAAGAAAACACCCTATACTACTTAGCAAGAGGTAGAGGATGAAGAAATAGGAAGTGGGTTCTCTTTGGATTTGGATTTCTCACTTGGAATCAACACTTGATAAATTTCAAGAAAGCTTTTCTTTCTTCATCAAGAAGAAGAAGAAGAAAAGAATGGAAAATGAATTAATTCTAATTGAATAATCAAGTGATGGTTATCATAATGTAACCATGGTAAAGTGTAGAGAATAAACTAGGGTTAGGTGAATGGTTAGGTTTAGTGGTAAAAACAAAATGGAAGACTTTTCAAAGATGCTTTGAAGCTTCAAGAAGCTTTTAGCAAAGAACAAATAAATCCACCATTTTATTTTGCCAAAAATGATTAAATAAATAAACAAATAAATAAATAAAATCAAAACCCTAACCATTAAACAACTATGGTTTAATCATACACTTAACCAAGTTAGCATGTATCATCAAACATGATACAATCAAGTGCACATAAAAAATATATCACATATACAATGTGCACATCAAGTGAGAAAATCCTTTTAAAGTGAACCAATACTAGTTAATGCAAAGTAATATATCAAATATATAATTATACATTAAATCATTAAATCAACATTTGATTCAATGATCCGGTCATGTCGCATATAACCAACTAGTATCCAATGTATCGACTTATCGAATCAATCCTTGATTCGATAACTAGATTATATCGCATACAACCAATCGATACATTCATCGCGAGAATAGAATACGGTATCACATACACGCATTATTCTCGGTCCCGCACATATCTCATATGCGCTCCTATTTCGTTTCGCTTGAGCCAGGAAACCTCTGTGTAGGACTCTAAAGACTCGTCAATACGCCGGCAGCAGGTGATGATCATATCAAACACCCACAAGCCGCAAGCGGTCTGCTAAACGTAACGGCCACCCGGGTATTGAGCGATCAGAAGATCGACGAGCAAGCCCGCTCACACTCCTGTGAATCCAACCAGTAACACTTACCGTATAGTCCGGTCTGTTCGTCTGATATGTCGCATATCTCGCCTAGGGGTGGTAAACGTCAGACTCCAATAGCTCGATGAGTCATGCCGACGTAAGGTCCATAACATTCGTAAAACTACTGATAACTCTTACCAGTATATCACTGCAACCCTGGCCAGGGATTTCCAGTCATGGCCAGTCGAGCATAGCGCAACATCCACCCCCAATACCGGGAGAGATGAATCCCCTCCTATCGCTCATTGCCTCCATGTGAATCGCGACTTTACCCAAAAACCACCTGTTTGCACGACTCAGTAGAGCCATGGTAGGTTGGAAATCAAAGCACAGTGGGAGACACACAAGACTCTATGACGATCTCGGGTCAACAGACTAAGTTGTACCAGTGTCACCAGAGAACTGCCATCTGACGTGAGGTATAATACCATCTGGGAGTTCTCGGCGAGTCCGTTCCGTGTACCCAGTCTCCACTGAGCACCCGCATACCGTTTCTGATGTCAAACACCAATGGATATGGGATCATCCATCGCCCATCACTTGGGTCGAGAAGATATACGCTAATCTACTCTGGAATATCGATGCCCCGTCTCGATATTCCCACGACTAGGAACAATGAAGGATGTACTCATTGACTACCCAGGCCCCACTAGTATGATCTGCATCATAGTCCCGGATGTCGAGTACACATCCTAAAGGCTTTATCAACATGTAATCAGAGAGACAGAAAGTATACATGTTAAGATAAAGAGCAACCAGATAGCGTACTATCATGTCGAGCAAGAAAGTCCTACCTATATATGTCCCAGCATCCACTACAATATACATCCAATGTACAGTAATGGCCTCTAGGGCATACATATAACTAAAAATCTCCCACTTGCACTAGGGCCATCTGTAGCAGTGGTTGCAGTATCACATACTCAACCATCCCTTAAAAGTCTCTCTTTGGGAAAAGGCCTTCGTGAGTGGATCCGCTGTGTTGTCCTCTAAGTCTACTCTCCTTACCTCGATCACCCTGGAGATCAACTATCTCCATGATCAGGTGATGCTGCCTCAGAATATGTCTGGGTCACTGATGGGATCATGGTTCCTTGGCCAAAGCCACACTTCCATTGTCACACAATGGTGGGAACCTAGTTCATCTTATGAACCTATATACACCCAAACTTCCTATTTGGTAGTATCTTTAATAGCGATGTTACCAGCCTTTATCGTCTAGTTTGCCATGGTATCTAGCTTGGAACTCTTCCAACATACCGTCCCTTCACTGAGGGTAAAGACAATGCCTGCGACTGACATTCAGTCGTCCTTATCACCCTGGAACCTTTCTAGTGATTCTCCCCAGGATCAACTGATACCATCTCACTTCAATTAGTGAGAATCCTAACATCCATTTAGATCTATCTCATAGACCCAAATCTCAGGATTAAGGAGGTATCACTTTGATCCTATATGGAGAATCTATGTGATAAGAGGAGATCGACCGATCGTAGCATAGGAAACTATTTTCCTATCAAGAGTATGTTGTCCACGTACTCTACGAGGATCATTACCATACTCCATACTACCCTTTTGTACATACAAGGTTCATCTACCATTTTGATGAAGTCAAACTCTTTGACTACCACATCAAAACAGATATTCCAACTCTGCGATGCCTGCTTTATCCTGTAAAGCAACTTGCACACGTTTCCGCTGCTCCCACTGTTTGCGAAGCCCTCTGGCTGTGTTCTTATTGACGTTCTCTTCTAAATCATTATTTAGAAAAGTAGTCATGTGTAACATTTCAAAACAATAAAATATTATTTTGGGAATTTTTATAATTTAATATTATTTTATTGATTATTTTAATATTAAATTTATAATTAAATACCGATAAATGGGAAAAATTTTGGAAAAATTATGGAAAATTCTAAAATAGGGTATTTTATGGAATTATGACATTTTTAAGTTTTTATGATTAATTATATGCTAATTTAGTGCTAATCGCGATTAAAAATCGCTAATCGGGTTTTTAGCAATTTTGTGCAAAACGTACACATATCTTTTTCCTACACTTGTGTTACATTTTCTTACCATGGCTATTACTTTGGGTTTACTATTTGAATGAGAAGGTTTTGGAAAAGAAAAGAAAAGAAAAGGATTTTGATTAAAGAAATAGGTATGGTGAGAGAGAGGGTAGGTGAGGGTGTTTGACTTGGTCATTCTCTCTTGTTTTCTCCTCTCATTTATCCCCCCCTCTTCCATGAGCTGCTGCTGCTCCTGCTGCCCTCCTCTTCCTCCACCTTCAAACCCCCATTACTCCATGAAATTCACCCCAAAACCCCACTTCCATTTCACAAAAGTTGTACACAAGCTCACAAGCATGCCTTTGGACCAAGAAAGTAGATGTTTTAGTGCTGTTGAGAATTCATGAGGGTCTTATGAGGTAATTTCTTCAAAATTAGAGTGTTATTTCTTGTGCTTAAGTTTCAATTCAAGTTTCATATCCATATCGTGTAATTTGGTGTGTTTTGGACCAACTTAGAGAGGGTTAGGGGAAAGTTGAGATGTTGCTATGCAATTGGACTCTAATGGTGACTTTAGACCCCATATTGACCAAAAAACTGGCCTAACACAACCTGAAACCCAAAAATACGGAATTACGGAACTTTTCATGTCGGTTTGTGTGATCTGTGAAGGTGTTCTGGAATCTGGAGCAACCCGGGGGCACCAAAAATAAAATTGAGCTCACAGTGAGTCGTGCAGGCACCTAGGAAGCTACCACCAAGACCCGAGCCCCTAACTCAAACCTAAGGCCGCAAATTTGAGCATTCTGGCCGCAATTTGCGGCCAGAGTAGGAGGGAATCGGTCCATTTTTGTTCCAGGGCTCATTTTGCACTAAATTAGACCCCTCCTATATGCAGTTTTGGCTAATTGTCATCTGGGGAAAATATGGGAGCATTTTGGTGTGTTTTAGGCGATGTTTTCCGTATTTTTAAATGCACTTTCTTGATATTTGGATTTGTATTTGGTTGTCGGGTGTTCGTACATCGACAACAGGGGTTGTTTGTTGGATTTGCATGTTTGGGCCATAGGTTCCAACCTATGAGCACACTGTGCGCTGTATCGGTTTTCTGCCTTGATTTTCATACGCATTGCTATGGTTGATCATTGTAGGTACCTTCATGTGGATTCCGAGACGATGCAGAAGATGATCGAGACATCGACACCGACACACTGAGTGCAGGTGAGTAGATTTATATCTACGGGGAGAAGTCGGGTGGATGGCGTATAGCACCTCCGCAGTTCGTGGTGATGTATACGAATACGTATACACATAGATATTGATTATATGTTGTTGAGACTATTGATGATAAGATGGATATTTGGTATTTTTGGATTGGTTTAGTGTAGTTGCGAAACCCTAGAGTAGTGGTCGCACTCACACACGCACGCACACACATATTTGCATACATTCTTTCTTTCATATGTGCGTATGGGAATATATATTGATGTGTATATTTACACATGGATATGAGACTATGTGTTTATATACTGGATTTTAGGATAGTAATTGGGATTTGAGATGAGTCGATAAGATTGGGCTTGAGGCCAGGAGATCGGTGATGTGATTTGGTTCGTATTGAGATGCGACATGATGTTTTAGCGGGTCTTTTGACATAGTAATTCTTACACCTGCATGCATACATAGAAGGTATCAGTATTGTACTAGACGTAGATAAGTACCCCGATCATGATATTTGATAAAGAGGATACCAGATGAATAGTATGATAAATATGATATTGACCCGTACCCAGATTTGGGATGCCGTACGACGGATTTACGTACGAGCTGTATATTGATGATTGATCCGCACTCTTGACTTGGGATGTCTGATTATAGATATGATATCGGATATGATATTATTGAGGCGGGATCACCGACTAATATATATACAGGTATGTATATATATCGACTCAGATGTTAGGTGGTTTCCTTACCTGTAGTCCAGCTGGTTAGCTTAGCCTTTTAGTTTAGTTTAGTTGTTAGATTAGATTCGATTCTTACCTATTTCAAAAACTAACGAATCGTGGGTATTTTAAAAGACAGCCCAAGGGATCCTACGGAGATTTCAAAAGACGTATCATTTCATAAAAACACCGTAGCCCCTATTTTCAAAACCCCATGATTCGTGTTATTTCAAAAGGCACCATTTGTAGGACTTATATTAGATTAATGCAGATTAGTTATTGTTGCGTCTAGTATTCAGCTCCCGCTCATTATTGTGGTTCGCTTCGCATCGCATGCTTATATTATGTTTCATACTCCATTATTGATATCATGCTGTTAGGACACCAGCACCATTACCGATGATGCGTATGTACCACGTACACTTACTTGCCGGCTCACACACATCTTCATCGGTAATTGCCATGTCACGTACACCTTAGAAAATATTATTGCTTAACATAACCTGTTAGCTAATAGTTTAGACATTGTAGTTATTACCTGCTACTTCATGCATATTGTTATTCATTGTTATGCCGCATTCATGGATTCTCATGCATATATTCACAATTTTTCGTGTTATTGAGGTTTTGGATTCGGATTTCCATGAGATTTTCTGGATTTGGAGGAAAACCGCAAAAACATAAATAAACATTTTCTCTCTTTTAAAATAAAAAGTGCGGTTTTCCCATGATGTATGAGTCGTCCACCATGAGTTTGCTGATGGATTTCGAGACCCGATTCGAGGAGGCGGATGAACCGTTTCGGGCACATGGTGGACCCGGTAAGGTACCCCGGGGTAAGAAGCACGTGATGATGACGATGTGAGCCTGGCAGGGGAGCACTACCTACCGGTGATTTTACCCGACGCGTCGGATATCCGGAGGATACCGTCGTGGTCTTGAGATGGATGGTAGGGGCCGGTCTGGACTGACGACGCCCTAGATATTGTGATTGAGACATTGAGATTTCGAGATATTGAGGTACAGAGACTGCGATACAGAGATATCGAGATATTGGGATTACGTTTTGTGCCGATGCTAGGCACTGTTTTATGCTGATTTCATTATGATACCTCATTTTAAAAATACAAAGGAAATCTCACTAAATTATCAAAACAGTTTCTTCATATTACATGTATTCTGTTTTCATGCATTCATACCTCATTCATATGATATATTGCTACCTGAGGCACTGACACGGGCATATGAGATTACACTCGGGTTAGATATTTACCCTAGCCTTGTTATAGGCCGCATGTTATATATAATTAAGGATATATTATGATCGTATGACCTAGGATTGCGTCATACATGCGATTTTTATTCGTAGATGTTTTTCTATTCACGAGTTGGCAACTCACCCCCGTTGTGCCCCAGTTTCTTGCATGTTTGCCGTACAGGTTTCATTACGGCTTTGCGGGCACAGTTTCGTTCGGGTGACTTGCTAGTAGGTGGGTTTATTGGTATCGTACCCATCATATTACCTTGTATATCATTATTCTGTTGTATCTAGAAGTTCCATCAACCAAACATGTATTTATTTGAGATAGAGACCGGTGTTGTTTATTCCTTCGACCTTAGAGTCGCGCGTCTTATTTCTGTGGTTTTCTTGTGGTTTGAGTTTCCTTTGAATTTTTGATCCTCGCCGTTGGCGTTGTATATTATATTGCTTGTGTGGTTGTGACCGTCGATTGACGAAGAGCTAGCTCCCGCTTGGGGATGCCTTTTTATTGATTTCGTATACTATTCATGTTGTATCCCGTTTGGGGGCCAGTATTTACAAAGGAGACTCTGCCGAAATTTTCAGGAAATAATTGATGTTTTAAAAACGCATAATTCGGCTTATGCTATTAAAACTACTTGATTTAAATTGGTTTTCCTTCACTCTACTGTTTTTCTTGGTTTGGATTTCTGGGTTTTCGGCTTACTTAGATTACGAACGCCTCGAGGCGTTTCGTAGTTTAAGTGTCGGTCATGTTCCGTACCTTTCGGGTCGTGACATCATGGCACCCAACCACCAGATATCGCAGTTATGGTATATAGCAGTAGCAAATAAGATCTGGATGGACTTAAGCATAGTCCCTAGAAAAGGTTTCATCATTATCCACACCTGGTTGATGACTAAAACCTTTAACAAGTCTAGCTTTGAAAGTCTCAACTTTTCCATGTACACCAAGTAATCTTCTCAAGATATACTTGCTACTGATGGGGATTTAACCCTTCAGATATAGTAAACAAAGTCCATACTTTGTTGGTGTATATGGATTCCATCTCAGATCGCTAAGCATCCAGCCATTCTTACAGAGTCCCCACTCTTGATGGCCTGCTCGAAACTAGTTGGGTCATCATCTCATGATGCATTCCTCGCTCCTGCTGTCATCGAGAAACCGAGGTATCTCTCAGGCAGGTGAGGAACCCTACCAGATCGGCGGAGAGGCTGAGGTTCGTCGGGGACTATAGAATCCTTTGGTTCTGTCAAATCATCAGCTGCGGTTTTGTATAGCTGGAACCTTTCCAGTTCTACAGAACTGACTTTACCTCGATCTTGTACGGATTTTGCTTTTGACATAGGCCAGACAATCCCAAATCTTAACTTACTTAAGAGATAGGCTCTTCCCATACCATATCTCATATGGAATGGTAGGCAGTGATCTGATTCGAACCTAATTCAATAGGTATGCAGCTTCTCAAGCGTATAATTCCCAAAAGGAAATAGGAAACTCAGTAGTACTCATCATAGAGCACACCATATCTAATATTGTGCGATTGCTCCACCCCGATACACCGTTGTGCTGTGGTGTATTCAGAGGAGTAACACTGAGAGAGAATCTCATTCTCCTTTGGAATAGTCCAGAAATTCTATGCACAAGTATTCTCCTCCCTGATCTTATCATAGGACATAATACTTATACCCAGTTATTGGTTCTCTACTTCTAACTTATATTCTGTGAATACCTCAAAAGCTTCGGACTTATGTTTCAACAGAAACATATGACTGAATCTTGAGAGATTATCAGAGAATATAATGAAGTATAAAGAACCAGTCCTGGCATGTGTAGACAGGAGACCTTACATACATCATCATGTATCAGTCCCAAGAGTTCATTAACTCTTTCTCTGTTTTCAGTAAACGGAGCTATGGTCATCTAATCTTTGTGACATGACTGGCAAGTTTCACAAGATGTAAATTCAAACTGATTTAAATATGCATCTAAAATGTAACTTCAGCCAGTCGGGTCGCATTGATATGACCTAGTCTACAATGCCTCAAGAAGGATTCGTTAATTTCTGAACTCTTCCTCTTGTGTGTGTTCTGTATACAAGGAACTGTAGTTTGATTTAGAACATCAATGCTTTTAGATAACGTGCCTGAACCGATCAACTCTTGATATAGGAAATGTTCAAAACATTATCCAACAATACAAAATTTTATCATTTCTTTAATATATAAAGAGATTGATATGATTTTGTATATCAGGTTCGGTATCTAATAGCATTTATTCAGAATCAATGTATTGGTAATACAGGGTGACAGTGACCAACAGACTTGGCTGCAACACTTGCCCCGTTTTCTGTCTCATGAAACTTATCACCCGTTCTTAGTTTTCTACCTTTTTGTAGCCCTATGTAACAGATTACATATCTGGGATCCTGATCCGGTATTAAATACCCAGGATTCAGAGGATACTGAGAAACGGTTCTTTATAATGAACACATCCGAAGGAGATGCATCATATGCACTTTTTTCGTTTGGGCGGCATAGGAATTCTGGTATTCCCCTATTTCCTGCTCTGTCTTATAACAATTATAAGTTGGAGCGGGACCAACGTTCCCAGCTCAGTATAACAAGCGGGTTCGGTCAATACATCCATATTATTATCTTGATTAAGACGTGATATGGTCGCTACCTGGAGAGAGAGAGAAGAAAACACTCTGCGTGCGCTCTTGCAAGATTAGATTGGTTCTTTATTTTATCTAATCAGGATGGCTCCCACTGTTTTTATCAAATCTTCCTTCAAACCCTAAAAGGAAAGACTAGCCGGGATTAATTACACTCTACAAGTTCGCCAATCTTTCAGCCAGGCCAGTGTCGGTACTTTGAGGGAG